>CM076184.1:55124238-56324238 GCA_038277355.1 Encarsia formosa
GCTGTTTTGAATTAATAAAACTTTAACTTATTATATATTTTCAGAAAGATAGTAAAAAAAGAAAAATTTTTGCATGAATCGCACCATCGTAACTTTGAAAATGCCCTCGCACGGTTCAAATAACGAACTCAAAATTCAGTTGTCGGTGCGTAAAAAATCACTTTTTTAGCGACGGAGCTGTTTTTAATTAATAAAACTTTAACTTATTGTAAATTTTCGGACAGGTAGCAGAAAAAGAAAGAATTTCGCGTGAACCACATCCTCCTAACTTTTAAAATGCCCTCGCACGGTTCAAAAAACGAGCTCAAACTTCAGTTTTCGATACGTAAAAAATCGCTTTTTTAGCGACGGAGCTGTTTCGAACTAATAAAACCTCCACTAATTATATATTTTCGGAAAGGTAGTAGAAAAAGAAAAATTTTAGCATGAATCGCACCATCGTAACTTTGAAAATGCCCTCGCACGGTTCAAAAAACGAACTGAAACTTCAGTTTTCGATACGTGAAAAATCGCTTTTTTAGCGACGGAGCTGTTTTGAACTAATAAAACCTCCACGAATTATATATTTTCGGAAAGGTAGTAGAAAAAGAAAAATTTTAGCATGAATCGCACCATCGTAACTTTGAAAATGCACTCGCACGGTTCAAAAAAGGAGCTCAAACTTCAGTTTTCGATACGTAAAAAATCGCTTTTTTAGCGACGGAGCTGTTTTGAACTAATAAAACCTCCACTAATTATATATTTTCAGAAAGATAGTAAAAAAAGAAAAATTTTAGCATGAATCGCACCATCGTAACTTTGAAAATGCCCTCGCACGGTTCAAAAAACGAACTGAAACTTCAGTTTTCGATACGTGAAAAATCGCTTTTTTAGCGACGGAGCTGTTTTGAACTAATAAAACCTCCACTAATTATATATTTTCGGAAAGGTAGTAGAAAAAGAAAAATTTTAGCATGAATCGCACCATCGTAACTTTGAAAATGCCCTCGAACGGTTCAAAAAACGAACTGAAACTTCAGTTTTCGATACGTGAAAAATCGCTTTTTTAGCAACGGAGCTGTTTTGAACTAATAAAACCTCCACTAATTATATATTTTCAGAAAGATAGTAAAAAAAGAAAAATTTTAGCATGAATCGCACCATCGTAACTTTGAAAATGCCCTCGCACGGTTCAAAAAACGAACTGAAACTTCAGTTTTCGATACGTGAAAAATCGCTTTTTTAGCGACGGAGCTGTTTTGAACTGATAAAACCTCCACGAATTATATATTTTCGGAAAGGTAGTAGAAAAAGAAAAATTTTAGCATGAATCGCACCATCGTAACTTTGAAAATGCCCTCGCACGGTCAAAAAAACGAACTCAAAATTCAGTTGTCGGTGCGTAAAAAATCACTTTTTTAGCGACGGAGCTGTTTTTAATTAATAAAACTTTAACTTATTGTATATTTTCGGACAGGTAGCAGAAAAAGAAAGAATTTCGCGTGAACCGCACCCTCCTAACTTTTAAAATGCTCTCGCACGGTTCAAAAAACGAGCTCAAACTTCAGTTTTCGATACGTAAAAAATCGCTTTTTTAGCGACGGAGCTGTTTTGAATTAATAAAACTTTAACTTATTATACATTTTCATAAAAATAGCAGAATAAGAAAGATTTTAGCGTGAACCGCACCCTCCTAACTTTTAAAATGCCCTCGCACGGTTCAAAAAACGAACTCAAACTTCAGTTTTCGATACGTAAAAAATCGCTTTTTTAGCGACGGAGCTGTTTTGTACTAATAAAACCTCCACTAATTATATATTTTCGGAAAGGTAGTAAAAAAAGAAAAATTTGAGCATGAATCGCACCATCGTAACTTTGAAAATGCCCTCGCACGGTTCAAAAAACGAACTGAAACTTCAGTTTTCGATACGTAAAAAATCGCTTTTTTAGCGACGGAGCTGTTTTTAATTTATCAAACTTTAACTTATTATATATTTTCATAAAGATAGCAGAAAAAGAAAGATTTTAGTGTGAACCGCATCCTCCTAACTTTTAAAATGCCCTCGCACGGTTCAAAAAACGAACTGAAACTTCAGTTTTCGATACGTGAAAAATCGCTTTTTTAGCGACGGAGCTGTTTTGAACTAATAAAACCTCCACTTATTATATATTTTCAGAAAGATAGTAAAAAAAGAAAAATTTTAGCATGAATCGCACCATCGTAACTTTGAAAATGCCCTCGCACGGTTCAAAAAACGAACTGAAACTTCAGTTTTCGATACGTGAAAAATCGCTTTTTTAGCGACGGAGCTGTTTTGAACTAATAAAACCTCCACGAATTATATATTTTCGGAAAGGTAGTAGAAAAAGAAAAATTTTAGCATGAATCGCACCATCGTAACTTTGAAAATGCCCTCGCACGGTTCAAAAAACGAACTCAAAATTCAGTTGTCGGTGCGTAAAAAATCACTTTTTTAGCGACGGAGCTGTTTTTAATTAATAAAACTTTAACTTATTGTATATTTTCGGACAGGTAGCAGAAAAAGAAAGAATTTCGCGTGAACCGCACCCTCCTAACTTTTAAAATGCCCTCGCACGGTTCAAAAAACGAGCTCAAACTTCAGTTTTCGATACGTAAAAAATCGCTTTTTTAGCGACGGAGCTGTTTTGAATTAATAAAACATTAACTTATTATATATTTTCAGAAAGATAGTAAAAAAAGAAAAATTTTTGCATGAATCGCACCATCGTAACTTTGAAAATGCCCTCGCACGGTTCAAATAACGAACTCAAAATTCAGTTGTCGGTGCGTAAAAAATCACTTTTTTAGCGACGGAGCTGTTTTTAATTAATAAAACTTTAACTTATTGTAAATTTTCGGACAGGTAGCAGAAAAAGAAAGAATTTCGCGTGAACCACATCCTCCTAACTTTTAAAATGCCCTCGCACGGTTCAAAAAACGAGCTCAAACTTCAGTTTTCGATACGTAAAAAATCGCTTTTTTAGCGACGGAGCTGTTTCGAACTAATAAAACCTCCACTAATTATATATTTTCGGAAAGGTAGTAGAAAAAGAAAAATTTTAGCATGAATCGCACCATCGTAACTTTGAAAATGCCCTCGCACGGTTCAAAAAACGAACTGAAACTTCAGTTTTCGATACGTGAAAAATCGCTTTTTTAGCGACGGAGCTGTTTTGAACTAATAAAACCTCCACGAATTATATATTTTCGGAAAGGTAGTAGAAAAAGAAAAATTTTAGCATGAATCGCACCATCGTAACTTTGAAAATGCACTCGCACGGTTCAAAAAAGGAGCTCAAACTTCAGTTTTCGATACGTAAAAAATCGCTTTTTTAGCGACGGAGCTGTTTTGAACTAATAAAACCTCCACTAATTATATATTTTCAGAAAGATAGTAAAAAAAGAAAAATTTTAGCATGAATCGCACCATCGTAACTTTGAAAATGCCCTCGCACGGTTCAAAAAACGAACTGAAACTTCAGTTTTCGATACGTGAAAAGTCGCTTTTTTAGCGACGGAGCTGTTTTGAACTAATAAAACCTCCACTAATTATATATTTTCGGAAAGGTAGTAGAAAAAGAAAAATTTTAGCATGAATCGCACCATCGTAACTTTGAAAATGCCCTCGAACGGTTCAAAAAACGAACTGAAACTTCAGTTTTCGATACGTGAAAAATCGCTTTTTTAGCAACGGAGCTGTTTTGAACTAATAAAACCTCCACTAATTATATATTTTCAGAAAGATAGTAAAAAAAGAAAAATTTTAGCATGAATCGCACCATCGTAACTTTGAAAATGCCCTCGCACGGTTCAAAAAACGAACTGAAACTTCAGTTTTCGATACGTGAAAAATCGCTTTTTTAGCGACGGAGCTGTTTTGAACTGATAAAACCTCCACGAATTATATATTTTCGGAAAGGTAGTAGAAAAAGAAAAATTTTAGCATGAATCGCACCATCGTAACTTTGAAAATGCCCTCGCACGGTCAAAAAAACGAACTCAAAATTCAGTTGTCGGTGCGTAAAAAATCACTTTTTTAGCGACGGAGCTGTTTTTAATTAATAAAACTTTAACTTATTGTATATTTTCGGACAGGTAGCAGAAAAAGAAAGAATTTCGCGTGAACCGCACCCTCCTAACTTTTAAAATGCCCTCGCACGGTTCAAAAAACGAGCTCAAACTTCAGTTTTCGATACGTAAAAAATCGCTTTTTTAGCGACGGAGCTGTTTTGAATTAATAAAACTTTAACTTATTATACATTTTCATAAAAATAGCAGAATAAGAAAGATTTTAGCGTGAACCGCACCCTCCTAACTTTTAAAATGCCCTCGCACGGTTCAAAAAACGAACTCAAACTTCAGTTTTCGATACGTAAAAAATCGCTTTTTTAGCGACGGAGCTGTTTTGTACTAATAAAACCTCCACTAATTATATATTTTCGGAAAGGTAGTAAAAAAAGAAAAATTTGAGCATGAATCGCACCATCGTAACTTTGAAAATGCCCTCGCACGGTTCAAAAAACGAACTGAAACTTCAGTTTTCGATACGTAAAAAATCGCTTTTTTAGCGACGGAGCTGTTTTTAATTTATCAAACTTTAACTTCTTATATATTTTCATAAAGATAGCAGAAAAAGAAAGATTTTAGCGTGAACCGCATCCTCCTAACTTTTAAAATGCCCTTGCACGGTTCAAAAAACGATCTCAAAATTCAGTTTCCGATACGTAAAAAATCGCTTTTTTAGCGACGGAGCTGTTTTGAACTAATAAAACCTCCACTAATTATATATTTTCGGAGAGGTAGTAAAAAAAGAAAGATTTTAGCGTGAACCGCACCCTGCTACCTTTGAAAATGCCCTCGCACGGTTCAAAAAACGAACTCAAAATTCAGTTGTCGGTGCGTAAAAAATCACTTTTTTAGCGACGGAGCTGTTTTTAATTAATAAAACTTTAACTTATTGTATATTTTCGGACAGGTAGCAGAAAAAGAAAGAATTTCGCGTGAACCACACCCTCCTAACTTTTAAAATGCCCTCGCACGGTTCAAAAAACGAGCTCAAACTTCAGTTTTCGATACGTAAAAAATCGCTTTTTTAGCGACGGAGCTGTTTTGAATTAATAAAACTTTAACTTATTATATATTTTCAGAAAGATAGTAAAAAAAGAAAGATTTTAGCATGAATCGCACCATCGTAACTTTGAAAATGCCCTCGCACGGTTCAAAAAACGAACTGAAACTTCAGTTTTCGATACGTGAAAAATCGCTTTTTTAGCGACGGAGCTGTTTTGAACTAATAAAACCTCCACTAATTATATATTTTCAGAAAGATAGTAAAAAAAGAAAAATTTTAGCATGAATCGCACCATCGTAACTTTGAAAATGCCCTCGCACGGTTCAAAAAACGAACTGAAACTTCAGTTTTCGATACGTGAAAAATCGCTTTTTTAGCGACGGAGCTGTTTTGAACTAATAAAACCTCCACGAATTATATATTTTCGGAAAGGTAGTAGAAAAAGAAAAATTTTAGCATGAATCGCACCCTCCTAACTTTTAAAATGCCCTCGCACGGTTCAAAAAACGAGCTCAAACTTCAGTTTTCGATACGTAAAAAATCGCTTTTTTAGCGACGGAGCTGTTTTGAATTAATAAAACTTTAACTTATTATATATTTTCAGAAAGATAGTAAAAAAAGAAAAATTTTTGCATGAATCGCACCATCGTAACTTTGAAAATGCCCTCGCACGGTTCAAAAAACGAACTCAAAATTCAGTTGTCGGTGCGTAAAAAATCACTTTTTTAGCGACGGAGCTGTTTTTAATTAATAAAACTTTAACTTATTGTATATTTTCGGACAGGTAGCAGAAAAAGAAAGAATTTCGCGTGAACCACATCCTCCTAACTTTTAAAATGCCCTCGCACGGTTCAAAAAACGAGCTCAAACTTCAGTTTTCGATACGTAAAAAATCGCTTTTTTAGCGACGGAGCTGTTTCGAACTAATAAAACCTCCACTAATTATATATTTTCGGAAAGGTAGTAAAAAAAGAAAAATTTGAGCATGAATCGCACCATCGTAACTTTGAAAATGCCCTCGCACGGTTCAAAAAACGAACTGAAACTTCAGTTTTCGATACGTGAAAAATCGCTTTTTTAGCGACGGAGCTGTTTTGAACTAATAAAACCTCCACGAATTATATATTTTCGGAAAGGTAGTAGAAAAAGAAAAATTTTAGCATGAATCGCACCATCGTAACTTTGAAAATGCCCTCGCACGGTTCAAAAAAGGAGCTCAAACTTCAGTTTTCGATACGTAAAAAATCGCTTTTTTAGCGACGGAGCTGTTTTGAATTAATAAAACTTTTACTTATTATATATTTTCAGAAAGATAGTAAAAAAAGAAAGATTTTAGCATGAATCGCACCATCGTAACTTTGAAAATGCCCTCGCACGGTTCAAAAAACGAACTGAAACTTCAGTTTTCGATACGTGAAAAATCGCTTTTTTAGCGACGGAGCTGTTTTGAACTAATAAAACCTCCACTTATTATATATTTTCAGAAAGATAGTAAAAAAAGAAAAATTTTAGCATGAATCGCACCATCGTAACTTTGAAAATGCCCTCGCACGGTTCAAAAAACGAACTGAAACTTCAGTTTTCGATACGTGAAAAATCGCTTTTTTAGCGACGGAGCTGTTTTGAACTAATAAAACCTCCACGAATTATATATTTTCGGAAAGGTAGTAGAAAAAGAAAAATTTTAGCATGAATCGCACCATCGTAACTTTGAAAATGCCCTCGCACGGTTCAAAAAACGAACTCAAAATTCAGTTGTCGGTGCGTAAAAAATCACTTTTTTAGCGACGGAGCTGTTTTTAATTAATAAAACTTTAACTTATTGTATATTTTCGGACAGGTAGCAGAAAAAGAAAGAATTTCGCGTGAACCGCACCCTCCTAACTTTTAAAATGCCCTCGCACGGTTCAAAAAACGAGCTCAAACTTCAGTTTTCGATACGTAAAAAATCGCTTTTTTAGCGACGGAGCTGTTTTGAATTAATAAAACATTAACTTATTATATATTTTCAGAAAGATAGTAAAAAAAGAAAAATTTTTGCATGAATCGCACCATCGTAACTTTGAAAATGCCCTCGCACGGTTCAAAAAACGAACTCAAAATTCAGTTGTCGTTGCGTAAAAAATCACTTTTTTAGCGACGGAGCTGTTTTTAATTAATAAAACTTTAACTTATTGTATATTTTCGGACAGGTAGCAGAAAAAGAAAGAATTTCGCGTGAACCACACCCTCCTAACTTTTAAAATGCCCTCGCACGGTTCAAAAAACGAGCTCAAACTTCAGTTTTCGATACGTAAAAAATCGCTTTTTTAGCGACGGAGCTGTTTTGAATTAATAAAACTTTAACTTATTATATATTTTCAGAAAGATAGTAAAAAAAGAAAAATTTTAGCATGAATTGCACCATCGTAACTTCAAAAATGCCCTCGCACGGTTCAAAAAACGAACTGAAACTTCAGTTTTCGATACATGAAAAATCGCTTTTTTAGCGACGGAGCTGTTTTGAACTAATAAAACCTCCACGAATTATATATTTTCGGAAAGGTAGTAGAAAAAGAAAAATTTTAGCATGAATCGCACCATCGTAACTTTGAAAATGCCCTCGCACGGTTCAAAAAACGAACTCAAAATTCAGTTGTCGGTGCGTAAAAAATCCCTTTTTTAGCGACGGAGCTGTTTTTAATTAATAAAACTTTAACTTATTGTATATTTTCGGACAGGTAGCAGAAAAAGAAAGAATTTCGCGTGAACCGCACCCTCCTAACTTTTAAAATGCCCTCGCACGGTTCAAAAAACGAGCTCAAACTTCAGTTTTCGATACGTAAAAAATCGCTTTTTTAGCGACGGAGCTGTTTTGAATTAATAAAACTTTAACTTATTATATATTTTCAGAAAGATAGTAAAAAAAGAAAAATTTTTGCATGAATCGCACCATCGTAACTTTGAAAATGCCCTCGCACGGTTCAAATAACGAACTCAAAATTCAGTTGTCGGTGCGTAAAAAATCACTTTTTTAGCGACGGAGCTGTTTTTAATTAATAAAACTTTAACTTATTGTAAATTTTCGGACAGGTAGCAGAAAAAGAAAGAATTTCGCGTGAACCACATCCTCCTAACTTTTAAAATGCCCTCGCACGGTTCAAAAAACGAGCTCAAACTTCAGTTTTCGATACGTAAAAAATCGCTTTTTTAGCGACGGAGCTGTTTCGAACTAATAAAACCTCCACTAATTATATATTTTCGGAAAGGTAGTAGAAAAAGAAAAATTTTAGCATGAATCGCACCATCGTAACTTTGAAAATGCCCTCGCACGGTTCAAAAAACGAACTGAAACTTCAGTTTTCGATACGTGAAAAATCGCTTTTTTAGCGACGGAGCTGTTTTGAACTAATAAAACCTCCACGAATTATATATTTTCGGAAAGGTAGTAGAAAAAGAAAAATTTTAGCATGAATCGCACCATCGTAACTTTGAAAATGCACTCGCACGGTTCAAAAAAGGAGCTCAAACTTCAGTTTTCGATACGTAAAAAATCGCTTTTTTAGCGACGGAGCTGTTTTGAACTAATAAAACCTCCACTAATTATATATTTTCAGAAAGATAGTAAAAAAAGAAAAATTTTAGCATGAATCGCACCATCGTAACTTTGAAAATGCCCTCGCACGGTTCAAAAAACGAACTGAAACTTCAGTTTTCGATACGTGAAAAATCGCTTTTTTAGCGACGGAGCTGTTTTGAACTAATAAAACCTCCACTAATTATATATTTTCGGAAAGGTAGTAGAAAAAGAAAAATTTTAGCATGAATCGCACCATCGTAACTTTGAAAATGCCCTCGAACGGTTCAAAAAACGAACTGAAACTTCAGTTTTCGATACGTGAAAAATCGCTTTTTTAGCAACGGAGCTGTTTTGAACTAATAAAACCTCCACTAATTATATATTTTCAGAAAGATAGTAAAAAAAGAAAAATTTTAGCATGAATCGCACCATCGTAACTTTGAAAATGCCCTCGCACGGTTCAAAAAACGAACTGAAACTTCAAATTTCGATACGTGAAAAATCGCTTTTTTAGCGACGGAGCTGTTTTGAACTAATAAAACCTCCACGAATTATATATTTTCGGAAAGGTAGTAGAAAAAGAAAAATTTTAGCATGAATCGCACCATCGTAACTTTGAAAATGCCCTCGCACGGTTCAAAAAACGAGCTCAAACTTCAGTTTTCGATACGTAAAAAATCGCTTTTTTAGCGACGGAGCTGTTTTGAACTAATAAAACCTCCACTAATTATATATTTTCAGAAAGATAGTAAGAAAAGAAAAATTTTAGCATGAATCGCACCATCGTAACTTTGAAAATGCCCTCGCACGGTTCAAAAAACGAACTGAAACTTCAGTTTTCGATACGTGAAAAATCGCTTTTTTAGCGACGGAGCTGTTTTGAACTAATAAAACCTCCACTAATTATATATTTTCGGAAAGGTAGTAGAAAAAGAAAAATTTTAGCATGAATCGCACCATCGTAACTTTGAAAATGCCCTCGCACGGTTCAAAAAACGATCTCAAAATTCAGTTTCCGATACGTAAAAAATCGCTTTTTTAACGACGGAGCTGTTTTTAATTAATAAAACCTCCACTAATTATATGTTTTCGGAGAGGTAGTAAAAAAAGAAAGATTTTAGCATGAATCGCACCATCGTAACTTTGAAAATGCCCTCGAACGGTTCAAAAAACGAACTGAAACTTCAGTTTTCGATACGTGAAAAATCGCTTTTTTAGCAACGGAGCTGTTTTGAACTAATAAAACCTCCACTAATTATATATTTTCAGAAAGATAGTAAAAAAAGAAAAATTTTAGCATGAATCGCACCATCGTAACTTTGAAAATGCCCTCGCACGGTTCAAAAAACGAACTGAAACTTCAGTTTTCGATACGTGAAAAATCGCTTTTTTAGCGACGGAGCTGTTTTGAACTGATAAAACCTCCACGAATTATATATTTTCGGAAAGGTAGTAGAAAAAGAAAAATTTTAGCATGAATCGCACCATCGTAACTTTGAAAATGCCCTCGCACGGTCAAAAAAACGAACTCAAAATTCAGTTGTCGGTGCGTAAAAAATCACTTTTTTAGCGACGGAGCTGTTTTTAATTAATAAAACTTTAACTTATTGTATATTTTCGGACAGGTAGCAGAAAAAGAAAGAATTTCGCGTGAACCGCACCCTCCTAACTTTTAAAATGCCCTCGCACGGTTCAAAAAACGAGCTCAAACTTCAGTTTTCGATACGTAAAAAATCGCTTTTTTAGCGACGGAGCTGTTTTGAATTAATAAAATTTTAACTTATTATACATTTTCATAAAAATAGCAGAATAAGAAAGATTTTAGCGTGAACCGCACCCTCCTAACTTTTAAAATGCCCTCGCACGGTTCAAAAAACGAACTCAAACTTCAGTTTTCGATACGTAAAAAATCGCTTTTTTAGCGACGGAGCTGTTTTGTACTAATAAAACCTCCACTAATTATATATTTTCGGAAAGGTAGTAAAAAAAGAAAAATTTGAGCATGAATCGCACCATCGTAACTTTGAAAATGCCCTCGCACGGTTCAAAAAACGAACTGAAACTTCAGTTTTCGATACGTAAAAAATCGCTTTTTTAGCGACGGAGCTGTTTTTAATTTATCAAACTTTAACTTATTATATATTTTCATAAAGATAGCAGAAAAAGAAAGATTTTAGCGTGAACCGCATCCTCCTAACTTTTAAAATGCCCTTGCACGGTTCAAAAAACGATCTCAAAATTCAGTTTCCGATACGTAAAAAATCGCTTTTTTAGCGACGGAGCTGTTTTGAACTAATAAAACCTCCACTAATTATATATTTTCGGAGAGGTAGTAAAAAAAGAAAGATTTTAGCGTGAACCGCACCCTGCTACCTTTGAAAATGCCCTCGCACGGTTCAAAAAACGAACTCAAAATTCAGTTGTCGGTGCGTAAAAAATCACTTTTTTAGCGACGGAGCTGTTTTTAATTAATAAAACTTTAACTTATTGTATATTTTCGGACAGGTAGCAGAAAAAGAAAGAATTTCGCGTGAACCACACCCTCCTAACTTTTAAAATGCCCTCGCACGGTTCAAAAAACGAGCTCAAACTTCAGTTTTCGATACGTAAAAAATCGCTTTTTTAGCGACGGAGCTGTTTTGAATTAATAAAACTTTAACTTATTATATATTTTCAGAAAGATAGTAAAAAAAGAAAGATTTTAGCATGAATCGCACCATCGTAACTTTGAAAATGCCCTCGCACGGTTCAAAAAACGAACTGAAACTTCAGTTTTCGATACGTGAAAAATCGCTTTTTTAGCGACGGAGCTGTTTTGAACTAATAAAACCTCCACTAATTATATATTTTCAGAAAGATAGTAAAAAAAGAAAAATTTTAGCATGAATCGCACCATCGTAACTTTGAAAATGCCCTCGCACGGTTCAAAAAACGAACTGAAACTTCAGTTTTCGATACGTGAAAAATCGCTTTTTTAGCGACGGAGCTGTTTTGAACTGATAAAACCTCCACGAATTATATATTTTCGGAAAGGTAGTAGAAAAAGAAAAATTTTAGCATGAATCGCACCATCGTAACTTTGAAAATGCCCTCGCACGGTCAAAAAAACGAACTCAAAATTCAGTTGTCGGTGCGTAAAAAATCACTTTTTTAGCGACGGAGCTGTTTTTAATTAATAAAACTTTAACTTATTGTATATTTTCGGACAGGTAGCAGAAAAAGAAAGAATTTCGCGTGAACCGCACCCTCCTAACTTTTAAAATGCCCTCGCACGGTTCAAAAAACGAGCTCAAACTTCAGTTTTCGATACGTAAAAAATCGCTTTTTTAGCGACGGAGCTGTTTTGAATTAATAAAATTTTAACTTATTATACATTTTCATAAAAATAGCAGAATAAGAAAGATTTTAGCGTGAACCGCACCCTCCTAACTTTTAAAATGCCCTCGCACGGTTCAAAAAACGAACTCAAACTTCAGTTTTCGATACGTAAAAAATCGCTTTTTTAGCGACGGAGCTGTTTTGTACTAATAAAACCTCCACTAATTATATATTTTCGGAAAGGTAGTAAAAAAAGAAAAATTTGAGCATGAATCGCACCATCGTAACTTTGAAAATGCCCTCGCACGGTTCAAAAAACGAACTGAAACTTCAGTTTTCGATACGTAAAAAATCGCTTTTTTAGCGACGGAGCTGTTTTTAATTTATCAAACTTTAACTTATTATATATTTTCATAAAGATAGCAGAAAAAGAAAGATTTTAGCGTGAACCGCATCCTCCTAACTTTTAAAATGCCCTTGCACGGTTCAAAAAACGATCTCAAAATTCAGTTTCCGATACGTAAAAAATCGCTTTTTTAGCGACGGAGCTGTTTTGAACTAATAAAACCTCCACTAATTATATATTTTCGGAGAGGTAGTAAAAAAAGAAAGATTTTAGCGTGAACCGCACCCTGCTACCTTTGAAAATGCCCTCGCACGGTTCAAAAAACGAACTCAAAATTCAGTTGTCGGTGCGTAAAAAATCACTTTTTTAGCGACGGAGCTGTTTTTAATTAATAAAACTTTAACTTATTGTATATTTTCGGACAGGTAGCAGAAAAAGAAAGAATTTCGCGTGAACCACACCCTCCTAACTTTTAAAATGCCCTCGCACGGTTCAAAAAACGAGCTCAAACTTCAGTTTTCGATACGTAAAAAATCGCTTTTTTAGCGACGGAGCTGTTTTGAATTAATAAAACTTTAACTTATTATATATTTTCAGAAAGATAGTAAAAAAAGAAAGATTTTAGCATGAATCGCACCATCGTAACTTTGAAAATGCCCTCGCACGGTTCAAAAAACGAACTGAAACTTCAGTTTTCGATACGTGAAAAATCGCTTTTTTAGCGACGGAGCTGTTTTGAACTAATAAAACCTCCACTAATTATATATTTTCAGAAAGATAGTAAAAAAAGAAAAATTTTAGCATGAATCGCACCATCGTAACTTTGAAAATGCCCTCGCACGGTTCAAAAAACGAACTGAAACTTCAGTTTTCGATACGTGAAAAATCGCTTTTTTAGCGACGGAGCTGTTTTGAACTAATAAAACCTCCACGAATTATATATTTTCGGAAAGGTAGTAGAAAAAGAAAAATTTTAGCATGAATCGCACCCTCCTAACTTTTAAAATGCCCTCGCACGGTTCAAAAAACGAGCTCAAACTTCAGTTTTCGATACGTAAAAAATCGCTTTTTTAGCGACGGAGCTGTTTTGAATTAATAAAACTTTAACTTATTATATATTTTCAGAAAGATAGTAAAAAAAGAAAAATTTTTGCATGAATCGCACCATCGTAACTTTGAAAATGCCCTCGCACGGTTCAAAAAACGAACTCAAAATTCAGTTGTCGGTGCGTAAAAAATCACTTTTTTAGCGACGGAGCTGTTTTTAATTAATAAAACTTTAACTTATTGTATATTTTCGGACAGGTAGCAGAAAAAGAAAGAATTTCGCGTGAACCACATCCTCCTAACTTTTAAAATGCCCTCGCACGGTTCAAAAAACGAGCTCAAACTTCAGTTTTCGATACGTAAAAAATCGCTTTTTTAGCGACGGAGCTGTTTCGAACTAATAAAACCTCCACTAATTATATATTTTCGGAAAGGTAGTAAAAAAAGAAAAATTTGAGCATGAATCGCACCATCGTAACTTTGAAAATGCCCTCGCACGGTTCAAAAAACGAACTGAAACTTCAGTTTTCGATACGTGAAAAATCGCTTTTTTAGCGACGGAGCTGTTTTGAACTAATAAAACCTCCACGAATTATATATTTTCGGAAAGGTAGTAGAAAAAGAAAAATTTTAGCATGAATCGCACCATCGTAACTTTGAAAATGCCCTCGCACGGTTCAAAAAAGGAGCTCAAACTTCAGTTTTCGATACGTAAAAAATCGCTTTTTTAGCGACGGAGCTGTTTTGAACTAATAAAACCTCCACTAATTATATATTTTCAGAAAGATAGTAAAAAAAGAAAAATTTTAGCATGAATCGCACCATCGTAACTTTGAAAATGCCCTCGCACGGTTCAAAAAACGAACTGAAACTTCAGTTTTCGATACGTGAAAAATCGCTTTTTTAGCGACGGAGCTGTTTTGAACTAATAAAACCTCCACTAATTATATATTTTCGGAAAGGTAGTAGAAAAAGAAAAATTTTAGCATGAATCGCACCATCGTAACTTTGAAAATGCCCTCGCACGGTTCAAAAAACGATCTCAAAATTCAGTTTCCGATACGTAAAAAATCGCTTTTTTAACGACGGAGCTGTTTTTAATTAATAAAACCTCCACTAATTATATGTTTTCGGAGAGGTAGTAAAAAAAGAAAGATTTTAGCATGAATCGCACCATCGTAACTTTGAAAATGCCCTCGAACGGTTCAAAAAACGAACTGAAACTTCAGTTTTCGATACGTGAAAAATCGCTTTTTTAGCAACGGAGCTGTTTTGAACTAATAAAACCTCCACTAATTATATATTTTCAGAAAGATAGTAAAAAAAGAAAAATTTTAGCATGAATCGCACCATCGTAACTTTGAAAATGCCCTCGCACGGTTCAAAAAACGAACTGAAACTTCAGTTTTCGATACGTGAAAAATCGCTTTTTTAGCGACGGAGCTGTTTTGAACTAATAAAACCTCCACGAATTATATATTTTCGGAAAGGTAGTAGAAAAAGAAAAATTTTAGCATGAATCGCACCATCGTAACTTTGAAAATGCCCTCGCACGGTTCAAAAAACGAGCTCAAACTTCAGTTTTCGATACGTAAAAAATCGCTTTTTTAGCGACGGAGCTGTTTTGAACTAATAAAACCTCCACTAATTATATATTTTCGGAAAGGTAGTAGAAAAAGAAAAATTTTAGCATGAATCGCACCATCGTAACTTTGAAAATGCCCTCGCACGGTTCAAAAAACGAACTGAAACTTCAGTTTTCGATACGTGAAAAATCGCTTTTTTAGCGACGGAGCTGTTTTGAACTAATAAAACCTCCACTAATTATATATTTTCGGAAAGGTAGTAGAAAAAGAAAAATTTTAGCATGAATCGCACCATCGTAACTTTGAAAATGCCCTCGCACGGTTCAAAAAACGATCTCAAAATTCAGTTTCCGATACGTAAAAAATCGCTTTTTTAGCGACGGAGCTGTTTTGAACTAATAAAACCTCCACTAATTATATATTTTCGGAAAGATAGTAAAAAAAGAAAAATTTTAGCATGAATCGCACCATCGTAACTTTGAAAATGCCCTCGCACGGTTCAAAAAACGAACTGAAACTTCAGTTTTCGATACGTGAAAAATCGCTTTTTTAGCAACGGAGCTGTTTTGAACTAATAAAACCTCCACTAATTATATATTTTCAGAAAGATAGTAAAAAAAGAAAAATTTTAGCATGAATCGCACCATCGTAACTTTGAAAATGCCCTCGCACGGTTCAAAAAACGAACTGAAACTTCAGTTTTCGATACGTGAAAAATCGCTTTTTTAGCGACGGAGCTGTTTTGAACTAATAAAACCTCCACGAATTATATATTTTCGGAAAGGTAGTAGAAAAAGAAAAATTTTAGCATGAATCGCACCATCGTAACTTTGAAAATGCCCTCGCACGGTTCAAAAAACGAACTCAAAATTCAGTTGTCGGTGCGTAAAAAATCACTTTTTTAGCGACGGAGCTGTTTTTAATTAATAAAACTTTAACTTATTGTATATTTTCGGACAGGTAGCAGAAAAAGAAAGAATTTCGCGTGAACCGCACCCTCCTAACTTTTAAAATGCCCTCGCACGGTTCAAAAAACGAGCTCAAACTTCAGTTTTCGATACGTAAAAAATCGCTTTTTTAGCGACGGAGCTGTTTTGAATTAATAAAACTTTAACTTATTATATATTTTCAGAAAGGTTGTAAAAAAAGAAAAATTTAGCATGAATCGCACCATCGTAACTTTTAAAATGCCCTCGCACGGTTCAAAAAACGAACTCAAACTTCAGTTTTCGATACGTAAAAAATCGCTTTTTTAGCGACGGAGCTGTTTTGAACTAATAAAACCTCCACTAATTATATATTTTCGGAAAGGTAGTAAAAAAAGAAAAATTTTAGCATGAATCGCACCATCGTAACTTTGAAAATGCCCTCGCACAGTTCAAAAAACGAGCTCAAACTTCAGTTTTCGATACGTGAAAAATCGCTTTTTTAGCGACGGAGCTGTTTTGAACTAATAAAACCTCCACTAATTATATATTCTCGGAAAGGTAGTAAAAAAAGAAAAATTTTAGCATGAATCGCACCATCGTAACTTTGAAAATGCCCTCGCACGGTTCAAAAAACGATCACAAAATTCAGTTTTCGATACGTTAAAAATCGCTTTTTTAGCGACGGAGCTGTTTTTAATTAATAAAACCTTCACAAATTATATGTTTTCGGAAAGGTAGCAAATTTAGTAGCAAAAGGTAGTAAATTTAGTTTTCTATCCGTGAGAAATCGCTTTTTTTTGAACTTGTTTTTTATTATTGGTCAAATAGTAAGCTGCAGACAATTTTATTTGTTACTTTAATTAATGTCGGTTTTGTTTTATAATTTGTTAAGTTATGAAAATTTTTGCTGTAATCAATATTTCAATTGAATCATTAGAATGACAATAAACAAATGCATATACTCTTGAAGCGAAAGCTCCATCCACGTCGTGCGGGTACGAAGACGGATACACTGAAATTCGAAAGCTTATATGTGAAATAAAATGGTATCAGCCGAGAGTAACTTTATAACGATATAACTCTGTTGTACGCAACGCCGGTAATTGTGTTTACTGAGGTATCGACGTCAAATTTTTAACTTAGCGCGACGTTATGACATTGATGTGGATGATTCATTAGCAGCAGAATTCTTTTTTTGCTGATTCTTTCTTCAGCCAACGCCCAGTCTGCAGTGTATAGTGAATACTATAGTTTTTAGAGGGAACGCATTTATTTTAAATTTCATCCCAGCCATCATCAAACATGGGTAAGTTAATATAATTTTTTTTTCATGAATGTTGATTATAATATTTAGTTTTATAAAAAATATCTTTTACCGTAGTATAACCTCAAATCATGGTGTTTGAACCTGTTTTTTTCGTAAAAATTATTTTCGGCACTGTTGTCTCTCAGAAAGCTTTGAGGAAACTCGGGGCGCGGTGCTATGCACTTCAGTGTAATTAAGTAAATTTTGGTAGTGCTAAAAATTTTTTCTTTTTCACCTATTAATAAATAAGTCATGGAAAATACAATAAACTAAGAATACAAAATTAAATATTTTCCTGGCCCCTGAAGAATGAAACTCTGAAAAGTAATTTTCATTGTTTCTATTATTTTCTGATTTTTGGTGATTTTTTGACTGACTGGAGTGCATGGTCCCTCGCCTTTGACACTACGCTTTCCGTATCTTCAAAACGCCGCAGTGTCAATCTTTGAACAAAGCAACTGTCCATATAAACTTTAATTAAAAACGTTTTTTTTTTTAGCTGATCATCAAAGAGATGATACAAGCCCGCAAACCAATGGAGGAGGTGAGTATATCTTTAACAGTAAGAATTTTAGTTATTAATTATATGAATTGCAATTATAATGAAAAATATATTAAAAAATTGGTAGAACGCCCGAGGGATGACCGAAACAATGACAATAGAAATAACTCAAGAAATGGATCGAGAAACAACATACAATGTGATGGGAGTTGGATCGATAGATCCTACGCCAAAAAAAGCAAATAATGCCAAAATTAGCAGTAGTATCTGAAATGAACATTTTTCGTACTTTTGTAATAAATAATTTGTATTTGCAAAAATAATTGTTGTGATTATTATTTCTTTTTCCTATGTTGTTTTTTTTTTTTTTTTTGGTAAAAACCTGTATTTTCTTTTTGTACATTATTACTATAACTGTTTCATTACTCAATTAAAAAAAAGTAATTATTATGGCATTCTTTTAAATGGTAGTTTAAAATAGTTTATTCATAACAAATTTTCTTTATAATTATAAATATTTTTAAATTTTCAAAAATTAATTACTCAGCATTTAAAATTAATGTTATATATAATATACTTATACATGTTTGCAACGAAAATAAAAAAAATTTCAGATCAGCCACTACAGTGTATACACAGAGAGAAAAGATTGGAAAATTTATCCCGGAAAGAACTCGAGAAGTTATGGAGTTCATTAGATACTTTAATCGTGCTACCTATACTCTACAAAATACCGTATGAATAACGTAAAGACTGTAAGCGCCACGGTAACACCAGCAAATCAAATCGACTCTATCCCTTTTTTTACGTCCTGAATAAGCTGACTTTGATATAAATAGTATTATAGATAAATAAGATTCAAGACATCGAAAAGTGGGGACAGACTCCAATTGATTTGCTGGCGTTACCGTACTGCTTAGAGTTTTTACGGTACTCGCACGTTAAACTTTGGAGTTGAGGTAGCACGATAAATTCTCGAACCTGTCCCCCCCCCCCCCCTGTACAAAGTATTTGAAAAAAAATGTAAGAATTCAACCATAAAACCATTTTGAAATTAGCAACAGTAATAAAAGTACTCTTACATTATGGCTAATGCTTATGAAAACGTGTTTTTTGCAGACTCGAGATTTTAAAAAAATTTTTGATGACTCAATGATTGTCTCCACGAAATTTTTCGTGACATAATAAATATATTACAATAAAATTAATAGAACTAATGTAGCTTGGTTTTAAAATAAGCACGATAAGTTGTTGAAAACTTTTAATTTTCACCATAATATTTCAAGTTGAAAAGATATTGTAAACGGACGCATTACGGAGGAGTACTTCTATTAGTATATATGTGCTGTGGTCTAATTACATCAGTATAAGGGAGATCAATCAGAAGTGGGTACACACGGAGAGAAAAAAATTGTAGTATCTACCTATAAATGCGTAGTTATAACCTAAAAAAAAATTGTAGATTCTACAATCTCGAATTGGAGTTTCTACAATTTTTTTGTTAGATCTCCAATCATGAATAGGAATTTTTTTTAGATTTAAAAGGTTGATGAAAGGAGTCGCATTACAGATTATATAATATGTACGCATGAATATTTTTCCCCAGGAAGTTTTGACTCCGGAAGGGTCAGGATGGACAACTGATGCATTTGGTGTTAGTTACACCTTGGATATGATTTCCCCAGTAAGTTTTGACACCGGAAGGGTCAGGGTAGACACCTGGTGCATGGTATAGTAATAACTACTGGGCCAATTGAATTAACTACCCGGTATCCGTCCTGACCCTTGCGGAGTCAAAACTTCCTGGGGAAATCATCTCCAAGGTGTAACTAACACAAAGTGCACCAGGTGTCCGCCCTGACCCTTCCAGAGTCAAGACTTCCTGGGGAAATCATCTCCAAGGTGTAACATTTCCAAGTGCTCCGGGTGTCCGTCCTGACCCTTCCGGAGTCAAAACTCCCCGAAGAAATCGTCTCCAGGTCGTAATCGCCGGTCTTATTACCTGCAGGTGACTACCGATTTCAATCTTAAAAAAATGGTTTTCATTGAAGGTAACAACCACAACTAAAAATAGTTAAAACTCCAATTTCTGCTTGTTGACTGTACAAGCGGAGCCATTTGCAGCGCTACCTACTAAAACTTGTAGAAACTACAATTTTTTTCTCTCCGTGTATGTAATACTGCGTCATCCCATATTTTCAATCAACATTATTTGAATGAACAAATGATTTTGGTTATTCTGATATTACAAAAGTGTTTAATTAAATAAATTCGAACTGAAAATATATTTTCGTTCAGCGCTCTCTTAGGAATATAATAATTATCGCTTGCTTGGAAAAATTCCCCTTACCCCATCTTTTTAATGTTTATGTTCACATTAGAATTTGTTTGGACCAAACATTATGTTTTCGAAAATTTTCGAATCAAATTACTTATTTCAATCGTATAATTAAAAAATAGTTTATATCATTACTCTTAAATGACAAATAATAAATAAATTAAATTTATAAATACATATTATCAACCACAATCGTTTCATCTTTAGGGCTTCGTTTTGGCAAAAACAAAAAGCAGCTGCCAATGAATCTGAACGTGAATCTGCCCTTTCCCCTGCATCACATGATTTTCAAAGTCATGTGGATGCTAACTTAAATGGTTCGTTAAACGAATCTTTATTATCGTCAGAGAACCGTGAATTTTGTGAGCAAAATGTAAATGTTAGTATTTCGGAGAATATTCTATCGAACGATTCCGATGCTCCGATGATTAGTCATAGTCTGAACGTTCCACAGAGCTGTGACCATTTAGCGCGAATTCGAAATGATACTGTCTTGGAAAATGTTGTTTCAAACTTTTCAGATGTTACGATAACGACCAATAATGTTGATGTTGCGGTTGCTGAGAGTTCAGCAGAAAGCTTTGAAAATACGAATCAGCAATCCATACCTCAACCTTCAGTATTTTATGTAGGAGGAACTATTCATCAAGGATCTCCTTGTTTTGCGATGAACGGAAATCAAGAAGTACAATGTACTGCGATGGCCGCAGTAGCTATTGCAATGGCATCTGTAAAAGAAGCTTCAACATGGACGAAGGAGACTGTACAGATTATTTTGCACGCTGGCGATTTTTTTTATGCTTACAGTAAACAAAATCGTCCAAATCCAGTGCAAGCGCCTGAAGATAATCAGAATATTGATTATCTGATGCCTGAGGAACTGCACGATCAACTGACACTATTCGGTCGCAAATGTATTTTGCGACGAGGAGAAGTGTCAGTTGGACATCTAAAAGACCGCAGCGAAGCAATGCCTCGCAATCTAGAAGATGTCTTGAATGATTTATTGATAGATAATTTAATAAATGGTGTGACTCAAAGATGCATTTTTACTTGTAATGGTACATCTGTAGCTATCATGGCTGAAAACCAGGGTCTGGCAATATTCGACTCGCATTCAAGAGGCATGGATGGAAAAGCTACTGCTGACGGTGTGGCGTGCTATATTTTTCGTAAAAATGTAAAAGAAATACTTGATATTCTTTTACATAATCATCTGGTAGAAGCACAATCTGATGATATTCTTCGCAATCGTTTTCAGTTTGTTGCTTACGAAGTACAGACAGAAGCGGCTGTTAGTGGAGAACCTACGCGTGAAGAGGAGTGTCACGAAGAAATACAAAGATTGAGACGGGAGGAAGCAGAAATAGAGACTGAACAGTTGGTAACATCTAATGCTTCATCAACTCGTGGTCAACAACCTAGACCAAGCCAGCAATCAAGAACAAAGAAATTAGATGAAGACGTTAACATGATTGTCAACATGAAATACTTCATGGAAGCGTTTCACGAAGCTTTTGATGATCATGATAGAGGTGGTATACTCGGATGTAACTTTAAAAATATTGTTTTAGTCAAACAACATTTTAATGGATACATGGTGAAGACAATGTTCAAGTGCAATATGTGCGGCTTCGAAGCAACAATTCGCAATCAACGACCTGGTTCTTTAGACCTGAATATTGCAGCTGTGATAGGTACACAGACGATTGGTACAGGTTATTATCAAAAACAGGAGGATTCCAGTATTTGGAATATACCTTCTCCTTGCAATGAAACTTGGCAAAACAAGGTTTCGTTGGTAAAAGATGCTGTTTGGGAAGCTGCAGAAAAATCAATGAATGAGGCTGCAGCTGAAGAAAAACGGTTGGCCACCGAAGAATCTTTTACAGGTTATAAAAAAATCAAGGTCGAAGGAGATGGTAGCTTCGAAAAAAGAAGCTACCCCAATAGCAAACATGATTCATCTGGGGCTTGCGTTCTTATTATTGGTTGTAAGACCAAAAAAGTTATAGACATGGAAGTTCTTCAAAAACGATGTTCTGTATGCGACTGGTACGATAGCCGAAACTTGCCACGTCCAGCTCATCCCTGTACTAGGAATCATGATAAAATGGAAAGTTCTACTTCCATGGAAAGAGAAGGCTTTGTAAGAATATTTGAACGAAGCAAAGCCAAAAGAGGCTTAATTTATGAAACTCTTGTTTCGGATGGAGACAGTTCAAATATTTATGCTATCCATCAAAGACGTCCTTACGCTACCGATGGTGTGACTGTATAAAACTTACTGTGCGTCCAGCACATCAAGCGTAATATTTCAAACAATTTGAAGACTGTCTCCAAAAGTAAAGGTTCGTACGGAACAAAAGTTAGGGAAGTCATCAAGAAAGCTGGCAAAGGAGCTCGACAATGTATCAAGACTGCAGTAGAAAGTATTAATCAATTGGATATGACTTTTGCCGAAAAACGGGAGTTGTTCCATAGGAACATAGTATTAATGAAGGACCATTTATTAGGAGAGCATTCGAATTGTCGCAACGGAAATCATTTCGGTTGTACAGGAGTTGGTGCCAATGGTGAAGAAAATCTTCTGTCTGCGGTTAGAAATGCGAACCTTCTCAACGCTTATCAAGAATGTTTTGTTCGTGCTGAAAGAAATGTTGACAGTTTGTTGCACAATGAGTCAACCAATAAGTCTGAAAGTTGCAATGCTCTTATTGCAAAAAACAATGCAGCCAAGCGATTGGACACACCGAAAAAATGGGAGTACCGTATTCGCTGCTGGATGGCTGCTATTTCTTGGAATGAGCACGCAACTTACGAGCCTGTTTGCAAAGCATTAAAAATTCCATGTCCAGTCTTAGGAAAAGAGTTGCAAGCGTTCCGGGCAAGTGAGAATGTGCAACGATCCATTAGGACTGCTGAAAATGGCCCAAAAGAGCGTCCTACTCAAATCAATCAATGTTCAGGGCCTGATGAAGATTATGGAAGGTATGCCAGGGCTCCAGATTTATCGACAGAAATTATGTCTGTGAGAATTGAAGAACTTATGAAGAAGTTAAGAGGCTTTATCGCAACACGAGTTAACTTGGAGCAGATGACAAGAGGACAAGCGTCCGATTATCTTTGGTTTGATGCCCGGTCGTTTTTACTTACTGCATCGAATATAGCAATAGTTTGTAGAATGAAACCTTGGACATCATGCTATAACAATGTCAATGCCATTCTTAACCCGAAGCCTCTAAACAGTGATGCCGTTCAGTATGGAAAAAAACCGAAGCAGAGGCAATCGAAGAATTGCGAAGAAGGGGTTTCAACGTCGAGCCTTGTGGATTATTTGTTGATGAAATCATTCCAGGGATTGGAGCAACTCCAGATGGCTTAATTGATACAGATGCAGTTGTTGAGATTAAGTGTCCTTGGGATTCAAAAGACAAACCTGCTTTAGAAGCTATAAGGGATCGAAGCACCCGCATTTCCAAAGCATTTAGGCACTCAAAAAATGGTGACCTTACAATAAACACAAAGGACAGTTATTATTATCAAATGCAGTGTCAAATGCGCTGTACTGGAAGGCAACTGTGTTATTTTGTAGTATATACTCAGTGTAAACCTCACAATGTACACGTAACTATAGTGCACAGAAATGAAGAATTCATTGAGAAAATGATGACCCTTGCTCAAAGATTTTATAATAACTGTATGGTTCCTGAAATTGTCGATTCCAGAATTCACAGACGTATGCCCATACGTGAACCGCAGTATATTTTGGATGCCCAAAAAAAGCGCAAAGAGGATCTCAACAAGAAAGCTGCACAAACAGATCCTGCATCAACAGAAGCTGCACAAACAGATCCTACATCAACTGAAGCTGCACAAACAGATGCTATATCGACTGAAGCTGCACCAGAAATAGGAGAAGCAATGGAAGGTGAAATTGAAGATGCCATGTATGACGAAGAGGAGAGTCGAAGAGACGACAATTGTGATGAAACCGGAGGAACCAACGACGACGACGACTTTATGTGCGACGATTCATCAGATTCCGAATCGGGATCTGATGAACAATTTGGTTATGAAGATACAGGCTATTGTGATGAAGTTAACAACGAAAACAGTGAGGTTATTGATTACGAAGTAGTTTTCGAAGGCAATCTTCCAGTGATTAACACTGTAGAAGAACTAAATCAGTTGATGAACCACTATGCAAAATAAATTAATTGAAGTGAGTTCTAAAAAAATTTGATAAAATTTATTATTTGATTTCATTGTTACAATACTTTTTATTGTTAACAAAAAGTTAGTTCGTTACTGGTTCCTTCAATTTTTTAGTTACTCATATAACTTCGTTTTGCCATACAGACAGAAAATAAAGAATTCGTGATGAGAGTATGATTGTTTCTAGAGTGTTTGAGTGTACAATCGAAGGGTTACGAACTCCAAAATGAATGAGTCTATATTTTTTTCTTTTTTATATATTCTTTGTAATTTTTTTATTACTTTTAAACATGCTTATACTTATTTTAAATATATGGATTTCGTTTACAAAGTTCTTTGAGTAGTATTCCAAACAGTTCTCAGTCTTTCAAAGATGATTGATTTGTTAATTATTTATTATTTTGGAGCTCGTAGCCTCTCGCATAGGAAAAATCACCGCTTCCGAACCATAGGTTCATGCACTTCGCGTGCCTTCCCATTGAGACAAGATCGGTTTTGAAGACCGAAGGTGATTCGCGATGAGAGTTTGATGATATCTAGAGTTCAGACGAGAGTTTGATTGTTTGTAGAGTGTAGGAGTGTACAGTACAAGGGTTAAGAACTCCAGTATCTAGAAAAAAATTTTTTCTTTGCTTAACAATTTGTCTGAATTTTTCTTTAACTTTAGAAGACACTTGTAATTTTTCTAATTGTACAGATTTTTTTTAAAAGTGCTTTATTTAATTTTCTAATCATTATAAATTTTATTTCTAATTTTTTCGCTGATTACGGAGTACCTAGCCCCTCGTACGTTGATATCGAGAATTTCTCATTATCTATCCAGATTTATGTATGATTATGCATTGTACAGCAACAAGAAAAGTTTTAAATGAAAAACTTATAATATGCAAAGTTGAAAATCACCACTTCCGAACCATCGGTTCATGCACTTTCCGTGCCTTCCCATTGGGACAAGATTGGTCTTGAAGACCAAAGGTGATTCGCGATGAGATTTCGATGGTTTGAAGCGTTCAGACGTTTAGTTTTTTGGGGAAAAGGGCAGATAGAATGTTCAGTACAGAAGATCAGAATTATTCAAAGCAGGCACTCGAACAGGAATGAAGAGAAACTCTAATCATCAGGTGATTAAAGTATCATTTAGAATCAACATTAGGTACGGAGCTCGGATAAATACCTACATAATTTGGAAATTCTAAACGTTGTCTAGCAATAAAAACTTAACAAAAAATCGCGAGGTATGTATAGATGTGATATGACGGTCATAGCTTGTGTGGTCTTAGTTTTTGTCTCAAAATTAGAAGTATATTTAAAGTTAATAAAAATTAAGACCATCTTAATTTATGCAACGGTCGGGGACTGGTCCTGGAACATGTACTAGGACGTCGCTAAATCTGATACTAAGACACTTCACATCTCTAGTCACAACCAACGATTCCGGAGTAGAGATGTGAAGTGTCTTAGTCTCAGATTTTGCGACGTCCCAGGGACAGTCCCCAACCGTTGCAAAAATTAAGACGGCCTAAATTTTTTTCAAGTACTAATTTTGATACAAAAACTGAGACCACAAAAGGTATCCGTCCCATCACATCTAAAGTGGTATGATATTCACCCAGATTTAAAAAATGTATTTTGACCCCCTGAATAAGAATTACATGAAAACTTTTAAACGGAAAACTTATAGTATTCGAACTGATAAATCACCACTTCCGAACCATAGGTTCAAGCACTTCGCGTGCCTTCCCATTGAGACGTGATCGGTCTTGAAGACCGAAGGTGATTCACGATGAGAGTTTAATTGTTTGTAGAGTGTTGGTGTGTAGAGTCGTAGAGCTTCGAACTCCAGAATCTAAAAACTTTTTATCATTATCTTAACAATGGTTTCGTAATTTTCTTTAATTAACAAAGACACTTTTACTATTTTTAATACAAACTTTTTTTTTTTGAAAGTGATTAATTTTCAAATCATTATAAAATTTATTTGTAATTTTATTGCTGATTCCGGAGTACCTAGCCTCTCGTACGTAACAATGATTCAAAAATTTCCTTTTTTCTATCCAGATTGATTGGTGTATGATTACGTTTTGTACAGTAAGAAGGTGATTCGCAACGAGAGTTTGATTGTTCCTAGAGTGTTGGAGTGTACAGTAGAAGGGTTACGAACTCCAGAATCAAATAATTTGTTTTTTCTTTGCTTGACAATTTTTCTGTATTATTCTTTAAATCAGAAGACACTTGTAATTTTTCTAATCGTAGAGATTTTTTATAAAAAGTGCTTTACTTAATTTTCTAATCATTATAAATTTTATTTCTAATTTTTTCGCTGATTCCGGAGTACCTAGCCCCTCGTACGTTAAAATGATTTAAAAATTTTCCATTATCTATTCAGATTGATTGGTGTATGATTACGTTGTATACAGCAAGAAGAAAAGTTTTAAATGAAAAACTTATAATATGCAAAGTTGAAAATCACCACTTCCGAACCATAGGTTCAAGCACTTCGCGTGCCTTCCCATTGAGACGTGATCGGTCTTGAAGACCGAAGGTGATTCGCAACGAGAGTTTGATTGTTCCTAGAGTGTTGGAGTGTACAGTAGAAGGGTTACGAACTCCAGAATCAAATAATTTGTTTTTTCTTTGCTTGACAATTTTTCTGTATTATTCTTTAACTTCAGAAGACACTTGTAATTTTTCTAATCGTAGAGATTTTTTATAAAAAGTGCTTTACTTAATTTTCTAATCATTATAAATTTTATTTCTAATTTTTTCGCTGATTCCGGAGTACCTAGCCCCTCGTACGTTAAAATGATTTAAAAATTTTCCATTATCTATTCAGATTGATTGGTGTATGATTACGTTGTATACAGCAAGAAGAAAAGTTTTAAATGAAAAACTTATAATATGCAAAGTTGAAAATCACCACTTCCGAACCATAGGTTCAAGCACTTCGCGTGCCTTCCCATTGAGACGTGATCGGTCTTGAAGACCGAAGGTGATTCGCAACGAGAGTTTGATTGTTCCTAGAGTGTTGGAGTGTACAGTAGAAGGGTTACGAACTCCAGAATCAAAAAATTTGTTTTTTCTTTGCTTAACAATTTTTCTGTATTATTCTTTAACTTCAGAAGACACTTGTAATTTTTCTAACCATAGAGATTTTTTATAAAAAGTGCTTTACTTAATTTTCTAATCATTATAAATTTTATTTCTAATTTTTTCGCTGATTCTGGAGTACCTAGCCCCTCGTACGTTAAAATGATTTAAAAATTTTCCATTATCTATTCAGATTGATTGGGGTATGATTACGTTGTATACAGCAAGAAGAAAAGTTTTAAATGAAAAACTTATAATATGCAAAGTTGAAAATCACCACTTCCGAACCATAGGTTCAAGCACTTCGCGTGCCTTCCCATTGAGACGTGATCGGTCTTGAAGACCGAAGGTGATTCGCAACGAGAGTTTCATTGTTTCCAGAGTGTTTGAGTGTAGAGCCGAAGGGTTACGATCTCCAAAATGAATGAGTCTATATATTTTTCATTTTTATTAATGCTTCGTAATTTTTTTATTACTTTCAAATATACTTATACTTATTTTAAATATGCGGATTTCGTTTAAATAGTTCTTTTAGTAGTATTGCAAACAGTACTCTGATTTTCAAAGATAATTGATTTAGAATTTTTTTATGATTTCGGAGATTGTAGCCTCTCGCTCAGAACAAATCACCGCTTCCGAACCATTGGTTCATGCACTTCGCGTGCCTTCCCATTGAGACACGATTGGCTTTGAAGACCGAAGGTGATTCGCGATGAGAGTTTGATGGTTTCAAGAGTTCAGACGTTGAGACGATGAGAGATAAGATAAGAACTGTATCAGTAAATATTTCCTAAAACTGAATGAACATAGTATTTTGACTAGACAGGAGACTGCAGCATACTTCACGCATGTATTTGTGGAGGTTTAATATCTGAGGTTCAGATACATAATGAACAAAGATTCACATGTATCTGAGACTCAAGGGAGCTCATGCAATTAGAGCATCCTGTGGGAACAGCACCTGCCACGTCCAAGCCGTTGTTCCTGGGTAACGCCGAGAGCAGGTTTTAAACCTTTTAATGTTGCTTGCAGTCTCGTAAATTAATGAATCTGTTCTTGAACAGGGAAACTAAATCAGAAATCGAACGATACTGTGTTCCAAATGTATTTAAATAGTAAAACGTTTAAATTGTAAACCGTTGTACCTCCGAAAAGTAGGTTTCTTAGTAAAGAAAATTCGTGTACCTGTTTTGGATTCCTCATCCGGATTTACTTATATTATGCAGTTTTTTCTGATGTCTTGAGGTTTTGACACAATTTCAACTCCAAACCGAAGAAGACAAAAGTTAGTAAACTATATAGTTAAGTATGAGTTTTTTTTTGGTTTAATTGTTTTCTTCAAAGTGGAAACTCCGATATGAGCTGAAACGCTCAATTTTTTTTAATCGGTTTTATGTGTGACAAGACCAAAATAACGAAGACAAATTTTTTTTTTTTCTTATTAGCGTAACAAACTTGTACAATTACTGTTTAGCACAGAAATCAAAGCTTCTTTATTGAGCTTCAAGCTAATATTAATTTTAAAGCTTTGTCATGAGTTTCTACATTTAGCTATAGACCTTCACAGTAACTCTGTGAAAATTTAAATGGCTGTTTTACAAGCTCAAAAAGTTTGATAAAATTTTAGAGTTATCATTGATACTCTGTAAAAACCTGCTAAAGAAGAGCTTTTACTTAACAGCTGATAAGAATGCTTATTGAGCCTTCAACTCTTTTCAGAAAATGCAGTTTCAACATACAGTCAAACCTCGATAAATCAAAGTGCTGAGAGAATCAGGAAAAACTGAGAACTATCCAAAATTAGAATTATCACTACTATTTCATAAAAAATATGTTCAAGAGCACGGAACTTAACTTCGAAATATCGAGTTTAACTGTATTATTTAGTAAATTTTCATAAGTTGATCGAATTCTTCGGTAGAACTGGAGTAATCCCCCCAGATTTTGGCCCAAAACTCTCGAAGATGACATCCAGGTTCACCAAGTACACCCGTCATCGGTGACCTGGGTAGCTAGGTTTAAATTGACTCGATAAATATTCTATAACACCTCTCAAAGTCATCTCCACAGAATTTGGCCCAAACTGTCGAAGATGACCTCCAGGTTCCCCAGGTACACCCGTCATCAGCGACCTAGCTGTCCAGGTCAAAACTTCTTTCTCATATACTCTAAAACATCCCCGAACTCCATCCAAAGTCTTACCCCAAACATTCGCTCCGAACTCTCGGAGATGACCCCCCCCCCCGGTGCCCCGGGTACCCCCATAATCGGCCACCTGGCTGTCCAGGTCTAAAGTTCCTCCTCATATACTCTAAAACATCCCCGAACTCCATCCAAAGTCTTACCCCAAACATTCGCTCCGAACTCTCGGAGATGACCCCCCCCCCCCCCCCCGGTGCCCCGGGTACCCCCATAATCGGCCACCTGGCTGTCCAGGTCTAAAGTTCCTCCTCGTACACTCTAAGACAACCCCAAAAGTCATTCTCGAAAAATTCGATCCGAATTCTTGAAGATGACCCCCAGGTACCCCCGTCATCGGCGACCTGGAGGCCCAGGTCGAGAAATGACTACGGATTCATGTATTGTCACCCGAACCTAGACCCTCTGCAAAATTTCAGACCTCTAGGTCTTTTAGGCTCAAAGTTATAGAGCTTGGCAGTTTTGAACGTACGACGACGACGAAACGTAGGTAGTGAGAGAAAAGCATGATAAATAAATAAATAAAAAATAAATAAAATAAAAACACACGTGTTGCCCATCCTCGAACGAACGGCATAGTCTTCTCTCTTTCTCACTCTGCCTCTCTCTCTCTCTCTCTCTAACGCGTGTGCAGCTGCTGAGCTGTGAGTCTGGGCTTGTTGGAGGGGGGGGGGGTATATATAGATATACTGCAACGTAATCTGACACTTTTTCGTGACGTAACGTTTTTTTTTGCTGCAGCCCCCTGCGCGTCGTAAGCTCCGATAAGGAACTTCGTTCCAAAAATCCCGTCCAACCTTTCAGATAATCGACTGTGTAGGCCCCGCCTCAGTCCACTCCTCTTGATCTTGCAGCTCATATGTATCATACGCAAACTAAGTAGTAGGACGGAATCAAATAAATTTTATGCATTCTTTTTAATTTTATAAATATTATTTTTCTTGATTTTCAAAAACAATGTTAAAAAATGGACGGAGTATTATTATGCGTAAACGATTTTGCTCTAATCAATGTAGATGTATATTTTTTAATTATTCCTTATTTTTCAAAAGAAATTGTTAATAAAAAATTCCATGTGGTATCTTTTTCCGATAATAGATATCGTTACAAAAATAAGGCATGATTATAATTAATTAATCTATACAAAAAAAATTATTATACTTAGGTTTATTTGTAAATTTTGACTTACATTATTTCATTTATTTAAAAAAAAAAAAAATTCATAAACAAATGAAACAATGTTAGTCAAAAAATATATACATGAACCTAAATATAATACTAATTTACAGGATAATTAATTTTAATAATGTCTAATTTTTACAACTAAAACGACACTGCTGTTATATTGTATATATACATATACACATGCTAACGGTCGGGGGACGGGGGACTTGTCGGTGTCTAATAATTCTGAGCGGAGCCAGAATTTCGTGAACAAGCCACGGAGAGCCTAGCATGCATGCAGGCTGGATTGTTTGCGAAACGACATCGCGAATAAAGCCGAAGGTAGCCGAGCGTGTCCCCATAGCAACCGCTGCCACACAGGCACCCAGCTGTTTCTCTGCATATAGATACGGCTCATGTATGCCGGCAGCGTGAGACGAACCGCCGCGACCGTGGGCCGACGCGCGCCGCGCCGGTGTCTCAATTACGCAATATATTATTAATTACTTCTGGAATAATGTTGAACAAAATATTAGATCCCATTATCAAAAAAAAATTGTATGCGTCAGTAAAAATTTAGTTGCGAAATTTGAAGAAATTATTTTGATTAGGAATTTCCCTTTGAACCCCAACAGCATAGCTACAAGTTATTAGCGACGGCCCTGTGTGCCGGTATAGTAGAGCGGTTAGTTATTGTTTTGGCCGTTGGCTTAGTTGACGGCGGCACGGTCAATTCGGAACTCTCTCCGAGGTAGGCAGCACTCTTAAGGTCATTTGCTGTTGAACCCACATTGAAACGCTCATGTTCTCTAAAGATGACACTGATTCCCGGATGTCGTCTAAAATACGATCAGGGGTCACACCAATTCTCAATCTACCTGCTAATTCGTCTCTTTCATTACTTGTCAAACGCAAAAATCTAATGGATTGTGTATGACCAATATGTGTTCTAGTAAAAGTAACATGAACGTGACCGTTAATAGCTGTCGTGATAACTATTCTAGATGGACATTGTTTTCCAATTTTTACCGAGCTGGTCCATTTAAACTTAACAGCTGTATCTGACATTTTGGATATCCCAGATCTGTGGCAATCGTAATAGGTTCTATTCTGAACACTTCTAGTAAAACAAAAATACGCACAGTCTTCTTTTTCTATAGTTTTTTTCCAATTCAAAAATTCTGAAATAAATTGAAAGTATGTAAATTAGATTTGATATTCTTAATTAACAATTAAATTTAATAAAACAAAATACTAAACCGACGTAAAAGCAAAAATTAGATGTATTACAGTATAAGAATTTTTTGTAGTGTGTCGTGACAAAATTTACAAAATAATTTATTGAGCAAGTGAGTTTTGAAAAACTTTGCTTTAACATAACTACGATCTAAATGTCAGTTTGTACTTTTTATATCGCAAAAATTTGCAAAAAAACGAAAGAAAGCAGATTTTTTTATTACAGCAAATTTCTATCTTTTTTAAACTTATTGAATATTAGATTTTACTACTGATTATAAAAGTATTTGATGTAAATTTTATCTCGATAAAAATTATTTTATGTTTACTTTTTATTACTTTTATTCTATTTCTGTATTTATAAAAAAAATTTTTATATTTTAAAATTTTAAATTTTTTAGTAAAAAAATTAAATAAAAATTTAATTTCAAATAATCACCTTCTAGAGAATTAAATTCCAGCTCTATTACTTCCAGTTCTTCACCGTGATCTTCACCCAAATGTTTGTTCAAAAGTGCTACAGTAAAAAATGCAGCATCACACGAAGGACAGTTTTTTGAAGGTGGGAGTGAATTGTCGACATTATGCGCTTGTTTGATGTGTCGATTCAAATTTTGTTTTGAAGTATACCTTTTGTCAAAATATTCGCAGACTTTGTTTTTTGGATTTTTCTCTTTCACAGTAGCCAATTCATGTTCTGCTCGAATGTGCTCGTACAAGGATTCAATATCCGTAAAATCTTGATCACACCTGCATAACAGTAATTAGTTTATTACTGAGGTTTTTTTAGGAAAGCCTTGAATATGCTTATGGATACAAAAAATACTTGTAATTATAGTAAAAAATCATTATTATCAGAATAAATGAATTTAACGGGTATCACTGTCCAACTATAATTTTATCTCTTTCATTCCCACATTGAACCCATATAAGAGGCTACATGAAAGCGAGAAGAGAGATTTTTTTTTTGAAAAATAAGTAAATTAAGTAAATTAAATAATTCCCTAACCCCCCAAGAATTAAAAAATGAGAAAGAAAATCTTATGTAATTTTAGAACAGTCATTACTGCAATAAAGGCATGCTGATAAAAAATTATTAAAATGATGACCTCATAAACACTCAAGCACTAATAAATTTCTTAGTCGTATACCTTATTTATCCGCGTTTAAGTCGCTCCAGTAGATAATTAATTACCTCAGTTTAAAAAGATATAAAAAAAAAAGATTTTTTGAAAAGGTATTCCGTACATTAATTTTGACTTGATTTGAACAAATACTCGAAATGATTCAACTTAAGCTTGGGTAAATAAGTTGTTTATTAAGGTAATCCCTTTAAGGTGGTTTTCTACCAAATGCATGACAATAGAGAATCAGCTCAAATTTTATGGAAGTGTTTATTAGATATTAATAAACATTTCTACGAAGTCTGATCAAAATTGACCATATAGTTTGAAAGTTACAGCAAATTAAAGATTGAATTTTTTTCATTACGCGTATGGCCGCTACGCTGAAAAAGTGTACTAAATTATTAATATTTATCTTCTTACAATAGAGATCCTTTAGAAAAACCGCATACATATAGTTTCACTATCAAAGAATTCGTTTCTTCAAACTGCAAAAAATTGACCTTTTACAAATTTTACAGTAATTTTTCAAAAATAATTTTCACGTGAATAACCTCCAAAACTGCGGTATTCAAAGGTGAGGTTGAAAGTTTAAAAAAATGTTTTGTTGTGATTGTCAATGTTTTTTTGGTAGAAAATAATTTCAGAAGCCATAAAAAGTTAAAAAATAAATTTTAATAACCAATTGTTAGTAATTTGGTGAAATAATTTTTTTTTGGTCTTGAACTTGACTAGCTCTGGTAGAAAACCACCTTAATGCAAAGTAACTAACAGAACATTTTAAATTAACTTGCCAAATTTTTTTTGAAATGACAAGTATTAAATTATTTAGCCACAATTTCATTAAACAATAGATAAAAACTTCATGCAAAATACTATTAAACAAAAAACTAAGCTAAGGCTAAAAATGATAAGCAAATAAAATTCTTAGTAGAAAAATCTAAAAATTTTTATTTTACCTAGTTGCAATAAAAAAAATAGTAATGACTATTAATAAAAATCCTGGGTAAAATAAAAAAGGTGAGAACAAGTTACACATGCATAATAAAAATATCAAATAATTATTCAGCTCCATCTTCAGAAAAATCTGAAATTTTAAATACATTGTTATTTTAAGTTAAATAAATGAGGGTAGTAAATACGCAAGTCACTAAATTTTAGTGTCACTCAATAATTGGATAACCAAGGGCATGCTAGGGTAATGAAGTAATAACACCCACTACAGATTTTATAATTTTGCCTGAATAAAATTATATTGTAAAATAAAACCATATTAATATTATGCATTAGCTAAAATTAGTACTTGTTAAATAAATACATGAAAGAAATTGTTAAATGAAGTTATCTGTGAATTAAAAAAACAGTAGCAGCATTCAAAGTATTTTTCAAATTATATGAGCCTAAAAAATTAAAAAGCACACTGCAACCCAAATGTAGTCACTTACTATCAATATGCGTCACAGCTTTTAAATTGTAGTAGTCCATTGTGCTGTCTTTATCCTATATTAATAAAAAATAAGAAAATAGCTATTGTTACAGCTCCTGTAAAAATTCTGAAAACAAACCAAAATTAACTAAAAGTTTTCCAAAAAATAAATAGTTATATAGTTGATTTAGAAAATTTCTGAATTAATATACTTCAGAAATTTTTTACTTACTCTGAACATTTTCCAGATTCTTTTTTATGTGCAGTCTCAATATGTCTTGTCAAATTCTGATGACGGCTAAAAGTATTGTCACAAGCGGGACAGCTTAATGTATACTTTATATCCTCTGATTTATGTTGTTCGTTATTGTGTCTGGATAGATTTCCATTAGTTGAAAATGACTGCTTGCACAACTCACAAAAGAATGAGCTTTTTAACTTCTCTTTTTTGTCGTTGTTTGATACCTCGTGCACATTTTTATAATGTTTTGTCAAGTTTGATTTTGTCGAAAAAGTTTTATTGCACAATGTACACTTTAATTCGTTGTTGGCTTCCATTATCCGAGATAAAATGTCAACACGAAAGATGTCTCTAGCAGCCGCCGAAAGCCGCCATGGAGATTGGAGCTAAGTCCAGGAGCATGCGCAGTGGAGGATCGAGGATAGGATTGGTGTGGGTTTGATCCGCTCGTCTCGAGGCGGGTGTAGACACGAATCAGCTCATCAGCTGATTGGATCTATTGGGGGCTTCGGAAGGTAGCCGTGTGGTCGTGAATTGTTATAGGCCCAACTGTTATTATACTGACACTGGTACACCCAAACGTAAATCACAAATACACTAAAATTAAATTGTTTTAATAGTATGCGTAAATGGATAATCCCCTATCATCTATCTTTTTTTTTTTTTATGTAACAAATTTCAACTCAACGCTTACGTATACTCTTTTTGATTTGTTTGTTTAATCGATGGAGGGAGTGAGAGAGGAAACTCGCCGTTGCAGTTAGGCCGCTAAATCTACCTCAAATCAATCTGGCCACATGACCGCACACGTTCATTGATTTTAAGCAGACCTCAGTGAATGCTTGTAACATTGTAAGGGCTGAGGCTTGTTTAAATAAATTCTAATTAATTTATAAATTTGTTTTGTTTTTTTTTTTCAATTACAATTATTTTAATCATCCGGTTAAAGCAGTATGACCTTTTTTAATTTTATGTTATCTGGATCTGCCTAATTTGGTATCAGTCTGGGCCAGTGGGTCAACTTCATGTCTAACAACTGACTAGTCCTGCGCCTCAGAGTTGGCTCGGGTATAAAGTGTTTACATATTTAGGCCGTTGTGATAACCGCGGTAATATTCATTTATTTGGGTGCGCTTCTTTTATACACCTGTAGTAAAAAATGTCTTTTCGTTACCAATTCAAATTCAATAACAAATCTTGTTTTTTTTTTTGGCTTAGTATGTATTTAAAATAAGTTAAATTTTTTTGTCAAGAAAAATTAAACCTTTACCTTCAGGAAAACAACAGTTTCGGTGTTTACTTTCATAATGGAAACTGAAACTAAACTATAGTATTGCGATAGTATCGGAAAGGATGTACTTTATAATTAAACCATATAAAAACCTCACCGTTCAACCACTACCGCGGTTTAGGATACACTTTTGTTAATTAAAAATTTTTTAAAATATAATGGTTGTACACTTTAGGTTGTAAACTAACAGATCGATGGCCCGTGCGGAAAAAAACCTTAGCTCAAAATCAGTTGATTTGAAATTATCAATAAAGGACTGCGAAAAATAAAAAAAAATTAGAAAAATCAAGAATCTTGATAAGTTGGTACCTAATAAATCAAATTTTTTTAATTAAACCGATTTTTAAATTCAATTCAGCCTCTCACGGGTAATTTTAAATCTACTGATTTTTAGCTAAGGTTTTTCTTCGCAGTCGAGATAATGTATAGTATTAACCTCTTCTTGAATCTGTTAAAGTGCGTTGAAATCACGACACGGCTCGGTCGAGTAGCTACAAATTTTCAATAGGACCGATGAGATAAAGTTTATCCTTCCACGAGAATTGAAACTGTATCAGTAATGAAAAACTAGTTTTTTCAGCTGTATTAATAATTAAATTTGTGGCTCGTTCGATTTTTGTCAACACATCATTATTTCGTGACTCGAGATGGTTTTACACAGAGGTAAACATTGTTGGTTTAACCTGTTCTCTGAAGCACTGAAAATTGCCTTCGACACTGCAATATTTTGTAGTTACAAATAATAATACGAGTCCAGCAGTTTTAAGTGTGTACCCGGTGCCACGTTTTGTACCGACGACGACAGAGTCAATTTTAACACAACGTGTAAGCGATGTTAATCTCACGGTTTTTCCGGAAAAATCGATTTTATCCTTTGCACCGACACCAGCTTCCTCGATTGTGCCCAAGGTGCCAATTTCGGCAAGGCCACACGCGCTGACTGGATTAGTGGCTGGAACTATGTCGGTTGATATACCCGAGAAAACGCCAGAAGAAAAAAGGTGCCCACGGAAATAACAGATTGTCCTGCAATTACCGAAGTTAACTCTTTGCCTTCAGAAAGTGAACTTTTTTTAATGCCCAAAAAAGGAGAGTCCCTTGTGTTTCATGGCAAAAGATTTCATTCGAAAAATTTTGAGCGTACAAGGTAAGTGTTAATGTTAAATTAAAAAAAAAATAATAACGTAACAAAATAAATAATGGTATTGACCGCGATATAGTTTACTTCTACTTTTATAGTTTGATACGGCCACGTACAAAAGTATGAAACTCTAATTTGATCCATCAGTATAAAAAAGTAGCAACGATGACAAAAAATACAAAAATTTTTATCTGACAAAAAATTATAAATTGATTGAAGAAATATCATTTTCTTAGAATATATGTCAATATTTATAATCATTTTTTAGTTTTTTGATTGCAAAGCTTTTTTAGAAACTTTAAAACTTTTTTTTATCATGCATTAGCTTGTAATAATTCTTACTTATATTAAAATCCACTTTTTTTCACTCAAACACGCTATTAGACCCACAACTAATTACAAAGTATTTTCGAAGATATGATTAAAGAAAAATTTAGTATTTTAGTATTGTTGTGTTTTTTTTTATTGGCTTCTTTTTTTTTTTTTGAATAAAAAAATTCCTGTATGTCAGGTACTTTGACGTGTTTTCGATGTAAGCATCGACGACGCGAATCTTTTGCCGTAAATTTTTAAGTTAAAAATACTCGAATTAAGCTAAGATATTAGTTAAAAATTTGACAAATACGATTTTTCTTTTCTTATATTGAACGTTTTGAAATAACATTCGAGAGGAATGAAAAAAAATTGAAAATTAATGTTTAAAATTATTTATGTAAAGATACTGAAAAAAAATTTTTTGTATTCACTTTCAATTGTTTACGAATTTTATCTTTTTTTTCTTTTATTTTATGATTTTATTTAACGTTCCATACCCCTCTTTGTAGCTCATTGGGGCAAACCCGATGATCAAACGACCCGGCAAATTTTGTGTGACTTAGATGCTTGATAATAAATATCTTGACGTTAAAAAATCCGGAAGAATAGCACTACTTGTTTTTAGACGATTTTTTCATATACTTCATCGTTCACTTTTCAAAAGTTTTTTTTTTAAAACAATTGTTTTTAACAATTTTTTACAACAAAGCGGGACTTTTTCTCAAAGTACTCCACCAAACGAAGAAAACGGCTCCTGGATATTTTCTCTACTCCTTATATTCTATGGGACATTAATTTTTGAAAATGGACCTTCGATTTGGCCCTTTGTGACCGTCCACTAAGAGAAAAACTTCCTAGGGAAATTGATCTGGTTACCTGGCAGTCAACCTGGTGCTACCTGGGGTAAGATCCACTATCACACCGTCAACTGCGAGTAAAACTTCCTGGGAAAATCCTGTCTAAGGCAAAAGTATCACCAAGTGCACCAGGTGTCCGCGCTGATCCCTTTGGAGTCAAAACTTCCTCGGGAAATCTTCTCTTAGGCGTAAGTATCACCAGATGCACCTGGTGTCCGCCCTGACCCATCCGGAGTCAAAACTTCCTGGGGAAATCCTCTCCAATGTGCAACTATCGCCAAGTGCACCAGGTTTCCGCCCTGACCCATCTGGAGTCGAAACTTCCTGGGGAAATCATCTCCAAGGCGTAAGTATCGCAAGGTATACCAAGTGTTCACCCTGACCCTTCCGGAGTCAAAACTTCCTGGGGAAATCATCTCCAAGGCGTAAGTGTCGCCAGTTGCACCAGGTGCTTGCCCTGATCCATCCGGAGTCGAAACTTCCTGGGGAAATCATCTCCAAGGCGTAAGTATCGCTAAGTATACCAGGTGTGAGCCCTGATCCTTCCGGAGTCGAAACTTACTGGGGAAATCATCTCCAAGGCGTAAGTATCGCCAGGTGCACCAGGTGCTTGCCCTGATCCCTCTGGAGTTGAAACTTCCTGGGGAAATCATCTCCAAGGCGTAAGTATCGCCAGGTACACCAGGTGTGCGCCCTGATCCCTCCAGAGTCAGAACTTCCTGGAGAAATCCTCTCTAAAGCGTAAGCACCGTCAGGTGCACCAGGTGTCCGCTCTGACCCATCTGGAGTCGAAACTTCCTGGGGAAATCATCTTCAAGGCGTACGTATCACCAGGAGCACCAGATGTCCGTCTTGACCCCTTCGTTTTCGAAACCGTTAGAATGCCGAGGATTTCACCGAGGATTTCACCGAGGATTTCACTGTTAAGATTCACCGAGGATTACACCGCAAAATGCGAGGAATTCACCGAGGATTTCACCGCAAAAAGCGAGGAATTTACCGATGAATTCACCGATGAATTCATCGCTGATTTCATTGAGGATACTTGCAATGGGGTTCACCCGACTTTTTGCCAAGTCCTATGCGTCACATACAAACCATTTTTTTTTTTTGTTATATTTGGAATAATGTTAGTAGTTTATACATTTAATTTTTTATAAATAGAAAGAAGTTTAAAATTTTTTTTAATTTTTAATTTTGAAAGAGTATAAAATACATATTTATCTTTGATTTTATAAACAACCTTTACAAAAAGAAAAAAGAGTTTGTCTGGACGGCACCTTCCACGTACGCGCAAACTTACCTTTTCAAACAAAAATTTGCGCGTACGCGCAACTTAAGAGTTCCGCGAACGCGCAAACTAAATTATCCCGCGTGCGCGCAAAAACTTCTAATCTCCGCGTGCGCGCAAAAACTTCCGATCTCCGCGTGCGTGCAAAAACTTCCAATCTCCGCGTGCGCGCAAAAACTTCCGATCTCCGCGTGCGCGCAAAACTTTGATTACGTTGCGATAAATGCATCAATGATTGTCCTTCTAAACATTAAAATCGTGATTAAAAAAACTTCCTAATTCTATAAAAGGGTATATAGCCGGGTAAGATAGTCGAATCGGCCCCCAGCGCGAACCCCTACAATATATATATCATTCGAAAGGGCATGAAAAAAAAGATTTTTGATGTCAACCAAAATTTTTAATACCCACTACTGCGCATGCGCGGTCCAAAATAGTGATTTTTCAACTTTGATTTTTATCTCAAAATCTAAGAGGACTAGAAAAACGTGGTTTGCGGCAAAATTTTGTTTACAAACAATGTAGTTCAACCATCTTTTTTTAAATCATTTTTGGTGCCAAATTCAAATCATTAAGGCTGTTTTTAGAATTTTTTTCCCTAAAAAATGCGATTAAAAAAAAACGGTGATACATACCACTCTAGAAAAAAATATGTTATGTATTTTAAGAAAAAATAGCTTTACAAATTTTTTCAAATTTTTTGAAGTGCTGGCAGACACTTTTTAGGCCAAATTATTGAAATTTTTTATCTAAATTACCACCTAGCGGCTGCATACTGCATTAAAATATAACAACATTTATATCGCTGAAGTACATTTTTTGTAAACAAAATTTTACGGCAAGCCGCGTTTTTCTATCCCTCTTAGATCTCGAGATAAAAATTATACTTGTAAAATCACTATTTTGCCCCGTGCATGCGCAGTTTAGGGAATAAAAATTTGCGTCAAAAGCTTTCAAGACCTTTCAAATGATATATATATATATATATATATATATATATCTCGTGGGGGTTTTTGCATAAACAAATTTGGCCTACCTGACCTAGATTGAAAATAACTTATTTATACAATTTTTGAGTGATGAACATGGTTGAACTAGTCTCGTTAGAGGCATTAAAAATTTTTTTTGCAAAAACCTCCACAAAATATATATCATTTGAAAGGTCTTGAAAAAAAGGAAGCTTTTGGCGCAAACCGCAATCATTGCATATTGTAGGGGTTTCTGCATAAAAAAATTTCGCCTACCTGACCTAGATTGAAAATAACTAATTTATAACATTTTTTAGTGATGAACATGGTTGAACTGGTCTCGTTAGAGGTATTAAAATTTTTTTTTGCAGAAGCCCCTACAATATATAATTCATTTCAAAGGTCTTGAAAAAAGGAAGCTTTTGACGCAAACGACAATTTTTTATTCCCTAAACTGCGCATGCGTGGGGCGAAATAGTGATTTTTCAACTATAATGTTTATCTCCAAATCTAAGAGGGATAGAAAACGTGGTTTAAGGCAAAATTTTGTTTGTAGTCCAGCGATATAAATGTTGTTATATTTTAATGCAGTATGCAGCCGCAAGGTGGTAATTTAGATAAAAAATTCAATAATTTGGCCTAAAAAATGTCTGCCACTACTTCAAAAAATTTGAAAAAATTTGTAAAGCTATTTTTTCTTAAAATACATAATACAATTTTTTTCAAGAGAGGTATGTATCACCGTTTTTTTTTTAATCGTATTTTTTAGGGAAAAAAATTCGAAAAACAGCCTTCACAATTTGAATTTGGCGCCAAAAATGATTAAAAAAAAATATGGTTGAACTACATTTTTTGTAAACAAAATTTTGCCACAAAACGCCTTTTTCTAGTCCTCTTAGATTTTGAGATAACAATCAAAGTTGAAAAATCACTATTTTGGACCACGCATGCGCAGTAGTGAGTATAAAAAATTCTGGTTGGCACCAAAAATTTTCTTTTTTCATGCCCTTTCGAATGAAACATATATTGTAGGGGTTCGCGCTGGGGGCCGATTCGACTATCTTACCCGGCTATACCCTTTATTTTCCACACATGGTGCAAAAAGTTCAAACTTTCTGATATTTCCCAAACAGGAAGTTAGAACTTTCCTTGCCTTGTTTTGAAAAAAAATATTCAACTCGACGCTGAAAAAGTATGAGCTAACCCTTAGCAAACCCTTGACACTCTCGCCTTTAACTCAGGTTTTGAACACAAATTGTTTGAAAATTAGCTAAAAACCCAAAAAAGTGACCCAAATGTCTAGTCCTCGCGGGTTATCCTCGAAAGCCCTAGTTCACCGGCTTACCATCGATGCTAACGCTGTTGCTAAATGGTGAATGGTCCGAACAAAACGGCCTCGGGCTCAACCCCACCAAGACCGTGGCTATTTTTTTGGCAGCTCCTCTTTCCTTGAACTGCTAGCACAGACCCCAGTCTTTCAGCTACCCAACATCATGATAGCTGGCATGTATATTCCCTTCACCTCGGAAATCAAATTGCTAGGGGTAGTTATCACCTCTACCCTTAGTTGGAACAAGCATATCAGCTCAATATCGGTGCGTGTATCTGCATCCTTGCACAGCCTCAGGCATAACAAACATGCCCTCACCCGTGCGGTCAAAAAACACCTCGTTGAATCACTGATCTTCCCTCATTTCGACTACGCCAGCGCTGTGTACCATCATCTCACCCACCAGCAAAACCTGAAACTTTACCTTCTGCTAAATGCTTGTGCCCGATACGTCTTTGGCAACATCCCTTGGACTGCGCATGTCACCCCCTACATAATAGCAGTCGGTTCGCTCTCAGTAAGTCGTCGTCGGGAATTTTTTTCATAGGCAACCTCGCCCTCAGGGTTTCTCAGCTACATAAGCCCTCTTACCTAGCTAGTCACCTCGTACCTCTGCACATCCTCTGCCCTCTACTATTACTCATTTTCGTTCTAAATCTCCCACTTTCCCTGCTCTATGCGCTGTACAAATTGTTTTCCGACGACCTTAAGAGGTCTACCTTGAAGCTGCAGCCACCACCGAAGGCCTTGCATCCCTCATTCGCAAGCTCTCCTACGATGCCTCCTCGATTGCTGAATGGGCCGAAGTCAACGGGCTCACGCTCAACGCTGGCAAGACTATCGCCATGCTTTTTGGTAGCCATCACTACCTCAAATCCCCTAGCACTCTACCCACCCCCCCTCATCTCTGTCGCAAGAATGCCCTTTCCACCCAGCTGCGTAAGGAACTGGTTCAGAGTCTGATCTTCCCCCACTTTGATTACGCCTGCACCGTTTACTCGAACATTGGTAAAGTTCTAGACTCCAAACTACAAACTGCTCAAAATGCCTGTGTCCTCTATGTTTATGGTAGCCTACCTTTTTCTGCTCATGTCACCCCATTTCGTCTCAAACTAGGCTGGCTATCCGTCTGCCGTGGACGAGAATACTTCATCTGCATACTGGCATACAAAATCATCGCCACAGGCATTCCTGAATACTTAGCGATCAATTTCTCACGGCTTAATGTTGATGTTCACCTCAAGCGCTCGGATAGAAATCCTCCCCAGCATTTGATTTACTCTACTCCACGTACAGAAACTCAAGCACGATTATTTGTCATTTTGGCTTCTAAACTACTGAACTCGCTCAACATAGTCAGTTTTAACATTAATCACCTAGATAAATTCAAGACCGAGCTCAGAACATCTCTCTTCACACTTGATGCTGTGGACTGGAAAGCTAGAGTTGTCAACGAAGGTTTGTGACCATCTCCTTTCAATCAAGCATTGTACTGGCCAATCACGTCAGACTCAAGTAAACCTGTACGACCTCAGAGACAATTTGTGTTTTTTAATCAAATTTTATACGAATATTTTTGCTGTTGCTCTGAACATGTTTTATTATATTTTGTTTTTATACTTTTACTTTACTATTATTTTACTACTTTATTTACATATACTCTTTTGTTATCTTATTCATATTGTACCACTATTGATCATACTGTAATTAATTTAAAATTGTAATCTGCTTTGCACCAGGCAGGGTCCTACCCCAAGGCAAAATAAACGAACAATCAATCAATCAATCAATTGCTGGTACCCCCGTCCCCTTCGCCGACTAGTCGAAGAGCCTCGGAGTCATCATCACCCCCTTGCTAAACTGGACCGAACATCTCTCTTCGATCGTCGCGCGGGTTTACGCCTCCCTCCACAGCCTCCGCTTCTACAGACATGCCCTCGCGCGATCCTTCTGGTAAGAACTCATTAAATCCCTTATTCTTCCTCACTTCGATTACGCATGTGCCGTTTACCACGACCTCACTGTCACGCAAGACCTGAAAATGCAGCGCCTCCTCAATGCCTGCGTTCGCTACGTCTATGGAAATATCCATTGGATGGCCCACGTCACGCCCTACCATCTCGCCCTCAGTTAGCTCTCCGCCAAACGCCGCCGCGAGTACTTTATTGGTACACTCGCCCACCAAGTCTTAACCTACCACCAACCTTCTTATTTGTACGACCAGCTCCCCCGATCTGACGATCTGCTTGCAGTGGCACCGGTTACTTCATCGTCCTCCCCGCTCGCACTAATACCCTGCGAAACTCCTTCTCTGGTTGTGCAGTCCGCACCCTCAAGTCCCTTGGCCGCCACGATCTTGACAAGATCTCACCTGAGACCTTCAAGTCCCTGCTCCGCGATACTCTACTTGAACGCAACCGTAGCGACTGGACCGACCGCTCCCTTCGTGAGCGCCTCGCTATCGTCCCTCCTTGCCTACCTTCATTCCTCATTCTACCCCGCTCTTTACACGCCCGCTTCTAACCTCCACCCCCATCACGGCACAAGCTCATATATCCACTGTAAAGCGACCCCTATAACAACCTTGCACATGGACTTGGCCTTCATTATTATAAATTATGTATTATTGTAAACTGCTACCTTTTATCTAATTTTATGTATTACTTCGAACTTAGATTTTCTCTGTTAACACTATTTTTTTATATTCTCATTGTAACACCCCAACGGTCGAATAGGGTTCTACCCCAAGCTTGAAATAAAAACTTTAGACAATCAATCAATCACCCGCCCCGATATCCGTCGCTCTGCCCGCATTGAGGGCGGCTACTTTTATATAACACCTGTTTGCACCGAGGCTCTGCGAAACTTATTTGCTCAAGTCGGTCCCTCTGTGATTAACTCGTACTTGGTGCGCTCAACCTAGATAGTATTTCTGTCGAGTCCTTCAAGTCACTGCTCCGCAACCCTCTCTTTGACCGTGACTGTCACGACTCACGACTGGGTCATACGCTTACATCGAGAAGGACTCACGCCCATTCCACCCTCCTTCAACGGCGTACTTTTCCTACCTAGGGATCTTATAGGGATCCCTATAGGGATAAGATCCCTACTTATAGGGATCGCTATAAGATCCCTACTTATAGAGATCCCTATAAGATCCCTACTCCTACTTACAGCTCTGCACCCTCTACTTTAACACACTAGAATCCAGCTGTTCGAGACCGAGACTGACGAGACTTTGGATAGTCTCGGTCTCGGTTTCAATCTCAATAATTTGACAAAGGACGGGTTGCAATTTAGCCGAAATTTGCCCTACGCCAAATCGGCTGAAACTGCAGGATAAGGTGTCTTTTTGGGTCCGAAAAAACATCCCGTAATTGTTTTTTCGATAAATTCATCAGCCATGCATGCACAGAAACAACGCCAAAACTCCAAGCCCCCAAAACCCTGGATGCCCGAGTTCAAGAAAAAAAACTGATTGGCTACCCCTCAAGCTCTAAGCCCCCGAAATCCTGAACGCCCCAGTTCAACAAAATACTGATTGGCTACCCCCCAAGCTCTAAGCCCCCAAAACCCTGGGCGCCCGAGTTCAACAAAATACTGCTTGGCTACCTCCCAAGCTCCAAGCCCCTAAAACCCTGGGCGCCCGAGCTCAGCAAAATACTGATTGGCTACCCTTCAAGCTTTAAGCCCACAAAACCCTGGGCGCCTGAGTTGAACAAAAAAACTGATCAACTATCATTTATCCCGTAAGGTTTTAATCCCAAAAACCTTGGGACCCTGAGTTGAATTATTTCAATAATATGTGTGCATTTTAGTTAACTTAAGCATGAAATAAATAATTCTGTAAGTATACCTAATGACGCTGCTCTGGTGCAAATACATCATTTAATTGTAAGTCTGAGATTTTAAACTCCCAAATGACGTGGTTGACTAGGAAAACGCTATAAGTTTTTCACTTATTGTTTTTTTTGCTCTTTTTTTTCAACGTCATCAACAATTTTTTTTTTTTTAACTATGTAAGATAAAGGTTATTCAGTAAAACAACAGCGATAAGATTCGTCTAAAAATAGAGTAATTATTAATAATGATTACAGTATATACAATATGTACAAAATAAAATGTGATTAACTAACCTAAAAATAGAGAATCAACAATCAAGACTACTGCTTATCGTATCTCTAACCAATCATACAGTATTATAATTAATTATATTGTGTCAGAATTGTTCTAACGATTCTGACCACTTTCCATCAACCTCACTCGTTTTAACTAAACGTAATGTTTATGCAAATTTTCTATCTCGTGCGTCCAAGCACATGTTTTCTCTCTCTGTTTAACTCTTTTATAAGGCTCGTGTCGTGCATACACTGTAACCGGCACGAGACCGTTTTCTGACAGCACAACCAGAGATACGCACGAAGCTTACAACTATAAATTGAATGTTTTAACAAATAAGACACATTTCGAAAAAATTGTAAAAATTTTCGTTTCTTGATTGGTTATTAATTTTTTTAATTTATATTATTTTTTTGTTATTTTGTAATTTTTTTAAATAGTGGAAATAAAAGTTTACTATAACGTTCTTGTTGAATGAAAAAAAAAAAAACACTTTTTTATTGATTTGATATAAAAATATTGAGTACGCTCAACTTGTAAAATTATGCAACTCTGTAATCAGGGTTTTGGGAGCTTAGAGCTTGGGGGATAGACGATAAGTTTTTTTGTTCAATTCGGGTGCCCAGGGTTTTGAAGACTTGGAGCTTGGGGAGTAGCCAATCAGTATTTTGTTGAACTCGGGCGCCCAGGGTTTTGGGGCCTTAGAGCTTAGGGGGTAGGCGATCAGTTTTTTTTTTAACTTGGGTACCCAGGGTTTTTGGGGCTTAGAGCTTAGAGCTTGGATGCCAATCAGTTTTTTTGTTGAATTCGGGCGCACAGGGTTTTGGGGGCTTAGAGAATTTCAACCCTTTTTTTTTTAAATTGACAATTTTATGTAACGTTTCATCCCCCTGTCTGCAGCTCGTTGGGATTGTTCCCGATGATAAAACGACCTAGCTAATTTTGTGACTTAGATGCTTGATAATCAATATCTTGACGTGAAAAAATCCGGGAGAATAGTACTACTTGTTTTTAGACGATTTTTTCATATGCTTCATCGTTCACTTTTAAAAGTTTTTTTGCAATAACAAATGTTTTTAACAATTTTTTACAACAAAGCGGGACTTTTTCTCAAAGTACTCCACCAAACGAAGAAAACGGCTCCCGGATGTTTACTCTACTCCTAAAATTCTAGGGGATATTAATTTTTGAAAATGGACCTTCGATTTGGCCCTCTGTGACCGTCCACTACGAGTAAAACTTCCTGAGCTAACGGATCTGGTTACCTGGTAGTCGACCTGGTGCTACCTGGGGTAAGATCCACTATCTCACTATCAACTGCGAGTGAAATTTCCGTGGGAAATCATCTCCGAGGCGTACGTATCACCAGGTACACCAGGTGTGCGCCCTGACCCTTCCGGAGTCAAAACTTCCTGGGGAAATCATCTCCAAGGCGTAAGTATCGCCAGGTGCACCAGGTGCTCACCCTGATTCCTCCGGAGCCAAAACTTCCTCGGGAAATCATCTCCAAGGCGTAAGTATCGCCAGGTGCACCAGGTGCTCGTCCTGATCTCTCCGGAGTCGAAACTTCCTGGGGAAATCATCTCCGAGGCGTACGTATCACCAGGGGCACCAGGTGTCCACCCTGATCCCTCCGGAGTCAAAACTTCCTGGGGAAATCCTCTCTAAGGCGTAAGTATCACCAGGTGCACCAGGTGCTCGCCCTGATGCCTCCGGAGTCAAAACTTCCTAGGGAAATTATCTCCAAGGCGTAAGTATCGCCAGGTGCATTAGGTGTCCGTCTTGACCCCTTTGGTTTCGAAACCGTTAAAATGCCAAGGATTTCACCGAGGATTTCACCGAGGATTTCACTGTTAAGATTCACCGAGGATTTCACCGCAAAAAGCGAGGAATTCACCGATGAATTCATCGCTGATTTCACCGAGGATACTTGCAATGGGGTTTGCTCATCATTCGGTACCAGAAAGCGATTTATAAAGTTTCTGCAATCGATGATCCAAAAAAACTTATCCAACCCTGAGAAGAGGACCCGCTAGGACTAGACATTTGGGTCACTTCTTTGGGTTTTTAGCTAACTTTCAAACAATTTTTGTTCAAAACCTGAGCCAAAGGCGAGACTATCAAAGGTTTGCTAAGGGTTAGCTCATATTTTTCCAGCGTCGAGTGTCATGTTTTTTTCAACTCAAAGCAAGGAGTTCAAACTTCCTGTTTGGGAAAAATCAGAAAGTTTGAACTTTCTGCACCGTGTGTGAAAAATAAATTTTATACAGTTGGGAAGTTTTTTTAATCTCAATTTTAATGTTTAGAAGGACAATAATTGATGCATTTATCACAACGTAATCAAAGTTTTTGCGCACACGTGGAACATCATAAGTTTTGCGCGCACGCGGAGATCGGAAGTTTTGCGCGCACGCAGAACATCATAAGTTTTGCGCGCACGCGGAGATCGGAAGTTTTTGCGCGCACGCGGAGATCTTAAGTTTTTGCGCGCATGCGGAGATCTTAAGTTTTTGCGCGCACGCGGAGCACCTAAGTTTGCGTGCACGCAGGATAATTTAGTTTGCGCGTACGCGGAACACCTAAGTTGCGCGTACGCGCAAATTTTTGTTTGAAAGGGTAAGTTTGCGCGTACGCGGAAGGTGCCGTCCAGACAAACTCAAGAAAAAAAAGAGGTTTTTATCACAAAAAGTCTTAACAATAGATACACAGTCTCCTCTTGGTCACGCTTAAACTCGGTCTTGTCTCGGTGGCAGATTACATACCTGCACTGGGAAAAAATTGGGGATGACTCTGTTCAAACGAGGTAGGTATCGGAGGACCGATTAGCGTAATGTTTTTTTAAATTGTTGAAATAGTGCTATTTTTACTTTAGGACAATCCCAAGTCTCAAAAGACTTGTAAAGCACAAGATGTATCACCAGTGAAATAACATATTTTGACACACATATAACCGACATAATTAGGATAAGCATCAAATTTTGAGGTTTGACCACGCCAAGATACTCGGTGATTGCTAAAAATATATAGGTATACAAACTGCTGCTCAAGGAACGTTTGCGCGTCGGGGATCCCCATGCACGACCGGTGAGGAGAGTCGTCCCCAATTTTTTCCCAGTGTGCTTATGAGAAAAATATTTTGATACGCATGACCTACAAAATAGAAAGCTTGCGTACAGGAGATTATCTCGAGGATTATCTTTAACAATAAACCTGTTAACAAACTATTTTCTTTCAGATATTCTTTTATGTTTACTCTAAATTAACTTTAAATTGCAAAAATATTTTCGTAATTGTCACTCAATATTCTGTAAAGATCCTCCTGCATTTAGTTTTTACAATACAACACAGATCTTAACAGATAATGCACGTGATAATCACTTGCGTCACGTAAAACTAAAAAACTTAAGGGGTTTTCGCGCCCTTGTATTATCGTAACGTCCGAGGGCCGGCGAAGTATCTTACATCGATTTGACAACGTCACAATTTCAAAATCGTTAGTAAATAAAATAGAACTATTTTACAAAATTTATTTTATTAAAAGCAAAAAACCATTTTATTTTATTGTCTAAACAACCTCAAAGCTTTATTATTACAAAAAATTCGAACGAATATTTGTATTCACTACTAGCTATTCTGAGGTTGTAGCGGTCGAGTACAAATTTTTTCATTTTTTTTTCAGGGTTTTGGGTGGGGGCCCTTACATATTTGTTCATATCTTAATTTAAACAATAAAAATTTTTTATTACATTTTACGAAACTTGACGGCCGGTGTCGCCTAGCTTCAAAGGACGTTGCTACCCAAAATGAATAACTAGGGAGATTTTGAAGAAACCTCATAGAAAATTTCATTACAAAGGTTTAAGTTCACAGTTAAATTTTTGAAGACTTTCAGGGGCTATTTTACGAAGAATTAAGGGAAAATAACTTTTTTTCCACTTTGACTAATATTTTATAACATTTCTATTAAGGAGTTTTTAATAAAAAAAATCACTATTAGGAAGAAATATTCACTGAATACATTCATATTGTACTCATAAAATTTCATGGGTTATTTGCAGAGAAAAAAATACGGACAGAAAAATAAAAAATACATTTAAAAAAAAACAAAAAACAAATAATGTAACATTTAATCGAATAAAAAAAAATTAGTTAGAAATTTAGTACATACAATTTAATTTACTTGATTTTGAAAAGAATGAAACATTCGAAAATGAAAACTGTAAATTTTATTTAATCAGTAAAATTTTTTTCAATGTTAAAAAAAATTACGTTGCCCACAACAAACTTTGTTTCAAATTTCACATTGAAATAATTTTTTTTTTGTAGATTTTTTAATGTATTTTTAAATTAAAATTTTTTGTAAATTCTTTTTCACATATTTCACAACAAAATAATATCAATTTTTAAAGAAATAATTCTGAGGAGTTTGGGTTGATGTCCAAAAAATTTGGAAAATGATTCAATTTTAATTTGAAATTTTTAAACAGTTAAAAAATATATTATTTAGAATAATATAAGATTTTCAAATACGGCAGGAGCAAGTGGGTGGATGATCAGATTTAAATAAAAATATGTAGACGAGAGAAAAATTTCAGGAAGATTCGTTAATTCAATTTCTAGCTCCGAGTTGAAAATGCAATAATTTTGTCAATCGGCTGCAGTGCGTGTCAGCAGTTCCCGTGCCTAACCTATAGCCCCCCTCCCCTCCCCCACCACGACGCGACGATCGAACGTCCTTAAGCGCAAATCACGCGAAATTACCCACGTATTCATGAAAACCAAAATTACCCATTTTTTCCCGAAATAACACATCAAAAAATTCTTGTACTACGCTTTCGAACCCCATCAAAAATAACTCATCACCCTTTTTTGGGAACTTGGTTTTACCTGAAACTCGAGTTCTTAGATTTTGAAAATTTGTGCACTATCCTGACATGTACGGATAGTGCCGAAATGTCCAGGTAGTACCGGATGCTTAAGTGAACTGTCTGGTTAGGGATCCATACTTATATTTGTAATAGGGCAATTTTTAAAAATAAATAATTCACTTTTTTTTAATATAAAAATTATAAATTTATAATTATTCAAATTAGCCTAAGTTACATTAATTTTTTTTTAATTCTTTTATTCATTTATCACATTAAATTCAAAATCTCAAAGGAGGCACTGCAAGGGAAAATCTTAGTTTTTTTAATACTTTTTTACACGGCACTGTCACTCATCACTGTAACCTCTCATTACCTTTATTATTTGGATTTTCTTGTTGTTCCTCGGTCGGCTCTCCGGTGATTCTTGACTGCAGGTTTCCTGGTTTTGATGCAGGCTCGAACTCGTCCAACAGCTGATGAATATCCGTGCAAACTCCTGTCGATGATCTTCGAAGCGTCAAGAAATCCAAAAGTAATCCAGTCGTTGAATACTCAAGAATCAAACAAAACTTCCAAACTTTTCTTTGTAATAACGGATACGTCTAATTAGTGCAGCACGCGTCAACTAACTAGTCTCCTAGCAGCGGCGACAGCGGCAGCGTTCCCTTGGTTGCCGGCAAGACGATCTTCTTTTCTCTCTCGAACGGCTGACAGGCGCGCGCGCTTCCTCTCTCTCGCTCTCATTTGCCTTGCTCCCTCGGTCCTCTCTCTCACTCTTCTTCTACTCCTTGTTTCTCGTTCGGCTGGACCAGCGCTGAGGCGACTGTAACTGCTAATGCTGTTGTTGTTGTGCTGTTCTGGCTCACGTCTCTGTCTTGTCATTTTTCTTTTTTTTTTTTATCACTTGATTAACCCCGCGTACATGAAATATTAAATTATTTTATAAATAAACATTCTTAACCAACTTTAAAAAAATGCCCTTTAGGAAGAGTCGAATAAGTAACGAAGGAAACTTCGTTACAAATCCCCCCCCTAGACCGAAACATACTTCGGATGTTTCGACTACGAAACAACCTTTAAAATTAAATCAACTTTAAATTACAATAATTAAAAAAAATATATTATAATAATAATTTTTCATTCTCAATAATCATCATATTTCTTTAATTAACTTTAATCATGCTTTCAAATTAAATTAACTTAACTCAATTAACTAAAAAAAAACTCTTTCCTTTCAGGCCTCTTTTTTTATAAATAAAAAAAAAATTACTTACATTGGTCGCAGTGGACCTCTTTTTTTCTGTCTCTGTCAGTGTCTTCTTTTTTTTTTTTTTTTTTTTTTCATCTTCTTCTTCCTCTTCCTGATCATCCTCCAGTAGTTTCATAAATATCTTTCTCTCTTCTTTACTATAATTTTTCATTTCTTCTGCTAGCTTTGTTAATAACAATAGTTTTTGAACTGATTTATCTTCTTGTTTTTGTTTTGTTGTTGTGTTTCTGTCTACTCTTGTCCTGTCAATTTGTTCTTGTGCTAGTTTCTGTTCTAGGGTAAAACATGTTTTTGTATTTTGTGATTCTTCTTTTCTTGTCGTTTCTGCTTGTGATTGTGATTTTTGTGGCATTGTGTATTGTTTTGTTGTCTGTGGTCTTAGTCTTAGTGTTGGTTGGAAACTTGGCTGTGACTTCTTTTTATCTTCATTTGATGCACCACCTAGCCTGTCCCAAACCTTTTTTCCTTCATCTTTTTTTGTTTCTGCTTGGACTCCACATCTTTCACAATCACTCATTGTTCTGCCACGTCTGCCACAATTGGTACAGTAATTTGATTTTTCTTCTTTGCAGTCTTTTCCTTGGTGTCCTTTCCTCCAGCAATTAAAACAATGGTATGGTGGTGGGTCAATAGTCCTGTCAGTTTGGATTTCTCTAACCTTGAAAAATCTTCCTGTCTTTTTCACTGATGTAAAAGTACTCTGGCTCTTGTCTTTTTCTTGGTTTTTCTGTCGCCCGTCATAACATCTTTTTGAATCTTCTCTTCTTCTTAATTCTTCTCTTTCCTGCTCTTCTCGTAGATATTTTCTTCTTAACTCTTCTTCTCTTTCCTGCTTTTCTCGTAGATGTTTTCTTCTTCCTTCTTCTTCTCTTTCCTGCTTTTCTCTTAAATATCTTCTTCTTTTTAACTCTTCTTCTCTTTCCAGCTTTTCTTTTTGACGCGGTTTCCTCTCTTCTTCTTCCTGTTGTAGTTTTTCGTCTCGACGTCTTTTTTCATATTCTTCTCTCTGGCGATTTCTTATTTCATCTTTTTGTTGTCTCTCGTAACGTTCATTTTCTTGTCTTAGTTTTTCCATTCTTTCACGTCGCTCTCGAAATAAATCTCTGATGTTGTCATTGGTTTCTTTTTGGTCTCTTTGTTGTTGCTGATCTCTTTTTTCTTTTTCTTTTTTCATCCTGTCAACCCACGAATCTTTAGTTGGAACCACTACTTTCGATTTAACCGGTTGGTATGGTGGCTCTTCTTCATCTTCTTTTGTCTCTTCATCCCAAAAATCATCCATAGTCCACTGTCTGTATGGATTGTAGATTTTATTCTTTTTTTTATTTTTATTTGTCTTCTTGATTTGTTTTCGCTCTTCTTCTCTTCTCGCTGCTTCTCTCAATCTCTCTTGCTGTATTCTTAATACGGATGGTGTGACATCCTGTTCGACTTCCACATTCCAATCTTCTTCGTCGAATTGGTGATTTTGATTGCTTACTACAGGCAAAAACCTTGGACTGTTTGCCTGTCTTACACCTGTCACTGAAGCAACTTTCCTTTTCTTGTCATTTTCTTTATCATCATTATATTTATTTTTTTCTGTCTTGTCGCTGTTTTTCTCCTTGATGTAATCATCAAGTTCTTTTTCTGCATCTTCACTTTCTTTTTTCTCCTTTCCTTCTGTTTCTTCTACTTCTCCAATCGTTTTCAATTTTGTCTTTGAAATTGCTCCTTGCTGTTTTTGTTTTTCTAGTTTTTCATTATTCTTTATTTCATATTTGGTTTGATTTTCCTGGCTGACATACATCTGTAATTTCTTTAGGATTTCTTCTTTCTTCTTTTTATCTTCATTTATTGTCTCTTCTAAATTCTTTAAAAAATTCTCTTTTGTTTCGTGCTCGTCATCCTCTTTAACTATTTCCATTTTTTCAATAATTTTTATTTCTGTCTATGTCTCTATCTCTGTCATCATCTCATCTTCTTTAACTTCTTCGTCCATTTCAATTTCCATTTCGTCCGCCCAATTGATTTTTTTCCTTTCAAAAATAATTTCTTCTTCCTCGTCATCTCCTTCCTGCATCATCCGTGTTAATTCGTCTCTGTCCATGTCTCCGTCTCTGAAAAATAAAAAAAATAATGAGGAGTTTTTTTTTTAAATTAAAAAAAAAATTATTAATAAATGTAATTATCATTTGCTTGTAAATTCAACGTGGAGGTAAGTATTTTTTTAGATTTGATACGTGTGCCGTTGCTAATCTTTTACTCCTACCCTCTCCTTGTCCTAATACATACACTGTTGCTGATTTTTTCTCTATAATTTCAAAAGGACCTTCAAATTTAGGAGCTAATCGAGCTGAAAATCTCTTGGCTCCATCAGACAAAACTTGAACCATTCTGAGCACTTTGTCACCCACGTTCAATTCTACATGTCTGCGTCCTTTGTTGTAGTACTTCTCTTGCTTGTCTCCGGCTTCGTCTATAAATTTACAAACTAAATCTCTCAAAGCATCTAATCTTTTTAATCTGTCTATCCAGTCTTCAGGTGAAATAGGTATAATTTCACGTCCAATTGCCACTTCTCTTCTCAAACTTTTTACAGGTGTTGGGTGACGACCAAAATTAAGATAGGCAGGTGATACTTTAGTTGATGATTGTACTGCTGTATTGACTGCATGTCTGAATTCGTGAATGTGTTTATCCCAAGTTGTGTGGTCTGCTTCAACAAAAGCTGCAATCATCGTCTTCAGGGTTCTGTTAGATCTCTCTACAGGGTCAGCTTGAGCATGATAAGGAGGAATTGGTAAATTTTTAATACCATAGGTATCCAAAACTTTTTTTAGATACTTGTTATCAAATTCCTTCCCATTGTCTGACACAAAATAAAGCGGAGTTTCCCATCTAAATAAAACCAACTCCTCAAAAGCTGCTGTCACTGCTTTTGCATCAGCTTTCCTTAAAGGTCGTAACTCTACCCATTTTGTAAATAAGTCTATAAATACTGCCAAATATTTATTCTGTGCTTTGCTTCTCGGGAATTCCATCAAATCTGCAGCTACAACCATCCATGGATGTTCCACTACTCGACGACCCATAAGACCTTGAGCACCAGTTTGTAATACTTTGTATTTTTGGCAAGTTTGACATTGTGATACATACTTAATTACGTCGTAGTACATGCCTCTCCAGTAGTATTCTCTTGCGATTCTGTCGTAAGTTTTTTCCTGTCCAAGATGACCTGAAGATGGTAAATCATGGGCATCGTGCATGACTCTTTGTTTGAATTCCTCAGGAACTACCAAACGCCAACCAACTTCTCGATTTTCAACTGGATCTAAAAGTAAATCATGTCTCTGTCTGTACAACATTCCATCTTCTATCTTCCAACTATTAAACTTTTTTGGATTCTGTCTCACGTCATTCATTAATTTTAAATATTTTTGATCTTTGATTTCTTCAAAAGCTGCTATTTTTGCTTCTTCAACGTCGTGTAACCTTGAAAGAGCATCTGGACCATGATGAAGAGCTCCTTTCCTGTGTTCGATTTTGTAGTCCCATTGCTGTAACTCCAAAGCCCATCGAGCTAATCGACCAGTCGGATCTTTCAAGTTATGTAACCATTTCAAAGCTGCATGATCAGTAATCACTGTAAACTTATAACCTTCAATGTAAGGTCGTAATTTTTTTATTGACCACTTCACAGCAAGGCATTCTTTTTCTGTCACAGTAAAATTTTTCTCTTGAGGAGTTAATACTCGACTTATGTAAATAATTGGATGTTCATAACCTTTGTCATCTTTTTGAGTTAAAACTGCACCCAAAGCATAATTACTGGCATCACACTGTATTGTAAATGGCTTTTTGAAATCTGGTCTGGCTAAAACTGGAGTTTCTGTCAGCGCCTTTTTAAAATAATTAAAAGCCACTTGTTGTTCATCTGTCCAATTCCATTTTTGTCCTTTTCTTAACAACCTTAGTAATGGTACTGTATGTTCAGCTTGTTTTTCAATAAATCTTGAATACCAACCAACCATTCCTAAAAAACTTCTTAATTGTTTAATCGTCTTTGGTGGTGGACAATCGAGTAGCGGTGCGATACGCTTTGGATCTGGCCTTAATCCATCTTTGTCAAGCAAAAATCCCAAATAAGATACTTGACTGCAACAAAATTTGCACTTGTCTCTGTTAACTTTCAATCCTGCTTCATTTAATCTTCTTAGTACAAACTCTAACCACTTCAAATGTTCTTCAAAAGTCTCTGTCACAATAATGATGTCATCTAAATAAATAAAAATTATTGGCTCGTATTTGGCACCAAATAATTTATTCATTAACTTTTGAAATGTCCTCGGTGAATCAGATAAACCAAAAGGCATTCTTTCAAATACAAAGGAACCTTTACCAGGTCAAGAAAAACCAGTATATTTTTTACTGTTTTCTGCCATTGGAATCTGGAAATATGCTTGTTGTAAATCGATGGTACTAATGTATTTTGCTTTTCTTAATTTATCCAAAATCGAGTCCATGTTAGGAATAGGATACATATTTTTCGACGTGATTGCATTGACATCTCTAAAGTCTATACAGAATCGATAAGTACCATTCGGTTTTCTCACCATAACTGGTGCACTTGAGTATTCACTATTTTCTTCTTTGATGATGCCTTCAGCTAATAATCTGTCAACCTCTTCATAAGCTGCTTTTTCAATTACGAGTGACATTCGTCAAGGTTTATGTCGAACTGGCGTTTGAGAAATTACTTCAATTGTATGTTCGATTAAACCTGTTAGTCCAAATTCCTCTTTTTGTTGTGATAAAATATCTTCCACTAATTTATCCACCATCTGTCTCTCGTCAGCATTCAGCTCTGAAATTCCAGCGCATTCTGCATGAACAACTACTTTTTTCTCTTTACTACCACTAATAAATGTATGCCATTCTCCTTGTTTAGCACGCCACTGTCGTCGTCCAAGTCGCACGTCGATGTCAAAAGCAAGACAAAAATCCATCCCAAGGATTATATCATGTTCCAACTCTTGAGCTCCTTTAAAAGAAGTCACTTCACATTCATTTCCAACTTCAAGTGAAACTTTTAGGACACCCATTGTTTGACTCATGGCTCCAGTTGCAGTGCGCATAAGTGAATCAGCAGGTAACAGTCTGTCACTAAATTCTTTTACTATCTGTGGACCAATTAATGACAAAGTTGCTCCTGGATCCAACAGTGCTTTGTAAGGCTCACCGTTTAAAATTACGGTCAAAAAATTTCTATTATCACAGCTGAATGCAGCCACTCTTTTTTTCCAATTACTCGTCTCTGTCAAATTTTCTTTTTCCTCCAAACTATTATTTTCAACTTCAAAATCAGGAACATTCATCTTAACCTTCTTAATTGCTCCTTTCTTTTTTTCTTCTTCTTCGTCCAATAAAAATTGTACTATTTTTTCAATTTTACCTAATTGTTGGTAACTTTCTTCTTCTTCTTTATTTTTGTCATTTTTCAACAAAACATTCTCTTCAATTTCTTTAACAACCTCTTGTTCTTTAATAAAACTTTTTACAGTTTTACTCTCTTTATTTAATTTTCTATCATTTTCAAAAAAATTTTTTACAATTTCTGTCATTTCTTCTTCTGGTTTCTTTTTCAAATTAAATTTTTCATTACCAAGGCTTTGTAATTGTGGAGGAACAGCTTTTAATTCTGCCCCCCACCTTGCGCGTTTCCCCAACTCTGTCTTAAAGGTTCGCAATTCGGGCATTTATTAAAAACATAACCTTGAATACCACAAACTTGACATCTTGGCCCTTTTTTTGCTATATTTGGACAACTTTTAGCCATATGGCCAGGTTGATTACAAGCATAACATGTTGCAGAAGGACACTGTGATGCTATATGGCCAACAAGCTTGCAATGGTAACAAACGCCTTTGAATCCATCTTGATTTTCTGATTTCTCTCTTTGAGCAAAATTTGGAGTCCACTGGCCTCGATCTTCAGTCTGTCGTTGAACATCAGCTTTAGGTAAATTCCAATCTTGTTGGATTTTTGGTTGAAACTGCTGTTGAGATACCCCTTGTTTTTGAGGTTGACCTTGAGTTAAAACTTGAGGTTGTGATTGCCAATTTTGGTTAAAAACTTGCGCTTTATTAGGATAACTTTGGCTTCTCATTTGTGGCTGTTGTGGTTGATTGTTTGAAAAACTTGAAACTGCGTCCATTGCATCTGTCACTGGCTCTGTCTGTTCGTCTTGATTTTTCTTCAATTTATTTTTCTTACCACTCTTCTTTTTACTCAAAACCACATTTTTAGCTTGAATCTCGTCTCCGTCTATTGCTGCTACTTGACCTCTAGTTTGTTGATTTGTCATTTTTACTTCAAAAGCTGCTCCTTTTATTCTCATCTTCTCAACTGTCGGTGGAGCTATATAACGACTATCCAGTTCAAGCTGTCTTTCCCAACTTCGACCAAATTCTTCAATATCGTCAAAAGAGGTAACCAAAATATGTGACATCGCTTTTCTATACGATAGTAACAAATTTTTATAAGCAATTTCGACTTGATAACGACGAGCTGGAGGATTATCAAATTTTGAGATTATAAATTTGAAACGAGTCAAATAATCAGAAATTTTCTCTCCTTTTCCTTGAGTTCGTCGTCTCAATTCGTCCAACAAATCTTCTCTGTCGTAGACACCCACATAATGATTGCAAAAAATTGTCTTAAAATCTGCCCAAGTCTTCAAATCTTGTCGTACAGTTCTAAACCAAATACTTGCATTTTTCTTCAAAATACAGGGTAAAGCTTGGATTAAATCCAAATCATTGACTCCAGCTGTTGCTCTACAATCTTCAAGTTCATCTAAAAATTCTTCAGCATCTTCATCTTCTTGGCCATTAAATTTTAAGCCCCAATTTCTTAACATTTTCACTGCTTGCATTTTCCTGAAATCATTTTCTGTCTCTTCTCTTTTTAAATCATGATTTTTCACATAATATCTCTTTTCAGGTACAACTTCTTCTGGCAGCTGTTGAGGTAAAGATTCTTGTTTTTGTGTTATTCTTCTCGCAGGTTGTTGAATTTTTGACATACCATCTCGATGCCTCTGTGGTGTAAAATTCTGTTGAATATTTTCATAATAAGTCTCTGGAACATCACAGCTTTTCGTTTTCAAATTTTTCTTCTGCTCTGTCTGTCTTAATTTAATTGGTGATATTCTACTTGATGTAGTACTTCCAAATTCTGATAAATCACTCTCGTCGTCATTTTCAATAAAATAATTACCATCGTCAATCTGTCTTTGTTGTTGTGAATTCAAATTAACCATTGGCTTCTTTTGATTAACATTTGGATCCATTGTAAATCTTACTCTTTGCATGTTAAATTCTTCAGTATTTCCAAATTCTTTTTCTTCAGACTCGTTCTCAGATGTTGAAGTTTTTTGTTGTAAATCTTCAATATTTTGTACTGGAGTAGACCATTTTTCTTTCCCGTCACTCGTCATAGGCATCTTTCTGGATAAAGGTGTTTGATGTGAAAAATTATCTTGTCTTCTCCTTGATCTGATTGATTGAGCTCGCTCAATTTCAACTTTATTGAACCTTAACATTTTTGGAAGTGTGATTTGTGGCCCATTTGAAGTAGTAACTTGCGTAGTTAATCCTCTCTCATTTGAAAAACCATTAGCCACTCCACTGGTTGCTGTCATCATTGAAAATATTGTTGTCGGACTTGCCATGGTCGTGTGGACTACATCCGTTGTCGCTGTCGTGGTTGTTACCGTAGTAACAGCTGTTACAGAATTTGGTGGAGGTACCACATGCAAACTGCTCGCCGGAGGTTCCGGTATATCTTCCTGCATTTGTGCATATGTCTCTGCACTCGTCTGAACTGAGAGCAAACCCGGAATAATCTCGTCGTCTGGTGTAGAGGGTCGACCACCTTTTGAAGTTTCATTCGCCTTTGTTGACTTCTTGCGAGCGCGTCCACGAAATGCCAACTGCTCCGCTAGTCGTTTTGCTTCCTCTCTCGTCGCTCGTCGCTCGTCGAAGTCCTCAGCCATATCATCCACGTACCATGGAATATAAGAACAAGAGTCAACATGATTTTCTTTAATAATAGCCCTAACCAACCTATCCCTTAAAACATTTTCATCTCCGACAAAACTAAGTCCAAAATCTCTTAATTCCATCAAAATTTCAGGTAACTTTAATTTATTCACTTCCCTATTGACATTCCGGCCCTCTCTACTTTTATTCATTAATTTTAATTTCAATTAAAGTGTTAATTTAATTCTAAACAAAGTTTAAATTTAATTTTTAAGTTAAATTTAAATCTGATTTTTTTTTCTTTTTTTTAAAAAAATTTATTCTAATTATTCAATCAAAATTTAATCAAAATTAAAAATTCTGGATTCAAATATATTTTTCTTTTTTTTTTTTTTTTTCAAATTCACAAATTCTGACTCTCAAAATAAATATTTAATTCAAAATTAAAATTTAAAATTTATTTCAACCCTTCCAGTTAATTATTATTATTTTTTTTTAAACTTAACCTTCAATAAAAAAAAATTAATCAAATTCTTAAACTGTCTAATTAACCTCAAACGCTACTCAATTTTTTTTATTTAACTGGCACACGTCAAATTCTTATTTTTCGGATTAGTGCACAATAGTTACAAAGATATAAGATCCAAGCACCAGTGCTACCCGTTTTTTTTTTTTTTTTTTATTCGATCACACTAGTAAAATAAAAAAAAATTATAAACACTCTAAAAATCTTACGACTTCCAGGAACACAACACGTTGATAAGAAAACGGCGCGCGCGCGTCTCGTTTTCTCCAGCAGCCAAACACGTGTAGCGCTCCTTTGTCCTCTCCCTCTCCCCTTGTTTATGATTTCTCCGCGTAACTAAGATTTTCCTTTGCCTTGCCCCACGTTGCCAGGCGCCATTTGTAATAGGGCAATTTTTAAAAATAAATAATTCACTTTTTTTTAATATAAAAATTATAAATTTATTATTATTCAAATTAGCCTAAGTTACATTAATTTTTTTTTTAATTCTTTTATTCATTTATCACATTAAATTCAAAATCTCAAAGGAGGCACTGCAAGGGAAAATCTTAGTTTTTTTAATACTTTTTTACACGGCACTGTCACTCGTCACTGTAACCTCTCATTACCTTTATTATTTGGATTTTCTTGTTGTTCCTCGGTCGGCTCTCCGGTGATTCTTGACTGCAGGTTTCCTGGTTTTGATGCAGGCTCGAACTCGTCCAGCAGCTGATGAATATCCGTGCAAACTCCTGTCGATGATCTTCGAAGCGTCAAGAAATCCAAAAGTAATCCAGTCGTTGAATACTCAAGAATCAAACAAAACTTCCAAACTTTTCTTTGTAATAACGGATACGTCTAATTAGTGCAGCACGCGTCAACTAACTAGTCTCCTAGCAGCGGCGACAGCGGCAGCGTTCCCTTGGTTGCCGGCAAGACGATCTTCTTTTCTCTCTCGAACGGCTGACAGGCGCGCGCGCTTCCTCTCTCTCGCTCTCATTTGCCTTGCTCCCTCGGTCCTCTCTCTCACTCTTCTTCTACTCCTTGTTTCTCGTTCGGCTGGACCAGCGCTGCGGCGACTGTAACTGCTAATGCTGTTGTTGTTGTGCTGTTCTGGCTCACGTCTCTGTCTTGTCATTTTTCTTTTTTTTTTTTTTATCACTTGATTAACCCCGCGTACATGAAATATTAAATTATTTTATAAATAAACATTCTTAACCAACTTTTAAAAAATGCCCTTTAGGAAGAGTCGAATAAGTAACGAAGGAAACTTCGTTACATATTTTTACCCTTATTACCTCAAAATCGGAACTTTGCCCTTGTTTTCGGTTAGAAGGACGAAAAATAGTAGTAGTTCAAGCGTTACTTTGATTTTCTTACGATTTTTTTGAAATTTGAAACATGCATTCTGAAGTCACTAAGTAATGTCTCTGCAAAAATTCCGACAGATTGCCCACGCCGTATGGGAGATATTGAACCCCAAAGTTGACACTTTTTGTTTTGAGCGCACGGATCGACGAAGAAAACACGCTAAACTTTCACCTCCGGCTGTCGCGCTTGAACTACCTTAAGCCTAGAGGGTTTGATTTGACCTCCTCGTTGCAACCCTCGTCTTCGCTCGGGTCGCAAACCTCTTGGAGGCCAAATCAGATCCTCTCGCCCGCAGAAATAATATACTATAATACATATAGAGGAAATGACATATAAATATATTGAAGGTTCTAAATTTTTTTCGAATTTTAATATAAATACCATTATTTATTAGTTTTATGAAATTCTCATCTAAATACGTTTATTACTTAATCTTGTTTTTGAGTCACTTAATGTATAATTATGTTTTTTGTTGAGGTGGTCCTGTATTAAGGACAAAATGCCAACAAAATCCACTGGTTAAGCACATGTTGTTAAATACGACGCAAAATTGTACATAGTTTTATCACGACCTCATAAATGTAGTTTGGAAACACACAAAACTGTGGAGAGAGCAGCTTTTGAGCAACAAATAAAGGAAAGTACGCCGCATTTTCTGCATGCTAAACCCCGGCGAGTGTTTACAGATCTCTCCCTTCAGTAAGTATAAAACATAACGTACAATTTAACACAAATAATTTAGTTCTGAAATCGATTTTTGTTATTATCTTACTAAAAATGAAAAGAAATTTATATTCAAACGTTCAAATTTATAACTACTCCAACACATCATAGATGTTTAACATTTGTGTGAGATAGACTCTAGAGAAAAAAACAGAAACAAGCGCTGAAATATACAAGGTTTTTTAGTAATGCAGACGATTATCCATAACTTACAAGGAGAGGTCACACCCTCCAGGTCACCGATCTTGACGAAACTTTGGGGATCGTTTTCTTATACTAAAAGACGAAGAAATCTACCAATCATCCCGTCTAATGGGCCTTTTATACCTAGTTCCTACATAGCTTATATCGTATTTTTAGCTCTTTTCGGGTTTTTTTGCGAATTTTCAAAAAATTCCTGTTCGAAGCCTATTACACTTACAAAATTCTGCAACCCCGCATTCTCTTTATTTTTTTCATCTTCTTTTGAGAAAAAATATTTTTAAATCTAATTTTGAAGAAATAGTCCATGTAAAATTAAGGTAATCAAAAGCATTTTTTTACTGTTTTTTTTGGTTTTATGAACTTAAACTGTACGTCGTCAGCTTTATCAAAATTATGTCTAAACATATTTTTTCTAAAAAATTCATAAAAAAATAAAGAAAATGCAGGGTTGCAGAATTCTGTAAGTGTAATAGGCTTTGAGCAGGAATTTTTTGAAAATTGGCACAAATAACCACAAAAGTCGCACAAAAGTGTTAAAAGTGTCAAAACAAGCTGATTTTCAAAAAATTCCTGCTCAAAGCCTATTACACTTACAGAATTCTGCAACCCCGCATTTTCTTTATTTTTTTATGAATTTTTTAGAAAAAATATGTTTAGACATAATTTTGATAAAGCTGACGACGTACAGTTTAAGTTCATAAAACCAAAAAAAACAGTAAAAAAATGCTTTTGATTACCTTAATTTTACATGGACTATTTCTTCAAAATTAGATTAAAAAATATTTTTTCTCAAAAGAAGATAAAAAAACAAAAAAAATGCGAGGTTGCAGAATTTTTTAAGTGCAATAGGCTTTGAGCAGGAATTTTTTGAAAATTCGCAAAAAATACGATATAAGCTATGTAGGAACTAGGTATGAAAGGCCCATTAGACGGGATGATTGGTAGATTTCTTCATCTTTTGGTATAAGAAAACGATCCCCAAAGTTTCGTCAAGATCGGTGACCCGGAGGGTGTGACCTCTCCTTGTTAGTATGTGCGCTTAAAAAAAAATAGCTTTTTTGTCGATTTTGGAAATGAAATAGATAAAATGTAATTATTGACTGAATTTTAATAATAGTAAATATCTAAATGTTGGTAAAAATAAGTAAGTTTAAAGTCTTGATAAACGCGTATGACATTTTTGCATGAGGTACACCAGCCGGACGCCATATCGTTCCAAAGTTTGAACTGCCGCTCGAAATATGACCGTCAGCCCGAAATTTTTTTAGTACCAACCTCGCATCAATGCACTGAAAAAATTATCTTGCTCGAAATGAGATTAGAGAGCCAATGTAAATGATAGACATTGATTTCTATTTTTTACTTCCCAAGCTAAATTATTCAAAAAACTAACTAGAATATTCACATAAAGTAGAAGACGTCCGGGACGTCACAATAGCAACGACTTTAGTTAAAAAATAATTAGCTATTTTAGTTAGTTTTTTTATTTGTTTAATTTTATTGACTCGTATCAAAATTAAAATTAAAAAAAATTACGCTTTTTATTTTTCTTTTAATCTTACTTTAAATGCTTGGATCAAGGAATCTCAAATTCAATCAATCAATAATAATTAATTTTTTAATAATTTAGCTTGAGAAGTAAAAATAGAGATTAATGTCTATCATTTACATTGGCTCTCTAACCTCAGCTTGAGCAAGATAATTTTTTTAGTGCATTCGTGATGCGACTATACTTATTGATATAACTATCCATTATTATTTGAAAATTATATTCTTATTATGAAATATGTGTATGTTACAATATTTATATCATAATTTACTGCAGTTTTCATATGCAAATTATTTGTTTGAATTAAAATATTTGAAGTGTCATAAATATTTTCAGGTAAAATCTTCTCAGTCTGCGTCAACTAAAAAAAGAAGAGGCCATCCAGCCAAAACTCCAATCTCTGTGGAGACTGGAACAGCTGTAGTAGACGCCGAACGAAATAAGAGCTTTGCAAAATCCTCTGCAAAGAAAAGAGTTAAGGAAAACGAAGTTTCTGATGAAGCTTGCAATAAAAAGGTAATGATAATAAAGAACACTTGAACTTAATATGTGTAGTACGGGTAAGACCAATCAAGGAATTTTAAAGTATGGTTACAAAAAATAACCCCAGAGTAAAAATTTTAGAGACTCAATTATTGCTTTATTCAAATTTATTTAACTACGAATGAACATAACTTTTTAATTTTTAATTTAGGATGAATATTTTATTGATCAGTCATCAATGTCGCAAAAACAAGAAATAAAAAATATCATGCAGAAGCAGTATTTTGACTCTTTATTATTAAATTACATAATAAAAACAAAAGTTTTCCATTAATATTTTTTGTTTTGAAATCTTCCAAAACTTTTAATTAAAATAAACTTTGAAGAGCTGTGTTTCTGAAATTCCAAAGTATCTAATCATCATTTTATCAATAATGTTTAAAATACTAGTTTCCTACTTTTCCTCTGGGCCCTTCAATTGTTATCAAAGTATTAAATAGTTACCAATAATATTTATTAAAAGCTAACTTTGAGAAAATTTGTTGCATTCTGAAAAATTTTAAGAAATCGACATTTCAAAATAAGTAGTGTTATCATTAACATTTTTTGTAAAGTAATTACTTAAATTTCAAGTCTTGATTTATTAGATTTTTCAGTTCATAATAATAAGTGAGCTAGTGCTAACTTTTTCTGAACCCTTAATGATATATTTTTAACAATTTAAACGAAGTTTGTAATTAATAAATTAAAAAGTACAGTTGTCAAACTTTATAATCATGGTTAAATTTTTTCAGGTAAGGTTCCAGCGACGCACAATAAAAAGTACTAAAAAAAGCGACTTCGAGTATACAATCCCGACAAAGTGAATGATAATAATAATTAGTGTACAATTTTTTTTGGATCTCAGTTAATTTATAATAATAGAATAATCATTCTTAATAAAAAAAATGTCCATTTATAAACTGTAAATATTTAATAATAATCACAAGATTAATGGTGTTACGGATTTTCTTGGATATTTATAATAAAATTTCTTACATTACGAGTGTTACGTGACAATTAAATAAAATCCGCAATCGTGCATTCTCGCGCGAGTGTGCGTCCATGTGGATGAGGGGTCCGGTCAGCACTTCGGATTTCAGCTGCCGCTGAATGCTGCTCCTGCACTTTTGATGGGAAAAAAATCAAGGTGGCGGGGGAAGGATTTAGAGGCAGCGAGGAGGAAGAGCGCCGGACGTCGAGTCAGTATGAAATATAATTAAATAGCGCAAAGATCGCGAGCATTATTAAAGTTAACCTAATTACTTAATACTATATTTGCATAGTTTGACCTTTCAGATTTTGATTCTAGATTTTATTCCCTAATAAAGCGTCCGATAATTGTAACCCAGTGTATTTGATTTTGACCTAATAAAGCATATTTTAAAAGTAAACTTGCCAGTGAGTGAATAAAATAATTGAACCTATTGTACCCACGTCTGAGAGACTAAACAGAATACGAACACATCGACCAGTTACCTGCGAGTTTTGGATCCAGAATCAAGGTAACAAGTTTAGTATAAAATTTTAACTTATTTGATTAGTAGTTCGCGCGTTGTCGTCACACAAGGGGTGCCGCTCACCTCCGGTTTTCCTCGCGACTCCTACCCGGGTCTGCAAAATTAGGAGCAAGTTATATGTTCACGGGGGCATATAACAAAATTGGTAGCTGAAAGCGTAGTTAGGCCCTTCGTGGAGCACGCATTAAACTTAGAGTATAAAAAAAAAAAAATAATAATATTTTTTAGTTTTAGTGCTTGAATTTTTGCCAAGACGAGTCGCTCGCCCGACGGTCTTGTAGTTTAAGATTTTAGTAATTTTAAGTTGGAAAGAAGTTAGGTTTAAGCTCGTGCATAAAATTTTATTCGGAGTGATTTTTTTTTTAGGAAATAATCAATTCTAATAGGACCGTGCGTGATTTTTATATCAGGCCGAATTAGAATAATTTTAGTGCGACGAAAGAATCAGAAAAAAAAAATTTTAAATAACCGAAATCATCCTACGACGCGAAAAGTCTCGAGTTACATCCGGTGACGGAAAAAGTGTAGCTCGTGCAGCTGCACATCATTTAAGCTTAAGTAAAATTTTATTCACGTTATAAAGTTCAAGAAAATTTTTAAAATTATAATCTTCTTTTGATAATTTAAACCCCCTTGTTTGGGACCTTATACAGTATAATTGAAAAAAAAAAATTAATAGGAAAATTTTTTTAGAGTAATTAGAGTTAGAACTTTGAATTTTTATTTTAGTCTAATAACTTTTCCCTCGTGCGTAGGCTACCGTCCTGTAGTTTAAGTTTAGCCTTTAAGCAGTTTAGCAATTAGAATTATAAATTGTGCGCGAAGAAAAAAAATTTAATTAAAAAAAATAAACGAAACTCCAGAACTCGAAAAAGCTCGAGTTACCATCCGGTGGCGAGACTATCGTTATCGGGTGACTGCACGGCTGTCTGTATAAAGAAATACTTGGTCGCGTTATTTTATGCACACTATTATAACTTACGGAGTTTTAATTTTATACTAGAAATAAAATTAATTGTAACAAAAAAAATAATAATCATAATAATAAATAGAAAATAAAAAGAAAAAAAGAAAAAACTTTTTAAAGCGAAGACTCAAATTTTCCAAATTACAATTTTTGAATGTTATTTTAAATATTACTCTTGAGGTCAAACCCTATTTTTCCAAGGGTATAAATTTTCAGTGCTTAAATTCGATTTCAATTTTCAAATTGGAAATTTTTGGAATTGCAATTTTAATTATTTCCATTTTCACTTTTCAGATTTGGTAATTTTCTCAATTTATTTTTTTTAAGCTCAACCAAAGTTGTTGACTTAAATGCTAGAACAGGTTCTTATTCTCAAGAAATTACGTTGCATAAATTTTAATTTACACCCAAAAAAAATTTTTTTTTTTGTTGCTCATTCAAATTTTAAAGAATTCAATTTTTCCAATTTTATCTCTCTTTCAACTTTAATTTTTCAAGAAAAAAAAAATAATAGAACTTCAATCACTACAGTAAGAGTTTAGTGTAAGAAATAAAAGCCTTTTCAAATTTAATTGTTTCGAGCTTTTAATTTTAATTTTAGATCTTCAAAATTTAAAAATTTTTTTGCAATTTTTTTAGAAACTTTTCCCTCGGCTATTTCAAATTTCGATTCTACAGAGAAAGAAAATATATTACAAGGCGGAGACATTAAATTGAGGAGACCCAAGTGACCAAGAGAAGAAGTGCGCGCAAGTGATCGCCGTTTCACTTCATTCTCCCGTTCCTATTCCCCCTACCGTGCAGTCCCCCACCTTGGAGTCGCAGTAGCACTAAACCGTATCTTCTTTGTACCGCTGTCCGCCTATCGGCGTTTCACACCATTCTCTCCTTCCGAGCGCCGAGCTGACCGGAGAGACGCCCGACCTATAACCGAAATTTAGACGCTACGATAAATTCAATAGTATTGGCAACCGCTACTTTGAAAATAAAATTTTTTAGTAGCAATAGCATTAGTAATATTGATAGGAGGTAGTGCTTAATTAATTTGATAGGTTCAATAATTAATAAAAAAAAAAAAAATTACTATAATTAATTTAATTTAATAATGATTGATAATATAATTAATATAATTATAAAGTATAATTAATAATAATTAATTTAAGAATAATTGATTTGGTAGGTTTGATAAAATATCGTGAATATTACCGAGTACAAAAAAAGTAATGAGAGAGAGGAAGCCGCGTGCTACTGAGTCCGACCACTTCCCACCCTTGTGTGGCGTCTGACTAATTCTTGACCTATTTTACTCGCTACCCTTTTGGTGACTGACCATCTATTGACCTATTTCACTCACCTGTTTTTTTTTGTCTGACCACGTTGACCTAGTCTACTCGCCTGCTTTCACAGTCCAATAAATAAATAAAGAAAGACGGTCTTCATTCTCCTATCACCGTGTGGGTTCCCTGACTCGTGCCCAACCGGGAGTTCCAACCGAGGGGCGTTGTAAGCGACCCCGTCTGGGGAATTGAATGCAAGCCGGTGCAGTGCACCTCTACAGCCGGGAAGGGCTAGCCCTTGGGTTTCGGATCTTCCTGCGCAATCGATTCGAATTAAGAATCATCCGGATCGAGTTGACCCTATATGCAGACGACCTAGTTGTCTCAAGATAGACCCAGACCGAATCTCGAACACCTACACCGGTAGTTATTCCGTACCCCTATTCCTTGGATAGTGGAGTGGCAGCTAGGCTGGTGTCTTTTGGGACCCCACGAGATGACCGGCGGGACAAATGCCAACGGGCAGGGCCAGCAGGACCTGACCCGAACCATGGGTACGACATTGCTGGCATTGACTAACCATCTCTGCCTGCAAAATGCCATCGCGGGTCTGAGTACCTACGATGGCAGCAATATACCCCTCAAGGACTTTATCCAGGATGTCCGGAATGGAGCAGACTGCGTCTCCGACGAACAGAAGGAGGGTTATAAGCGGGCTGTTCTAAGCAAATTGAGGGGTGCAGCGAAAGACTGCGCTTGGGGGCAAGACTTTGCCAACGTGGAGGAAATATGCAGCCACCTAAAAAAACGCTTTTCCCCCGGTAAGGGCTTCGCCTGTTACAACAATAAGCTCCACACCCTGCATATGAAGCAAGGTGACTCGGTCGGGGGATTCAAGGACCAGATTAACATTCTCCTCCGGTGTGCCAGGTCGGCTTTGAAGGAAGAGAAGAAGGAAGAATATCATGAGAAGATGATGGTGCCCTTGACCGAAGCTGCCGTGGATGTCTTCATCAAAGGACTTCCCGCAAGCCTCAGCCAATGGGTGGATTCCAAAAAACTTACCAAGTTGGAAGACGCCTATGAGGAGGCCGTGCGACTCGAGTCAAGGATGGACGCCCGTATCATCCCGGATGCCCGCCAGAGATTCAACTACTACCAACACGACGGGCGGAGACAAGACTCTCGCTATGGGGCGGAGAGCCAGACTGCCTACGTAGGATGGGTGCAAGAGGGTGAGGACGCGGGCGAGTGGTACTCGTGGTCTGAGCAAAGCCAGCTGCAGGAGCAGGAGGAACAATGGCAGGGACTACCACCTCAGGGTGCTGAGACTGCCTGCGAGGTCTATTACCAACAGCCCTACCAGGCTTACCCAATTCAAACACTCCGGTATACGCAACCAGGACCCCCCCCCCCCCCCAGTTCCAGACGCAGAACGGACCACCTCAACCGCGTCAACAATACCTCCAGGGACAGCGATACTCCCGACCTCCGCTACCGAATCTGCAAGCCGCCCAGGGGTATTGACAACCGCCCCCTGGGCATAATCCCAATTACGGACCACACCGAGTGAATTACCGACCACCTGGCCCACCCCGACCAAAAACTTATGACCCTGACCGTAGCCAACAGAATAAAGTGCCCACCTACCAATATCCCCGATATGGGCCCTCTAATGGCTGACCACAAGGCCCGCGGATGAATACCCCCATGGGACAACCTACGATGACGGGGCCACCTCCCCCGAGCCATAACCCAGCCATGCCTCCGGTGCAGTGTCAACCTGTAACCGCGGAGGACGTTGACCTACGACCTAATCCCCCATACCAACAGCCTTTAAACTGGCTGGAGGCTCGCCCAACTATGGTGGCGAGCCAGCCTCAAGGACCCTCCGGGCCACTGGTAAACCAACCAGGCCCCCCGCAGGTGGCACAGATCATGCAAATCCAAACCAAGGGAGTACCATCCACCTTGCGGTCTGCCCGTACGCTGCGGAGCTTGCAAAAGACCCCGACCCGGGCAACCACATCCGAGTAATCTCCCGCAGGAGCAAAGACACATTGGTGCTCATGCTGGACACGGGGTCCGCCGTCAACTTGATCAAGCTTCAGGCGCTCCACCCGGATGCCCAGGTAGAAACAGCTGCGGCCATCCCCTTGGTGGGAATCGCAGCCCAGGAAGTAATGACCTTAGGCATCACCTGGATACCCATAGGCGACCAACCTACTCTTTTCCATGTCGTGCCAGACCAATTCCCCATTCGGTATGACGGAATACTGGGTCGAGTATTCTTAAAGCAGAATGAGACCGTAATATCTTATTATAAGAATAAAATAACGATAGTTAGTGACATTATGAACCCCCTACCCTTCCTAGACTCCGAGGGTTATGAAATGGTTGACCAAGAGCGGGGTTTCAACTCGCGAGACCCCATGCCAGAGGGAATTCACAAGGTTGAGTTGGCCGAACCCTCCCCTGTAAGTACGGGCTCGGCTGAGTCCCCGGCTGAAGAGAAAGGACCTAAGGAAGCCCAGCTGGAGGTCCCTTTGAATCCCGAAGAAGGGAGTACCACGTGGACACTTAAGAAACGGTGCCGCCAAGTTATCAGCGTTAACTTGATCAACGCCCATACGGGGGTAGGATACCTCCCGGCCCTTAGCAGAACCTCAGGAGTGTTCATCGGAAATGCACTCGTCACCAGTGAAAACGGGAGTTGCAAGGTTTTGGCAGTGAATACAACTGAGGAAGATGTGACCATTGAGGTTCACTCCCATGAATTAATTCCCTGCGAGTATGACGCACCCCCGTACGATCCCGATTCAGAGACCGAGCCTGAGGGCGAAAAAATCACAGATGAGGGAGAGAGAGTGAGGCGCGTGTTAGAGCTGCTCGACACGGAGCAGTTAAACTCCGAGGAGAGGGACCAAGTGTGGCGTGTCGTGGAAGAATATCAAGACGTTTTCTTACTACCCGGGGACAAATTGTCCTGCACCGATATAGTAGAACACGAGATACCTACCGAAGACAACATCCCTGTTCATACTAAACAATACCGCCACCCGTCCATTCACCGGGAAGTGATGCGAGAGGACATCGAGAAGAAGCTCCATGATGACATCATAGAACCCTCAACCTCACCGTACCAGTCTCCTGTGTGGATTTATCCCAAGAAAAGGGACAGCCAAGGGCGTCCAAGATGGCGTATGGTGGTGGACTTCAGAGCTCTCAATTCCAAGACAATTGGGGACGCATACCTGCTCCCGTGCATCGCGGACATCCTGGACCAATTTGGCGACTCGGTATACTTTTCTACCTTCGACCTAGCTAGTGGGTTTCATCAGATCCCCATGAAACCCAGTGACAGACCTAAGACGGCGTTCTCCACAATAACGGGACACTGGCAATTTAAGAAGATGCCTATGGGACTCAAAAACGCGCCCGCGACCTTCCAACGACTAACGGATCGCATCCTGCTGGGCCTGCAAAATGTGGAGATGTTGGTGTATCTAGATGATATCATCATATGCGCCAGTAGCCTTAGCGAGCATCTGCGAAAGGTGAGACTGTTGTTTGACCGATTAAGGCATGCTTAACTGGTGTTACAACCCGACAAAGTACTCTTCCTCCGACGAGAGGTAGGATTCCTGGGACACATCGTGTCCGAGAAGGGGTGTGAACCAAACCCTGACAAAATCATGTTCATGAAAAATTTCCCCAGACCTCGCAATGTAACCGGTATCCGGTCGTTCACGGCTTTGGCCGGATACTATCGGAGGTTCATAAAAGACTTTAGCAAAATAGCGAAGCCTCTGTATGACCTCACGAAGAAAGATACCAAGTTCGTCTGGACCGATGCCCAAGAGCAAAGCTTTAATCTACTCAAGCAAAAACTTGGCGAGGCTCCTATTTTGCAGTTTCCCGATTTTAATAAAAAATTTACCCTAACAACCGATGCTTGTGACTATGCTGTGGGAGCCGTACTTAGCCAGGAGAAAGATGGCTTCGACCATCCTGTCGCCTATTTGTCACGAAGCTTGACGGGACCAGAACTTAACTATACCACCACCGAAAAAGAATGCGTCGCGGTGTTGTACGCCTTCCGCAAATTCCGAACTTATTTGCTGGGGAGGCGATTCTTGCTCGTGAGTGATCACGAACCCTTAAGCTGGATGCATAACCAAAAAGACCCAGACATAAGGATGCTACGATGGATGCTGAAGTTTACAGACTATGAGTACGACTTCAAGTACAGGCCAGGAGAACTTAACATCAATGCCGACGCCCTCTCGCAAAACTTGGCAGATCAGCCAATACCGGAAGATGAGATCAATACCACCCTGCCCACGATCAAGGTCCTGGTCCTGGAAGATAAGAACCAGAGAGACCAAGATGAGGCTCAGTGAATCAAGAGGCCTGTTCGAAACCCTTCAGGACGAATGGTTGGCAATTCACGCCCTAGTACCTCGGGAACGGGCCCAAGACAACCAACCCTAAATAAAGCAAAGGGAGTCACGAAAACGACCTCTTTGACCCCTACTCCGTTGCGCCGGGAGCGGGCAAAATCGGTGGACGAGGGAATAAAGCCTCGTCGAGGCCGACCGGTAGGATCTAAAACAAACAAGAACCCGCCCCCGCTGGACCATAGTACCATAGCCCAACGTACGAGATCCAGACATCCGTTAGGACTCCCACCAAAGAGGGGCAGTTCCTTACCCCCAGCCCCGGGGCTGATTCCACTACCCTCACGCATGAAAGAAAAAAGGGATTTGATTTGATTTGATTTTGATGTGTTTATTAAATGTACATTATGTTGTACAAAATACATGAGATTATAACAAAGTTCTACATTAGGATATAATTTCAATATAAAATAAAATAAAATATAATAAAATAAGATAGAATAAAATAACAATAATATAAATAATAATAATAATAATAAAAGTAATAAAAAAATAAAAAAATTAAAAAATAAAATGAATATAATGGTATACAATAGCAATCACAGTAACATGGGTAACAATTATCAGTCTCATCAGTATTCACTCCGAGAATCACAAACTAACATTTCATTTCATACAGATCTCGAGCTCAACAGTGTAGAAAAACTTAATCTTCTCCCTCGGTATTAAAGATGTGTGATTTGATGAGGTGTTTGAATGAAGTGAAGGATGTAGATTGGCGAATATTTGGGGATATGGTATTCCAGGAGTAGGTAGCTAATACATGAAAGGATCGCTCCAGAGGTCTAGTGCGGAAAGAGGGGACAATCAAGGCATCAAGTGCATGCGGATTAGCCAATCTCAAGGGACGTGAGCTGAGCTTTTCCACAAAAAAATTCGCCAGATAAGACGGAGTACCTGTGTGCAGGATTCTATAGAGCATACAGGCAGCAAAATAATCTCTGCGGCCCGCCACCCGAAGCCAGCCAAGCTCACGCCTATAAGGTGTGACATGATCGCTCTTCCTGATCCCAAAGATGTACCTGATCCCACGATTGAGCAAGCGCTGTAATACGAGATCCCGCTCACCCGAGATATTACAGTACACAAGTGAACAATAGTCAATTATAGGAAAGAGCAGGGTCTGTATAAGGTGCTTGCGCAGTTGAAAGGTGGTGCTGCGTCTGAAGTGGTTAAGACGGTACAAAAGAGAATTGGCTCTCCGAGAAACATAACGAACATGGTACTTCCAGCTCAGCTTAGAGTCCAGCACCACCCCCAGACTACGCGCTGAGGGGACAAACGGGACAGTGCCGGGGGTAACCGACAAAGGGACGATGCCGAACCCGGAGATCGTGACGACGGTGACGCTTTCGATCCGAAAGAAGACAAAGAAACTCGGGGCGCTCTGACGGTGGACCCCCTAAGTGACTGGGACACGTCAGACTCAAGACCCCCCGTGGTTGATCTGAAGGATAGCGGACTGCGAGATGAGACAACCGACGAAGTTTCTTCAGAGGAAGATTACCATCCAGAAAATCGAGAAACCGACCCCGATGTCGCCGCCACGGAAGTTAGCGCAGTGACGCCTAGCGAGACGGAGACTGTGGCGGACGAGAGCGAGGAAATTTTCGAGGATCCATCACACTCCATTAACCTGCAGGACTTGCAAGAGAGCAGCGATAAACTAAACCAAAGCTTATTGGGCCACTACGAGCGTACCAACAATTGGTATGGGTTACCGAACCTCGAGGAAGATAAGTGGCCCACACATTTTTCAGACGGTGATGGAGATGTGAGAACTCCCGTATAGGGAAACAAGGACCGATTCTCAGAAGGGGAAGAGGAGCTGCAGGATCTGCTCAACCAGGCCGACCCTTACGATGCTGAGACTTTAGATGACAGCGTGATGAGTGAACGAGTGCAGAGACTGGTAACCAGCGCACAAGCCCGCACGGATCGGGAAGTGAACCGGTGCATCTCGGCCGCATCGGACCCGGACACTGACGACGAGGCAGATGAAAGTGCTAGGGAAGAGGAACGGAGAGACGAGGCTTCCGGGAAATGGCCGGCGAAGACCGGAGTTTCAGTTGACCCAAGATATAAGCCTGACACCCCCAAGGGGAGTAGCACCCCCCAATCTGGGGCGTCAAGGGTGAGATGGTCCAAGATACCCGAACTGGAAACTGTACAGGAAGCAGCCCCGGCCTCCCCCGTGAACCTCGAATTTAGTAAGCCAGCCCAGGAGGACCTACCCTTTTTCCTCCCCGAAATAACTTGGGCACAAGCTGATCCGCCAGACCATAGTAAATGCTGGGATCCCGATAACCTGAAAACCCCAAGAGAAGATGACCCGTTCGACCGTGTGAGGAAGCAGCCTAACCGGCCGCTAGGTAAAATCGTGCGAAGCAGGAACTGTTTGACCTATAAACGAAGCAACCTTGTTAACTTTCTCTCAAAAGATTGTGTTCCGGCGGGACCTGTCAGTCGGCTGCTCGTAGACCTTGATGCAATTGACCCGAACGCACTCAGGCGAAAGCGACTCTGGAGGGTACAGATTATGATCACCCCTTACAAGAACCACAACATCCTGTCATTGATTGTGAAAAATCATTATTATGACCCATTGGACATTGGCACGGTGAGAAGGTGCTTAGAGAATCTAAGAAGCGTACTATCCAAACGTAACCTCAGCGGGTTCAGAATTGCCCGGAAAAGTGACCTGGCTAGCCAACTGGAGCCAGGACTATTGGAAGAGCTCTTACGAGACGTGTTCGGAAAAAGTCCGTTTGATATCACCCTCTGCTTTGGTACAGTAGTTATGCCCGAAGTCACCCAGCGCCCGGGGATCATCAAGCATCTGCACGATAGCCTTTCCGGGGGGCACAAGGGAATAAACCAGACCTACCAGAAAGTACGAGAGAGATATTACTGGAAGGGCATGCGAAACGATGTGCTCGACTATATCCGGCGATGCAGAACTTGCCGGGAAATGAAGATAAACCGATGCAAGACCAGAGAGGCACTGATACGCCCATCGAGGCCTTCGACAAAGTGACCATAGACACCGTCGGCAAATTGCGGACGACCCCCTCGGGAAACCAACATGTGGTCACGATGCAATGTAACCTTACAAAGTACATTGTTGCGATCCCTATCCCCGATCTACGCGCCACCACCATCGCTAACACGTTGGTGAGGCATCTTATATGCCAATTTGAAGCTCCACGAGCGCTCTTGTCTGATCGAGGTAAAAGCTTCCTTTCGGCCCTGGTCGATGAACTCTTAAGGTTATTCAAGGTACATCGTCTTACTACCTCGGGGTATAGACCTCAGACGAACGGAAGCCTGGAAAGAAGCCATGCGCCACTCATGGACTTTATCCGGTGTTATTCGGAGAAGTATAATGACTGGGATCGTCTTGTGGCCTTCGCGGCGTTCACGTACAATACCAGTGTCCACTCCACCACGAATTTCACGCCTTTTGAACTAGTGTATGGCCGAGTGGCCAGATTCCCCATCAGGATACCGAACGAAGAAAAATTTCGGACCTATAACCTCTACCTACGCGACCTAATAGTCCGGTTGGACGAAATGAGACTAACCGCGGGAGAAAGAGAGATAGCCGAGAAAATTAAGACCAAGGACCGATACGACCGAAAAAGAAAAAAGTTCTGCGGCAAGCCGGGTGGGTACGCCTGGGTGCTAGTCGAACCCCGCATCTCGAAGTTTGACAGCTACTGAAAATTGTCGAGGTCGTGGGAAAGAACAACGTGATTCTCGAATTGCCCAATGGAGAAAAATTCGAAAACACGTGGATAAACTCATAGGCGTCCCATCCGGTTCCGAAGAATCCGACTTAAATAATTAACAGGTTCTTGTATGATTACAGATGCTAAACTATCTAACGTTTATGATGTGGGGAATTTGTTTAGTTATGGGGGAGGCGACCTACAATATAACTCAATTCCAAAACAACCCAGGGTTATATTATGAAAAGGTGGGACTGGTACATCTTCGAAGAGCAGATTGGAAAGTGATAATAGCAGTAGAGAGTGGACAACTACTTCTAAATCACGACTTGGGTGACCGAATAGCTGCTCTCTCTCTAAGATGCCATAATCATGTGGACGATCCCCCTTGCGAAGAATTGGTTGACCTAGACTCATTGACCAATACCTATCGAACCCTCCAAGGATTGGACCAAGAAATCACAGACCAAATAAACGACCTAACTACCGAAGAAACGACCGAAGGAGAAAACCCATCGACCAAACGCATCAGGCGACTAGCTCCATTTCGCATCATTGGATCCCTTGGTGAAAGCTTATTAAGACTAGCTACGGCAGACGACGTGGAGAAAGCTCATCGAGAAATCGACTGGATGCAACAAGACCAGAAACAACTGATCAGTCTACAAAAGGAACAGGTCCACGTCGTAACCGGAGCCCTATCGGAACTCCATAACGAGACCCTGATGCAAAAGCAAAAAATTGACAGAATGGAGACCGCCCTAACCAAGCTGCAAACATCCCCAGTGCTCAAGGATCTGTACGTGCAGGGTCAAAACCTGGGTCGCCAGCTTAATCAATTAATGGAATTACGAACAAAACTCTTACAAATAATCACCCTGGGTCGGAAAGGCGACCTTGCCCGTGGACTAATATCAAACAAGTTCCTAACCCAGATCCGACATGAGATTGGACAAACTACTAAGAACCTTGTCCTGCCCATCCCGGAGAAACGCTGGTACCTCGATGAAGTGGCCAAGATTTCGAAGGTAGAGATAGTGCACAACCGAAACCGACTACTAGTGTATGTGCATATACATATATATACCTCTAGTAGACCACACGACCTACGAACTACATCGAATGCACTCCTTAGGGGCACCACAATCCCTTGGTACTGAAATCAATGGAACCGCATACATCGAACCCTCTCACGAATATTTGGGAGTGAGTGAAGACCAGCTCCAATACTTTAAATTCAACCAAATCGACTTTGAAGAGTGCCTGGACCTAGTTTACGGGTATCTGTGCAACACCAAATTGGGAATCTGGAAAAGTTCCCATGCCCCAAACTGTGAGATAACGCTGTACCTACAACCCTCGGCAGAGGCGCTCAAGCTGAGCGATTTGCAGTTCCACCCGCAAGTCCTGGACCAATGGCGCTATCTGAAAGCGACGGGGTCCTGACTTTTCTCCATGGCAAAGGAGGAGCAAATACGAATTCTTTGTCCCAGTAACACAACTATAATCTCGGTGAAAGGCCTAGGACTTTTGCAACAAGCTCAGAAATGTGTAGGAAAAACAGATAAAATTATCCTGCCAACCCCGAGATTCACCAACAAAAGGGAGAGTTTTTCTACCATCCGGAGATCAATTTAACCCTTTCGCAACTATACCCCGAATTATCCAAAGGAGTCCAAAACCTACCGCAAGCCGATTGGAACAATGAAAGGATTAAAGACGATGGGTGGCAAACCCGGCGTGGGTTACCCTTGCGAGAACTATTAGACAAGCTCAAACGTTTGGAGCAACGACAAGGCGATAAGATAGTAACTACCGGACTGAGCCTGAGCGGGTTTATTATGGTAACGACCGTGATGATCGGGTTAGTCGTGTATATCCGGGCGGTAAGGCCACGGACTAGGGCGCTCACCGAGAACTCAACCGAGCCCAAAAGTACGAGTAACAAAGCCCCAAATGCAACGGGGGACCGAGAACCCCACGATGTTCTATTCACTCCTCCAAGGAAAACTACGACGCAAGAACCTTGGATTGATTCCTAATTTCTAGACCCCCCCCCCCCACCTATCACCCATCATCTGAATGACGACCAACGGTTAACCGAGACCCAAATTAACTTATAAATATGATTACAGCATCACCGAGTCAACAAAAAAAAAATGGATCATAAAGTGTTGAAAGAAAGCCCCGGCCAAGACCCCTGCATGATCCGAGTGAAACACCCTCGAGATGTGGAATAATGGGAGGTCATTCGAGGACTGCGCCGTTATGGGCTCATTATAGGCGGGCATTTAGAAACCAACACGTCCAATGGAAACATCAGTCGGATAACCTTCCGAAATGTAAGCGCCGTGGATCGAGTTCGACGAAACAACAAAGAATACGAAAAGAATAAGGCCCGAAAGCCGTCCAAGACTACACCCTCACCACCGAAGGAGCCTTCAAGACCCATCAGATCAGTAATCGTCAAACCGCCACCGAAACCCAAAAGGGAGGAAAGTCGAAAGAAGCAAAAAACTCCACCAGGAATCCTAGAGGAAAGACAACCCAAAAAGATATCTACCAAGACGCCACGCCTATGGAGCAAACAAGCCCCCGATCCGGAGCTACCTAAAGCACCCACGGACCCATGGGAAGGAGTGGATCACCATCGCCTCTTTTGTATTCTCCCCGAGGAAATACCCATCGAGTACCGAGATGAGCTCTTCTTCAAGGAGTTCGCCCAATTCGGACCTTTAGAATATTACCAAACCGTGCGCAATAAGCAAAATCAGCTGGTATGGGGCTATGTGCGCTACCTCGACCCACTAGATGCGGTGCGTGCCCTACAACAAAGCCAAAAACCCTACCGTGCAAAATATGCAGCGTTTCACCGTAAATCGAGTGAAAACAAGGAGGTTATCCAACATAGCTGTGGGCGATGGATTTGAGCCGGCACGTATCAACATCACGACCGAATTTGTGAAAGACAAGCCAACTACCTTAACCAACTAAGGCAAGGGCTGACCCAGCCACCACCGATCATCAATCAGTCCCCGAACCTAATGGACCTTGACTTCTGGGAAGAAACAAAACAACCTCCAAATACCACATTAGAATTAGCACCGAGCCAAATGCATGTGTTGGCGGAACACATCGTCAAGCTTTGGGACCAGCGTCACCACCAAGTGTCGCCTACAACAAAGACCACACCAACGGAGAGAGAGGTCCCGAACACAGATATAAGAGACCCGCCCACGACCAGAAATTCAGAAGGCAAACCAACAGACCTATTACCAACACCAAAGAAGCAAACCGACCCAAACGCGCGGAACACCGAAGAAAGGATGGAGATGCAGATGGAAATACTTGTGTAATTAGAGACTGTAAGACCCAAGATAGAGTGACTAAAGGCAAGACCGTGCTGGTGCGCGATAAAAGTGTGTATGAATGCATATGGCCGCGAAAACGGAATGTTTGTGTGAGTAACTGTCTCAGAGGCATAAGTTAGAATGACCCTAAGTCAATAATGATCGATCTTAAAAATTATATATATAACTTAAATTTTAAAAGTAAAAAAAAAAAAATTAAAAAAAAAAAATAAATAATAATAATAATAAAATATAACAATCATAATATGAAGGAAAGAATATGTATATGCATAATATGTATGTATGTATGTATGTGTGTGTGTATATACATGTATATACGACAAAGAAAAAAAAAGGTAAATTTGATAAGATGCGTAGATAAGCGGTCGATATAGGGGTTAAAGGAGAAAAGCGGCGGGTAGGAATGCATGTGTCACAGCCCTAAACCCTTCAGTCTTCTATTAACCATCCTTGATATAATTGAAACCACTATCCACCTCGTGACCTACCTCCTTTTAAACTCCTACCCATAACCAGCCCCTCCCCAAGCGGAAAGCCCAATTCATCTAGAGTAATCAATTCATAACGCCTTCTTGCAGCAAACATGGCCTCCTCAAGACTTAGAGAGCAACTCGAATCCAGCGAACCACGAAGACCGTTAAAGGATCTTCACGGGCACAGATTTGTGTTACGAGCCCTGGGAACGGAAATGGTGGGGGAAAATGAGGTTGGAATGGTCATCAATCGGCCCTTCGACGTCCGAGAACTCGGAAAATACCTGAAAGGGGTCAACCCTACTTTATTGGAGGAGCACGAAAATGAGGATGACCGGGAAGACCCCCTCATTTTTGTAAAGTTCCGATTCCGAACGCCTGAGCTGAAGCAGCAAGGCATCGCCCTAATAAAAAATTTGGAAGACGACCAACGATTGGTAGACGAAGGAACCTAATTGCTAGATGTGCGTGTACCCGTAGCCCGAAGCCATCAAAGAGTCTACCACGACCTAAAAACTCACGGACCCCTTTTGTGGCTGCGCTTTTGGGAAATGCCCACGCCAGAACGAGACGCACACCTAGCCCCCCTGTTTTTGGCTTTTGTCAAATATAGGCATCCCACGAGTGCGTTAATAGCAAGGGAACGGTTAGAAAAGGAATACGGAGCAAGACTAGGGAAACCTCGTCAATGGAAGTGTGACCTGCGCGAACTCCGGGAACCTTTCCCAAAAATCCATTGTGGATATTGCGATACACAAGTGTCCCGGTTAGATATTAAGGACTACCGACAACTCCACACCCAAGAACGAATATGGGACAAAAAGGAACCCGATAAAAAGAGAAACAACGAATATGCGGCCACTCTTCGATTGGAAAGAGACTTGCAGCGGCTGAGCTTGAGAGACGAGAACACCCCCCAAGAGGACCCACCGTGCAAGAAGAGGAAGGAGGCAGACCAAAAGCCTCGCGTTTTCAGACCTTGGGAATAAAAAATAAATAAATAAAAAAAAATAAATAAATGAATAAATAAATAAAAAACTCCTTACCAAACCTATACCTAAAACCTCCTTACCAAACCAATACCTACTTCTAGCCCTATACCTAAGCTCAAAAAAAAAAAAAAAAAAAAAAAAAACCTTCCGAACCTACACCTACTTCCAGCCCTATACCTACATTCACCAGGGACGGTGAACGGTTTAAGAAGGGGGGGCTGTTACGTGAGTAGAATAAACAGTAAGGGTTCAAACACAGTAAGGGTTCAAACACAGTAAGGGTTCAAACACAGTAAGGGTTCAAACACAGAAAGGGTTCAAACACAGTAAGGGTTCACGGCCAGTAAGGGTTCACGGCCAGGAGGGGTTCACGGCCAGAGTGGCTTCACGGCCAGAGAGCCAACCCTTTCTAAGCCATACTAGATCGCGGGTATCGGATAATGTGATTATAAAACTTATCTCCTCTTTACTGCTTATCTACTAGTTTTTTAATTTAACCTTTGAAAGTTCTATATCCATCAGAGTTTGGAAATTTTTTTGTGTTGGATGAGAATTTTTGTGTGCATTCTTTTAACTTTGACTTTTTTTCTTCTTTTTTATCCTCAAGACGCGTATAACCGCGAGAAGACGTCTGTTCTTTTTGCGAGTATCCTCTCCATGATGATTGCTTTTCATCTTTCTTTTTTTCTACGAGACGAGATTTATCGTCGGAGGAGCTCTGTTGTTGACCCATGCTAAATGAGTAATGAGTGAAAAATGAGGAAACGTAATTATTTATACCCATTCCATAGGCTCCTCTTGGTCAAGTGCTTCGCTTAGTGTGATAAACTTTTTTAGCAGTTTAACATTGTGAAGCGCACAGCATGTTTTAAACGCACCATTGTGATTTTCACAGATAGTAACCATCTTGATTTTATCCAACGGTGGGTAAATATATTCGGCAACATTTTTAACATTAAATTTGAACCGCTCCAACCATTTTTTCTGAATTGAACCAACAACGTAGACCATAGTGGCATCTTTGAGTGAATCATTTAACAGAGATCCTATTGAAGTATAAGGTAAAATTCCTGATTTCCATTGCAGTCCATGATAGTGACGTCGAAGGTAAGTATTAATATCTTTATAATTTTTTGTTAAACGACTCCAAGGGTATGGCTCTTTGAAAAGTAGAACTATAGGATTGAATTACTATCTAGTGGAACAATAGCGAGTTCCTTTAAAATGTAATCATGATCTCTTCTAATATTACGACCTTCTTTAATAGTACCCCCAGGCTGCCCAAAACCAAGCATGTCCACCACGTAACGCATTTTGAAATCGAATGGGAGATTTTACGTCGATTTTTTATTTTATACCATTTTCTTCACATCCCCACTAACCGAATTATATTGAACAATTCGATCGTGTAAGATCATACAATAGGCAGCTGTTTGAGCAGGAAAATTATCACGTGACTCCAACTCCAATCGAACATCGACAGGTGCACTTTTTAAAGACTCGTTTTGTTTTGAGCAATCGATGACTATCAAAGGAATTTTCGTGATGAATTCGGATTTTGTAAGCGTTGGCTCTGCATCTTTACTATAATATGAGATTTGAAAATTAGCATACATATCGTATAGAATTGCATACTCGTTTTGATTAATATTAAGATTTAAATTGTTGTAAGGATAATATTGTGAATTTAAAAAAAGTTTAACGTTGCTTAAATTGCAGTGATCAAATAAACTAGCGTTCGCAGTGTTTAATGATTTTCTGTTTGTTTGTAAACCAATGATTACGAAGCGCGGTTTTTCCAATTGATTAGAGGTTTTTACCGTCCAAACGTGTTTTGTAGTAGTTGGGAGCAATGGATACTCAAAAAATTTTTTTGAACGGAAACAAATAGTTATGGGGCGATCTTTTTCAAGAAATTTAAGTAAACCCAACTTGTGAGAATCTGATACCACGATGTATGGCATGAGCCACTCGATTTTTGTGAGTTTGATTGAGATTGGCTCAAATGTATTATCGGTATCATTTACATTTGTTTGAATGATTGCGTTCAAGTTATTACTAGATCGAATGATGATTAATTCAAGCTTCACGTTAACTACAATTTTACGATAATCTTCAGCGAATTCCTAAAATCATACTTAAAGGAATGAATACATCAAAGTATCCATCATCATTAAAAAATTTCTTTTTGTTCTCGTCTTCTGAAAGACCAAACCACCCATAATTTTCGGCAATCAAACTTTGATTAGGATTGAATGATAACCAATTTTTCATCAAAGTTGATAAACCAACATTTTTACAACGATCAATTTCAATTCCGTTTAATTCCAAACGGATATCATCAAATAAATGACAAAGACCATTATTAGCAAAAAATGTTTTTTTTGGAGCTTCGTTAGTAGTAGTATCAGTAAGCCGACCGAAAATGTGAATAATGCTGCGTGATGGTAAAAGGCACAAATCTTGATGTTGAATTGCGATTCGAATTTCATCGCTATTTCCATAATTTGCAGCTGTGTACGGTTGATGAGCATGAATCTCGTAATGAGAAATACTTTCATCGAACGCGACTGGATTTTGAATGCTTAGTATGTCTTCCATTTTTCCAACAACAAAAGAATATACAAGTTACTTTCCACCAGGAACTATTCTTAAGCCTAGACTTTTGAGAAACTGGATGTTCTGCCGTGTTAACGCTTTGAGAGCTCGATGACGACTGATTGAAGAATTGCATGACCCTTTGCTTTTATATTCTCTAGTTTGAAATGTTCTGGTGGGAAATCCCTTTCCGTGATAGATGATACCCATTATGAGGATTTGATATGTAATCGGATGGTTATAATCTCACCTCTAAAATTAACTAAATGACCGTCTTGATCAACGATACGTAACTGAATGTGATCGATACACTTTACTGTAACAGGCAAGTAAATTACTTGAGATGGAACTTCAATGATTTTAAAACCAGGGTCAGCAGTTGGAAAAAATTCGTGAATAGTATGAACTTTTTGATTATTTATGTAGGCTCCAGATGTGATGTTACACTCGACTCTTATTGAATTTATTTTAAGTATATTGACTGGTGAGTCTGATGTATGATGATTATTTGTGGAAAACAGCCGATGCTTAAATCCTAATAAATTTGCAATAGAATCTCGAGGACGAAAATTAATTTGTGCAGTACTGGTAATCTCCCTTCGTAAAGTATTTTCGTTTGGTTTTATAAATATTTCAGTGTTTATCTTTCTTTGTCGTAAAATACTTTGAATATGCTTTTTGATATCGCTGATTTCGTAACAACCGGTTGGTAATGTTATGACTTGATCGCCAATATAAAATTGATTGCTCCCAATATCAATATTTGGAATTGAATTGAATGTCAAAAGTTCAACCAAACCCAAAGTATAGTTTTTGTGTAACGATAGTTCAATCGGAGGAAAATATTGAGCTTCTAAAACGGAGGAAGTTCCGGATAAAATTAGAGTTATTGACTCCATAATAGTTCGGAATGAAATGAGATAAATATGATTAAGCTACTCTTTATATACCTTTTAGTTGACCGCTTAAAAATTTCAAACATAAATGACCGCAATTAAAGGTATTATAAGTTTGATATTTTTCTGGATTATATTTTACATCATCAACATTTAAATAAATCATTAGTTCTACTGGAGGTTGTAAATTACCAAAACTGTCAAAGTAAGTGACATCCTTACCACGTTTTTTGTAAGCCACCCAATGAGTTCCGAGTCCAGTATCGTTATCAAGATTCACGATTGCAGATTCATTGTAATATGGACCCGATGATGGTAATTTATTTTTCATAAATACACCACGAAAATATGGAATTTTTAATTTTTCACCATATTCAATCAAGTCAAAGTTTGATAGTGCACGATCGGGTAAACTTATTTCGGGCTTTTTTTTTTTAAACCCTTACCATGTTTCAAATATAAACCAAGACCTGTCTTGTATCGTTTGAGATAGAGCCCTTTACCTAAAGCTATTGCCTCCATTGTTTTGTTATGTCTCTTACTCTCATCTAGTTGCTTACGAGCTGAACTTGCATCATTCAGAGCCTTGTAAATTCCCGCTGCACCACCCGCGAGCGCTCCTGTAGCACTTAACCCAGCAAATAAAGGAATGAGAGGTAGAACTCCGCCAATTTTTGATGAAACTGGTAAAATTCTTGGAACTTTAATTTTATTTTTACCACCAGCTTGTTTAATGGCACTCTTAGCAGCTTTAAGAGATGTACTGATGATACTTTGGGCTGATTGTCCTGGAGATGGAGTCTGTGAAGTTGCTTTTATTATTGTATTTAATGTAGTCATTTTTTTACATTTTTTTTTTAACTTTCTCCTACCAGTTTTTTTCAATCTTTTTTTACCAGTTTTTTTTATTCGTATCGTACTGGTTTTTTTCAACTTTCTGCTTTTTTTCTTAGGTCTTTTTCTTTTAAGACCCATCCCTAATTTGGACTTTAATTTCATAGCGTTAGTAACTGCGTAAGCAGCAGTTTTTTCAGCAATATTTGCGTCTCTAGCTAAAACTCTTTCCCAAGCTTTATCAGCTAATACCTTATCAGCTGAGTTTCTGGCAGAAATATTTTGTCTGTTTTGTGAGTATGCTATATCGTGTTCTTTACACGCTGAATCAAGTTGATTTATTGGTTGGTCACCGCGAGCCAATCGTGCTGCTAACTTTGTACCAGGACCACAGTAATTATAACCAGGTATGTGCAATTCAAAAGGTAACTTATTGATGATTTTGTTTACCAATCCGTAACCTTTTTTCTTTTTTTTCTTGTTGTAAATGATCATCTCTCTTCGGAGGTTCGTTTACGACTGAACTTTGGTGTATAAAAGCGATGTATTTATACTAAAAACGATTATTCTCATTTGTGTTCTCGAGCAACCAACATGGAATTCACACGAAACCCAGTTAAACTTCCTGTAACAAATTTTGACGTCATTGTTGAAGAGGATAAAGAGCTAAAACGTCATGGGGACTTACTTCCAAGCAGCATTAGAGCAGTTATATCGGGCCCCTCTAATTGTGGAAAAACAAACACCTTACTGGCTCTATTAACACATCCTAATGGCTTACGTTTTGAAAACGTTTACGTTTACTCTAAATCACTTTGCCAGCCTAAATATAAGTATCTGAAGCAACTATTGGATCCAATCGATGGAATTAATTATCTAGCTTTTAATGACAGAGATGAAGTGATAGCTCCAGATGACGCTCTACCAAATACCATAATGATTTTCGATGATGTTATGACCGAAAAACAAGACAACGTTAGAGCATTTTTCTGTATGGGTAGACACAAAGCCGTAGATTGTTTCTACTTATGTCAATCATATGCAGCTGTACCGAAACACCTTGTAAGAGACAACGTTAATTTATTAATTTTATTTCGACAAGATGAAATCAACTTGAAACATATTTATGATGATCATGTTAATACTGATATGTCGTATAATAATTTCAAAGATTTATGTTCTAAATGTTGGCAAGAAGGAAAACATAATTTTTTAGTTATAGATAAAGATAGAGGCATCAATGAAGGTAGATATCGAAAAGGTTTCGATTGTTTTGCTATAAATATAGTATAAACTTGAACCATATCGTTAGTCTTCAATAAGACATTGCAGCATGAACATGGCTGACTTTACTAGGCAGAAAAAAATTCTTGAAGAGCTTAATAAAGCTCGAATGGCCGTCAAACGAAAATATAATTTAATCAAATTTCATAAAGATAATACCGATCGAATATTAAAAGAAACTTTTAAACCCTTAATCGATCCTCTCGAGCAACTTGTAAAAAACAAAAAACCTAGAACAATAAAAATATCCGAAGAGAAAAAAGAACTAGATGAAGAAGATATGAATAAATTGAGAGATTTTCAAACAGCACATAGTAGTGTCGTAAATGATTTTGAGTTATCGTCTATGGAACAAAATAATGAAGATGAATCGTATAATGTGGTTGAAAATCCAATCATAAACCAAAACGAATTAGAAAGCGAGATAGAAGAATCTAATTTGGATCTCGATAAGATTTATGGAATTGTAAAAACAGAAGATGGATATAAACTTGGTAACGCATCTGTTAAATTTGAAAGAGATAATATCATTGTTAAAAATGTATCTTTTCCTCGAACTAAAGGACTTTTTGAACTCATCGTTCACAGAAATCCACAAAATTATGAAATTAAAGATTTAAATCCGTATAAAGAAATTCTAGAAATTTCAAGCGTTCACAGAAAAAGTTTCAAACCCAACGGACAAATAAAAAAGCATAGTTTCAGTAATAAGTATAATAATATTATTGCACCACTGTTTGGAGCAGAATCCTTAACTCCTAAATCTAAAACTCCTTCAAAAACATTAAAAAAAGCCATTGTCAACAGAAAAAACTTTGAAACACCACCTAAGAAACTAGGAAAAGGATTGATTCCTAGATTCAAAATTGCCAAGCGTAGTACCAATATGGATTATATTTATTGGGACGACCCGAACGAGCTAGTTGAGCGCTTACAGCTCTTGATAGCCGAACAAGCAGCAGGTAATTTGACTCATACAAATGAAATTCATTCCATCATTGAAGAACTTCGAGAGGGTGGGTATATATACTGAACAACACTGAATTTATTCTCATTATCATCATGTCTGTCGACGTGTTTGGACGCAGACGCGAAAAAACTGAAAGCAGTCGCGGTCTCCCAGGAATTGGTTACAAATTAACTCAAGACGGTCAATACGATATAGAAAACAAAAGAATTTGTAATTTAGCTTCTCCGCTTGATTTGAACGACGCGGTAAATTATAATACATTACAGCTAGTTATTAAAGAAGAACAAAAAGCATTTCATAACTTTAAAAAGGAAGTATCAGATTGGTTGGAAAATTTTAAATTTGAAGTATCGGATACAATTAGTAAAATTTCAAAAAATGGAAAAAGTAGCAGAGGAGATACATAAACCAGCTCGTAGAAATTTTCCTCGAAGAAAAGTACAGATTAGAGCTCCTTTAGAAACCCTCCAAGCCGATCTTGTGGAGGTTCAGGATTTTTCTAGAGAAAATAATGGTTTCAGATACTTGCTCACTATAATCGATATTTTTTCTAAATATGCGTGGGCGGTTCCAGTGAAAACTAAATCTGGAAAAGATGTTACAGCTGCGATGAATTCTGTTTTGGAAAAAATTAAACCTCCCCGCAATCTTCATGTTGATCAAGGTAAAGAGTTTTATAACAAAGACTTTCAAGGTCTAATGAAAAAATATAAAATTAATATGTATTCTACATATAGCGGTCTCAAAGCTTCAATTTGTGAACGATTCAATCGAACCTTGAAAAACAGTATGTGGAAAAAATTTAGTGTACGCGGATCATATAAATGGTTAGATATTTTACCAGATTTAATCAAGTCTTACAATAATCGAAAGCATCGAACCATCGGAATGAAGCCAAAGGACGTAACTGTCAATCGTATTTCAGAAATTTTACAACGAATCAATAAAAAAAAGATCATTTTTAAAAAACCAAAATTTAAAATAAACGATAAGGTTAGAATTAGTAAAGTTAAAGGTATTTTTGACAAAGGTTACACTCCCAATTGGTCAACTGAAGTATTTACGGTGACTCATATAAACAAGACCAACCCCATTACTTATAAATTAAAAGATTATGTTGATAAGCCTGTAACTGGTTGTTTTTATGAGCAAGAGCTTTTAAAGACTAAACATCCAGATATTTATTTAATAGAAAAAGTTATTAGAAAAAAAGATGATAAATTGTATGTTAAATGGCTAGGTTTTGATTCATCTCATAATAGTTGGATTGATAAAAGCGATTTATAACTTTTAAAAAATTTATAATAAATTACTAATTAAATGTATTATTTCTAATTGAATATTTTTTTAAATGTTTTTTTAAATAAAAAGACAATTTACTTTAATTTACGTGTGTGTATTTATTTAACACTAGTTACTAATTACATGAATAAACATTATTTTCTTATTACCTAAGTACTTTATATATAAATTACCGCTAATTACATTATCTTGTAACTGAGTATACAAAGAATTATCTTGCTCAAAAAGATTTTGAAATCGGAATGAAGGAATATTTATTTCTAAGTCAACATCGATTGTTGCTTCGATTACAGAGCCGAACATGGTTTTTCTACGATTTAATGATAAAACTTTATAATTTTTTTCTTTTGTTAATACTATTGACTTATTATATTTAGTATTTATAAAATAAGCATTAACTGCTAACTTATTAATTAATGATAAATCCATTATTAACTCACGACTCGTTACAAAATTCAATTTTTCCTTCACCCATGTATTTTAAAAACAGCTCTGAAGATTGCGATGCAACTTTCATGTCTTGAAACAGTTTGGGTTCTTGATCGAAGAGTTTTTGAAAACGAGGAGGGAGAAAGACTTGAAATTCTTTGTCCAATGTGAGAACGGTTCTCGCACCATACATCGTCTTTACCTGTCGCAAGGTAGTCACCTCGTAAGTTTTCGATGAGGACAGATCAGTCAATTTTTTCTTTGGTAGAAACGAGTTTGTTGATAGCTGATTAATGGCTGAGAAATCCATTTTCTGTAACAGAAAAAATAAAAAAATTATAAATATAAATATAAAAAATAATTTAGCCAATATTTGATAAGCAGGTATTAGATTATCTAATTATTTGATTATTCGAATATGCAATATGCTTACTTTTAGTGGATGCGTTTGGGTTCAGCAATATCTTCGTCTTTTGGGTGGAGGTGATTCTTGAAGCTCATCCACGGAATGAATGTGAGGTGTTGGTTGAACCTGCTCCTTATGTAGGGTTACCCCCACATTTCCAACATTCTCGAAAACTTCTCGATAGTTCTCTTCTAGACCATTCTCTGAGCTTCTCGAACTTTCTGTGTTGATTTCTTGAAAGAATTCACTAGAATGTTCTTCAGCGAATTCATCCAAAAGATCCTCTTCGATAATCGACCAGTGTCCCCAAGCAAGCGTGTTTGTATCGTTAGGTATCAGATGGCGCTTGTCGTCATGGGGGCTCAACGCAATTTTCTCTTGTTTTTCCGTTCTTACTACGTGTAACCTTGATCTTATGGTGTTTTGATGAACTTTTTTTATTGTTTGATTGAACAAACAATCTTCATAGTCTTCGTAAGATATTTTGTTCTTCACAACTCGTGTCTTGACCCCCTTTGCTTTTTTAATTGGATCTTCTCCTTGAATTTTTACGCTGTACATCTTGCTGCGAAGCCCAATGTAGGATTCGATGATCTTTGAACAAGCTTCGTCCTTGAACAACCCCATTACTTTCTTGTTTTTTCTAGGTATTCCAAATTGATTGTCCTCGGGATAATCGGATGTGTCAAATTGATCGATGTTTTCTTTTATAACATCATAGATATTTATACCTCTTATGTGATAGAGGAAACTGTCGGTGTCCGTGTACATCATCCGACATCTATTACCAAAGCGTTCCCTCATAAATGAGTAGTGAAACTTGTACATCAAAGTTTTACTTATGTCCAATACGCACAGACCAATATAAATAGGTTTTCGGATAGTGATTTCCGTATGTGAGAGCTGAATCGCAACGAGATTTTCATCAAAAATAGCTCTACTGTGAAAATTTGGCTTTGAAATTAAAGCTTCAGCACTATAACGTCCAAACCATTTGAATACTAGCTTCACATCAAGTCTTTTTCTTTCGTTTTCCATGCATTTTCCGTAAATGGCGTTATTGAACAGCTTCCATAGCAATTTCTCGAACTCATTCTTAGATATTTTCCTTTTTGCAGTGTTCAAGTCGACGTAACTTTTTAAAAAATCACTTTGTCGAAACTCGAGTGCTCTGTGTACTTTTTTAAGAATAAGCCCATGCTTTAACGCTTGTTTCAATGCTCTGTAATGGATTACGTATCGATTTTTGTCGTGGAGCGTTGTTAGAAGTTTTTTCTGCTTTGAGCCTGGAGCACACATATGCTCGGGACAGAAAGGAAGGTCGTTGTGTGCATCGTGCAAACTTTCGGGATAGTGTAAATCAACTTCTAGAATGTAACCTAGAGGGGAGTCATCTGGAACATCCCAAAACTTAGGCTCGTCAACGTCTTTAACCCACTTGAAGCCACCTGTTGGTAAAAACTGACTCATGCTCCACCTAAAACAAAAAAACATTTTTATAATTTTTAAATTTTTAGTTATTTAGAATAAACAGATGTAAACTCACCCGTATAAATTATTGGCGTCTACGTAGGTAATGTAGCTGTCTTCTTTACCGACATCATATTTTTCACCCATATATTTGTTGTTGGCCTCCGCAAATCGATGAGAACATTGACTAATACCACCTCTGATACCTCTTTCGATAAATAGCAACATGTCAACATCGGTTAACAGCTCAAGAGTGACGTTAGTATGTTTTAACATAGCGTCAAACGAGAGCCCAGGCGTTGTGTAGTAATGTGCTGGGTCGAGACCGTACGCTTGCAGACAGGTTGTTCTGAAGTTTTCAAATATATCAGCGAGTAGTAATATGTCTTGCTTTAGATAAAGATCGGAGTATGACCCTAAAGTGTCAACATTGAATGTGCTCCACACATTCTGAGCATGTTGATAGTCTTCGTCGGTAACGTGAGAGTCATTAAGTTGGTTATAAAACTCCTCTTTACTGGGAAGTTGTTTTACTTGAAGTTTTTCAAAGCTCGAAGTAAAATCGTAGGGATATATTCCCTTTCTCAGTAGCAAATTAATTTTTTCAATTGAGTACCCATCCTTTAAAAACTCACGAGTTGCAGTAGTTTTTTCTTCCAAGTACGAGGCTAATTTTTCCAACGATGTGGGTAAGAAGCGGAAAGAATCAATGAATCGAAAATTAATGTCACTCCCTTTGACATATTTTGTGAACGATATGTATTTCTCTTTGTTCTCCGCAAGTAATTTTACTCGTCCTTCAAGTACTGTAGAGGTGGCTAGTTCCTTGATCAAGAAGTGTAAGTCGTAAGCCAAATTGTGATAAATGATTGGGATGCTTATAGATTCTCTATACAACATATTACATTTTTGATGGGCTGCATTTCTATAGCTAAAAGAATAAATAAAAAAAATTAAAAAAACGAAAAAATTATGTGTAATTCATTTTTTAGTAATCTTACCGTCCAGTCATGTGACAATGATCTCGCACTTTGATATCTGAGTCAGTGAATCCTAATTTGCAGATGTGACATACTTTAGCCTTGTTAAAACTTTCCTCTTCTGCAGGTGTGAGATTCATTGGTTTGATATTCTTGTAGGATTCCTCTATTTCATCACATATTTTACGAAGTTTACCAATTAGCCAAGCCGCTGGAGTCTGCTCTGATTCGTTAGTTTGACGATAAGACTCATATCTCGAGAGGGAATCGTCATGATTGCATTTGAGGTAAAAGCCAACACTGTGCGCTTGATGTTGTTGAAAAGCTCTGTCTTTTTCGTCGGTAACAGGTACAAGCAGTGATTCAAAATCAGAATAAATCACCCAAGGAATTTTTTCACAGTGGTTAAAATTGGAAAACTTTAAAAATTTATCTTTTTCACTAGGCATTTTAATTTTACATTTGTTTATTTGTGAGCAATCGATCACGTGCAGCTGTAGCTGTTGCTCAGTCATAAAAAAGCACATGCATCTATCACAAATAAAACACTTCTTTTTATTAGATGTTAATTGACTTCGAACTAATCTAGATAAATTACGAATTAAAACGTAGTGGTAACTAATATTTTCTTCAGAAGCCTCGAACTCTTCACTCTCTTTACTTTCATCCTCGTAATAATTTTGAATTAACAACAGATTGACGTGTTTTTCTTTTTTATTGTCAGTGAGGTGGACTGGGGATACTTCATACTTTTTACTGTATTTTTTTAACATATATACATTTACAGAAATAGAATTTTGCTTCTCGAATTTATTAATATCTTTAAGTGAAACTGGGAAATCAATATTTTCAAAGTTTAATTCTTTTTCATACTCTTTATAATTGGATACTCGGTCCGGATTTCTCGACACAGGGTGCAGTCCAGACAAAATTGACCACTTGAAGCAGGCTTTATCATTATTTTTCACATTAACACAAGCCCTCTTGCTAATTATTTCCGGAGGTAGTGGTATATACGAAGATGCTCGTAACTGATTGAGCTTGTTGGAATTTACAACCAGTCGTAAAATTCGAACCATTGACCAACCAGATCCTTTCCCCTCGAAAGATTCGATTTGGTTTTGTAAAGGTTGACTGACGTTGATTTCGAACCAATCATCGAGATCTGTTGATTTGTACACTGAATTATTTTCTGTGTTGAAAAATTTAACCTCTAATTCTTCAGCACCATCTTTTAAAATCATATATTCAGATGCCAACTCCGTATTTATTTTTAGCGATGTGTGGTCATTCAACAAATCAGTAACTTTTGACATAAATAGAGCTTTGGCATCTTGCAAAAATGATAAAATATCCAAATGAGTCAGATTAACGATGATCCCCGACTTGATCCTATTTTCAAATGCAGATTCAAAATCTTGCCAAGAAACTTTGGGTAAATCATCGGAAGTCACACCTTGAAGCTCACCACCACGGAATTCCAATAAGCTTTGAAGTTGACAGCGCATGCTCATGAACTGCGCCATACATGTTTGAAGTTTCTGTTTTTCCGGTCTGGACAGGTTATGTTGTTGCATCCCATTTTCCAGCTGCGTAATGGCCTCCGAAGTACTTTCCAACCACCTTGAAAAATCTTCACGGTCTGCTGTAGATGAATACTTCCGAAGAGAGTCCTGTAGAGTATCAGCTACCAGCTTAAAATACTTTAAATCCATCTTGGAGTAGGTTTGAAAGCCACCAAAGTGATCCAAAGAATGAAAAAGGTTGACAGGTGTCGTCTTTTATAACCAAAGTAAGTTGTTCTAGAAGTTTCTCCCCACTCCAAGAGGTTTCAGCGGTTCCAGAAGTTTCTTTCTCGCTCTTAGAGGTTAGAGTCGTTCCAGAAGTTTCTTCCCCCTCCCAGAAAGTTCCAGAAATTTCTTTCTCACTCTTAGAGGTTAGAGTCATTCCAGAAGTTTCTTCTCCCACTCCAGGTTTAAGTTGTTCTAGAAGGTTCTTGGTTTAGGATATAAAAGGGCGGAGTAACTCAACGTCAAGCACAGTCGATTGTCAACAAGCAGCAGATCACTTGGACAGAAAAGATCATCTCGAGAAGATAAAACTCTTGTCAAAATGGAGTACTCACTGGATTTCCAAGCGTTCCGCCGCAGCTGTAATCTTTTGGTCATCAAGGAATTATCGATTGTTCCGGTTCTCGAATCTAATGTTCCACCATTTACCTGCCTCTTCAAAGCTCCATGCAAATTCAACCGCTTGAGTTCTGAAGAAAAACGAGTCAACGAATGGCTCCAACGCAGGTTTCACAAGATCAGTTGGGAATCTGGAACTACTCCTGCTAAGGACTTAATCAAGATTCTCAATAAGCATTTAAAAAATGCTACGAAAATCTATGTTAAGGGTCTACAAAAAAAGCAATATCTCGAGGAGCTGTTACCTGAAAAGTAAGTAATTGATTTTTTTTAAAGTTTGTATTTTTAAGTGTATTTATAAAAATTTTTTTTTAATGTAAAACAAGCTTAAATAAGCTCTAAGTGAACTTTAAGTAAGCTTAAAGGAAGCTTAAGTAAGCTTTAAGCAAGCTTTAAGTAAGCTTTAAGCAAGCTTTAAATAAGCTTAAGTAAGCTTTAAGCAAGCTTGAGTAAGCTTTAAGTAAACTTTAAGTAAAGTAAAAAAAAAATTTCACTTATCTGTTTCAGACTGATTTGTAATATCGAAGAAGAAAGTGCTCCGGTCATAAAGCAACTAATTAAAGATTTTCACACCGAATGCGACAATCACAATTCAGAGATCGCGGTGTGTGCGAAAAGGAACTGTTTGGCCATCAAAAAGTTTGTTTTGCTCGAAAAACGCATGCGACTTCTCTCACCGATCCCGTCGGACATGTTTATAAGTCGAGACGAGGTTGATGCATTTGATCAATCAGCACAATCACCGTATGATGAATATATTATTCACTCAATGTATACATAATGTATTGTAAAAATTTAAAACATTAATAAAAAGTTCACTTTTTCATTACGAAATTTATGATTTTTCTTTTTTTTGCTCTAGATACCTTAAAACTGATATCAATTGAAATTTAGTTTTTTAAACTAATTCTTTAAGTAAAAAATTAAAATTTTTTTAACCAAGCATTATAATTTCATAAATGTACTAAATAAACTATTTCAATTCTCAATAAAATGAAAACTACGATTATAAAACGTATTTTAATTTAGAGATTTACTTTAAACAATTATCAGTACTATCATTAAAAAAAAGATTTTTTTTAAAAGTATTTTTGAGAAGAATTAATTTTTTTATTTTAATTTAACTTGATTATTATTTTTTTCAACTCATACTTTAATCATGATCAAAATTTTTTTAAACAATGAGTATAATATTTTAGTGAAAAAAATATTCAAATGCTTTTTAAAGACAAAATTTTTTGTAAATAAAGTCTAAAATAAAAAATTTTGATTCGATTTTGATTAAATAAATAAAAAAGCTTCTGTTTTTTCTCAACACATTTATGAAAACTATAATCAAATTTTAAGTTTGATTTTTTTTAGTTCATATTTTTTTTAAGGTGATGTTCAATTTTTCAAACTATATATCACACTTTAATTTGAAAATATTGAAATCCTTTTAAAATTGAAATTTTTTGTAAAAGGTGTAAATGAATTTAATTTTATTCGTTTTTCATAAAAAAAACTTAGTTTAAAATAAATTTATTAAAGCTTATTTATAAATAAAAAAGTAGCAACGATGTAAGAATTTTTCAATTTTTCGTAAAATTGTTAAAATAAGACTAAAAAATAGGTGCATGCATGTAATCCAACTCAATAAACTAGCTATCATTTTGAAGTAAAATTCAAATTGTGATTTTTTTTTTTTTTACAATAAATTTTATCAACTTTTACCGAAAAGTTAAAACATTTTTTCAACAAAATTTAAAAATTTTACGGCAAAAAGCTTTTATAAAAATTGTTTTTAATTAAGCTGATAAAAAGAGTAATCAAAGCCCCAACCGCCGCTTTGATCTGTAGAGATCTCCAAACAACCTAATCTCCTCCATTTTCTCTTTTTATCAGTTTTTTTTTTTTTTAATGAAACAAATTTTATAATCAAACAACACAAAAAATTTTACTTTCTAAATTTCAATGTATGGTAATGAATGATTAATAATATTAATTTTACAATAAGAAATAAAAAAGTTTTACATCAAAAATTAAAACAAAATGTGAACTTAAATAAAAAAACTTATTAATCAAACATTACCTGCATAAATAAATTAACGCACATATTACGCTCCTTATATTCAAAATATAAATTTGCTACTTCTTGCAAGTAGCAAGCAACCGATAAATTATCCGGGAACGCCTCGCGATGGTAGTTGGAGTAGTCAATGGCCATCGCTAAAATATCCACCGGGAGTTCAGACAAAAGCGGACGCAGCGTTGGAGCAGCGGTCGTCACCGTCGATGCATCACTGGGCCAAATCTCCTCGTCGCTGCTCTGGTGCGAGGAGGTGGCGGTGATCTGCAACATCTGCAGGCCCTCCTCGCCATCATCGATGCTCTGGTGCGAGGTGGAAGCGGCGACCATCTCCTGATTCTCGAAGACGCTTTCCTGTGCACTGCTATCATCCTCTATTTCGTAGAGCTCATACAAACTGTAGTCAGCAGCGTGCAGCGGTGTATAACCATCAGTAATTACGTTGTTTACGTCTGAACCGGGTTGTAGCAGAGCTTCGTCGGTGCTGTTCTGGTGTGCTTCCCAGGGGGAGATAATCATTGGTTCGTTTCGGGTGTCCTGCCAAAAGTCATTCAGCAACACGTCATCACCTTGATCCACCACAACCTGGACATCGTGACCACCATTCTGATCCATCGACATGATGTCATGCACCGACTCCAATGTGTCGAGTCCACCAACATCCTGCTCCATCACCATTTCGCCTTCGTCAATCATGATCAGCTCGTATATAATTGTTACCTCCATCTCAAGTTTCGCTCAAAGTTCTTGCTGCTTAGTCCCCGAAGCGGTCGGCTTTTTATACTTTTTGCACTTCTAGAACGTTCGATATTATTTTTTTAATAACCATTGAAAAGCTGCTTCTAGAAACCACGCTCTAGAATGTTCGAAAAAGTAACTTTTTAAAAAGTAGCTTTTCGAAAATTCTAGAACGCGACTTCTAGAACACTCCGTTCGAAGGTTATGTAATCTCTCAATGATTCAGTTGCATGGCGAATTCCGAAGAGTGTACAACTACGGTGCATGCTGATATAATAATCAAATTTCACACGGTCATTTTATTAGTTTTTTCTTTAAGAAACTGCTGAGTACCTTTATAATCATGCGTGTATTTAATCAAGAAGAACTTAATAAAACTACAAATATTTTGGAAGATGTTTTAAGAAGCGCAGGCTTCAATATGGATGAGGACAGTAAGTACAATTGTTTTATTTATTTATTCCATTTTTTTGCTGTTAAATAATTTTTCATATTTGTATGCTAAAGTGAGGTTAGGTTTTTGTTTACTTTTTATATACTAAAATATTGCTATAAAATTGATTTTTTTTCTTATGTGTAAAGTGAGGTTAAGTTTTTTGTTTACAAAACTATTTTGTGCTTTGTAAGATTAATTCTCTTCAAAACAATGTTAATTTTTAATTTATATCAATTTTGAAAAAAGATTTTCTTTTTATAGTTATACTATTATTATTTTTATTTTAAATGTTTGTGAAAAAACGTTTTAATTTCGGTTTTTAGTTTTTAATACTAGTTTGAAAAATATTCATTTTTTTAATTTCTTTTTAGTGAATGAAAGCGTGCTAGATCTGCCTCGCATTAATATGGCTGAATATCCGTCTGAGAATGAGCTATTACACTTAAATTTATCGCCTGGATCTTACGATACAGTCATGGGATACCTTCAACCAACAGAGGTGGTTCATGAACATGCGGCCGTTGTGGTGGAGCAGCATCCGATAGAGGTGGAGCAGGAGTCTGCATCGGTTGTAGGAGAGCATCAGCCACTGGATGTAGTCCAGGAACACACATCGGTTGTGGAACAGCATCAGCTACTGGATGTGGTCCAGGAACAAGCATCAATTGTGGAAAAGCAGCCCGACGACGAAGACTTTACTCCGCCTACTACCTCAAAAAGCGGCAGCTCAAAATTTTGGAACCATAACGGTAAACTGATACGACAAGCCATGATGGGTGTAGAATATTTACTAAAACATGTAAAAGATGCTCGGAAATTCATTAACATCAACCAGGAAAAAAGCTTAATATATTTAGAGGTATGAATACATTTTTATTATTTACTTTAAAATTTTTAACATTGATTAAAAAAAATGTCTTTTTTTTTTTCACAGCTGTCGGAGTTCCTTATAGGTTGCAACGATGATGAGTGGAATCAAGTTTCTCAATTTCTGCAAACGCTCAGGCAACAAAGAAATCAAAATAGCACTGCTGAGAAAGAAGCAGAACCATCGTGCGCTTTCGTACTTGAGAACGGGGAGGATGTTGAAGAGAGGAGCTGTGACACACGCGAACAACCTCGTCGGTCTGACGTGTTGGTGTCCGACTCTACACCTGACTCAAAGCAGCAGCAGCAGCAGTACAGTGATCGCTTAAACGACTCAGCAAACCGCCGTTCACACAGCAGAGTTCGTCGTGATCGCTCACGCGATTCTGTTAACCGCAGTTCACACAGCCGCGTTCGTCGTGATCGCTCACGCGATTCTGTTAACCGCCATTCACACAGCCGCGTTCGTCGTGATCGCTCACGCAATTCTGTTGACCGCCATTCACACAGCCGCGTTCGTCGTGATCGCTCACGCGATTCTGTTAACCGCCGTTCACACAGCTGCGTTCGTCGTGATCGTTCACGCGATTCTGTTGACCACCATTCACACAGCCGTGTTCGTCGTGATCGCTCACGCGACTTTATAAACCGCCGTTCATACGCAGCGAGCCGCGGACGTCGTGATCAAGTTGATCAGGCGTACAGAAGTCGTTCCAGATCTCGAAAATAAAAAAAATCTCGCCATCTCTTATTTTTTATAATTTTTTTATAATAACTAATAAAAATTGTGGAAACTGAGTTTATATATTATCGTTAAAAATCTCGTCAACACTTAACTTTTAGAATTTTTTATGACTCTTATTAAAAAGTGTGGAAACTAAGTTTATATATTATCTTTAAAAATCTCGTCAACACTTAACTTTTAGAATTTTTTTATGACTCTTATTAAAAAGTGTGGAAACTAAGTTTATATATTATCTTTAAAAATCTCGTCAACACTTAACTTTTAGAATTTATTATGACTCTTATTAAAAAGTGTGGAAACTAAGTTTATACATTATCTTTAAAAATCTCGTCAACACTTAACTTTTAGAATTTTTTATGACTCTTATTAAAAAGTGTGGAAACTAAGTTTATATATTATCTTTAAAAATCTCGTCAACACTTAACTTTTAGAATTTTTTATGACTCTTATTAAAAAGTGTGGAAACAAAATTTATATAATATCTTAAGCATGCATACACCTATTAAGTTCCTATAATGAACGTTATCTTTTTTACTTTACCATAAATGTGTTGAAAAAAATCCTATGTAAGTGTAAAAACGTCATTGCGTTAAATGTTTTCACCAGTAACAAGTGAAAAGTTTTTTTATAATTATCTATGCATAAAAACACATGATTGTATGAAAATTTTTTTATATTTAAATTCTTTTGTATATTCATCTAATTAAGCAGAAATGTCTGAAAAAGTTTTATGTATTTTAATAGCATAATCGTTTTTTTACATTTTACTACAAAACGTGTGAAAAAGTTTTTATATTTATCTATGTGTAAGTAAAAGTGTAATTTTTTTTTTATGTATGTGAATATATACTTGCAAACACGAAAAGGTATTTTTGTATATAAAAATTTTCTAAACAAATTTGTAAAAAACTTTTGTATTCATTAAAGCTTTCAAATTAAAAATAAATGTAAAGTTCACATTTAAACGATATAATTTTGGTTGAATAATTAAAAATATATATGTGAATTATTTTAAACTAAAACCATTCAATTTTTCAATTAATAATTACAAAGATATTTGGCTCAGAAAATATACGTGGCTCAGAAAGGGTTGGCTCTCTGGCCGTGAAGCCATACTGTGTTTGAACCCTTACTGTGTTTGAACCCCTTCTGTGTTTGAACCCTTACTGTGTTTGAACCCTTACTGTGTTTGAACCCTTACTGTGTTTGAACCCTTACTGTGTTTGAACCCTTACTGTTTATTCTACTTACGTGACAATTAAATAAAATCCGCAATCGTGCATTCTCGCGCGAGTGTGCGTGCATGTGGATGAGGGGTCCGGTCAGCACTTCGGATTTCAGCTGCCGCTGAATGCTGCTCCTGCACTTTTGATAGGAAAAAAATCAAGGTGGCGGGGGAAGGATTTAAAGGCAGCGAGGAGGAAGAGCGCCGGACGTCGAGTCAGTATGAAATATAATTAAATAGCGCAAAGATCGCGAGCATTATTAAAGTTAACCTAATTATTTAATACTATATTTGCATAGTTTGACCTTTCAGATTTTAATTCTAGATTTTATTCCCTAATAATCATAAATTCGTTGATCTCAGCGTCCGATAATTGTAACCCAGTGTATTTGATTTTGACCTAATAAAGCATATTTTAAAAGTAAACTTGCCAGTGAGTGAATAAAATAATTGAACCTATTGTACCTACGTCTGAGAAACTAAACAGAATACGAACACATCGACCAGTTACCTGCGAGTTTTGGATCCAGAATCAAGGTAACAAGTTTAGTATAAAATTTTAACTTATTTGATTAGTAGTTCGCGCGTTCCTGTCGTCACACAAGGGGTGCCGTTCACCCCCGGTCTTCCCCGCGACTCCTACCCGGGTCTGCAAAATTAGGAGCCGGTTATATGTCCACGGGGGCATATAACAACGAGCACCCATTTAAGAGAAATTAAATATATATATCTTACTATATTATATAGTCACTTTTTTTACAAATTCCCCATTAACTCCCCATTCTTCCCCACCACCTCCCCATTTCTCCCCACCCTTAATTCTGTACTTTTCAACCGTAAAACATATCAATTTTTTAATATTTTTTTTAGTCAATACCTCCCCATTCTTCCCCACCCCTCCCCTTTTTTGGGTGATCCATTTTCGTCCCCACCCTCTTAATATTGTTCATTATTCCCACATCACTAAACTATTCAAATATTTTTAAATTTTCATCTTATTCTTATTCTTATTCTTATTCTTTTATTTTAAAAATCATTAAACATTTGTTGTTAAGCAAAACAAAAAAAAAATCTTAAACATAACCATTTAATTTAATATTATAAAATTGAATTGAAGAAGAAAAGTTTATAATTAAATAAAATCGTATTTTTAATTTAAAATAATGTGTCAATTATGCACTGAGGATTATTATAACAAAACCTGTGAAAATTTTAAACTTATTGTTGAGTAAATAAACAATTTTTTTAACTGTCACGGAGAATGAAATATTTCACTTAATTCTCCGTTGCGAACGCACCTTGATGAACTCGAGCGGCCAAGCGCAGGTAGTTCGAGAATTCGGGAGTATAGTCGGTTTTGCGCGTTCGTGAAGTGATTACGTGGTAATTTTATACTAGCTGATTTTGTTAGACAAACGCTCTATTTTGTTAGATCTTTTAGCGGTTTAATTTGTTATTACTTACTAGTGAAATTCACGCGATTTTGAGTAATTGTCATTACTTGGTTCATCGCGTTAACTTCGGGATACGTATGAACGTGTGTGTGTGTGTGTTCTATGCAATAAACCGGAGAAGCAAAAAGATTTAAACTCTACGATTTTCCCCTTGGGATAGGAAATCTGCAAGGTGCACCTTCTGCGTTGCGGTTATTAGTAAGTTGTTTCTTTGTCAGCGGAAATAGTATAAAGAGTGAGTGTGTACATGTGTAGAACTGCATGTTCTGTTCTCTGATCGCTCTCGAATCCGATTTTGAATTTCTCGATCACGTGTGTGTGATGCTAACGAGCATCGGTGTGAGTCGAGGCACGGATTCTTTGTTTAAGCCTCGCTGGCTTGTATTAAAGGCGAACCGACACTACTATTGAATTTTGTATTAGTTTTTTAAAGGTTTTTTTGTAATAAATAGAAAATTATAGAATTCCCTATTTTCATTTGAAAAACCGGCTATTTCCTCCGAACGTCTCCTATGGATACCGCCACCTCCGACGCAAGAGCTAGCGCGCCGCGTAATTTTTTGGGTTTCATTTGATGGTTGAATAATTAAGGGATTAAATTATTATTAAATAAAACCGCGTACGCATTCTCCCCATTTTTGGTTGTTTCCGATAACGACGGAAGTGTACAAGCTGTACACAAATTTTAAGTGCTGTTGGACGAGCAGAGCCTGTCGATCTTCGAGGGTTCTCGTGTTGGAACGAGTGGTTCACATGATTTATTGTTTTGGATAAACAATTAGACACAGCCCTGTTACATAACATACATTAATTTAATGTAATTTGAAAAATAAGAAATTAATAAAAAAAAATTTTTTCTTTAAAAAAAAAAAAAAATTACCTATTTTTATATTTTACTTGAAAATTATATATTTTTAATTCTGATAATGCTGGCTCCTCAAAAATTTATCAAAATCACTTTAATGAATTGGTTCATACTGGTATTGTTCAATATTTAAAATTTTTTATAAATAATAATGATTTTCATCTAAAAATTTTTTGTTTCAATTTGAAATAAACTTTTTTTAATCTATACCTAATCTTTATACCAATGTTTACTTTTTGATAAAAAAAACTTACATAGGAATCAAAATTAGTGTGGAACGATAAATTTTTACTGGTAATCAAGGGACACTTAACTGGGCAGATTTGCACAATCCCAAGCTAGCTTGTTAGATAAGCTAAATACGTTAGTTTAGTGAGAGCTACTCATTTAAGTCGGTTCAGGTTGGTAAGGTAGATGAGGTTGGTTAGGCGGAGGTTATGGAGGAGGAGGGTGATAGACGAGATGAGGTGAGGAAGAGTTTGTTATTTTACTTAAAAATATTAATTAAAGAGCTTTTTCAAAATTTAAAGTACTTCAACAAAATTTTAAAGTTAGTGACTGAGTTGATGAATAAGATGAGTAGGATTCGTTGGTAGATTGGATGAGAAAAGTTTTGGAGTTAAATACGGTATTTGAAGTAAATCAAATTAGTGAGGTCAGTAATGTGGCTAAGATTAAGGTAGTTACCGCAAAATCGAGTTTCTTAAAAAATCTCTAAAACTTCGCACAGAAGTAGATTTTTGTGTCCTCTACCTGCTGATATTTTTCCTATACCCCCAAGCCATACTTAATTTTGAGATATTGAGCTCAGAAGTTTCAATTTTTTACATGGGATTCCTATGCTGAGCGTAAAAATTCGTAAAAATTTGAAGGTTATTCTCAGATAGCAAACTTAATTTTCTTAAAATATTTTTAAAAAACAGGTTTTCTTGTAGGCCAAGATCTGAGAAATCGTGAGGTACAAAGGTAAACATAGCAAGTGACATTATCTTTTGAGGTCGCTTTTGAGATAATCATCCGAAAAGAATGAAAAATGCGTGATTTCAGCATGATTTGGAGCAGCAGTGGCAGCGGCGGCGCGTGGCGTTGGAGTGGGGGCAACGACTATAACTAAATTTTAGGTTAGCTATATACATAAGTTGTAACGACCTTAAACTAGGTCAGGTAGTTGAAGATAAAAAAGTATGTAATTAGAATTTTTAAATAAAATTACATATCATTAAAAAGGTCTTGAGCTCAGCTTTTTAATTATGTCATTCAAATTTTTATTAAATACTTTTTGTTGTCACGAGAGGGTGCTGAACAAAGCCGTTTATCATTTTAAATTCAACCTTACCACTAAAAACTAATTCATCGGTCTAAACGCAACTTAGCAAGCTGTTACTATATCGGAAAAAAATTCATCTCATGAAGAATCTGTAAAAAAAATTTGAAGAAAATCAAGGTTTGTTTGTACAAGTTTACGAAATTTGAAAAAAATCGTAATTTTTTTTACTATTTGGCTGATTAATAGAGTACTTTTCAGGGTGGGCAGTTTAAGCTAGAGATCTAAGATGAGTCAGGTCGAGAATGAATAAGGTGAGTAGGATTTGTTGGTAGAGTGAATTTGAATTGAATTGATATGTTTATTAATTGTACATTATGTTGTACAAAAACAATAATTTTTACAATAGAAATATCAGCATAAATTAACAAAAATAAATAATTAATAATGAGTCAAAATTTCTGAAATCGGACAGAAAAACAAAACTTTCGAAATTCGATAGCCTTTGTACGCAAAAGTCAAGTGTTATGCTTTAAAAAAAAGCCAGTAAAGTTTTTTTTTTAAATAATAATTTTTCTAAAAGTTATAAACAATCAAACTTTTAGGTGACTATTTTTTTAAATCGCCATTTCTAGAGAACTATTTAATAAAAGTTTACAAAATTTTAACAACGACTTCACAAATAAGTAAAGAATTGAATGATAAATAAATTAAAAAAAAAAAATTTAATTTGTTTATAAAAAATTAATTTTTTAATAAACAAATGAAAATTTAATAAACTTCTCATATGGGTGGGCCAAAATTTTTTCAACGATATTTTTCTTTAAAGTGTTACCTAGAAGTACGTGAAAAAAAATTTTGGTAATATTCACAAGAACAAAAGTTGTGAATTTTTAAAGACCGCAAAACGAGCGCTGCGACGAGCGCGGCGAGGTGACGGAGCCACGGCGCACGACGCTACCGCTTCACGCGCGCTCGCATAACTATTTACATTTTCCGATTATTTTCAAAAATTGGGTTTCTTAATGACTGCGTTTTTACTTACCGTAAGTATGCTAATAAAAAATTTACTTTATATTTACATATAAATTTATATTCAAAAATATAAGTTTATTCATTACAAAATTATTTTTCGATTTCTAACTAATTTTGTTTTATTAAATACGAATTTATCACTACATTCTATGAACAAAAAATTGTTTGTGAGCTGAAATAACTTTACACTTTAATTTTTTAGTATTTACTGGTATGTAACAGTGGAATTGGCGTGTCCCTTTAATGGTTTTGGCTTTCGAGAAACGTGGCTCGAGTTTTTTTTTCATTTCTTCATACTCTTTCGTCATGACCATGCCAAAATTAATTTTTTTAAAAAATTTTTCAGCCCATTCAAAAAGAGTTTTTGTAGTTGTAATTTGGATGTTATTTTGTAAGCTTGCTCGATAAGCGTTTCTTTTTACGCATCCACCTATGCCATCACAGGCACCTTTTCCGTGTGAAGTAGCAAAGAAGTGCCATTCAGCTGAAATTTTGAAGTCCGCTCGGTGATGTAATAAATTTAAAAAATTAAATTTATTTTTATACTGCGACCCCGCGCCATCAGAAAAATAAAATAGTTTTTTAACGTTTTTGGTACCAAATTTTTTTTTCAAAAAAGAAATCATTTTTGCGTTGTACAAATATACTCCTGTAGCGTCATGATTTTCGACTTCTGACAAAACCACATAATTGATGTTTCTCACAACATTATTTTCTTTGCAATAAATTACATACACATGCAAAGAGGCTTGATCTTTGGACCAGTGTTGTGACTGTATAGCATCTTGTACATGAAATGAATAATTTTCTGAAAAATCCAGAGTAACCAAAAACTCTCCACTCTTCAGTGAATTTTTCAGCTTTTCAAGATACGCTGCTTGTGATTGAGCTATGTAATCATGTTTCAACACAATTGGGAGATCTTCTGCAAGACTTTCCGTAAAAATCTGTATATTTTCAGTTTTACTTAACAGTTGGCACCTTTTAAAAAAAAGAGACAGTATGAAAAAATAATAAAATTAAACAAAAAAATTATTTTTTAGAAATTATATAGTTTACGAAACCTGTCTGTTGTGACCCATTGATTATAAGTGATGCTGTCTATTTCACATTTTTGTAAATTTTCTGTTAAATCTTTGATAACTTGATTCGTTCCGGGACATTTTCGACAATCTACAAGAAAGCATCCAGTAGTTGGAGTTGAGCAAATAATGTTTTTCAACCATTCTCGATAATTTACAGTAAAATTAATTTTCTTTTTTAGTAGTTCTCGTTGAAGTCCATTTATCTTAAGTCTTAAATTGCCATGTATTTTGCACACGCACACATTATGCGTGCCTTTAGCTCCGACTAATATGCACTGCGGTGGTCTGAGATGCCTAAATACTGCCAATGATATTTTTTCTTCAGGGTACTTTTTTATAAATTCAGTATGTAGGTCTTCTAAGTTACCCATTAATAAACGTTTCTAGGAATAAACATATTTACTTGTAAATAAAAAAAAAACTGAATAGAAAAAAGACTGAATAAAAAAAAAAATATTGTAAACGAATACGTCAGAATTATCGAAACCACCGAATGGGAAGATAAATCGCAAGATAAAAGAGAGAACCCAAAAATAATGTCAGCATTTTATTCGTAATGTAATTGGTTGAAAAACCAAATTTGAAATTTAAATTTTTATTTTTAATTTGTATATTACAATTCAATTAAAACATTTAGATAATAGATTCGCAATTTGATAAAAAATAATATTTATTTAATCAAGTGTTCCAAATTATCAGATTAAAATCATGAAAATAATAATAATTAGTATATAAACAAAAACAATGAACTAATAACCACGAAAGTTTAATACAATTCCGCGCGCTTGCGCGCTAAGAGGAATAGTGAATAAAATTAATCTAAAACTATCAATAATAGTTTACCTGCTCATGATGACGTTCTCCGTCAACAATTACTGACTTGTAATCTTTTACACCGGGCATCACTCTACTAATATCATCAGACAGATAAAAATCTTTGACTTTTTCAAGAAGATTTTCATTTAATCCTCGACCCGTTTTTTTATCAGGACGAGATGCGCATCCTTTTTCTATTTGTAATTTTTTTGCAGTCGTGACCATGTATTTAGTAACCCCAAATTCTTTTACTGCTTCTCGAATCGTCCAATTATTAATAGGAATTGTAGTAAGCAAACAGATTTTTTCTCCTCTTGAGGCATTAGATAATCTCAACTTAAAATCTTCAATCCAAGTATTTACATTACTTTTAAAGATTGCGTTTCGAAAATTTTGGTCATTTTCTATTAAGTTCAAATTAATTTTTTTAGCTGGCGTAGCAACAATTACTTCGTGAATTTCAGACGCGAGCTTTTTTCTTTTTGTCAACTGATCTATTCTATAGCATGTATAGTCTTCATCACCTTTCGTCAAATCTACAATCTGCTCTTCTTCACTTTCTTCTTGATCTTTTCCTTCATCGCCCTTATCAGTTTCTTTTTTTTCAAAGTTCTGTTTTTCGAATTGAATCGTTTCTTTTTTTTCATAAGCTTGGGTCTTACAGGAAGCACAAATGTAACAACCGAATAACTCTTTTAACTTTGGATCGCAATTTTCCGATATAAACTTTAAATTTTTTCTGTAACAACTATGACCCTTTTTTTTCAACGTATTACAGCACTTTGGTGGAGGAGTCATAATAAAAACACACAAACTGAGAATAAACAACCGAAAACAACGCTAATCTTGCAGCAATGCAGGCTTCAGAGGCACACGTGTTTTTCTCATTGAACAAAAAAAAACAATCGAATAAAACAATTGAGCTACTATTGTTTAAGCGCGCCATTTTTGCCGCTTAGCCAATGATTTCAAACTTTTAAATAAGGGAGTGAAAGTGTGTTTTTTTCCAAAAAAATGTTTAAGATTTTCGAAATGTTAATTGAAATATTTGCTTAAAAATATATAGTGATAAATTCGTATTTAATAAAACAAAATAAGTTAGAAATCGAAAAATAATTTTGTAATGAATAAACTTATATTTTTGAATATAAATTTATATGTAAATATAAAGTAAATTTTTTATTAGCATACTTACGGTAAGTAAAAACGCAGTCATTAAGAAACCCAATTTTTGAAAATAATCGGAAAATGTAAATAGTTATGCGAGCGCGCGTGAAGCGGTAGCGTCGTGCGCCGTGGCTCCGTCACCTCACCGCGCTCGTCGCAGCGCTCGTTTTGCGGTCTTTAAAAATTTACAACTTTTGTTCTTGTGAATATTACCAAAATTTTTTTTCACGTACTTCTAGGTAACACTTTAAAGAAAAATATCGTTGAAAAAATTTTGGCCCACCCATATGAGAAGTTTATTAAATTTTCATTTGTTTATTAAAAAATTAATTTTTTATAAACAAATTAAATTTTTTTTTTTTAATTTATTTATCATTCAATTCTCTACTTATTTGTGAAGTCGTTGTTAAAATTTTGTAAACTTTTATTAAATAGTTCTCTAGAAATGGCGATTTAAAAAAATAGTCACCTAAAAGTTTGATTGTTTATAACTTTTAGAAAAATTATTATTTAAAAAAAAAACTTTACTGGCTTTTTTTTAAAGCATAACACTTGACTTTTGCGTACAAAGGCTATCGAATTTCGAAAGTTTTGTTTTTCTGTCCGACTTCAGAAATTTTGACTCAATATAAGAGTATAAAAAATAAAGTAAAAAATAAAATAATAATAATAATAAAATCAATAAGATATATGAAACTAATAACAGGTATACAATACTTCAATAGTTTTATTTCACTCATAACACAGACCTAGAAAATTAAGAGTCTATCACTTTGTTGGTTGTAAGAGCTATACATATCACAGTTTGCCTTAAGGTATATCAACCATCAACTTTCAACACTGTGACTAGCAAGTGTCGACTAGTCGACTGGTCGAGGTCTAGGTAACTGACTGCACTCTCTGTGGTATAAATGTGAGAGTTAATGAGGCGTTTGAAAGTGTGGGGGCTGAACGGATATTGTGTGGTATGTTATTCCATAGGTAAGTCGTAGAGGCGTGAAAGGAATTTAGGAGGCAGTTGGTGCGGCAGCTGGGGACAACCAGAACTCTATGGGCTTTCCTATCTGGGCGTGAGCTGACTCGAGCAATGAAGAAGTTGGCCAAGTATGAAATGATTCCCGAGTGCAGTAGTTTATATAGACAAGTGGCAAAATAGGCTCTGCGACCTTCTAACATGATCACTTCTCTCTTTCCTATAGATGTATCTTATTCCACAGTTCATGATGCGCTGAATTTGAAGATTCAGTTCACCAGAAGTATCACAGTAAACGAGGGAGCAATAGTCCACAATAGGAAAGAGAAGTGATTGAATAAGATGTTTGCGAAGGTTGAGTGTGGTGCTGCGTCTGAAGTGGAAGAGTCATGAGGGAGTGAGCTCGCTTGTTAATATACTTCACATTTTTCTTCCAATCAAGTTTGGAGTCCAGAATTACACCAAGGCTACGTGCAGTTGAGACGAAGGGAACACATGACCCCTGGAAGTGTAGACAATCTATGCCCTGCCTGATGAACTCATTCACATTGTACGCGGTGCCAAAGATCATGGCCTTCGTTCAGGTCCAGACTGTTCTCGATAGCCCAGTCAGCCACCTGCTCTGCCACTCTACTCAGCTTCAATACGGTCTCACGAATATCCTCAAGCCAGCCTTGGACATAGATTTGGAGGTCATCAGCATAGATAATGTGACGTTCAGCAGGACCAAGGTCAAGGGCAATGTCTACGACAAATTGTAGGAGCAGTAGTGGCCCTAGTACAGAGCTTTGGGAAACACCTCGATTCAGAGGACGAAAAGAAGACTCACCTGCCGACTCTGTTCTCACAGCCTGTGAGAGACCAGAAAGGTACAAAGCAATCCATTTCATAACACCAATTGAAAAGCCAAGCAACTTGAGCTTGAAGAGCAGAGTGTTAGTGGCTGACTGAAACATCACATGGCAGACTGAGTCGAAGGCTTTACTAAAATCATACACTAGCAGTGCAGTCATTTGTTTTTTGTCCATGCCCCTACGGAAGTCATCTGTCAGTTTGAGAAGTGCTGTCTGGGTGCTATGGCCTAACCTAAAGCCTGCCTGGAAATTGTCCATCAGACCCTCAGTCTCCATGAAAGCAGAAATTTGGTCAAAGACGAGTCTTTCAAGAATTTTAGACATAAAGCATGGAAGAGAGATAGGTCGAAAATCACCTAGACCAGTCGGAGTTAGAATTTTGTTGAGTGGTAGCACAAGAGACTTCTTCCATTGGTCCGGAAAACAGGATGTAGAGAGAGATTGGTTAAAAATAGAGCGGATAAAGGGAGCTATGGATGGCAGCGATAACTTAACAAAACTCTGCGGCAGGCAGTCACAGCCCGCCGCCTGCAAAGTCGATCGATTGACTGCATTCGCAACATCTCGGATTTTTACGGCAGAAAAAGCGAAACGACGATCATACTCCTCACACTCAAGGCCCTGGAGAAATCCTGCAAGATCAGGAGCAGTCGGATCAAAGGATACTGACACAAAGTGAGCATTGAGCTCCTCTGCAGAGAAGCCTGTCAGATTGGTCACGGATTTCGGGGAAATGCCTAGATGACGGAGATCTAACCAGATCTGTTGAGGATGACTCAGGTCCTTGATCTGGTTCCAATAGAAGTCAAGCCTCGCTGTTTCAATCTGCTCGTGAGCAAAATCATTGGCCAATCTGTACAAGTATAGCTTAACATCAAGTTTCGAGCGCTTATAGCGTCTGCAGAGCCAGTCTCTCTCAGTTAGAAGGGAGCAAATATTAGGGGTAAACCATGGATGCTTAAGTCTTTAGAGGGGCAGCCACATCGAGAGCAGCATTTAAATTTACAAGTAGACAATCCAACTTATCGCTCAGAGAAGACGTAGTACTCGAAAAAAAAGAGTGAGTAAGAGATGAGTTGGGAATTATTTACGGTATTTGAAGTAAATCAAATTAGTGAGGTCAGTAATGTGGCTAAGACTAAAATAGGTCAGGTGGTCAAAGATGAAAAATTAAGTAAGGTTAGTAGGGCTCTTAAAATGGGTGAGATAGTGAAGCAGGTTAGATAGTTAAGGTGATTAGTTAAGTAACGATTGTGGCCCGGCAAATATAATGAAGTTTGTAATATCGATATGAAATGAATTTATTCAATATGCCCACCATAAGCAAAAGGAGTTCTAAAAAATATTTGTGCGTGTGTAAGATCTAATGAAATGGTTTAAAATACCAGTGGGCTTACTAAAATATTCTTCATGAGTCACCAAAAATTTATGTATGCACCTTACATGAACAATCTAACTATTTTAAAATTGATTTATGTCTTCATTTGTCAATTTTAGATCTATCTTAGCCCTGGATAGATTTTGAATGAAAATTATGAAAAAAAGAAATAAAATTCTATACCTCATGAGTTTGCCTAAATAATTAAAAACTTAAGTCTGATTTTATGAATCAAGTTATGATGAGCAATCTTTTGATGATTTTACCAAACATAAAGCTTTCTTATTGTTTCGTATTTAAATTTTATAGTCATCAATTATAGTGAGGGGGTTAACGAGCGGAGCGAACAGGGGGGGGGTACCCCCCCCAGTATATAAATAAATATATATCTAAATTTAACCTCTCCGTCTCCGCCTCTCTCTCTCTCTCGCTCCCTCTCTCGATTAAACAACCAAATCAAAAAGAGTCTACGTAAGTGTTGAGTTGAAATTTGTTACATAAAAAAAAGAAAGATAGATGATAGGGGATTATCCATTTACGCAAACAACAAAAACAATTTAATTTTAGTGTAATTGTGAATTACGTCTGGCCACGTGCGTGTACCAGTGTACACGCTGTTGCATGACTCAGTATAACAACAGTTGGGACTATAACGATTCACAACCACACGGGACATGGCTACTTTCCAATGCCCCCAACATAACTAATCAGCTGATAAGCTGATTCGTGTCTTCACCCGCTCCCAGTAGCGTACAGTCTCCGCAGCTCGCATAACAAATACCTTTTGGAATTTCACATAAACAATAGAAAGGTAGAGAGAGAGAGAGAGAGAGAGAGAGAGAGAGAAAGAGAGCGAGCTTCGATCTGTTTATCATGTGAGTATATATATATATACTAGGGGGTACCCCCCTGCTCGCTTCGCTCGCCAACCCCCCCCCCCCCCCAGAATTTTATGCTTGGATCTACACTATATATCTTTTCTAATAAAATAGTAATAAGTATACTTGAATTACAAATGAATTTATTTTCAACTTATTAATCTTAAATTACTTAATGCAGTTTTCCACACCACCCAGGAGGTACTTGCAAGGCGCGTTGGGTTTTTTTTTCAACAATTTTGAAAATTTTTTCATATTTAATTTAATGTAAGAACAAAAAGAAACTACATGTGGAACCCTTTGCCAGAAGCCGTACAAACCACATATAATTCATTTTAAAAAACTTTTCTCTTTAATAATTTTCAATTCTATATTTATGAAAAAAAATAAATATTTATAATTATATTCTTCCGTTAAAATTTTTTATTTTTTGATTTAATAATTTTTAAATCTATTTTCTTAAAAAAAATATCTGTAATATCAAAAAATCTTCCGTTTTAATAATTCAATTATTTTTCATATATTATATACATATATTTTTTTAATTTTTTGATTTAATAATTTTTAAATCTATTTTCTTGAAAAAAATAGATATTCAAAATTCTCCTCTAAAATTTTTAAAATATCTGTAGTATCAAAAAATCTTCCGTTTTAAGAATTCAATTATTTTTCATATCTTCCGCATTTACAATTGTTGTTGTTTTTTTATTCTTTTTGTTTTAATAATTCAATATTTGATTTATTTATGTTTTTGCAGGATTTTTTCAAATGTCTTATTAAATGATCTTTTGAAGAAAGTATTTTTGAACAATATTTACATTTTATTTTAATATTTTTATTTTTATGAATTTTTTTATGTCTTCTTAAATGAGCTACTCTTTTGAAACGTTTATTACATTTTACTTCTTTGCATTTGTGAGGTCTATCTGAATTATTATGTTCTTTCAAATGAGTTGATAAATGATCATTATTTTTAAAAATTCTTCCACAAATTGTGCACGAATTTTTGATTATTGAATGTTTTTCATTATGTAATTTCACATAATATTCACTGTTAATTACATTTTTTTTACATATTTTACAAAAGTAAATGGTTTTTTCATCGATTGATTCATTCATTCTGTATCTGAAATAAATAATTTTTTATAAATAATATAATAATATAATTATAATATATTAATAAAATTATTTTTTAATGATAATTTTATGATTGTATTATTAAATTAAAAATTAATGTTATTTATTATAACATTATATTAAAAAAAATTATTTATCTCATGTGAGAGTTATTAACAATTTAATTTTAAGACAAATATAAATTAATTACTATGTTACTATATTACTATATTACTTTTTTTTTTTTATTAATCTATATCCTTTCATTAAATCTTCTAATTCCATAAGTTCGTTTTGATTTATTTGTTCATCTAATGTTTTAATTTTAATGTAATATGTAATTTCTGAAATACAAATTAAAATTTTATTTATGAATAAATTTTTATATAACTCATTCAAAGTATCCTCGATGAAATCAGTAATAAATTCGTTGTTGAAATCCTCGCCTTCATATTACTTTATATAAAATAAAAAAAGAAGATATTGGCATTAACCTAAGCTACTTATTTCTTTCTTAGCGACTATAGCGCTTAAAATAGTTATTTTTAAACTTTCATTCATATTTCATAACCTATAACAGCTAGAGACATGCTGATTTCAAAATAAAGGCATATACTGTATACATTGATTAACTTTGATTTTGACTACCGTCTGTAAAAATTATTTATTTGCATTTTATTCATTATGTTAAGGTAGTTACCGCAAAAATTGAGTTTCTTAAAAAATCTCTATAACTTTGCACAGAGTTAGTTTCTTTGCGTCCGCAACATGTTAGTATTTTGCAAATAATTCCAAGTGGGGCTAAATTTTGAGATATTAAGCTCAGAAGTTTCAACTTTTCACGTGTGATTCCTATGCTGAGCGCGTAAAATGGATCAAATTTAGAGGTTATTCTTGGATTGCAAATTCAATTTTCTTAAAATATTTAAAAAAAACAGATCTTCTTCAGCAACAGCTTTCAATTTTCCTTCCTGCTAGATTCTAATAACTATATTCTATGTTACCTATATATACATGGGTTGTAACTACCTTAACCGACCCCATAAGATCAATTCTAAATTTGTTGCAGATACAATTTCAACTTTTCTCACTTATGGAATTCTTCTGATTAATTTTGAATTATTCTGCAGCTAACATGACCAATAGAATTTCACCCTTACTGAGAGGGATCTTTACATAATGTATTTTACAAAATTCGACTCGAGGATTTCAAAGCAAAGAGCGAAGATTTTATTTTTGATATCATTGAGAATTCTTACAACGCCGTTATAATAAAATCAATAAAATTACCAGTTTCTTGAATATCTCCAATTATTTCTATTTTTGATCCTCTTTTAAAATTTATTTCTTCATTATCATCATTGATTACTATAATATCTATTTTATAATAACCATCTGTTATGACTGCTATATATTTATAGAAAGAATTTTTTTTTATAAATTCTGTTTTTATATAACCTTCTATTTTTATAAAACCTTGTTTATTATTTATTTGATCAAAATTAATTTTTTCTAATTCAATATTTTTTATATTAAACGTTCCGAAACCTTTTATTTTTGATATTTTTTGTAAATTCATTTCATATTCATTATTTCCTTTACTATATCTATTTGATTATGTTACTGATAAATTTTCCAAGAATAATATCTAAAATTATTTTATTATTAATAAATATTATTAATTTAATTTTTTTATAGAAATATTTTAATTTTTAGAAATATTTTAATTACTTCATTTAATTTTATTTTATTTTTAAATAGATTTATTTTATTAGAAAAGATATATAGTATAGATTCAAGCATAAAATTCTGGGGGGTTGGCGAGCGAAGCGAGCAGGGGGGTACCCCCCCTAGTATTGTCATCATAAATGTTAATTTGTATTTTCATTCCATGATTATTGTTAACGACAAATTTATAAATTTTAAATTCTTTTGTTAAAGGGTAATTAACCCCTTAAACTACTTAGACCCAAAACCTGCAAGAGGCCTAGGTCTGACCCGTGCCACCAAGTGGCCTTACGATTACCTTTGTTACTGATATGACTTGAGTGATGGTGAGTAGTACTTACTGTGCTGCCGACGATCTGATGCGGGTAATCCTTGGCCAGGCTCTGGTGCCGTAGAATAAGTTGCAATTTATGAACTAACTTAACGGGAAGGATATTTGAAATGAAAGTCAAGAATCACGTGAACGACATTTAATAGAAAAAACACTAAACCTCAAGCACTGTTACACGTTTTAATACAAGTGCCAGAACTGGCTGACAAACCGCGGACTCTAACTAATTCTGAATCAAACGACACTCCTGCGGGTGTCCCTACTCTCTTCTAAGCTTATCTGCTTATGCTCGGCTCCCTACTCTCGACTCGACAGGACTCGACTGGACACACCTGACGGTACGCAACTCCGCAACTCCCCGTACACAACTCCACCCTACTGGGCTATCCGCAGTCCTTATATATGTTTTGTGTACGTGCCGAAAGTCGCGCAGGTCTCGGTTTTAGCAGGGGTGGCCCCCCACCAAAAAGAAAGGGAAAATTCCACAACAGGGGCGGTAAAAAATTACGATCTAGGGAAGTTCACCCCAGCATGCTCCCCACACTTTTATTAAAATAAAAGCGAAAGAAGTCGCATACGGATGTGACACCTTCCCCCTTCGACATCTTATCGCTCCTGCGATAAATTTTAAGTTGACAATTTATAAGTTGACCGTAAAACTTTCGGCAGGTTCTATTTCATAATTATTACGCGGTAGACAAAATTTTGCTGAGTGCTTGAGTACATAATTATGACAATTTGATAATAAGGTTACACAAAAATTCATAGGTTATAAATACGATTACAACAAGATCAATAAATTCTTCACACCGCAAACTATTTTAAGCGAATTATTTACTAAGACATCATTTTTAAATAAATTGATATACTAACACCATGTTCAAAAACAAATTCCACAAGGAAAATCATTAATTTAAACAAGTAAAACAAATTCAGTTATTCTAATACCTCAAACACAATATTTTTAATGGCCCACTTGCGAGATGGTATTTGCACAGCCCAAAAGAGCCAGTCCCATCTCCCAAGGGTACAATTAAAACTCACGTTAGTCATGGTCAGCACATCACCTTAGCACGCCAACAGAACCGGCTGTAAGCCTGTTGCGGCAGGTGCGGCAAGAACCCCAGCTATAGGCGCTATGCATTACTGCTACGCCAGCTGACAGCATTTGGGCTAATCGATAATCCTTAATTAAAAGATACCGTTTATTTGACCGTTAACTAACCAGGATTTTTCTTAAGATTTATTTAGTGTTTCTTCTTTTTTTTTTTTTACTGCTTTTAGTATGTATAAAAAAAAGAAAAAAACATTAAAATTTCATACTAAGCCATGAATCTTATTTTAAAACAGTAAATCAATTTCAACAAAGAAACTTGAATTTGCAAATACTCGTTTATATGTATGGAAGTGGTACACAGTACCCCTTTCCCCCTTAATTGAAGATATAACTTTTATATTAATCATGGGTTTATTTAGTATACCAATTTTACTACTAAAAAAACTATTACGGCAAATAAAAAATTTTCCAACTAATTTTAGATTTATCTCTATTCTTTGATTATCATTACTAAGAATATTGAATTTTGAAATATATATTTAATTAACTTATTAAACAAAAAAAAAATTTTCTTAAAAATAAATTATTCATAATTTGCACGGCTAATTATAATTTAAGCATTTTTTTTTTCTTTCTTTTACAAAAACAGACAATTAGATATTAATACATTTATATACCATAATTTTATGAATAAATTTAGACAACAATTTTTAAGGCTACGACACTCTTTTTTTGTTTTGTTTTGTTTTTTCTTGAATAGGACTTTGAAAAAATTCAAGTAAGACATTTAGATTTTGAAAATTGATTAATTAATTAATTAAGCCGTTTCTCTTTTTTTTTTTGATTTAATATTTCACAAACACTACTGATATAAGGAATGAATTTATTTTCTAAGAGACAATTATATAATTAATACATTCATATATCAAAAATTTATGAATAATTTTAGGCGACAATAGACAACAATATCTAAAGGTACAACATTTCTTTTTTGCTTTTTTTTTTATATTTTTCTTTTTATATATTTTTTTTTAAAAAAAAACGAGATAAAATGCACAAACACTAATGATATTTAATTAATCAACCTCTTTTTTTTTCCTCTTTTTTATTTCTTTTTCTTTTTACTTTAGAAGAAACAAATAGATAATCATATTCAAGCACAATAATCTGTGAATAAAATATAGACATAAATAATTAAGTATAATATTTTTGTTTATTGTTCTTTTGTTTTGTTTTTTTTTTGTTTTTTGTTTTTTTTTCTTTTTTTTTTTTTTTTTTTCTAGACTGCTTATTTTACTTTTATTTTTTTTTGTTTATGTCATACATGAAAAATACATTTAACATCCAATAAGATTTCAAAAATTCACACAAAGACTTTAACAATTATATTCAAAATTTCAATACATTAAGATATGATTAGAACTTTAATTTAATTTAAATTTTTTGTATTATCCTGTATTTTACGGTTTTTAATCCTACTAAAAATTTTAAGGAAGAAGCGAGAGAAGAAAAATTTGCGTGATTTTTCGAAAATAAAAAGAACAGACTATAAGTAATAATACATATAACAACATACCATCACCTTCAAAGCACAACACACCACAACACCTCTTTTTAACCACACACTGTTCAATTTTTCACTTTTTACTTCCTCAGAAGATACTTCCTCCGCTTCCGGCCAACCGTAGTTATTCTCCTCGTCCCACTCGTTGCCGTGATCGTGGTTACCACCAGTGAAGAATACTTCTGGCAGCCCATATCCTCTATTTTTATACTTTTCCTTATCTATTGCTTCTTCTAATTTTTTTAGTAGATATTTCTCCGAAATTTGTGGATACCCTTTTGTCCAATCCAAGATCTTTGCTGCTGTTGTACGATGACATTCTATGATTTCTCGATGACCAAAATCACAAACAAGATTCCATTTTTCAGGAAATTTTAGTCTTTCTTTCACTTCAAACCAGCATGCCAAGGCCTCATTTACATCGTTAAATGCCTTTCTAACTTCCTCATATGGTTTGTATTTGTCTTCTTCTGCGTGTTCGAACCAAAATCCAGTCCATCGGTTTCTGTAGTGGTACCTTTCCACCTTTTCTATTTTATACTTGTAATGGTCTTCACAAAAGTACTTATTCCGAAAACGAGGTTCCTCGCATAACCTTGCTGTACCGTCGACTTTTTTATATAAGGTCGCACAACACAGACCTCTTTTAGCGACTAGTCCTCTAACTAATTCTGGTTGTTTTCCTGTTTCCCGATACATTTTTTCTTCTTCTCTTTTTTTTTTTTTTTTTTGTCTACACTATACGACACTCTAAAGTAAACTAATCCTACTTTGTAGCTTTTCATTTTGACTTTTCACCTTTCCCCTCTTTTTTCTTTTTTTTTTTTTTTTAAAGGGATGGTCTATGAAAAACAAAGTAGTAAATTTAAGGTTCAACTCGTGAAGTCCTGCTAAAGAAAATTTTAAGCGTGCCAGGTGATCGTAACTTTGCCGAAATAGCTTAGCGTTGACGACCGATGATGCTGGTGTCGATGGTATCTTAATTGCGGGGCGTGCCCTTGGACGTCTGACTGTAGTTGCAGTTGCGTTCTCTTCTTTCTCTTCTTTCTCCTCCTTCTGTTTTTTTTTTTTGTTCTTCCTTATGCATTGTAATATTTTTATTTGACAGATTATTTAATTGTTATATTTAAAAAAAAATCCATAATATTATTTATAATATATAAGTTAAATAATATTTAAGAGCGCCTGCGTGCTCATTAAATAAAACAATATCACTTTGTAATGACTATTTTATTAATTACTTGAATTACTGTTTCGTTCAGTTTTTTGGACTTTACGAGCTCTACCTTTTTTAAAATATTTTAATTTTTGGACAGCTAATTCATATTTCAATGTTAGTGGTGTCATACTGATTGGAAATTGTTTAAAATTAGAGACTTTTTCATAAATATTTGGTGCATTAATTAATTCACATATAGTTGTACAAGGTTCAATTAAAAGATCAAAATATGATTTATCATCAATAAATGTTGTACTTTTCATGATCTTTAATTCTTTGATAATTTTATGCAAATATGGATTATTTTTACTTATCTGTTTTAAAAGACTGTAGTAATTACATTTAGTCAACGTTAGATGTTGTCCAATCACATGTGCAATGTCTGTGTGAATAATATCCTTATGCAAAAATGATTGTTTAAAGGGCCAATGATCAATATTTGCACCTTTATTTAATAACATGGTAATTATTTCTGTTCCAACTAGTTCATAAGCAAAGTTTAAAGGTGACATATTATTTAAATTTTTACAGTTTACACAGGCATTATTCTTTAATAGAATTCTGACCATTTCTTCATGACCTAAATTTATTGCTAACATTAGCGGCGTGTTTCCGTTTTTATCTTTAGGATCAATTAATGTATTATTTTCCAGTAATTCTATTACTACCTTATAATTATCTTCTTTCACTGCTAGATGTAAAGCAACTTCTTCATGATTATTTTTAGCGTCAATATTTGCTCCTTTTTTTAGTAATGATTGAACATATTTAAAGCCAGTAACCTTGTATAACGTTGCCAAATGTAGTGCAGTGTTTCCATCGTTGTCCCTTGCATTGCAGTTAACTTGATAGTTTAATAATTCTTCAAAGAGCTCACTGCCCGCTGCTGCTATCATTAATGCTGATTCTTTATTTTTATTTACTAAATTTGGGTTCGCACCTATTTTTAATAATTTATCTGCTGCGTAAAATTTATGATGAGTTACTGCTGTAATTAGTGCTGAGTCACCATAACTATTATTTACTGCATTTATTTGTACTCCTTTTTTCAATAAAAATTTAAACATTTCATAATTATCTACTAAAATGCTTTTTTGAAGAGGTGAATATTCATCTTTATCCACACCATCAATAGGTATTCCCAAGTTTATCAAATTCTTTGCATTTTGGTTATCATGAAATTTAATGGAAATATTTAGCATGTCACTAAAATTTGTAGTAATTATTGTTTTAGGAATTAGTATTAAGATTTCTTGTAATGCTAATCTGTTTTTTTCCATGGTGGCTACCAGCCACAGCGCCGCTAAGTTTATTCTATTGATTTTTTTTCCATATTTTATACAATGAATGAGAGCTGCGTGATCTTTATTTTTAATGACGTCACCAAGAATTGCTATTAAAGTGTTTTCGTGGAAACTATCCAATTCTTCAGCAGTATAGTCTTGCATTTTGTTTATGTTGTGTAATTGTTTTGAGTAATGCAAGTGACTAGATGTCAGTTTGTATGTATATGTGTATATGATTTTTATTTATTTTATATTTATAGTTTTTTTTTTTTTTTTTTTTTAATTTATTTTGGTTTGTTTAAGTACTTTTTATCTCTGAAAAGAAAAATAAAAAATAATTTTTATTTAATATAAATAAAATAAAATTTTTTGCAAAAGAACAAAATATCAAGCTAATCAGAGTGTTTTTTTTTTTTTTTTTTTTTAAATTTAATTTATAAGATTTATTGTGGAAATATTTTATCCGTAATTGCCATAATTGCTATTTTTTCTAAGGTTTGCTCATCTAAGTATTTAAAATAAGTTTCTTCTGATCCTAATTTTATTACACTTAATTGGTTTTCTCTTAGCTCATACGCGCCTCTTGCTTTTTTTAATTTATAAAGTAACCTGTCTTTATGAAGATTAAACTGTTTAATTTTTTTAATAATAGCTGATTTAATACGATTTTCTTTTCTGAAAAAGTTTATTAATTTAATGTATGGTTTAGTATATACATCGAAAACAGTTAATCCCATCCAAAAATGTTCATTTTTCATTTTTTCTAATTCATCCATTATAGTAAAAAGATGATAATTATTATATAGCAAGTTAGGTAAATGTATTTTATCATAATGACTCCTGTTATCTGGATGACACAAAAATTTGCCAATTTTATAATTTTGTGAAAAATGAATTTTCTCAGTGTGCAAAAATGGATCCTCGTACGGCCAATAAAATAAATCAGCTCCATTTTTTAATAAAACTTTGGTTGCTCCAGCAAACGATGATTCATATGAATATAATAACGCATTTCTTTTGTATTTATCGATATAGTTTATATTCGCATTAAATCTAATCAACATTTCTACTATACTTCGTTTTCCAGCTTTTGCCGCTACTATTAATGGTGTTTCATCCTCGCAATTCACCTTATCTATTTCTGCACCTGCTACTATTAGGGCTTCAATCAGACCCTCGTGCCTGCCTTTAGCAGCTTTATGTAGTGGAGTGTTTCCACTCTTGTCTGCAAACTGCACGTCCGCACCTTCTTCCAATAAAAGAATTGCATGATGTGGCTTATCTATCTGCTTACATGCAAAAAGCAATGGTGTTTCACATCTATTGCTTACGTAGTTGACATCGCATCCTAATGTTATTAATTTTTCGAGTATTTCTACTTTTGCAAAAATCGCAAGAAATATACAGTTTTCACCTTTATCATTCTTTACATGAATATCCGCACCTAATTCAAGTAAAACGATAAAATTTCTCCATGCACTGTAACGAATGGCTGTCATCAACGGTGTTTCTCCGTCACTATTTCGGAACTCAATATCTGCACCACAATTTAATAATATATCAAATAGAATTAGATTACCTGATTCAATCGCAGCTTGTAATGGCGTTGTACCATGTGAGTCAATTAGATTAATATTAATGTTAATTAATAATAATTCTCTTAAATACTCTTCAGAGTTCAATTCAATTGTAGCAACAACAACGTCAGCTACTGAATCACAATCCAACATTTTCTGAATGATCGAAATTAATTTAATCACTGCTAATGAGTTATTTACTTCAATAGCCTTCCTCCAGACTAACTCTAAGTCCAACCCTCTTAAACAGCAGCAATTATCTAAAACCATATTGAATTTTATCATATTATAATTTCTCAGCGCATCTAGTAATTCGATTTCCGCTTGCGTCGAATTCATTCCCATAATTTTAAGTGGTACTAACATTTTTAACCCGTACTTCAATCCTGAAAAACAAAAACATTAAATCTAAAGTGAATAAAATTGCTTAAAAGAAATTTTTTTTAAATTTAAAATTTTTTTTAAATTAACAAAAATTAGTGTTACTTATTTAATTAATTGTTTAATTCTTTTAGTTTAGTTTTTTTTTTATTTAAATTATAAATTTTATTATTATTATTATTATTATTTATATAAAAAAAAAAAGATAAATTTCTGTTATTGTAATGATTTTAAATAATTAGAAAATATTTTTCGAATTACGCTGGGTATTAATTAGTGTCAAGATTCACGGTAGTTGTTAATTCTTTTTGAATTGCTCCATTTTTAGGAGGTGTCGGTGGTGGTAAACTGATTCTATTCAACTCAACAAAGCTTTTTGGTATATCATAACCCGGGCCTTTGAAAGAGCATCTAAGATTAGGATCTAAATTCGTCATTTCGACATAAATATTCTCTTCTTTAATATTTTTGCTCTTTGATCGTCTTTTGTACCAAGCATATGGATCAATCAATGCTCCTAGTAAGATTAGGACAACTATTATTAAGGTGATTGTTATAAATAATAAATGTTCATGTTTATTATTTATTTCAATTATTACTTGTGTATTAGATTCCTGAGTATCGTTATTTATGTGATCTTTCAGACTATAAAAATTTGCACTCGCGAAAATATATTTCTGTATATAATGATTAAAACTATTTCTGTATATGCTGTTGTTAGTCGTAATCTTGCAGGTTTTTGGTACTCTAAAAATGTACATCCCCCTTAAGGTGAATGACTGTTCACATTTATTACACAACGCACGCACATATTGATTAGCTGCCGTTGAGAAAAACCATTCATTCGAGTATGTTGTTTGGTGAATGAAATAGTTATTTTTACTCAATTCAGTTTTAACAGAACATTTATGATTTTCTTCATAAAAAAACATATTAGCCTCACAACTTGATTGATTTGAGATCGGATTATTACCCATATATAGACGTGTATTATTAATAATTTTACTGTTAAGTCGGTCGAACATCGACAGAAAGATATAATTTTTCGTGACTTCATCTACTGCCATAAACTTATTATCTGTATGTATTTTAAAAATAGTATTGTTTTTCTTTGTAAATAAAGGTGTTTGAACAATTTCATACACTCGGAAAGTTGTTTTTTCGATTAATGGTATTTTTATTCTTAAAATCAAATTGTTTGATAATTTATAAATCTTTAACTCAGTTAACTTTGATAATGTGTCCGAATTTAATGCCTCCAATCTAACTGAAACTATTTTATTAGTTTTAGATTCGATTCGTTCAAATGCTTCCGTAAAATATCTATAAAAGGAAAACCTTTTATTTTCCAGAATATTATTTAACGAGTTTAATGCATTAATATAATCTTCACCTAGTAAAATCATTCTCTTCACTGCTAGATCTAATAACTTAATATCTTCTATAGTATTATTGCGTTCTTGATTCAGTGATTTAACATATTCAATCAATCTCTCGTAAGTATCATTTATTCTTATCATTGTTTTGGAGATCTCATTTATGATAAAAATATTCTTTTGGCTATTTTCCATGCTTAAATTAATATGTTCTTTCTTAAATAAATTAAAAGTATTAATAATTTCCTTAGCAAAATCTTCTTGATCTTTTGTCATAAAATTGTAGGGTTCAATTAAATCTTTATATTTATTTTGAAGACTGCGAATTAGATTCTTTTTTTTGTAATAATTTGAAAATTGTAATAAGGTTACAGAGTCTTTCGTTCTGTTAAATGCTTTTGAATCTACGATTTTACTTGATTCAACTAACAAGTGATCAAATACTTTTGAGAATGGATCTAAATTAATTATTGTAGTAATAGTATACGTATCCGTTGCAATACGTAAATCTTCTTTGTAGTCGAACAGCATGCCCAAATTGGAATCCAATTTAGTAATGTTGATACAATTTTGTTCCGAGGCGGCTTTGCCAAGTAATAAAATAATCAATAAGAGATTCATCCTTATCTGTAAGCAAATAATCAACAGTAAAGAAAGTGCTTTATCGTTCTCTAAAAAAAAGTTTATTCGATTTTAACCTTTACTAAATTATTCTAGTATACATTTAATTATAGTGTTTTTTATTTTTTTACTACTCTTATTTAGTTTCTATATTAAGGAGTATTTTATTATTTTTTTTAATTCTTTGAACGCGGTTTAGATTTATTGTTTTTAGGTTTTTCAAATTTTTCATCTGACTCAGGCAACTTCTGTTGAATGGCTTGTTCGAGTTTAACGGACAAATCCAAAGGAACTTTATTATTCGATGAAGATGATTTTCCAGCATAAGGATTAAGCATTTTTGGAATTAAGGGGTGTTTTTTGATTTCATAAGAAGCTACGCGTGGTGCATCTAAAGCTGTGGTTAGGTTTACTATATCTGGTTTTTTTACCAACAGAGTCTTAAAATATGGATGGTTTAACGAAGACTCAGGTTCAGTAACGACTTCTTTTTGCACTACATTCGCGTTTTTACTGTCTATTGCCGAATTAAGGCTACTATTATTATTAGTTAATGTCACTGCCTGTTTTCTTTTATCAAAATCCATTGAAAATGTTGGTCGTTTTGGATTATGAGAATTGTCAAATAAGGTATAATCTCGGGGTGTAAAACACAACTGTGGTCCCTTATTGGTATCCACATAACTCCATGAATTTTCCGTTACGAAAGGGCTTTGATTTACATAATTATGTGATTGCGCATAATTTACATGTATATGAGGAATAATAGTTTTACTATTTGAAAATGAGACGTTAGTTGCAATTCCCGTTGCAACTGTTTGATCTACACAAGGCTGTTTCACATTTTGATTGGCAGTTTCTAGACTTGAAGCTTGCCCTTGAGTATCTGGTCTGGTACCATTCTCTCGTATCACCCCCGAAAATCCAGGTGCAGTTAGACCCACTGTTCGCACTGCATATTCACATTGCAATCTATTATGTCCTTCAATTGTATTAACAGTCATGTCATGTGGAAAAGATAGGGCATAGTGCTCTAAACCTTTGGATAGTACTTCAATCATCCTACCTTTGGTTTTTAGAGAATATTCACCCGTATTTTTTATTTTTTGGTCAATTTTGCACTGCTTGAAACTTATTATTTTTTTGCAATTTGAGCAATAAAATGCAGAATGAGAATTTATGAAATCCGACATTACTCTTAAAACAATCATAGAAAGAACTATTCTTTCCGGAAAAGTTAATGCATACTTATAGCAACTCCTACAAAATATTTTACATGTTCCAGCATAATGAACTCTTTCATAGGTTCTAATCACGTCTCTCCATACGCTTTTTGATGATTTCAAGTTAGGTCCAGTTCCTAACGAAAAATTTTGAGGAGTATTCTTTGCTTGTTCCATCTGTAAAAAGTAATCAAATCATAATATTTTTATGTGCATAAGCTAAAATTTTAGCATAACTAAAAATATTGCCTCTCTTATTTAACATGATTATTAACATAAAACCCTGCATAAATGAAATCACTTATATAATGATTTTATGAAGCATATATATATCTTTAAGTAAAGACAACTTGAAGGTCATTTAAGGCATTTATTAACTTAATTGATTTGGGTAATTGAACTGAATTAAATTAAGAGGATAAAACTTGTTATTAAAAGCTTAGACGTCATCGCCTTCATCTGGTCTTCTACGTTTCGGAATAGGTTCAATCGTACGATTTAAATCCGGATACATTTGGTTTGCAGTTATATTTACTGGAACATCTCTATTTATTTCTATTGGTTCAACATAATATTTAGCATTAGTGGGATAGTAAGTTACAGTTTCTCGCTCTACATTTACAGCTGTAGGTGCATTAGGTTTATTAGATTCCCCCAAGTTGGCTTGCGTTTTTTTAACGGCTTCTTCCTCCTTGTCCCAATCATTGCTCAAATGAATCAAAAGTTGAGTTACTGAATTCCAAATGGCGCCTATGAGGTGCAATGAGAAACCAAAAATAGAATAAAGTATAAATCCATGGACCATCGTATCAATTATCATTTTAATAAATCTTGCAATTATAAATAAGGCAATTATTCCTGCACTAGCAGAACCAAAAGTTAAAAATCGGCCCCACATTCGAGTCAAAGTACTATCTGCTAGTTTATTTAGGGCATTTTCATCTAGTAATCCCGCGAAGGAAAGACCTTCACTTGAAATTTTTCTCCCCGTAACCCCAAGTGCTACATTATTAAGCACTGCCTGTCTGTCAACAGAAAATAAAATTTGGTGCCTTAACGCTTGAACATCTGAATAAGTGTAAATACCACTTTTTGCTAGATCAACCGGATCAGTGTAATTCCAAGTACGTTTGGTGGTTGGTTTAAGAATCGTTGGTTCTTTGATACCAGAAATATAATTAGGTAAAACAGCGTACCATGAATCTCCCAATAAAAACATTGGTGGAACCAGTGCATTACAAGCTATTTCCGTACCGAATTGTTTTAAAATATGAGTCCTCGGAGTCAAGAAAAGATTCTTACCATCTTTTTCTACCGGTAATTCTTGATAGCACTTACTAGCATTACGCCTAGAAACTTCAACTTGTGTACATTTACAAAGATGGGTCACTTCACCCGAGGTAAGGGCGTAATATCCGAATTTCTTGGTAATAGTAAAAGCAAACATGTCAGGTGCTGACACTGCTATGCTTAGTGCGTTTTGAATTACTCTTCTTTCTAGTTCGCATTTATGTAGCAGCAAATCTCGATACAAACGTTTTATTTGTCCTTTAATATGCTTTTCCATAAAAACAAATTTAGAATTAAAATATGTAAACTCGTCAAGATTTCTAACCGAAGCTGTTTTTACTGAGTGAAAATCATCGGCGTCCTCCCCCTCGAGAATGAATAATTTTGGATCTTCTGTTCGAAATAATCGGTGCGAACATTCTATAGTAGTTCCCAAGCTAGTAAATGCAAAAGTAATATCATTGGACTCAATGACATATGTTGGATGCTTTTCATTAGCCTCGTCAAGTATCTTATTTACACCCCCATTGTATAATTGAATGTATTTGTGTTCTTCGCATGACCCCCTTGGTAAGGTGTTCCAAAATGCAGATCCTGCTTCCGGATCTTGGCATTCAGTATCAGTTATTTTACAACGTACTCCTGAATTTAGAATCACCTCATTTGTGTTCAAATTAACAGTTGCCGTATAATCGAGAAGCGAGATAGTCAAAAATCCTCTCACAATTACGTCTTCAAAGGTTCCATAATTATCTGACCATTTTCCTGGGTTTTTACAGTCACCGTCTTCATCAATTGTACCCACAAACGTCATTGGATACTCTACCGTATTATTTGCTTTCAAATTTTGAATTATCTCATCACGGTATTTAAATTGTCTATGCAAGTGCATTTGTTCACACTGGTCACGAGAAATATCGATCAAGTAGCTAATCATTCCTCTGTGTTTAGTTAATCTGTGCGACAACTATCCACATTTTTCTACGTCGCGAAAGATTCGAATTTTGCAAAATTTAACATGTATAGACTCAAATTCATTAATTTGTAACAGTCGAATGTGAACCTTGCTTGTTTTAATCTTTGGCTCTTCCAAATCACACTCAGCTACTTGCAACAATGAGAAAGTAGTCAAATTAGTAATTCTCTGCGAGCAATCATATCCAATCAGACCATGACTCTTCTTAATAATAATTAAGAGTAGTAGAAGTAGTAAGTTGTGGCTCTTCCATTTATTCATCTGCAACATCAATACATATTAATTTGGGTTTAGTACTAATGTACGTCATTCACATGCAGGTGAATTAACTACACTACTTAAGTTGTTCTGATGAATTTTAATCTAATAATGTTTTGTTTAAAATTAATACTACTATCCAATCAAAATAACGTGTATTATATGACCAGAAGGAGAGAAAAAAAAGTTTAATAAATTAGAATATTTTTTAATTATAGGTATGCTTCATGCAAAATTATATGGTTGATTTTTTTTTTTATTCTACTTCAATATAAGATTTTCTAAGTCTATTTGCATGCACAACTTTACTCTCTTTCTCAGATATTTGTATTTTAACATTTTCATTATTTAGCACTTCTAATACAAGGTGAGGACCCGACCAACGATTTCCGAATTTTTTAGGTTTAGGTCCGCTTGCTAAGAATACATACGATCCGATTTTAAAAGATTTTTCGTTTGTTTTTTTATCATAATATTTTTTCGATCTAAATTTTGATTTAACTAAATTTTCACGAGCAATTTTCTGTATTTCGTTGAGTCTCGAAATTAAATTTTGCATATAGCCTTGATATGTCGGTGCACAATCTTCTTCTGCGATTGCATGGTTGGTTGGTAGACGTGCTAATTTTCCAAACACTAGTTCAAACGGAGTATGCAAAGTTGATTCACTAACTGATGTATTAAAATTCAAAATTGCCAGATCGACATAATCATCCCAGTTTTTATTATTTTTGTGTGTAAAAAACTTCAAAAATTGAATTAAACTCCAATGTGAGCGTTCAAGCGAGCCATTTGATTCTGGGTGAAATGCTGTTGTTTTTATTTGTTTAATTCTAAAACGTTTAGCAACTCTTTTCATTAAGCTTGACAAAAAATTTCTGCCCTGATCCGTCAATATTACTCTTGGGCTACCAAACACGCATATTACCTTTTTAATGAGTGCATTTGCTACATCTACAGCGGTTGCTGTTTGTAACGGTTCAGCTACTGCAAATTTTGAAAATAAATCTTGAAAAGTAATAATATATTCATTTCCTGAGTTAGTTATAGGAAGAGGACCCACTATATCCATGGCCCATTTTTCAAGACAATTTGGTGTATCTGAAATACGCATGGGTTGACGAGTACGGACTCTTACTAATTTTTTCAATTGGCACTCCAAACAATTTCTGATAAAACTCTGGATTTCTTCTTTCAAATTTTCCCAATAGAATCGTTGCTTGATTCTTTTCAGCGTTTTTACTGTACCTCGATGACCCCCAACAGCAGATTCATGACATTCTCGAATTATATCCTGTCGATCTTTCAAAGCTGGATAATTTATTAAATTCAAACAAATAATTAATTTTGTTGAAAAATTATTAAAGTAAGTTTGTAATTTTTTAGCTATTTGGGACCATTCAAGATTTTCAATATATTCTGATTTAGCCATACTAATTGAATTAATTTGAAATTCTAAAAGCTTGTCTTTTAATTTAGAAAATAAAATATCTAAGTTTTTATCAATAAAAATTAAGCTTAATGGAGTTTCTCCTCTTATAGGAAGTGCAACATGAAACCTAACACCAACTTTAACTACCAGTGGTTCTTTATCGGCACCTTCTACAGGACATCTAGATAAGGCGTCCGCTGGATTATTTATTCCTGGTATATAAATAATTGTAAAATCATATTCAGCAAGTTCTATTCGCCATCTCGTTATTCGAAAGTTCGCTTCTTTATGTGTTTGCATCCAAACTAATGCTTTATGATCAGTAATTAAATTAAATTTTTTGTGTAAAAGGTAAGGGCGAAAGTGTTTGATGGAGTAAACAAGTGCTAAACCTTCTTTATTAAAAGTGTCATATCTTCTTTGTACCGGTGTCATTACCCGCGAATAATAAGCCACTGGTTTATCCTCAGAGATGGGTCCCTGGCTTAAAATGGCACCAATTGCATACCCACTCGCATCTGTAGTTAAATTAAATTCTTTTGAAAAATCAGGATAAATCAAAAGAGGTTCTTCACAGAGTGAATTTTTTAAACACTCAAAAGCTTCTTGAGTTTCTTTATCCCATTTAAATTCTACATCTTTTTGCAATAAACTTGTTAAAGGTTTTGCAGTTTTTGAAAAGTCTTTAATAAATCTTCGGTAAAATCCAGCTAGTCCTAAAAACATTTTAATGTGTTTTGGAGTAGTGGGAGTCTTGAAATTTTTAACTGCAATTAACGTTTTGGGATTTGGCTTAAGTCCTTCCGCAGTTATAACGTGTCCTAAGTAAGTCACTTCTTTTTTTAAGAAATCACATTTTTCTGGTTGTAATTTAAATACTGCAGTACGCAATCTTTCAAAAAGTAATCTTAATCTTACTATATGTTCTTTGAAATTTTTTGAATAAACTATAATATCATCAATATAACAAAATAATACTGAATCAATTAATCCTGCCAAGGCGATGGCTAAGGCCCTAGAAAATGTTGCTGGCATTGTTTTTAGTCCGAAACTAGCTCTAGTAAAATGAAATAATCCCTTAGTTGTAGCAAAAGCTGTTTTATACCGGTGCTTCTCATTTATTTTGATTTGGTGGTATGATGACTTCAAATCAAAGACAGAAAAACATTTAGAACCTTCTAGTTGGTCCAGAATCTCAGTAATATTTCTAAGAGGATAGGAATCTGATAAAGTTTTAAAATTGAGAGCCCTGTCATCAATCACCATACTATATTGCTTTTGACCAAGCATATTTTCCGGTTTAGGAACTAAAAAACAGGGACTACACCAGGGCGAAGTTGAATGTTCAATGATCCCGTCTTCCAATAGTTCCTCTACCTGCCGGTTAATTTCTTCTCTGTGTGTTGGCGGTAATCGGTATTGTTTAGATGATATTGGAATATCATCAATAGTAGGTATCATTAATTCCAACACAGGTGTAGCTGAAAGTTTATCTCCCTTAAGGTAAAAAATATCCTGAAATTCTTTAACTAATTCCAACACTGCAGTATTTTCTTCTGGAGCTAAGTGTTTCAAATTCAATAATGTTTTAATTTTATTCAATCTCAAATCATTCACTTCACATTTTAAAACCTGCTTTATAGACAGACTGTTAATTATACTCTTCCCCTTCAGTACGCTTTTTATTTCAGCTAACAACGCAAGCATATCTTTTATTATCGGATGGTCGTTTGATGCTTGACTGTCAATTAAGTTAATTATATTAAAAGTAAGGGAATCCCATCTCTCCACGAAATTTTTTAGTAATGGGCTTTTTATTATACCTAATTTTACCTCAAATATTTTTTCCCCTAGCAGTTTTTTATTTCGCTCGTTACTTTTTATGAGCTGCACCACTTTCTTTATTAATTCAAGAAATTCATCGTCTTCGAATTCTTTTATTACCAAGCTTCCCCCTTTTTCAAAAGAGGCACCCTTCTTTAGCTGCCACTCGTTTTTTTTTATTGATCGTGTCATACCCACGGTTTGTTTGTCTGTTTTTTTTCCAACTTTTATTTTTTGACGACAGTTTCGTTTCACACACGTTTTTCACATCGATTTGGTCACAGTTTTCACCCTCAATTTTATCCTGTAGTTCATTGCTTTTTTTAATAACTTTATTTTGCAAAAAGTTTATTTCAACAATATTTTCGTCTTTCATATCTTTACTAACTTCCGTATTATTATTAATAATTTCAGATTCGCAAAAATCATCAACTTTCAATGCGTCAGTAGATATCTCAAAATTTTTATTTTCAAAATGATTGATTTTTAACTTGCCTTTAGAAATAGAATCTGGATCAGGCCTTATTTCAGATCCTGATTCCTTATAATTTTTTATTAATTTCAAAGTATCATTATCAAAATTTTCATTCTTTTTAGAATTTTTTATCGAATTTCTAACCCTTTTATTTTGCTCTCCATTTATATTTTCTATAGAACCTATGAGATCTATAGTTGAATAAGAACTTGAACTTGAATTTATATTTTCTTTATTTATAACGCTAGCGCTTTCTTTATTATTTTTTAACAATTTTTCTTTATGATCTCTATTTATTTTATGACAACTAGAATCCAAAGAAGAAAAAGGGTTTTTATGATGTTTAGTTTCAGCTGATTTCCCAAAATCTAATTCAGACTCGTCTGGCCAGACTGTTCTAGATAAAATGGTTTTTTCCATATTGAGATCATTTTTTAATTTGATAAATTTAGAACTTGAAGATTTATCATTCATTTTTACATTTTTAAATTTTTCCTCTTTACTCGAAACTACAGTTTCATCATTTTTTATATCCGACGTCGTACTAGAAATTGCATTTAAATTCGATATGGAGCATAAATTTGAATTTTCATTTTCATTTGAGACAAAATCCGTACTCGAAATAGTATCTTGATTAAAAAATGCAAGTGGTACGGAGTTTGTATTTAAACAATTTTTAAAGGCAAGTTTATCACATGATATGGTTTTTAAATTTGCACTCTTAAATGGCGCGTAAAATGCATTGAAATTCAATGTCCTCTTAGAATCTTTAAAATTAAACTTAAAATTCGACTTATTCTTTCTCATTTTTTCATTTCTTTTAACAATTTTATTAGGTGTAACTTTATCTTTTACAATATCCGCATAGGTTTTTTTATTTCGAGACAAGCTATCCGTGGAAGAGTTTGCAATTAATATTTCTTTCGTTTGTATAAAAGGTATGTTGAAAAGATCTGAAACGATTCTCTTATTTTTAAAATCAATATTTACATTAAATCTTCTAAAAAATTCTGCCCCAAGGAGTCCTCCTTCCTTAATTGGAAAAGAATTTTCAATTAGATGAAATTCAATAAAAAAGTTTGAAAATTGAATTTGTACTTTCCCGAGCGTATAAATACTTACATTTGAGATCCCACGCAATTCTAAAATAATATTAGTATCAATTTTGATATTTTTTGGAACATTATCCAATTTAATTAAATTCGGGCCCGCACCTGAGTCCAAAATGAAGTCAATTTTATTACCATTAAGAGGATTTATTAGTAAAATCGTGGGAGTCTCATCATTATACGTAAGTTTTACACGCTTAATATAAATTGAATTCAATTTTCCTTTAGTGGGCACGTTGCGTCTGCAGTCTCCTCGATCGCACCCGTTTTCTGGAGACGTTGTGCGTTTTCCTGCAGAATCCTATTATTATTAGCTGATCTTTTATAACACCACTGGATTGTATGACCAATACCTTTACAATAAGCACACATTAAGGGACGCCCATTATTTGGGTATGTTTTTTGCTGTCTTTCTAAGTATAAATCGTCTCTACGCGAACTTGAGTTTTGATAACCCTGCTGATTCTGACGATATTGATTATTTCTAAAATTCCTAGGTTCATTAAGTTGCGATGAACTATTGATCGACTGATTATTTTTGTTAAAGTTAAAATTTCTATTTTCACGAGAAAAATTATTAAAGCGATTATTTCTTTGATTATTTGTAGATTGATTATAATTAAAATTTTCTCTTTTATATCTTTGAAAACAAGCCTCCGCTGTATGACCATTTTTCTTGCAAATTTGACATTTTGACTGAGGCTCACTATCAATTAATTTTACTGATGCCGGAACCACCTCTTTACACTCTGCTGTCGGTTTAGTTTCATTTAGTTCTTCCTGCTCATAATAATTATATTCTCTTTCTATAGCAATAGCTTCTCTTATTGCTTCGTCTATGCCACTATCTGTATTCGTGACCATTCTAGCTTTTATTACCCATTTAAGCCCTCTTAAAAAACACGTTATCAAATCTTTTTCGAGTGTGTGTGTATATGTGGTATTATATCGATCTTCTTTTTTAGCCGCAGCTTTTATTTCTTGCGCGACAGCTCTAACACGATTTGAGTATTTTAATACATTTTCGCCACGCTGTTGTTTAATATTTGCTAGCTCGCCATTTAAATGCAATAACGTTTTTGTGGACCCAAATAATCCTTCAAAGTATTTTTCTAATTCAGTTAGAGAATTAAAATTTTTTCCTTCTACACTTTTAGCTGCTTCTCCTGTTAACCTGAATTTAATTAATTTAGCTAATTCACACTCACAATCAGCTGGAATAATTTCCTTAGCACTTCTACAACCTTCAAAAAATGAGAATAGACTTATATTTTGACCACTATAAACTGGAATTAACGAAATTGCATCTTTAATCGATATATTTTTCACCACACCCATAGATGAATTAAACATGTTTACCGATGTAGGTTCCGTATTTGAGAATCTATTTTTTGTTGAAGCGAAAAAGGAATGTTTTTCCAATTTCGGTGTTTCTTGATTTATTTTAGGAAAAGCTGATAAGAATTTTTTATTTTCGTCTAATTTATCTTGAATACTTTTAAACTTGTCACTGACACTTTCTTTTTTATTTTTATTTAAATTAGGAAACAATGAATTAGAAGCTAAATCATCAATTGTTGGACTAAATAATTGAAACGTATTATCACTTGGGGCTTTATTTATTTTTGAATTTTCTTCCGGTTTTTGATTATCAAGATTACTTAGCGTTTCGTAATATTTATCGTTTTTTAATTTTTCTTCTTCTTCCTGTCTAATTTTTGTATTTTCACAATTTTGTTTTTCCCTATTTTCGGTTAAATTCAATTCATTGATTAAGTCAAGAGTTTCTTCCGGTTGATAATTATTTATTTCTTTAATTTTAAGCAGACATTCTTCTATCATATATTCAATTATAGTATCCGGATTTATGTGGTTGTAAAAAAAATTTAACAATATTTTTACAAATTCTGGGTCCCGTGACACTAATTCAATTTTATCTTTACTGACGTATCTTTCAAAAATTGTACATAACGATTTGATATTAAATGTACTTTGCGGTAAATTCCAACCAACTAAGTTTTTATACCGATCCACGAAAAGATCTAAAATATCTTCTAATTCAAAATCATCAATATTTTTAAATTTATTCGGATGTAATTGATTAGCTTGATTAAACAAAATTATTTTAGCTTCATTATAAGCAGAATTTTTATTAATACTATTAGTAGACATATTAGTAACATCGATAAACGCAAGTTTTTGTCGAACCCCCAAATTGTTAAAGGGAATTTAACCCCTTAAACTACTTAGACCCAAAACCTGCAAGAGGCCTAGGTCTGACCCGTGCCACCAAGTGGCCTTACGATTACCTTTGTTACTGATATGACTTGAGTGATGGTGAGTAGTACTTACTGTGCTGCCGACGATCTGATGCGGGTAATCCTTGGCCAGGCTCTGGTGCCGTAGAATAAGTTGCAATTTATGAACTAACTTAATGGGAAGGATATTTGAAATCAAAGTCAAGAATCACGTGAACGACATTTAATAGAAAAAACACTAAACCTCAAGCACTGTTACACGTTTTAATACAAGTGCCAGAACTGGCTGACAAACCGCGGACTCTAACTAATTCTGAATCAAACGACACTCCTGCGGGTGTCCCTACTCTCTTCTAAGCTTATCTGCTTATGCTCGGCTCCCTACTCTCGACTCGACAGGACTCGACTGGACACACCTGACGGTACGCAACTCCGCAACTCCCCGTACACAACTCCACCCTACTGGGCTATCCGCGGTCCTTATATATGTTTTGTGTACGTGCCGAAAGTCGCGCAGGTCTCGGTTTTAGCAGGGGTGGCCCCCCACCAAAAAGAAAGGGAAAATTCCACAACAGGGGCGGTAAAAAATTACGATTTAGGGAAGTTCACCCCAGCATGCTCCCCACACTTTTATTAAAATAAAAGCGAAAGAAGTCGCATACGGATGTGACACTTTTTCATCTGATTTTTTTATAAATATATTTTCTCCTATAATGTCATCTACATAAACTATAATTGATCATAAACTATAATTGATGAAAAAGAACAAATCGATGAAGATGTTAAATTTTTTATTTAAATATTGTCAATTGAATATTGTTTATTTTAATATTGTTTGTTGAATATTAATGTAGTAATAGATTTAATTCGAGAAAGATAGGAAGAACGCTTAAAATTTATTTTTAAATTTGTAATTTATAATATGAATCCGATGAAGATTATTAGTCCAGAAAAAATTTTTTTCAGTTTGTATTTATAGCTAAATTTATTTTATGGAATTAATTTAAAATATTTAAAATTTAAAATATTAACTTTTATGGATCTTCCTAACCTAACGAAATCCTTAACTGATCGTTAATTGGGTCGTTTACCTTAAATAACATTTTTACAAATGAGGAGGTTGCAAAAAAGAGAGAGGGTGGGAGCGGGGTGGGAGCGGAATAAAAGTGCAGTTTTTGACCTATTTTACGGTATAAAATGAAGAATTAAGGGTGGGAGCGGGGTGGGAGAGGGTGGGAGCGGGGTGGGAGCGGAATGGGGTGAGAAAAAAAGGGCAAGAAAGGGCGGGGGTGGGAGCGGAATAAAAATGCAGTTTTTGACCTATTTTACGGTCTAAAATGAAAAATTAAGGGTGGGAGCGGGGTGGGAGCGAAGAGCAAATTACAACTATATAATATAGTAAGATATATATACCACCTAAATACATAATCTAATGTATCTCTCAAAAACCTGAAGATCATAACCTCTAATACGCTGTAATGTTATCTTTAACTGCGTTATGTCTCAGCTGTTTAAGATTGCACCTGTAAGGCACGCCCAATACACTTTCTTTTATCCTTTTTAATTAGAATTTTATGAGGATCGAAAGGGAGAGACATTTTACAAACCTAACAATAACAGCAGCAGGAGCTACCACCCCAACCTATGCCGAAATACAAAAGCAATTGAAAGAATAATAAAAAACATAGAAAATGGAGGTATAAGATAAGAGGTTGGAAAAATGCACGATGTCAACGCTTTCGTCTGCTGTGAGCAGGCTTCGGAAGATTTGCGCACTGTATCAAGTTTTAACTTTGAGCTGCTCTGTAATTGGTGGGCGCGTTTACGGAACGGAGCGCTCTGATTGGTGGGCGCAAAGTCGTTCGGGCGCTTTGTCACACATTCCGCACGAGGTGGAAAACCTCTTTACGATGGATCAAATTTAGTTATTTACAAGTACAAAAGCATCAAGTATATTTTATGTATAATGTATTATGCCTCTTTCAATCATTTTGAACCTATACTTAATTTGGTTGGTGTATCAGGAAGTATAGGTAATTGCATTCCATGCAATAAAAGTTATTCAAGGTTTCTTAGCCATAGATGCACGAACAGATGTTCAAAGTGTTTACAATATCCTGTGTGCGACGAGCAACTGTCAATGACTCGATGTCAACTGTGTAATAGATATTTTTACGGTGAAGAGTGCTATCAAAATCATTTAAAAATTAATTCTTTCAAAAAATCTAGTGTGTGTTCGAGTATTAAAATTTGTCAAATATGTTTTAAAGTTTCCGATGACAAGCACGAGTGCGGAAAAAGTTTTTGTACAATTTGCTGCAAGAACATGTCTGATCACGAGTATTTTATGCAACCAATAAAAGAATCTGAAAAATTAAACAGGGTAATATTTTTTTTTACGACTTTGAGACTCAACAAAACGTACACGTGCTTGGAGATGAAGACAACAAAATTCATAAACCAAACTTGTGCGTGGTTCATCAAGTTCGCAACTTTTGCTTACAAGAGAACGATATAACGGTTGAATGCGACAAGTGCGGGGTACGTGAACATGTTTTTAAGACTGACCCTGTAAAACAATTTATGGATTTAACTTTGAAACCACGTAATCTGTTTAAGCGAGTTATGTATATAGCTCATAATGCTCAAGGCTATGATGCCCACTTTATTTTTAAATTTTTTGCTGAAAAAAGTGAAAGTGAAAAACCTTCGGTAATACTGAATGGTACAAAGATTATAGTGATGGAGTACATGGGCGTAAAATTTATCGACAGTCTAAACTATTTTCTTATGCATCTTAGTAACTTACCCAAAGCCTATGGATTGAAGAACATAGAAAAAGGTACGTTCCTGCATTTTTTTAATAAACCTGAAAATGGGAATTACGTAGGTCCTTTACCGTCGATTAAATTTTACTCCCCCGATACCATGGGTGAAAAAGAAAGAGAAAGCTTTATTACGTGGTACAATGAGCAAGCAGCTAAAAACTTTATTTTTGACTTTTATGCTGAATTGACTAAATACTGCAAACAAGATGTAAAAATCTTAAGACTGGCCTGTTTGAATTTTCGAGAAACATTTATGGAATTTGGTGTTGATCCGTTTCTGGAGTGCACCACTATTGCTTCCACATGCATGAGAGTGTTCAAGAAAAAAGTTTTGAAAAATAATCAAATTGATATAATACCAGCAGGAGAATACAGAGGTCATAACAAACAATCTTTGAAAGCTATTTAATGGCTGTTTTGGATGGAGAAATCATTGAAGCGCCCCATCGAGCATGCAGATCGCTGTCGAGAAAGAAGATTATTGGAAGGGATTTTAATCGATGGTTACAGTGCTCCAAAGCACCTGGAGAGTTACAGTGGATTGGTTTTTCAGTTTCAAGGGTAACTTGATTTTTTTTTTTTTTTCGCAAACACTGATGACACCTCAATTTTTTCTCTCGTTTTTAGCTGTTATTGGCACGGCTTCCCGAGTTGTTACCACTTTACTAGAGATGAAAATTATTGAATGGGCAATCGATGGATGAGAAGTTTGAAAGAACTTATGCTCAATCAGAAAGGATAAAGAGTTTGCAGTACAGGTTAATTGAAATCTGGGAGCACGAATTTGATGAATTCAAAAAAACAAACGAAGATTTAAAACGGTATTTGAGTTAAAAAATATATTTGATTTATCAAACCCCTTGAATCCTCGCGATGCTATGTTTGGTGGGCGTATGGATAATAAAGTTAAGAAGTGCTTCTATAAGCAGGACGAAAAAATAAAGTACGTTGATTTCAACAGTTTGTATCCGCTAATTTGCAAACGATCGAAGTATATCGTAGGTCACCCTAAATTGTACGTAGGTGAAGAGGAGTGTAATCTACTCTTGCGTGATAAGAGCGATTTTTCAAACGTTAACGGTTTAGTATAATGCAAAGTTTTCCCTTCTAGAAATTTATACCACCCTGTATTGCCAGTGAAAATGCACGATAAATTGCTTTTTCCACTGTGTCGTACATATGCCAAGCAAATGATGCAACGAGAATGCAGTCATGAAAATCCAAAAGATAGATATTTAATTGGTACTTGGGTATCCGAAGAATAAAAAAAGCGATAGAAGTAGGTTACGTAGTCATTGAAATGTTTGAAATTTGGCAGTACAATATAACGCAGTATGATCCTGTAACAAAAAAAGGAAGAATATTTGCCGAATACATAGACACTTTTTTTTACTCAAAAAACGCAAGCTTCAGGCAACCCCCCCTCCCCCTCTCCCCGAGTGCAAGACCAAAGAAGATAAAGAAATATATATTTCGGAATTTGAAAAAGTTGAAGGTATCAGACTAGATAAAGAAGCTATAAATTTTAATCCAGGCTTGGGTCTAGTTTCGAAACTTGCAATCAACTCTATATAGGGAAAATTTGCACAAGCGCAAAATAAACAAAAAACTGAAGTGCTTACTTCGCCAAATAGATTGATCGAGATATTACACAGTAAAGAAATAGATTTAAATAGTATCTTACCTGTGAATGACGAATTGCTGTATACAAGCTGGTGTTTCAAATCTGAAGCGGTTACACCTTCACGATCTACGAATGTTGTTGTCGCCGCAATTACTACAGCACAAGCACGATTGAAACTTTTTGAGTGTCTACACTTTTTGGGGCCCCGAGCCCTTTATTTTGATACAGATTCAGTGATTTACATCAGCAAACCTGGTATGAACGAATTACTTACTGACTCCATGTTGGGAGAACTGATGGACGAGTTAGCTGATAAAGGTGTCGGTACATATGTGAGCAAATTTTTATCAGGAGGCGCTAAATTTTACGCTTTTGAGTACGTGAAACCCGATGATAGCAAGGATTACGTGTGTAAAGTAAAAGGCATCAGACTTAATTTCGCAAACAATCAAAAAATTAATTTCGAGACTATACACTACATTGTAACAGAAAAAATTGAAAACTTCGTTGCAGGATCTTCTAATATACGCAGAACAGATTTTCACGAAGTAATTACACAAAACGAAATCAAGATTTGCAAGCCGGTGTACAATAAGAGATATTTTAAATCCGTAGAAGAGAGTTATCCTTACGGCTTTTAAATGTAGTCGCCCCGTGGAGTTGCTCGTTGGCGTTTTTTACTATGTCGATTACGCGCACATTCATACAGTTGTGATACGAGAGTATCAAGGAGCTCGCGGTCAACGAACTCTGCGACCGCACCTCGCTGCTACTCGCGGCCGCGTGGGACCGCTTTGATGCTACCACTGTCACTGCCAAAGTGTGAGTCTCTGAAAAAAAAAGTATTGGATCCTCGATGCTTCGAAAAGTGTACATGATTAAAGTCGAAAGGCGTATCTCTGGAAAAGTATAATTAACATTTGAATTTAAATATTGTTAGTAAAAACTGCCTTTGAAATAAAACATGTAAGAGAATAAAATAAAGTAAATCAATAAATAAGTCCATAGTTGCTTAACCTTTTTTTTTCATTTATTTGAACAGATCCCGATTTTCACAATAAATATTACTAAATCTTTTTTTTTTATTTAGCTCAAGCAAAAGCTAATGCTCAAGCTCAAGCTCAAGCTAATGCTCAATCTCAATCTCAAGCTCAAGCTCAAGCTCAAGCTCAAGCAAAAAGAGTATCAAGCGCTTGCGCTCTGTCCAAGAGCAGGTGTCTCCCTCTCCGGCTGGGCGGCAAAATTTAGACAATCGAATAAATCGCGTCAGTTGTAACGATGACCTTGCAGTGGGAGCACCCGTTTACGTCAATTCTGAGTGGTCCCACTGGGTGTGGAAAAACTGTGTTTGTGAAAAATTTTTTAAAATTCATCTATCGTATGTGCGACACTCACTTTCAACGAATAATATTGCATTACGCCGAGTGGCAAAACGGCTTTCGCGAACTCGGTGAAAAGATTGAATTTCGCGAGATGCTACCTCAAAGCGGTGATTACGCAACGACCCTAGACTAAAACTCGTAATTTTTGATGACTTGATGCGTGAATCGAGCACAGGGGGTGCAGTTGTCGATTTTTTTACAAAAGGGAGTCACCACAATAACATGTCGGTAATATTCATTGCTCAGAATATTTTTCATCAAGCCAGAGGTTAACGCGACATATCACTGAACGCGTAATACATCGTTGTTTTTAGAAATCTCCGCGATCGCGCTCAGATTACGCATCTCTCGCGTCAACTGTCCTGAAGATCCGCGTTTTTTGCAGGAAGCATACTGGGACGCTACTTCTAAGCCCTATGGCTATCTGCTACTGGATCTGAAACAAAATACTCCGGAAAACTGCAGATTTTGGACATCTATTTTCCTCTATGACGAGTGGCAGTACGTTTACGTGCCGCGTAAAAATATAAAAGGTAGTGACCGAGCAAATCTCGAGCATAAAAAAACATATTTCGCGAGCCTTGTATCACCTCAACGAGGAGCAGAGAAAAGCAGTTTTGCGCAAAGCTGATCCTTCATTGATTAAATGTATTTGTGAGTGCGCCTTGAATATCTTAGTGTGGAACGTACCACTGGGTAAAAACCACAAGACGCGTCTTCGGCACCATGCCTCTACTTTACAAACGCTATCCAAGCCCAAGGTTAGTTTGTCTCGAAAAAAAAAACTAATCGTTCAGCGGGGAGGCGGACTTTTACCTGCGCTGTTGGCACCTCTTCTTGGTACCAATTTATCAACTCTCATAGCTAAATAATGTACCACGCCCGAAAATTAGTTTTACTTCTGTACGACAGTCTTCAGCGAATACAACAGCTGGTAGGCAAAGATGGTCTCCTCAAAACAGTCCAGACTCCTGGCACACCAAGTGAAAGGCTTGACGCGCATATGAACGATATTTTAAGCTCAGCTGAAAGAGGAAAAGACGATCGGGAAAAGTGGCTCGATTACAGTCGTGCATTGCAGAGATTTCTTCTTTTTAACGATAAGACGGAAAAAAATTGTCTCGGCCCCTGATAATTTAGCTCAAGATCGCTCGACCGATGAAAATGAAGAGAAAAAAAGAAAAACTTTTTTTGAAGACAGCTTCATAATCGCAGGAGTACCCAATACTTTTAAAAGCACTGCTACTAATCTTGTGTGTCATTTGAAACGGTCCAGTAACGTTACATGGTCCCCGAGTGGCGCTGTAACTATAAACAGGAATTCGGTGGCGGGGGCTAATATCGTTGACTTGGTTGACGATGCCCCGAGACACAGAAAACACGCTCCATCTACAGGTTGTAAACAGTTTGCTGCTGCTCTTTGAGAGGCGAACACACCGCGCGAGTTTATCGGAAATAATCAACTGTGGGAGCAAATCGTTTCCAGTGCTCATAATCAGTCATCCAGTGCTACTTCTTCTCCTTCCTCGGATATTTTGGCTCATGGCTACATCTCAGGAGGGGAAAGATCTCATCTGATTTCCCCAGCTGATATTACCGAAGACCGAAGTAGTGCTTTCGAAAAAAGTGACAATTTTGAAAAAAGTTTGTCAAGAAGGCAAAAGAGAAACGCTAAAAAGGCCTTGGAAAAAAATTCGATCGTTACCACAACTCCGAAAAAACAAAAATTAAATAACCAGGGAGAATGGAGGTTTCTGTAGAAAACGCTACTCTCGCTGAGAGCAAAGAGGAAGAAAAAAGTGCTTTGAATGCTATCATAGACCTGATGCCTTTTGAAATGCATGCACCAGGTACAAAATTGTCCAAGCGTTTGAATCGTGGTGACGTAGGCATCAATCCTCTAGACGAAGCATGTCGTGAACACGATATAGCATACGCTTATAAAAAGGCCAACCACCGTCAAGCTGATCGCGTGCTTGCCAAAAAGCATTTTCTCGTTTGTTAGCCGATAAGACTCCTCCCGATGAAACAACAGTTGCAATGATTACGGCCTGCTGCATGGTCAGCAAGATTACATTTGAAAAAATTTTCAATCGAATAAAAAAAGCTATCAAGAGGAAGGACAAGAAGAAGACAAAGTCAGTAAATTGCCAACCTTATTAGTTTAGCTCTAATTAGCTCCAGGCTTAAAAATATGGCTGCAGAAGAAGTAGGCATTGACTGGCTCAACAATATATCTCAAGCACCTGACTTACCCCGTAGAAACTAAAAGTAGCTGGACATAAATCACAAATATAAAGTGACATCTGTAAACAAAACGACAACAAAATATGGACGGAAAGTTTTAGCTACCTTTGATAACGAATTTGCCGTTTATCTGCCCCAAAAAATTTTAGATGCCATGACAAAACATGAGTCCTTTTGAGAAAAAGTATTGGAGAAGATTGATAAAAATAAATTTTATGCCACGTATATTGGTAATTTTCAATTTGCGTTTACTTTCGATGATTAATTGTAAAAAGTTTTGTGTATGTAAATCTTAAAAAAATTAAAAAAAAAAATTTTAAAGAAATATATACTTGAATTGTTTTTTAATTATCCTCCTCCTCCTCACTTAAGGAGGCTTGGCAGTTTTTTCAAAATCTAAAAGTAAGAACCCAAAAGATTCCTGTAGATTCCTTGAAGTAAGACAAACAACTTTCCTATTTAACACAACAATGGTTGTCGGACTCGTTTTCGAGAAAAAAATCAGTTTAGAATTTTTTTTTTAACATGGGCTCTTATGGAAAAAAACATTTCAAAATTTGGCAAATCAGCAAAATCCACAAGTTTACTACGAGTCAGGTGTCCCTTTATAAAAGAGAGCTATCGCCATCTTGCGTAAGATTTTTATTCGTGAGCTGATTGGTGAAGAAGTTTTTAAAATATTCGAAAAGTGTATTTTGAGGTTACTCTTATTGTTTTTTCCTATGCGCGCTCTGAAGAGCTAGTCATTTTAAAGATAAAAATTTTAAGATTATTTTAAAATTATAAAAATTTGAGATTATCGGACTAATTTACAAGAAAAATAGAAAATTGCGGTACATAACCTTCAAAACATGCTATTTTTCAACGTTTTTAAAAATTTTTTATCTTAAATTTTGTTTTAATATGTTTAAAAATGATAAATAATCACTTACTAATAAAAATAAATAAAAAAAATACTTTTTTTCTTATTTTCAATTTCATGCACCCGCTAGGTACGACCCCTACGCTGCCAAGCCTCTTTAAATCATATTTTCTTTAAAAAAAAAAAAAAAAAAAATTAGTTAGTATTAAAGTAAAATTAAAGTATTTTTCAAAGGATTAAAAATTATTAAAAAAGTAAAATTAATTAGTATTAAAGTAAAATCAAAGTATTTTTCAAAGGATTAAAAATTATTATAAAAGTAAAATTGATTAGTATCAAAGTATATTCAAAGTATTTTTTCAATGTGTTGAGAAATAAGGTAAATCTCCGCTTCAACGGGAGAGTGGCACGTACGTATGTGGGTGTGTGTGTGTGTAGTACGAGTATGCGTGAGTGACACATGCGTGAACGGTGCTGCTTGTAGCAATCGCAAAGAGTCGTCCGAAAGAGACACCACGTGCATCAGGACGCACGTTGATAATGTGTAAACTAAACTACAATTATACTTATTAATAAATAATAGTTAATATAACGATCTACGAATTATTAATCCTCTCATACGAAAATCCCCACACAATGGATTAAAAATTATTATTATTAATTTCTAATTTTTTTGATTTCTTAAACTATTTTATTAATTAAAAAAAAAATACACTTCCGACCTAAAAATCCCGATCCAGAATAAAATAATCTCTTGAGGAATACGTAATCTAAACGCAATCGCAACGACCTTCACTTCTGCGGAGTCAGCACCGACGTCGGCGTCAGGAGCCGCCTCAGCGACCTTCGCTTCCGCGAAGTCAGCCTCGTCGCCGTCGCCAGGAAGCCTTCCTCCTCTTTCCCGAGCGGACCCGAGTACCCTCTCCCGCAGCACCCGCGAGCCGCCGCCTCGACCGCGTCACCAGCTACCGACACCACGCGAGGCTGCTCGCAGCGGTGAATCATCTTTGTTTACATTCGCCATAGTGTTACTATTCTACTTACATCAAAAAGATTTATCGATACAATATTTTTTTATAATCTTAAAGTTTACAGGTGTTCAAAATTCTAAAAAATAAACCTAAAATCGTGTTGATTCTCTGTCTGAAAACAACCTTGAATCGACCAAGTTCTTGGTTTTGAACCAAGAAAAAACATTAATCATTATTAATCATAACTGAAGCACAGCGTTCCGATTCCGCTCACCCCGATGTTTTCTGGTCGAGACTGTTTGAAATCTCCCGCGGAATCGGACCGCTGTTCTCGGTCTTGACCAATAACATTATATTAACTGTCTTTCAATTTAAAAACAAGCAGAAACAAGATTTTTCTTTTTATTATCATCATCTTATAACGAAAGATGAATTTTTAAAGAACAAAAGTTGAGAAAGAAAAAAATTTGACTCCAGGTCCAGGATCTGAACCTGGGATCTCTAGATTGCCGGTCGGATGTTTTACCAGCTATCCAAGGAGCCTCAGATCAGATGCTAGTTTGGAAGCAAAGTTCTCTCGCTCTCAAATTCTGTTTTTACGTTACGCGAGTGAGTTTTCATTTAACTCGAATCGCTATAATGTCCACAAGCCGATATCTATTCATCGAAACCAGTTAGTAATTTGTTCATCCAATTTAAATTAATACAAAGGTCGTAACTTGGATGTGGAGAGCCCAAGTAAATACTTTTAACTGTCTTTCAATTTGAAAGGAAGGAGAAAAATTATTTATTTTTTAATGCCGGTCGTATGCTTTACCAACTAATTTATCCATGGAACCTCTCCTGATCCTGGAGTCAAATTTTTTCTTTCTCAATTTTTGTTTTTTTAAAATTCATCTTTGGTTATAAAATAGTATATTATTTAACTAGGCAGCTAAAATGGGAAATGTCTCAAATCACATGAAATTGTCGTCCGAGGCGAAGCCGAGGAAAAACAATTGATCTGAGGCCTTCCCATTCAGTTGCCTAGTTGAGTATATTATTTTTCCGCACGACAGCGCCGGGAAGCGCTATTGACTGTAGCGGCAGCGGCTGAGGAGTACGGAAAAAAACTTTTTTCTGCTTGCTTTCAAATTGAAAGATAGTTAAAAGTATTTACTTGTGCTCTCCACATCCAAGTTACGACCTTTATAATAATTTAAATTGGATGAACAAAATACTAACTTGTTTTGATGCAAATTCCTTATCCCTGAGGAACCATCAGGAATAACCCACCCGTCGACGTATTAAAAATTTCACAATTATAATTCAAAAATTTTTTATCAATTAAATTTTTTTCAGGACTTAGAAAAAATGAAGTTAGTTTTAAACGAATCATCAATTACATGGCCAGGAAATAGTAAATCAAAACCAGAAGGTTTTTTAATTCCAACTCATTTAAAAGTCATAACTATTGAAGAAAAACCTTTTGTATATTTAAGAAAAACCTCAGATGATCGTTGTAATATTGATGAAGTTGTATGCCTCGATTACACTCATGCTGGTTCCGAGCTGGGTAAGTCAAATCACATAAAAGACTTAGAATGGTTTTTTAATATCTTGGTAGTTTTTATTACGAGATAAGCTGTTTACTGGAAGAATGATTTGAAAAATAATCGTTTCATAAGACATGAGTAGAAAATTTAGAAATTTGTTATTTTTAGAAGGCAATAAAAAAAGTTTTTTTTTGGTATTGATCAGATCCCAAAACGAAAAAAGTTTTCATAAAATAATTATCATAATAAAGAGTCATAAATCATCAATATTCCCTATTTTAAATTTAAGAAGTTTTCATTATAAAATTTTTTGTCATCTTAGTTTTTTTTCGTATGATTCACAGGAGACCTTAAGTTCAGAATTTATAAATAAAATGTTCCGAAAATAGTATCAATTTTTTTATTTGATTGTTACCATTATAACTATAATATGAATCTGGTCCAAGTTTTCTGATTGGACATCTTCAATTATATGTTTATGTTTATGTTTATTAAGTTTTTTCGAGTATAGGGCTAGGCCCTACCATACTCGTGGTAGAAATACATTGGCTTTACAAGAGATCATTAAGATAGTACAATAATTGAGTGATGGTTAATACTAGGCTTAAATGCTAAGGTTCACAGAGGTAAAAATGACAAAAACGTCTGAGGACGTGGCGAGGCAAAAATAGAAATACTGGTGACATACTGGTTTATTACCACGCTTCAGTCGACTTTGGCAATTTGTTATCATTTGCAGCAACATTGGTAAAAAAGATATAGTGTAAAATATTGAAATTTATAACATTATATATAAAAATGGTTAAATTCTAAGTAATAAGCAACAGATCATAAATGTTTTCAATAGTCATTAATAGGTATATCACAAGTTCATATTTGGATAATCACCACGAGATTCACAGTTTATATAGGACCGAAACACATGACACTATTACACGTGACGGTGAGATCACTGGACACACGAAGTGAGCAGGTGATCATCACGTGATTGGATATATCTGTGTCTGCTTGGATATCGGAAAGTTTTTTAAGTTTACAGCTTCAGACAGCTGACTCTTACATAAGACCTTGACATGAGACATCTAAAAAACTAATGAGATTTTTTAATTCTCTTTTTACATAGCGTATGTTTATGACTATTAGTTTGTTTGTTTTTTTGTTTTGTTTGTTTTTTTTTTTTTTTTACTTTTTTAAATGCTTACCTATATCTGTAAGTACAGAGAGTTGAATATTGGTCTTACGCGTAACTTACCATTTTGGATGCCTCCCTTATGAAAGGTGCATTGAGCTAGTGCACCCATGTAGGTTGAATAAAAATTAACGAATGCCATAATTTTTTCTAAATAATTACCGTAAAAAACTTTTTTTTCCCTAAATCTTCTTCTATTTTCGGTCCGGTGACTTGATTCTAAAGCTATTACATCTTAATCTTGTAGAAATTAAGTTACTATGAACTAGTTTTCTGCTACTTTTTTTAATTAGGTACCGCAATGAAAATTTTTCCCCTAAAACACAACTCTATAAACATGAGTCCACGTGCCTGCTCTCATAACGCTACATTTTAACCCTTATACTTACAGAAACGATCAATATTAAAAATCAAGATTTTAGCCTAAATTATTTCGTCAACTTTTTTGTTAGTTGTATTTGAATTGAAATAAGAAAAATAAAAAAAATAATAAAAAACTTTTAACAATACGAAAAAAAAAATTTTCTTATTTTTTAATTTTAATCAATAACTGTGTCCAATATTTATTTATAATCGTGGAGGTTGTGAATTATGAATCCAAATCTTTTTGTGAATGCATAATGTGTGGGTAACCAGCTACGTAGTTTTTTCGGTAAGAAGCTTGGGAGACGCTATCAGAGAACTTCTGCTTGCTGCTGGCTAAGCAGCAGTGTCTCATTATTAAAAACAATTTATAGTAAATTTATCCCTACTTCTCTGCGACTTTTTTTGAATCTTCTAAAAATTGTAGGTAAGGTGATGCCCATTTGGGATCACGTACCTATTTTGAATCAGGCACGGATTTGCATAACTATATACTTGGATCACCCGCGCAGTTTGTACAGAGTGAACCCAAATAGGTATGTGATCCCAAATGGTGTCCATCACCTTTCTAAAAAAATTAAGGTTTCCCAATTTTCAGATTTTTATTGAAATGCTTGGTTTTTGTAAAAACTAATAATCCTTCTTACTGTTTTCGATGCCATTATAAAAACAAATGAATGGGTTTCAACGCCATTGGTTCCATTCAAAAGTAGAAATACGAAGTTATTTATGTACGTCCAAAAAAAACAAATTTTTATTTTTTGGAGTCTATGCAGCAGCACGTCAATGCTGAGCACGCGCATTTTAATGAATTCAAAAAAGCTATATTGTTTTTATTACTTTTTTAGTATTTTATTTTAGTGTCTACTAAAAGCGTATATCAAAATTATTTAACAGCTACAAGTTTTGAGTAATTTTTCTACGTTTTCGTGAAAAACAATGTTAAAACAACCTTTTCGAATGACTACGATCACCGTATTCGCAACCGTGATCTGCAAAAACAATATTTTTTCACCATGCGCGCGCCGAAGGTTATGTTTTTTGTCCCTCTGATGAGGGGCGAAAAATCTGGACGAAAGAAATGTAACTTTCGGCACATGCTTATGACGAAAACCATTACACACCTGCCCCTTGCTAGAAGGCTCGGCAGCAACTACATGCGAGTGTTGACAACGCACTTCTGCCCCCGCAGATGTGTAACATACTATTGATCAGTAAGGAGTCATTTCAAAGTTTAAATCGAAAGCTTTTGAATGTCTTTTATTAAGGGTCATTCAAAAGCTCTTGAATGTCTCGTTTTAAGGGACATTCCAAAGCACCATTGTGACTGGTGGGACATTTATACGCATATCAAATGAATTTAAACCAATTAAAAAAAATTAACTTTCAAAAATTACGCAATAATTAAAAAACTTGCAGCCTGTAGATAAATTTTCATAATTGACGTTTTAAATTATTTCAATTTTTCAGGAAGATATTAAAAAAACAGTGGTTGTGACTGGTGGGACACGAAACGGAAGTGACTTTTTTTTTGCTTTCAATTATCGAAAAAATCTTTTAATTTTTTAGAGATAATATTCATTTATAAAAAATATTTAGCAAAAGTGTTAACTTCAATTTTTGATAATTGTATTGCAGGAAAAAATAATTAATTTAGAGTCAAATCATCTGAACTGGGTAACTTAAAACTGATGTTTCGAATTTCATATACATTTTTGTAGATTCTGAAAGGTTTATACCTCAAAATTAACGGCCTAAAATATTCTTTGAAAATTTCAATTTTTGAATAAGTTATAAAGAAATGAAATTTAAGACCCCTTTTTTTTACGATTTATTGACTAGTTTTTAATGAAACTTAACAAAAATCTATTTACCAACGTCATGAAGTAGCGGAGAATCCACACCTTGGTCGACCAACGAAGTTAAACACCTCTGCGTGCGATCAGTAGTTGAATGGGTGACTGACGGCGCACGGTTGCTGCGGCTTCGGGGATCAATTAGGTGGTTTTTGATTCAACATTACGAACGGGAGGTGTTAACGATTCAGTTTCGGTATTAATGCCTACGAAATGTGACATTAATATCTAATCAGAATCGATCAAAATACACCGGGCACTCTTGGGTGACGTTTTACCTCTGAGAATTTCTCTTAAAGGAGTTCCGAACTCGCAGGCAGTACCCAGGGGGGATGCGAGAGTGGAGATGAAAAGTTGAGAAAGAGTAAGGAAAAAGTATAGGATAATGAGGAGATAGTAGTGAGGTCATAGGACTGGCATAAGCTCTTTCACAGAGGTGGTGGAGGTGCCCCCCATACTAGGCCCAATGTAGGCTTATCGAGGGTGATGGAATAAAAAAAAAAATTATTTACAGCCTTATAAATACAGATTGAACAAGATTAAATATTTTTCGTTAAAAAAAATTATTATTTAGTTATAAATAATCAATTTTGCAATAAACAAATGGCATTTTTACTAATATTTCCTCCATTTGAATTAAAATTTTTTTCATAATAATATCTCGTGAACTCTCTATGTTCTCCTAACCTCGATGCGCACCAGCTGCCAATATATATATATGGGTCAAAATAATACTTTTTTTAAAAACCGTCCGCACGAGGTTCACCAATTTTATTGCAATTTTTTTTTTTTTTTTTTGCCAAAGTACTATTTAATAGAAGACTTTTGCCGCAAACTAGAGGTCTCTATCTTATTTCTGCTTGGTGCTTTATTTTTTCAAAGATTGAAAAATGGCCTATTTTTAAGGTAGGACCGCACCTACGGCTCTAGTCAAGATGCATTTTCGGTTAAACATTTGACTAGCTTCACGCGTATATAGATATAGAAGTGCATTAGCAGCAGAAGCTTTTTTTAACTTAAAACACATATTATAGTTTTTTATTAATACTTAGAGGAACCGAATGGATGATTTGATTAATTCTATGTGATTCTTGTGCATTCTAGTTAAACTGACAAATATTCTGAAAACTTGATCACATGTAATTATGTAAAAATTGTATAAAAAATGTGCTCTCCCATAAGACTACGGGTTAAATCGACGCGATGTTAATATTCAATTACTTAAAAACGAAAAACCCCCAGGTTCTGAAAATTTAGTGGCATCATTTTTTAATATTTACCTTCGACCTCCTAAAGTTTTAGATTTTTAACACATCTCTTTCTAGTTTGTGCGGTCCTACCTTAAGCTGTTATTATATAATATATAATTATTTGTTTTTCACTGCGCCTAGGGTTATGGGGTTGTAAGCTTGTCCGCTTATTTGTCTATTAAAAATTTAAATTTCGTTACTCACTTTATTAATTAAAAAAAAAAAACAAAAAAACAAAAAATTAAAATTAGACATGCCTGAAGATTTCAAATTTGGCGCGTCCGGCTGGTTCACACTTTTGAGAGGCCTGAAAGGCGGCGCTCTTGCTCCAAGAATCAAAGTTAAGTTTTGATTCGATATATCGACTCGACTTTATAATCGAATCTCTCATTCTCTTTTTTATAAGTGGATATAAATCATAAGTAGAATGTAGATTGGTAGATTGTTTTATGCTTCATAGCATTCAAAAAATAACATTTTTAATTTGGACTCATTTTTTTCAGAGTAATCAATAGTAATCCATGATTGTTTTATCAGAATAATTGATAAGCTATGATCAATTATTTGTAATTTCAAAAATAGAAAAAATTAAATGAACAGGTGGTATATTATTTAAAATATTTGAACATAGATTTTTAACTAATCAAAAAACTAAAAAACTGAATAAAAGTAGTATATCATTTTGATATTGAGATCTATATTTCGTTGAGTATCAATTTTTTCATTGCAGGTGACCTAATTTTGGCTGGAATTTAAATAGTTTTTAGTCAAAAAATAATTTCAAAACATCTATAATGAACGAAAAAGTTAAATGTAGCGTGTATATTGTTAAAAAAACACTAGTTTAGCACATAAAATGTGTCAAAAGTGTATGCTTTGGAATCAACTAAAACCCCAAATCCGCATTACAATTACTATGGGAGCTTGTTTGGAAATATATGAAGAGAAGATTCCACATATTTTTGAGAGAAAAAAAAAAGGTCGAAACTGTTCAAAAATGCGTGTGAAAATCGTAAAAAATTCGTTTTTTGTGTTTTTTGACAACTTTAAACAGCTGTATCTTGGAAGCGGAAGATCGTACAGGGTTCCGGTTGGTCGCAAAATTTTTGTTTTTTCATAAAAAAATTTAACAATTTTTTAATATGCACAAAAATTTAGTCTAGAAAAAGCTACGGTCGTTTGAAGATACATGAAAATGAGCAAAAATAACAATATATGTGTTGGACTGTATCATTATAAAAATAACCAAACTATTTGTCAAAATAACGTCAAAGTAACTGTTGTCAAAATATTTTTACAAAAAAGAACTTATGTTGAACAAAATTTCGCCGCAAACTAGAGGTTTCTATCTCTTTTTGATCAAAAGTTAGAATTTTTCGAAAAATACCTTAAAATTGCTTAAAACAGCTTAAAAATAGGCTATTTTTCAATCTTTGAAAATATCTAGCACCAAGCAGAAATAAGATAGAGACCTCTAGTTTGCGGCAAAAGTCTTCTATTAAATAGTTCTTTTGCCAAAAAAAATTGCAATAAAATCGGTGAACCTTGGGTGGACGGTTTTTTAAAAAAGTATTATTTTGACCCATATATATGTACCTCCAGGAGTGGAATGCTATAAGATAATCACTACGTGTGCGTGCACGCACGAGCGCGCGCGCAGACCATTTTTTCGCCACCAAATTTAAATTTGGACAAAAAAAATTATAAATATATAATTTTATTTAATTTTTCTCGTAAATTAAATATCATCATCATGAAGCCTTTGAAAAAAAATATTCCGGTAATGTAAAAATATTAATAATAAAGAAAAAAATTCAATTTTAGAACTAATTTTATATTTTAAATTTAATTAAAAATCCAAGTGTGAAAAAAAAAATAAACAAATGAAAATGTTAAATAGGAATAATAAAAAATATGTGAAAAAAAAGGGCATACGGTGAAAAGCAAAAGAAGATAACCGATTGAATGAAATTTGCAGTAAATTTTTTATTAGAAGCTTACAACAGAATAATACAATTACTTGTTAAAATTAGTAACACAAATGTTTTGTACTTCATTTCCTAAGAACTATGACAAGATGAAAATTGTATAAACTAGATGTAAATACATTAAATTTTGAACAGTACTCTAGTTTTTACAAAAAAATATTTGAATTTAATAATTGTTAGAATAAGGTAATCCAAAAACTGATAAATACATAAAAATGTAATTAATTCCGTTTAGCCCCACCACCTTCATATATTTTCTAGAAACTATTAATCTAAATATAGGGATAGCCGAATCACAAAGAAATTAAATATATTTACTTTATTATAAAATATATATCGTTTTAATTATTAAGAGTATTTATTTTTTCTTTGAACATACTCTTAATAAAAAACCCAAATATTTAAACTCAAACCCAGAATCTATTCATTTCATTCTGGAAGAACACTTAAAAAACTCTGATAAGTAAAATAAAACACTAAACTAAACTCCATGAAATCTTTACCACTAACTTTTCAAAACTCAATGTTAGTGTACAAATATTAATTATTTTATTTAAATACATGGAGTAAAGCTCATTACAATATGTACCATTGTTAACTACTATTTATCAAACTAGTTAAGTTAAACCTGTTAGACTATTTTATTTATTGTTGTTATTATTTTTATATCTGATGTTAATTTTCATGAATTTATTGTAATGGGCCCGTATATTTAAAAAAAAAAAAAAAAAATAGTTTGTCTTTAATTTAAAAAAAATGGAGTAACTGTATAAAGTTAAGTGAATATAAAAAAAAAACCTATTTTCTACATTTTAATTTTACTCATTTTTTAATTTTCTTTCCATTTTCTTCTTCATGAGTGTATTCATGGCTTCTTTTATGATTAGCCTGATTGCATGCTTCGATCAAGCCATGGGCAAACCATAGCAAAATTTCAATGGCATTTTCATTTAATTCTGGCATGTTTGAAAACATATCAGCAAAAGGATTTGCTTTATCACAGGAATTTTCCGCGAAATTTCCTTCAGGTCCTTTAGAATACTGACCAACTTCATATGCATCTGAAATTGCAGTACTGTTCATTTGTGATTTAGGAGTAGTAAGGTTACGGTGGATCCCATGTGGGCTTCGATTGTCAGGATACACAGCCCAGCTGAAAAAATCCATAAGGAAATCCGTAAGGAGACCCGTACGGGGACCCGTAAGGGTTCCCGTAAAGGACCCCATACGGGTTTCCGATATTGATATTTGGTCAGGGTTTCCGTACGGGTTTCCATACGGGTTTTTTTTTGTTTTCATTTAATTTTATTTTCACACTATTTTTTTATTTATTTAATTTAATAGTATTATTAGATATTGATATATTATTCTTTATAAGATTTAATTATTAATAATAAAATTATTTTGAATAAAATTATCGAAGAAAAAAATTTTGTTTGACTGAGATTCGAACCCATGATCCCAGGCATGGCAGACAGACACTCTACCAACTGAGCCATTGAGCTAGCTTGCTCGAAAACTTTAATTAAACTACTTTAACAACTGTTTTATATTTGATTTTTAACTAGTCTCTCTCAGCGCGCAAACACGAGCAATTGTATTACATTATCTAAATCTAAAACAAATTTTGTCGAAGCTTCATCTAAATTAAAGGGCTTAACCGACAATAAGTTGTATGTTAAAGAAGTTTAATTGAGGTCTTGATGCATGCTAGCTCAATGGCTCAGGTGGTAGAGTGTCTGCCTGTGATGCCTGGGGTCATGGGTTCGAATCTCAGTCGAACAAAATTTTTTTCTTCGATAATTTTATTCAAAATAATTTTATTATTAATAATTAAATCTTATAAAGAATAATATATCAATATCTAATAATAATATTAAATAAATAAAAAAATAGTGTGAAAATAAAATTGAAAAAAAAAAAAAAACCCGTATGGAAACCCGTACGGAAACCCTGACCAAATATCAGTATCGGAAACCCGTATGGGATCCTTTACAGGGACCCTTATGGGTCCCCGTACGGGTGTCCTTACAGATTCCCATATGGATTTTTTCAGCTGGGAGATGTTAAGCTGAAACTTTGGTTGGATGAACCGTTTCCTTGGAGTTGCCATGGTACCACTGAACCACAAATGTCCAAATTTTTAATAAATAAAAATAAAATAAATCATTACATATAAAATAATTGAAATAATATGCTTATATTTATATTTGATAAAAACGCCTTAAAAAAGTAATCAACTAAGAATTTTTTTTTTTTTTACTTCATAAATTAACTTAATTTTATGAAAAAAATATGACAAAGCTTTACATAAGATACATGCAAACAACCTGGCTACGCAAACATTGCTTTTTTAAAGATAATCAATTGCAGTCAGTTCAAGATACAAATATAACCAACCTTGTGTTTTTCCCTTCATGGCAGCTCTTCTATTTTGGTAGATAAACTGATGATAAATTGAGTCGGACTTAATCATATCCTTGTGTTTGGCAGGACTCTGTTGAAACATTGAACTTTCAGCGCTGACTATTGAATTGTAAGTAGATGAAATATTTTGTTTAGATGCGTACATCTGTGTTTGATTCTTTGTTACTTGATATCCTAAATAAATTAACACAGTTACTACAGAAAATTTAAAATATCAATAACAGCTTGTTACTTAGATATACATTTATCAAATTGACAATAACATTAAGTTACAGTAATAAATTATAAATCACAATAATTAATTAAATTATTGGTCACTTCATGTTATCTTATTTCAGATGACAAATAAAAACTTGCCTTGCATATCATTGCAATAAGGCACAGCTTCATGTGATTCCAAAAACTTATTGCTATGAGAAACTTCCTCGACACCATTTTCAGAATTATCATTGTCCTCATCTTCTCCAGAACCATCATAATTTCCGTTGGTACCTTCTCCGTTATCAGTGTATAAATACATTAAGTTCAATAGTTTGATGTCACTTGAGCGAAGGATTGAGAAGTCTTGAACCTAGAGCGCTTGTCTTTCTCTTTGTTTCACAATTATCTTCCATTTATCAAATGCCTAAAATATGAAATTTTTACACAATCTATCAAATTTTTTTATTAACTTTAATTTGATTTCAACTCAATGCATTTATTATTAATCACTGTTGATTGAATAAAATAAATTTTAATCTCTGTGAATTGAATAAAAAACTGCTATGAAAAAACTGTCTCAATAGGATAATACTTACAGTTAGATAAGATTCAGCACTCCTAAGTAATGTGAATTCAGCGTTCAAATTATCAAGATTTTCATTAATAAACTCTAATTTATCATCTCGGCCAACAGATCCAAATGCTGCCTCTGGTCGTTTATCTATGGCACTTATAAAACCTTCTTTTTGTTTTCACTAAGTTTGGGTCTGTCATATAAATTAAATAGAATTAATATTTCATTTGTGACGCCCGGACGTCGTCCCAGAATAATATTTTTCTTTTATTTTTATCTTTTTATATATTATTACACATATTTATATATGCATTAAATTTTTTTTTTTCTCACACGATAACTTTATCTAATCTAAACTATAAATTTATTAAAGTTATCTCAAAGTCAGGGTTCTCAAAGAAAAAAAAGGCTTGTTGTTTTTTTGTTCTTGCCCTGGTGTTTTATCTCAGGTTGCCCCACGCGTGTGCAGCGGAAAAGCCTAGTCGTAAATTCAAGATTCTCTACTTGAGCCTTGACTTTACGACCCTTTTCACTGGAAGCGATCCTGGGAACCACTTGAGGATGAAATTACTAGTGGACGTTAAATTTTTTGAATATACATGGGAAAGAAAAAAAAAGAAATTTATTTTTCCGCTGTACATCTGAGAAAGAAAAAAACCAGATGTACGAACTTTTTAGATTGCAGCCGACCCCTGAGAACCTCCTCCGGAGGTCATAAATCTGCAACTTTATGGCCTGACTCTTTTGAGAACCCTGGAGGTTGAGTGCCTACGTGCCGTTTTCTCTGCCAGATGCAACCTCCGGCAAGGTTTCTGGAAGAGATAAACAAGCCGTAGGTCTAACACGTGCGTCGGGAAAGAGAGGGAGAGAGAAAACTGCCATGATGGAAAACTCCGAATTTTCATTGGTCCCCCAGAATTTGGAGGCCCGCCTCAAGGCAGCCGGCCCTAGGCCATAAAACCCCCAGCCGGAGCCCAAACGGCGTCTAGTTCGATACTTAGGTCTTCGTTAGTCCCGGAGTAGGTCCACTCATACCTAGGTCTTGTGGAAATCACCTCCGTGTTTCGTTTTTAATTATTTGTGCGCGTGTTTTTTTTTTTTTTTTTTTTTTTTTTCAAATTAAAACTCTTAAACGAAATTTTAAATTAATAACTTTTACTTAGGTCTAAAGTTATAAATTTTTCATTCGGTTTTTTTTTGTGTGTAAAATTTGCGTGTGTTTAATTTTTCTTTTGGGCATCCCCCACAAGAAAAGAGTTTAAAGACTAAAAGGACTAAATTGTGACTGCGGTTTCCCCGCAGTGCAAAAGAAAAACCGTTGCAGCTCCTACCTAGGTCTGGTTCTGCGGCAGTAAATCTCTCTCTCTCTCTACAACCCAAACAAGTAAGCAGTAAGTTATTTTTGTATCTTTATTTTGTATCTTTCTTTAATTAAATAAACCACTAACAATTAAAATTATTTCATTTTCACCTTGTGGGTGATTTAACATCAAATCCACCCTGTGGATAAATATAAATAAATTTCATAATCCACCCTGTGGATTATTTTAGCATATAATTCACCCTGTGGATTATCACAATCCACCCTGTGGATTATTTTAGCATATAATTCACCCTGTGGATTATCACAATCCACCCTGTGGATTATTTAACATCAAATCCACCCTGTGGATAAATAAAACATCCATTTACATACATAATAAAAAATTTAAGTAAATAAAATTAAGACAAGTAAACCCAAGCCATTCTAGGTCTGCTTCAGCAGTTAGAACAGGCAAGGATCCATCTCACATAACCTGACTCTAGCTACCAGGGTCAGGACCTGAATCAAACACAGCGTTGATTCAGGTAAGATTTTATTTGAACTAATTTCACAGTTACACTGTGAAAAATATTACACATTTTAAAATGTAATACTTTTACTTAATTTAAGAATAATAAAATTGAAAAAACTAAATTCACTGTTTTTACAAATAATTGAAATTCTGTAACTGTTTAAAGTTGATCTAAAAATTGTTTTTCTTTTAAACGAATTCTTGTTAAGTATAAGTTTGATATAACCTAATTTTTACCAACACCATGCCAACTTGTGCTTTAAGAATTAGTATTTTAATCATTTATTGAAACATTTACCGCATATTTGAATGATGCAGCCGAATGGATGAATCGCTAGCAAAAAGTTTGAATGACAACTTTCCCTAACTCTGCTGTGTTACTTATTAATTTTTATCTATGTAAGACTAAATGTCAACAGTAACTGCTACTCATATCTACTGATATGCACTACACTACCACATAAGTAACTGGTGCGGGGCCGGGACGGTAGGGGTAGGTATTAATTGTAACTTGTGACGTAAGCACGCGAGTCTCGATTCTCGCATCGCGAGAGGAATGAGGGAAGGGGGTGGAGGAATCTCCAGAAAAAAGCTGAGGAATTGTTATGATTCAAAGAAGATAAAATCTGTGAAAAGGTCAATCTTTTTTAGAAATGAGATTCATTCTTTATAATCCTATATTTTCAGGAAAATAGCTCTAAACTGAAGTAAATTCGTTGTATTGCTAAGAAAAATGCATATTGTGAAATAGTATATCTCATTTTAAGGAAATGCAATATTTTTTTAAGAGAACAAAATAATAATATAATAATTATATACCTCTCGAATACTTGTGTTATTGGATCTATAACTTTATTAAGCCCTGTTGTTGTAGGTCTGAAATTTGAATGAACAAACTTTTTATCAAACTAATTTTAAAAGGCTCTCATTTTAATTAAATCAATCATTAAAATTACTTGATTTTTTTTTAAAACCAGAGTCTTCAATAATACCCAATCCAAGGCCGTGTTTATCAAAAATGTTGGTGACTCTTAAGACAACTTCATCTATATTTTCATCATTAGTTGACCTACCAGTCTTATTTCTGTTGGTGACAAATAAAGCCCTCTTCTTTTTACAATGGTTTTTGAGCTCATGCCAGAACTGTAAGAGAATTATAGCATATTGTAAGTATGAGATGAGAAGTTCATTTTTATTAAAGGCAATGCTCTCGTACGCTAAGGACACAGTAGTCTATACAGTGTTTCATTCAGCTCTCACTTAATACTTAAATCAACTAAAATACATGCACATACATATACAACTATTAAACATTCAATCACCACACAATCATCTTTAAACTATATATCAACAAATTTTTTCATGGGGGTCTTCAGTTCAAAGCAAGAGTTTACCAATGCAAGATCTCAAGTCATTCCAAAGTACAATGAAGGAAAAGTTATTTACCTATAACATATAGTGACAGAAATAATATAAGTGAAAGTGTGATATTAAATTCTAGAAATTATTATTACAATTATTGAATATTATGAACTGATGTACATTTATTTTAAATTTCACAATATTAAGAGAGAATTTGAACACTGTTTACTATTACCTATTGTCAACATTATATGATTTATTACTCATAAGAATTTTGTAATGGGCAATAGCCCATACATTTAAATAAAATAAAATAAACAATTTCTAGGTTAACCTTTTCAATAGCAGCTTCATCTCTTCTTGGCTTTGGATTGATTCTTAGAGGTTCCAATTCATTGGTCAGTCTTTTTAATAATTGTTTATAACAAAAATTTCATGATTCTATAAGACACTTTTTATTTTTCTACAAAAAAAAAATTTATATGTAGTAATTGAACCAAGAACTATTCATTGTAATAAATATCAAAGAAAAATGTGTTTTTATTTTCTAGAAAACACCATCATATACTAATTTTTAACTAGTTTATATTTCAATACATCACATCATCTTATATATAATGATTTATTTAAAGTTTTTGTACTGCAACCATTATACTACCTTCAATGCATTAACATTACTATTACAATAAAATAAAATAAAATAGTTACAATTTTTTTGGAGCTTACTATTAACTTTGCTTAAAGAGAGGTACATAGTGCTTTGTATTACACCAGTAAATACCATAAATACATAAATTTAATTCATACTCAAGCTTAATAACAAAAAAATAACAGTAGCGTACAAAGGCTGTAAAAATAAAACAAAAATTTGTACAAGTCTAGCTGTTATATTGGCAGCATGTTTTATAAATTAATATTTACTTCTCAGTACCAAGTATCACTTTTTAATCCTGTTCTTTAATTTACAGTTTTTTTGAGTATGTACACCAAGCGGACACCTTAACATTTCGCTGTTTGAATTTGCCACTCAAAGAAGATGGCCGATGACCCCCAAATTTTTATGGGGTGCCAACCGTGCTAGAGGAAAAAAAAATACATATTAAAAATTTGCGAGTCGTGATTCAAGTACGGTTGATAGGTAATGATAATTACGGCTTGAGGATAGATTATTTAGTAGTGTACAGAGCTAGGTAGAGACAACCTAAATCACAATATGTATTTTTTTTCCTCTAGCACGGTTGGCACCCCATAAAAATTTGGGGGTCGTCGGCCATCTTCTTTGAGTGGCAAATTCAAACAGCGAAATGTTAAGTTGTCCGCTTGGTGTACATATAAACAAACAAAAAATTATGAGTAAAAAGGTCACAAAAATTTCTGCAGCCACTGCACAGCTACATACTCATAATTTTCAGAAAAGATGCCTAAAACATAATTTTCATGAAGAATCTCTGCAAGCTCCAGCATTCCTGCTTGATAGTTTTCAACAATGCAATAATCATTTGCTTCAAATTGAATTTGAGGTGGATCTGGTGGAGGCACGATACTGAAACAAATATTTATTTTTTAGCTTTATAAATACAGGCTACAATTTTTTGATAGCCAATTTTTAAATTCATATTTGAATATATTTAGTCTCAAATACCCATTTAAAAGTATGAAATTATGAATTATAGCTGATGCTTTGATAATTTTTGCAGCCTTTTCTGGAGAGTACCTCATTGGAGTCTCTTTATTTACAGCCCAATTTGCTACTGAACAACCCAAATGCATTTTCTACTAAATATCTAGTACCAGTTAGTTCTCTGTTGTAATCTTGTTCTGCATCATCCTGAGGATTTTCTATTGGAGTTAGCATTACTTGACTTCTCGAGAAACCAGAGTCTCCTGTAAACATTAATTTAATAGACTAAAAGTTTCAATTTTTATTCTCAAATATTATTTCAATGTGCTTTAGAATCATTTTTTAAAACAATTATCAATAGATTAACTGAAAAGCACGATGTAAGAATTTTTTTTTTTCATCAATAGGTGTACAATAGTTAAACGAAGCATTAGATTTTTTCATTATCGGACGTACAAAATAATTAAAAACTATCTTTTAAAAACACGAGAAATGGTTTTTCAATACTACTTCATTAACCATGTTTTACCCGAAAGTAATAATGATGCTTTTTATTTGCAACGCGTCCACGTAGCAGTATTTCTTGAGAATTTCAAGATTCGAAGATTTCTTCCAGTACTCCTAGAATTATAGATTTTAATCATTAGATATTCAGATTTGCGTTATGAATATAAATATTCTAGTTAAATAATAATTCAATAAATTACGTTTTTGATTTATTTTTTGCTATTTAAACTTTGTATTGCCCGGCCAATTGAATAATTTCAGTATACATGAACAGTTTGTATTGATCATCCATCTTTTGAATCAACATCTTTTTCATATACCTGGATGTTCAATACAAAGTCATCATATATACTGAAAAACCGTTTTTAATATTTTCTTTTAATAATAATTTAATTTTTTTTAAAGTACAATTACTTGTAGAAAATTTGATGGATTGTAAAGATTGAAAAGTTGAATTTGATAGGCGAAACCCAATGCAGACCGAGCAGGTGTCAAATGGATATGACAGAAAATGTTCTGGACTGGAGGAAGTAGAGAAGTCAAAACGTCAAGATTTTTAGCTAAAGAATTATCCAACCGGTTTTCAAAAAGTCATCCAAAGTAAATTTTCTTTTTTTTTATAGTTGAACTCAAACTTAGAAGTTCTTAGTATAAAAATTTATTTTATTAGTTGAATGTTAGTGCTAACCTTAAAATATAGGAGTTTTTAACATAATTTTAACACTTTTTAACATAATGAATTTATTTTCTACAAATTTGTCTTCAAACCCGGATTTTAGTTTTTTCTGAATCTTTTTAATAACATTTATCTTATTTTGTTCTTTTTTTCTCAAAAAATTTGTATAACAGTAAAAATGAATTGAAAATTTTTAAGACTACAAAGGTACTGAAAAATTTAACAACAGTTCCAAAATTACACAACCTCATTTTTTTTTTTTTTTTTTTTTTTTTTGTAAATAGTTTAGTATTCATTTATAGTAACTTCTCAATTCGTTTTGAAAAATCTCAGTTTGGTCTGTAAACAAAAATGACTGAAGTTATCACAAAAATTATTGTTTTTTTTATACAATATATTGAATAACTATCTTAACTTTTAGAAAGTCCAGTAGAAATACATCAAAATGATGTGTTTGTTGATTCTGAAAAAGGAAGTCCTTCGAGACCATCAATGTCAAATTTACACACCAGCAATAAGGCAATATTGCAATACGATGGTCCTAGTGATCGTAGAAGTATCAATAATCAACCAATATTCCAACATAACCGTAACAGGATGCACTTCAATGGTGGTGAGGAAGGTGAATTTTGATTTTATGTTACAATTTTGTAAATTTTTAGTTAACAATTTCAATAATAACTCAGATGAACAATCTTTGAAATCTTATTTATGTTATAATAAGCTTTAAAAATTAGTGTAGTCAGCTTTAATTAGTTAATTTTATAAGTTTTTTTTGTCTAATAATATATTTTTTAATATTGTAGGCGTTGACATTCCATGGCGTTCAGGACAAGTATTGTCTAAGGAAAATGTTTTGCCTCATTTGGGTTTCCCACATGGGTTTACTGATAAACCAAGTGAATTGAGAAACGTCCGTTGAACAGCCAATTATGATTCTTTAGGTAGTATTCAAAAAATTTAATTTTATATCTTTTTACTAAATTTTTTTTTTGAATAGGAATTTCAGTAAAATATCGCTACTTAAAAAATAAATAATTGTTGTAATTTAGGTTTAACTATCATATTATTTTGTTCATAAGAGTGCTTACATTCCAGGATCAAAAGATTCGTATCATTCGCAAAATGGACTGCCCTCTAATGAGAGTCAGTTTTTAAAACGGTTTCCTTCATCTCAAAATTGTGCAAATAATTTGAAAATGCTGACTAATACTCAGAAAGCACAAAGTACTGCTAAGTCAGGTAGTTATTAAATGTCTTTTTTCCAAACCATGTTACTCAATTGTAATTGTATTATCGATTTCAGTTGTGTATTACTTTTTAAATTTTATTATTTAATATTATTGCTTTTTTTCAGTATTGTATTTATTTAATTTATAACTGTTTACACATTTCAGTTTTAGCTACAACTTCCCAGGAGAATGAATTTCCACAGCAGCGGGGTTATGCAAACACTACATCAGTTGACACGACTACAGATTTTTTAAATATAATAAATTTACCAGAAGAAACTGTTGAAACTTTACTTTTTTTTGCAAATGGATTAGCGTCGGCGTGTCAAAAAATAAAAGAAAGAAAAAAAAGAAGCAAAATCACTTACTCCGAAGATAAACACCAATCCAAAAGATTTGCAGAAGAAAGTTCACATTATCCAGTTCAATCAGAGGTATTTGACGAGGAATCATATTTAGAGGAACCGGCAGAATATGAAGAGTTAGTCACTGAAGCTTGTCAAAATGAACATGAACGATCAGATGGATTGTAAGATAAATCAATAAGTCATCTTGAAGACGATGCCGAACTTGCTTACGAAGATATCGAGTATCTAGACGATTATAATCCATTAATCAACTGAGTAATTTATAATTTTGACCAATATGTTTTTTTTTTTATATACTTAACTTTATACAGCTACTCCATTTTTTTAAAATTAAAGATAAACTATTTTTTTTTCTTATTAAAATATACGGGCCCATTACAATAAATTCATGAAAATCAACATCAGATATAAAAATAATAACAACAGTAAATAAAATAGTCTAACAGGTTTAACTTAACTAGTTTGATAAATAATAGTTAACAATGGTACATATTGTAATGAGCTTTACTCCATGTATTGTTATAGGGCTCAAATTAATGAGGCAGACTCGGGAATACAACCCACGTTGATTTGCCGAGCTCGCCTTGCAGCCGCTATAATCTCTGTCGCAGTCGGCTACCCACCGACAAACTTCCTGAAAAAGGAGAAAAACCCGACCGCGATAATAAACACTCAAGTGATCTAGGAATCGGGGAGGGCGCGACAGCTCGTTAAATTCGGTAGGTGGGCGTGGGCTAGTAGATTCGAGCGCAAAGAACACCGGTTAGAATAAATAATTGTAATTCAAAAAAATTAATTTTTAATATTTAATTATAAAAAAATCAACTTAAAAACTAATACAAAATTGATGTCTAACGCGGTAATTAACTTTAAATAAATACTCGTGTAATCGAGTTTTCGAAACGACAACAAAGAATTATCGTTGCTCTTTAAATCGAGCGGCGCGCGCACACAGCAACCTGCTGCTATCGGTAGCTTACGCGCGCGCGAGGAAAGAAAAAGAAAACAAAGTATATCGCGATTTACAATTAAGTGATCCCGGACACACACACTCACAATCGTTGTTTTATACAGAACAAAACTCACTCTAAATCGCCGCAGGTGCACCTGTTCTAAGTCGCAAGGCTGGTAACAAAGCCACTCAGCTGTGTGTAGCTCTCCAAGCTACGATGGCTCCCGACCGGCGTCTGGCTCAGCGTCGTCGTCTTAGTCTTGAGAATACCAAGTCGTCAGGTGATGACAATCTTCCTGCTGACTTGGCTTGCCTTGTTGGATTTCTCACCGACACGCACGACACTGCAACCGAACTCTTTTAAGCGAATTTCTACGATATTAGTGAAGTTTTCAATACGCAAGTTTACGAACGATACGTGTTCGTTCAAGCGTTGACTCCGGAATGCTCTCCCGTCCTCGTTCCACCCACCCCGATATTCCATAGCTTCCCGCGCATTCCGATCCCACTCGTGCAGCGTTCTAACGGTCGCGCGGTGAACATGAAATTAATTTAATAAATTAATGAAATTAATAACATCGTCACGTTAATTAACTCGACCGTTACACCCCCCTTCCAGAGGTGTCGTATCCGAAAAAATACGTCACTTCGATATACCACGAACGAGGCCTATCCGAGGTTTAGGAAAACGTAGGTTAGGGTTGGGTTTGAGGAAATAAGAACACGTCATCTGTATGTGGCCACTTTATTCACTTACAATCGTGGACGGACCACTTGACCACGTCGGTAGGCTTATAAGCCAAGCCATGTGGCTGGTCTTTCTTCTTCAGGCTGCCTACTCGCCTTGTCTTCGGGTTACGTTAACCGCCACGCCAGTGTTGTGCCCTGTTTGGGCAGGAGTTAGGGTCTTCCACCGCTGGGTAACGACACACTGGACACCAGCGCTGGTCCTCTTTCTTCTTACGCCACTCAAGCTTAACGGCTTCCTTCCTGGCATTCAAATCAAGGAAGAGCAGCTTGCTTGCTGCGAATTGCCGATCCCTTTTAGCCTGTTTCCACTCGTTCATGCTGTGGGCCTGTCTGGCTCTTGCTTCTTCCTCAGCAGCTCTCGCTTGAGATCGTACTGCTCGACGTTGACGGACCACGTCTAGGTCGGACAGTCGATCAGTGGCTTGGCGACGCCACTCTACCATCTCTGGTGGCATAGTTCCGGGCCACTCCTCACTCATTTCTTGCAGCTGGCTGAAGAGGCTGCGTTCCCAAACCTCCTGCTCCCTCGAACTTTGCCGGCACTCCTCCAACTCCAATGCCAGCATGCCCCAATCATTAGGCGTTGGCCAGGGGTTTGCTGCCGTTTGGTTATCGTCAGGTTCATGGGTTGTTGTAGACTCATCCACTCCGACGGTTGACGCTGCAGCCAATTCCTGCGTTTCGCTAGGCTCGTTTGATGTTGCAGCCAATTCCTGTGTTTCGCTAGGCTCGTTTGGCGTTGCAGCCAATGCCTGTGTTTCACTAGGCTCGTTAGGAACCGTTTTGGCTTGGGGCGTTGTGTGTCCTTCCAATTCGGCCGTGTCTGGAATTGGGACTCGACCGAGCCTAACTTTTTCCTCCATCATCCTTACCAGTTCTTCCCTGGTAACGAACTCTGCCATTTCCTGCAACAAACAAAGGGAGGAATAAGGATAAGAATAGGATGAAACGGATTAGGCTCTGCGTTGTGCGCGAGTTTTCCGCGGTGACGGTGTTTTCGCGTTATCGACGCAAATTTTCCTAGTCGACCCTTTCGGCCTACCCCTACGCTTTCCGATCGTCGGGTCGACTGGTATACATGGCTCGCTGCCATTTACAATTTGCCGCACAGACTCACTCAAAACATTTGCCCTCGCAGTAGGCTCATTCCTGCACACCACCTCACGCTCGCTAGCGTCAGGATTTTCGCACGCATTTTCCGTCGCTGTATTTTCTTCACCTGAAGACTCCGGTTCAACTCTTGCGATCCATTTCTTCAGTTGTTGTACAGCCACTGGACTTTGTTCGTTGCCAAAGGCGTCTACTATCGTATACGTATTGCTACCTAGCTTTTCAACCACTGTATACGGACCTGTATACTTGGGCGCTAGGCTAGCTGTAAAGCCTTTAGCCTTACTGGATAGGACCTTGTTTTTTCTCCAGACCATGTCACCAGGCTGGAAAATTACTTCGCGGTGTCGCTTGTTGTAATGCTCAGCCGCTCTGTCCTGCTGAATTCTTTAATTTTCGCCAGCTTTTCTTCTTAAGTCTTTGGCTCTGGCTGTCTTGTTCAGCCTTTCTTGAAGAGCGATTTCTTCATACTTCTTTAGTGTCTCGTCAGCTAGCTTTTTGCTGACTACACTACAGTCGATCGGCTGACGCAACATGTTCAACATGGCCGGAGTCGTTTTTATTGCCGAATGCTCCGCCCTGTTGTATGCGCAGACCAGCTCGGGTAAAAGGACGTCCCACTTCTGCTGATTGTCTGCAATAAAGCATCGGATCATCATTTTTAGAGTCCTGTTCAGCCTTTCGACTTGGCCGTTAGACTCAGGGTTATTGGTCGGAGAGTTTTCGTGTTCGATACCGAGTTTGACCAGTCGGCTATCGATTGTACGATTTTTAAACTCTGACCCTTGATCCGACAAGAACACTTCTGGCTGACCCCACCGTAAAATCACGTCTTGCCAGATGTGGTTCCATATGGCTTCACCATCAGCCCGTTTTAACGGTGTCACTTCTGCCCAACGTGTGAACAGATCCGTTAAAACTAAGACATACTTGTGTCCGTTGTCGCTACGGGTATATGGACCTAGTATGTCGCCTGACACCACCTGCCATGGTCTTACGATCGGTCGCTTTCCCATCAGACCCCCAGGCAAACGCTGTTCCACCTTTTGCATTTGGCATATCTGGCATGATTTTACATAAGCCTCTATGTCCTTATACATACCAGGCCAAAAATACTCTTGGATAACTCTCTTCAGAGTTTTATTTCAGTCCAAGTGTCCTGCAAGGGGTGCGTCATGTTTTTCCTTAAGGATATCGTTCCTCAAAAACACAGGTGCCACCAGTTTCCAAGCGGAGTCGTCACCGACTGCTTCTTCAATTAAGTCGTCAGACTTGTAAAAATGAAGCTTGCCACCCATGACCTTCCATCTAAGGAACTTGCCTGGATTTCTCTGCACGGCCTTCATTTTATTTACATACCAGTCGTCCAGCTCTCCGTCAGGATAGCCTACGGCTGCAACAGTCGTCTCGTCTCCCTCATACATACGTGACAGGGCGTCGGGCACCACATTTAAGGAACCTTTCCGGTATTCCGTCGAAAATGTGTAGCTTTGCAGTTCTAGCGACCATCTTGCTAGCCTGCCCGTCGCGTTCGACAGTTTGTTTAGCCACTTCAGCGAATTGTGGTCCGTAATTACGTGAAATTTAAAACCTTCTACGTAACATCGAAACTTCCTAATCGCCTCGACTACTGCAAAACATTCACGTTCTGTCACCGTATAATTGCGTTGTGCTGGATTCAGAACTCGGCTAAAATATTCAATGACTCTCTCCTCGCCATTAATGGTTTGAGTCAAACATGCCCCGATACCAGTGTCTGAAGCATCGGTCTGAGTCACGAACGGCTGGGAAAATCCGGCCTTGCCAGCACTGGGGCTGAGGCTAGCAGGTCTATGATTTTCTCAAACGCCTGTTGTTGCTCAGCCTCCCATTTATAACAGACTCTTGTGCTTGTGAGTCTCGTCAGCGGTTTGGCTACCGTAGCGAAATTTTTCAAAAATTTTCTGTACCAGGAAGCCATTCCCAAGAACCTCTTCAATTTCTTGCGGTTGTTTGGGATAGTATAATTCCAAGATGGCCTCGACTTTTCCTGGACATGGTCGAATTCCATCTCTGCTGACGATTACGCCTAAATATTTTACTTCAGACTGGCAAAATTTACTTTTACTGCGGTTTACCGTCAGTCCAGCCTCTCTCAATCTAGCCAGTATGGCTTCGAGGATCCGCATATGCGTCTCGAAGTCTTCCGTAACGATTATGATATCATCGAGGTACGCATAGGCATATGGGCCAAGCTCTCGAATTATCATATCTATCAGGCGTTGGAAAGTCGATCCAGCCTGATCTAACCCAAACGGCATTCTTTTAAATTGAAACTGGCCTAAGCCAGGCACCGTAAAAGCCGTTATTGGCCTCGACTCTTTCTTCAGTGGCACCTGATGGTACGCTGATGACAAATCCAGAGTCGATATGTATTTGGCCGTTTTAAACCTTCTCAGAATATCATCCATATAAGGTAAAGGACAGGCTTCGGTTTTCCTGGAGACTGAATTAACCTTACGGAAATCTATACAAAATCTCCTAGTGCCGTCTTCTTTCGTCACCATGACCACCGGTGACAACCAGCCGCTTCTCGGAGCAGGCTCAATAATGTCGTTCTCAAGCATCTTTACTACATGCTCGTACATCTCCAGTTGTACTACCGGTGAAACTGGATAATACCTCTGTTTAATAGGCTTTGAGTCACCTACATCGATCTCATGTTCAATCCACGTAGTGCAGCCTAAAGGCTTGTCGTCTGGCTGGAAAACTCTATCTAGCAAGTCGTTTATACGTTCTTGCTCTTCAGACCCGATGTCGGTTAGACCTATTGACGCTAGGCTTGTTACTTCAGCCTCAGTCACGGCTGCAACCTCTAGGTCTACTACTTTATCAGCAATCCGGATGTTCAACTTATTTGTGGCTGGATCTAGTATCGCATCAAATGCACGTACGAAGTTTTTCCCCAGATAACAATCTGAGTCTAGATCCAACATGATAGCCACTTTAATTTCTTGCGTCACTCCTGCAACTTCAAACGGTAGGACCACATGTCCTGCAATTGGGCATCTACGGCCATCAGCCACTTTGGCTCCTTTGCCGTGGTAGATCTCAATTTTCCGCCTGAGCGCTGACGCCATCTGGATAGCTGAAGATCCCATAACTGTGAGCGACGCTCCAGGATCATACAGAGCTCTGATTCGGAATTCACCAATGTCAACTGGTAGCCACCATCTTCCTTCCGGTTGAGTCTCCTGTATAGCCGACTTCTTCTTTGCTTGCTCAGTACTCTTCGGGTCTACCGAGCATGCATGAGTACCATCTCCGAGTGATGGTTGATCTGTGACCTTGGCGGAGTAAGATCGACGTCGACTTACTCCGCCTTTTTCTCGTTTTCCGGCCTCTCGGGACAATCTGGACGCTTAAGTCCTTCCTTGTTACAATGGAAACACCGGACTACCCTATCCTCGTCCCGAGGTTTTTTCTTCCTTTCCCCACTCCTGCCTCGCTTCGGAGAAGGGCTCCTAGACTTCCCCCCGTCTGCCGATTTACGTCTTTGCTTGGCCTGTTTGGCTTTGTTTGAATTCTGGGGCCTCGGGCCCGATGGCTTACCAGGATTCTTACTTTTAGCTTGAATTTGAGACATCAAACTCAATAGGCGGCTCATAACCATGGCGTCGTCAGACTTGCCATCTGTAGTCGTTGCGGCTATGTTTATTTTCGGTTTTTTACTCGCCTTGTTTTCTTTATAAGCCAGATTTGGCCATAATGACGTCGACGGTGACGGTGGTGGTCTATACAAGGTTTCGCTAACCATTGTTTTCTCGATATCAACCGCTTGACTAAGTAAGCCCGTAACTGACTTTACTTCGTCTCGCCTAATTTGTCTACGCAGATAAGGTTGCATATTTGTCAACATAAAGTCGACCATCTCCATCTCGGTTGGTACTGGTCTCATTTTCAGCAACAACGATTGCAAACACGTCATGTAGTCTCTCACTGGTTCATCGACACCTTGTGTTCTGTTGGTAGCCTCGACTCGTAGACTCTGTTGATAATCGCCGATCCCATACCATCCACGAGCCGCTTGGCAAAAGGCTGACCATGTGTGTATGTTTTTCTTGCAATCCCGGTACCATGTTGACGCTAACCCGGTTAACAATATCGGTAATGCGTCTAACAATTGTTTTTCTGTCAAGTTAGCTAGCTCATTAGCCTCTGCGACTTGGATCAGAAATAGCTCGATGCTCGACTCGTTGCTACCGTCGAACCTAAACTTCCACCTCCGAACGATCGAGCCGATATCGATAGGCTTTTCTAGCCTTTGTAGGTTATTACCTGCCTGTCGTGGCATTGGTAACTCACTTTGTTGTAGGCCTTGCAGTCTTTCCAACTCTGCCGTCAAAGCTCTCATCTGGGCTTGTATTTTCTCTATGGCCCTTGCCTTTGCTGAATCACCGATCGGACTCGAATCCTTGCCGTTGTCCTTGTCAGAGTCTCTCGCACTTGCCTGAACTCCCTCACGAACTCGTGCATGGTCCGTCGAAGTTCTTCCATCACGTCGCCATCTTGACTGGCTGTGTCACTGTCTTCAGCCTGACTGGCCTTTTCTTGACTCCTGCTGTTCGCATCGTTCAACTGAAGCTGGGTCGCTGCCTTCATCACCTGTTGGTCGATCAGGCAGGCTAGCGGGTGTTCCCCGCTCGTGGTATAGTCCGGGTTTAAAATTGTTGAACCCGACTTTTCCCACAAAGTCATGGCTATAAACTCAGTCCGGAGATCCTCGCGTTTAATCTTTACCGCATCCTGGTCATGCGACTCGTCCGTGACAAAATCTTCGGCTGAGTAGTTGCCCACAAGCCACTTAATCAGCCTTTTGTGCCTCTCACGAGTCGAGCCATCAGGCTTGAGTTGTAAATCTCTCATAGCCTCCTCGATTATCTCCTCGTCCTCTGCGAACAGCCAGGAATACACCAGGTGCTCCTTCGCCCTCCTCTCTGACTCGTCCATCCTAAATCTGACAAAAAGGAGACCCTAAACCCTCGTGACAGTACCACACACTCTAGCTTAATTTAATTTTACAATCGCAATGATGATTAAAAATATATTTTCTAACTTCCAACAATCCTGTAAGAAAGAAAAAAAAAAAAAAATTTTTATTTTTAATTTTATATTTCTGAGTTTATTTTAAAATAAAGCGATATTCGAAAAAGAAAATCAACCCGAATAGGCTTAATAGCCTGCCGACTCACCAAAAGGTTTTGACAAAACCCCAGGTCGGCTTACCGAGAAAAAAAAACAAATTCGAATAGGCTTAATAGCCTGCCGACTCACCAAAAGGTTTTGAAAAAACCCAAGGTCGGCTTACCGGAACAAAAACAACAACAAAATCTGGCTGTTCTAACCCGCGTTGGAACACCGATTTTTATGCTCAGAAATATAAATTACAGTTGCTACTAATTACTAGTTAGTAGCACGCTGTAGAAAAAATCAAAAACAAAATTGCAAAAAAAAAACAAAAAAAAATAAAAAATTAATAATAAAAATAAATTATTATTTTCCAATCCGCCAGACACTCATTAACTGTCACGATTTATGGGTTTTTTTTACAAAGTGGAAAAAATAAATAAATAAAAAAAAATCAAAATCACAAATTTTCCATTTTGTAATTTATAGCGCATGAAAATATTCTCTCACATACACGCTAATCGAGACTTTGTTTTCTTTCGCGCTCGCGACAACCGACCTTGAACCTAGTCGGCAGCAGTACTTCGCTACTGCGCTCGTCTTCACACACTACGCACACTATCGAGCACCGTGACGTAGGTACTCGAATTTAAAAATCCACCACGTTGTTGGGCGCCATGTTATAGGGCTCAAATTAATGAGGCAGACTCGGGAATACGACCCACGTTGATTTGCCGAGCTCGCCTTGCAGCCGCTATAATCTCGGTCGCAGTCGGCTACCCGCCGACAAACTTCCTGTAAAAGGAGAAAAACCCGACCGCGATAATAAACACTCAAGTGATCTAGGAATCGGGGAGGGCGCGACAGCTCGTTAAATTCGGTAGGTGGGCGTGGGCTAGTAGATTCGAGCGCAAGGAATACCGGTTAGAATAAATAATTGTAATTCAAAAAAATTAATTTTTAATATTTAATTATAAAAAAATCAACTTAAAAACTAATACAAAATTGATGTCTAACGCGGTAATTAACTTTAAATAAATACTCGTATAATCGAGTTTTCGAAACGACAACAAAGAATTATCGTTGCTCTTTAAATCGAGCGGCGCGCGCATACAACAACCTGCTGCTATCGGTAGCTTACGCGCGCGCGAGGAAAGAAAAAGAAAACAAAGTATATCGCGATTTACAATTAAGTGATCCCGGACACACACACTCACAATCGTTGTTTTATACAGAACAAAACTCACTCTAAATCGCCGCAGGTGCACCTGTTCTAAGTCGCAAGGCTGGTAACAAAGCCACTCAGCTGTGTGTAGCTCTCCAAGCTACGATGGCTCCCGACCGGCGTCTGGCTCAGCGTCGTCGTCTTAGTCTTGAGAATACCAAGTCGTCAGGTGATGACAATCTTCCTGCTGACTTGGTTTGCCTTGTTGGATTTCTCACCGACACGCACGACACTGCAACCGAACTCTTTTAAGCGAATTTCTACGATATCAGTGAAGTTTTCAATACGCGAGTTTACGAACGATACGTGTTCGTTCAAGCGTTGACTCCGGAATGCTCTCCCGTCCTCGTTCCACCCGCCCCGATATTCCATAGCTTCCCGCGCATTCCGATCCCACTCGTGCAGCGTTCTAACGGTCGCGCGGCGAACATGAAATTAATTTAATAAATTAATGAAATTAATAACATCGTCGCGTTAATTAACTCGACCGTTACAGTATTTAAATAAAATAATTAATATTTGTTCACTAACATTGAGTTTTGAAAAGTTAGTGGTAAAGATTTCATGGAGTTTAGTTTAGTGTTTTATTTTACTTATCAGAGTTTTTTAAGTGTTCTTCCAGAATGAAATGAATAGATTCTGGGTTTGAGTTTAAATATTTGGGTTTTTTATTAAGAGTATGTTCAAAGAAAAAATAAATACTCTTAAGGCGAAGTCAGGCTCGTATCATCGGTAAAAAAGTTTTAGATAAATTTTAAAGCGAATTTTCATCGAATATTAATTTTTTTGGACTCAAAAAGAAGCTTGTAATCATGGTTTGCGGGCTACAGAGCCATTTTTTGCAAATTCCTTTTCATTTAATTTTCAAAATAACTTTAAGACATAATTGGACATGAGAGGTTAAGTCGTTACTTAAAATTAAATTAAAAATGAAGGAATCGAAAAATTTTAAAAAAGACTCTGTAGCCCGCTAACTAAGATCACAAGCTTTAAATTAAGTCCAAAAAAATTAAAATCCAATGAAAATTCGCTTCAGAATTTATCTAAAACTTTTTCACCGATGATACGAGCCTGACTTCACCTCAATAATTAAAATGATATATATTTTATAATAAAGTAAATATATTTAATTTCTTTGTGATTCGGCTATCCCTATATTTAGATTAATAGTTTCTAGAAAAGATATTAAGGTGGTGGGTCTAAACGGAATTAATTACATTTTTATATATTTATCAGTTTTAGGATTACCTTATTCTTACAATTATTAAATTAAAATATTTTTCTGTAAAAACCAGAGTACTGTTCAAAATTTAATGTATTTACATCTAGTTTATACAATTTTCATCTCGTCATAGTTCTTAGGAAATGAAGTACAAAACATTTGTGATACTAATTTTAACAAGTAATTGTATTATTCTGTTGTAAGCTTCTAATAAAAAATTTACTGCAAATTTCATTCGATCGATTATCTTCTTTTGCTTTTCACCGTATGCCCTTTTTTTCACATATTTTTTATTATTCCTAATTAACATTTTCATTTGTTTATTTTTTTTTCACACTTGGATTTTTAATTCAATTTAAAATATAAAATTAGTTCTAAAGGATTCATGATGACGAGAAAAATTAAATAAAATTATATATTTATAATTTTTTTTGTCCAAATTTAAATTGGCGGCGAAAAAATGGTCTGCGCCCGCGCGCGCACGCACACATTGTGCTTATCTTATAGCATTCCACTCCAGGGAATTGCTGCTGGTTTTTTCCGATAATTTGACTGATAAAATGTTCATAACTATTTCCTTATTAAGAACGCACAACTTTTTTTTCATAATCTTCTAGGAGAGAGAATAGGAAAAACTCCTACTTTTCGAGATTGGAGAATGTCCTTTTTTTTTGTTAAAACTCATCAACTATTAGTGAACACTCCTATTTATTTTTCTCCGTGTGAGACTTTGTTCTGAAATCATGAATGATTCTGAAATTTAGACCTGATGATCTAGTTATGTTTATTATTCATTTCGAAAGTTCGCGTCTTCTGAAACTCTCGCGGTATGTATCTATGTCAGAATAAGAAAAAGTATATAAACAGGAATCTGGTCAAATATTTTAAAATAGCGTCTCCGACAGATTTTCAATATTAAACTTTGATCGTACATGAAAAAAAGTGTAGGCAATTAACTGAATAAGAAAACTGCAAAACAGTTTACAAGCAAATCTAATCGTAATTACATCATTTTCAATGCGCTCACTGCCCTAAACTTTTTTCCGTGAAGTTTCTGTAATTATTTATTTACTATATCGGCCTAGCGTTATTGAAATTTTAGTTTTTTAAGTTGATTTTTCATTAAAAATATTTTGTTTACTGCTGTATGAAGCGTAAATGAGGATTTAGATTTGTTGACTTATTATTTGTTAATTGAAAATAATTTTTTATTGCTGTGCCAAGCGTTATTATGATTTTGAGTTTGTCAATAAAATATTTGTCAATTTAATAAAAATTTTTTTACCGCAGCCCTCTGCGATTTGTCAGTTTTTTTGTTTATCTATCTATGCCTGTAAGTACCTAGAATTATTGGACTTTTGAGGCTTGTTGGTTCCCCGGTTGCATATATCGTATTTAGACGTTCACGGACTATAGGCCATACATTTTTGGATTGGCTCCTGACGGACGCTTAATTCTGGGTCTAAACGAACCATCGGTCGCGATATTCCAGCGCCAAAACTCGCAAAAATCAGTCAAAGGTGTTCAAGTGTCCTTTAAACGTTCTAGAACATTATCATACGTGCTTACCATGTCTTCCTGGTTGCATTGGTCATGACGTCTTCGAGGGCTTTACGAAAGATGTACATGGAAGTATTTATTATTTCATAGATGATAAAAAATGGTATACCTTGAAATTTCTCAACACCCAGCTTAAGAATATGAAACTTCCAAACATGTCAATAATTGATATCCCAGAAATCAAACGGAAAGAAAAAGGTAAACCTGGAAAATTGATCGGTGTAGCTTATCAAGTACGTCGCCTAGTTCTTATTTTACCATTAGTTATTGCTGACAAAAACTTATTTACAGTTTCGAGTGGGACTTTTCCCAGGTAACCCTCTAAAGCTAAAGCATGCTTTTATGCAACATTACCCACACATGATTCGAGATTTAAGGCCATTAAAACGAATTTGGGCTCTTCGTTTTGAGTCAAAGCATGCGTTTTTTAAATATATTGTCAAACGATTGCATAACTTTGTTAATTTACAGTATAGTCTTGCTGAAAAGCATGAACTTATGCAATCTTCATTGGAAAATGATTTCTCAGATTCTGTTCAAGTAGACGATTTCTATTCTATAAATACGAATAGTCCCGAAAACATTTTCTTGCAAAAAAATGTTGATGCCAATTTGAAGAGGCTATTGAAAATTTGAATGAAAAAATCCAGTGAGTTTTCGCAAAAAAAATAACATACCGAAATATAACGTGCACCAAAGGTATGTATGCGAACGGCACTAGCAAGTTCGGAGGCTAAATGAAATGTAAAATTGAAAAAATCGCATTAAATCATGATTTGATGGCTTTTTATTTTCTGGGTAAAGCCTTCGAAATAATTTGCAATGCTGATATTGGAGTTTACGAAGCTGAATCTCATGACTAATCAAACTTATTGATTTCATCTTATAATTATTCCCAGTTACTATCTTCCGATCCTATAATTAAATCGTCAATATAATTGCAAAAAGTTTATTTGACTAAGTACGCACCTTACATTGAACTGTTGAGCAAAAACAATACTTGCGATGAGTGTAAATTAGTTTGTATTTTCTATTATCAGTTTTGTCTTCGTCTATTCCAAAGTAATAATACTATAAATAAAAAGGATAATTTATAAATAAATAAAAAATTTTTATTAGAACCAATCAGTTTTTCAAATAATAAGCCTTACTTACTTCTTTTTTTGTTTTCAATAGAGTTTACCCAAACAGTATTGCCTCAACCTTTGAATTTGTACAGATGCATTTTTTTAATATTGTCAACCTCGATCCTGCGAGAATCAAGTGAGATGATAAAAGAAAAAGCATTTACGTTACTTACTAAACTAAATAAACTAAAGAAAAAAGAACAACTTGATGTAAATAGTTTTCCTTATAATAAAAAGAATGGTTGGTGATTGTTCGTAGTAAAATTAATTAAATGATCCAAGTGTTTGGTCTTAACGAACAAAGTATAAATTTATTTAAAAATTACATATACTGACGTTTCGTTGTCATTAACAGGACAACCTTCTCAAAGCTACAAACATACAAAAAGATGTATTATTAATAACAATCTAAAAAAATTACAAATAATGTTGAATATAAAATAGATTCTCACAGGTAAATAAATATAGATATAAACAGACATATTTATGACTGTAGTCATCACAGATAAGTTACTTAAAAATTATAAACATTGTACACTTAATATTGTTTTTTATTTAATTTTAATTTTGTCTTAAAGTGCACTGGTGTAAGTGCAAGTTGATCGAAAACTAACTATGAGACACTTGCAAAGCGATGAGAGAACTCAAGCTGAGGTTTATGGGTGTGAGAAGGGGAAAAGATGATAAGAGTGGGGTTTATTTTAATTTCAATTTCAAAGAGTCTAATGACTTCTTATAGTCATTTTTCAAATATTGTGTATCTGTCTTCTTGTTTATGTTATCATAATAAAAATAAATAATGAGCATTTCTAAAAATCTCCTCTTATAGATATTCTGCTCGTTCTCCAGGATTTTAACATTGGCAAAGTCAAAATTGTGTAACGTCTTCTCACAATGTAGAGAAATAACCGAAGTCTGTGAATGATTTTTCACGTAATTACGGTGCTCATATATCCTTCTACTTAACTTACGACCTGTCTCACCTATATACTTTACGTTACAATCATTGCAATTAGCAAGATACACAACACCCGGCTTATCGAGCGTATCTATCAAATCTTTCCCAAGTGTGAAAAAACCTTTCGGAATATTAATGTTCCTATAAACAACTTTAAGGTTAAAAGATTTGAAAATGTGTTGGATTTTTGGGACGAAATATTTATGAAACGGTAACAATAAAAAACCTGAATGGTTGACAGTATAAGCAATTTTCTGGGTTTTGCCATTGATTATTTTCAATCTGTAGTCAATGTGGTGATTGAAGAAGTTGTGAGGATAATTATTGTCCTTCAGTAACATTCTAACTTTTTTCAAGGTATCTCCATGGAACTGAGGGCTGGAAAGTTTGATGGCTTTATCTACAAGAGAATATATTATAGCTATCTTTTGGTGGATGGGATGATGCGATAAAAAATTAACGTATCTACCAGACGCGGTCGATTTTTGGTACCAATTGGTCAGTATTACATTGTTATAGTTAGAAACAGTGATGTCGAGAAAATTAAGTTCTTTCATTTCATTCTGACGTTCAACCGTGAATTGTAAAAGCTTATTGAATTCGTTAAAAACCTTAAGAATCATCGTAAGTTGTGCTGTGGTGCATATAAGAAAAATATCGTCTACGTAACGCCTATAGAATAAGTGACTCAACTTTGGAACTGCAGAACAATTCAACAACCTCACAGATGTCGATGTCTATCAGCATCACACTACTAGTCACGCCGATCAAAACATAAACAATAACAACTGTTCTTTTTCGAAGAAGTACACATTACAACTATTACACAGCAGACTGAAGAACTCTAGTACTAAAATTTCTTTTATTTTTAACATCTTGTTCTCCCTCTATGGATTTGCTATTTCTAAAAAGTTTGTTAGACTTTCGAAAACTTTTTTAAACTATTCTAAACTAAAATCTAGGCTTTCTTACCTTCTCACCTGTAGATCCTTTGGCACCTTTCCCAAACACCTGATTACTTTGAATGCTAACTTTAATAGCCTTAGCTTTAAGCACCATAAATCTAACAAAGACAATTATTCACTTTCTTTTTTAATTAAAAAACGAGTTTTGAATATTGAGATAAGTGATTGTGTTAAATCTATACGTTCTTACAAAAAACATATAAGCTCTGAGAGGATTGAGCTGGAAAGACTTACCACCAAAACGCTAGTTGAAAACTTTTTCAACTTTTGCACTAATTACAATAGGTATTGCTTACATAATCATAGGAAGACCTTGTATAACAAATTTCAACGCTCCCTTCAGTTGACTAGTCCACGTCTTTATCAGATAGTTTTTAAGAATAACAGTCAGGACAGAATTTCATCTCCCCCAGTGCTAACTCACCAATATAACAATTTACACCATTCTTATCTTGATAACCCTTTATCTTCGGATCAGTTAATATCTGAATTTTCTGTTACCTCTGAACAAAAATGGTTAGATAATCTTTCAGGCTTACAACTTCCTGATAATGTTGTTGACGTTCTAAGGTTAGGCGAAAATTTTTGACAACCGTACTTCAAGCTCTTTCTACCCAATAACCAAATCGGCCAAGCTCTTACCCCCTCCAATAACCGAGTTTTTCAAGCTCCTACCCCAATAACACAACTTGCAAGGCTGCAACCACTTAATAACCGAATTTAATGAGCTGCTGTTCCCAATAATCCGATTTTTATAACATTAACCACACAATAATCCAATGTGCTCAGCTCTTAACCCCCAATAACCGAGTTCCTCAAGCTCCTACCCCCCAATAACCGAGTTTCTTCAGCTTTACCTTGCAACAATCTCATTCATCTGCTATTACTTTTTGACAACCGTACTGCAAGCTCTTTCTACTCAATAACCAAGTTGGCCAAGCTCTTACCCCCTCAAATAACCGAGTTTTTCAAGCTCCTACCCCAATAACACAACTTGTAAGGCTGCAACCACTAAATAACCGAATTTAATGAGCTGCTGTTCCCAATAATCCGATTTTTATAACATTAACCACACAATAATCCAATGCGCTAAGCTCGAGACCCCCAATAACCGAGTTTCTTAAGCTCTACCTTGCAACAATCTCATTCATCAAGCTATTACTTTTTGACAACCGTACTGCAAGCTCTTTCTACCCAATAACCAAGTCGGCCAAGCTCTTACCCCCTCCAATAACCGAGTTTTTCAAGCTCCTGCCCCAATAACAAAATTTGCAAGGCTGCAACCTCTTGATAACCGAATTTGATGAGCTGCTGTTCCCAATAATCCGATTTGTACAACATTAACCACACAATAATCTAATAAGCTAAGCTCTTAACCCCCAATAACCGAGTTCCTCAAGCTCCTACCCCCCAATAACCGAGTTTCTTAAGCTCTACCTTGCAACATCCTCATTCATCAAGCTTTTACTTTTTGATAACCGTACTGCAAGCTCTTTCTACCCAATAACCAAGTCGGCCAAGCTCTTACTCCCTCAATAACCGAGTTTTTCAAGTTCCTACCCCAATAACACAACTTGCAAGGCTACAACCATTCAATAACCAAATTTGATGAGCATCTATTCCCAATAATCCGATTTGCTGAACATTAACCACACAATAACCCAATGCCCTAAGCAAGAGACCCCCAATAACCGAGTTTCTTAAGCTCTACCTTGACACAATCTCATTCATCAAGCTATTACTTTTTGACAACCGTACTGCAAGCTCTTTCTACCCAATAACCAAGTCAACCGAGCTCTTACCTACTCCAATAACCGAGTTTTTCAAGCTCCCGCCCCAATGACAAAATTTGCAAGGCTGCAACCTCTTAATAACCGAATTTGATGAGCTGCTGTTCCCAATAATCCGATTTGTACAACATTAACCACACAATAATCCAATGTGCTAAGCTCTTAACCCCAAATAACCGAGTTCCTCAAGCTCCTACCCCCCAATAACCGAGTTTCTCAAGCTCTACCTTGCAACAACCTCATTCATCAAGCTTTTACTTTTTGATAACCGTACTGCAAGCTCTTTCTACCCAATAACCAAGTCGGCCAAGCTCTTACTCCCTCAATAACCGAGTTTTTCAAGTTCCTACCCCAATAAAACAACTTGCAAGGCTACAACCACTCAATAACCGAATTTGATGAGCTGCTATTCCCAATAATCCGATTTGCTGAACATTAACCACACAATTACCCAATGCCCTAAGCTCGAGACCCCCAATAACCGAGTTTCTTAAGCTCTACCTTGCAACAATCTCATTCATCAAGCTATTACTTTTTGACAACCGTACTGCAAGCTCTTTTACCCAATAACCAAGTCGGCCAAGCTCTTACCGCCTCAAATAACCGAGTTTTTCAAGCTCCTACCCCAATAACACAACTTGTAAGGCTACAACCACTCAATAACCGAATTTGATGAGCTGCTATTCCTAATAATCCGATTTGCTGAACATTAACCACACAATTACCCAATGCCCTAAGCTCGAGACCCCCAATAACCGAGTTTCTTAAGCTCTACCTTGCAACAATCTCATTCATCAAGCTATTACTTTTTGACAACCGTACTGCAAGCTCTTTTACCCAATAACCAAGTCGGCCAAGCTCTTACTGCCTCCAATAACCGAGTTTTTCAAGCTCCTGCCCCAATAACACAACCCACAAGGCTGCAACCACTTCATAACCAAATTTGATGAGCTGCTGTTCCCAATAATCCGATTTGTACAACATTAACCACACAATAATCCAATGTGCTAAGCTCTTAACCCCCAATAACCGAGTTTCTCAAGCTCTACCTTGCAACAATCTCATTCATCAAGCTATTACTTTTTGACAACCGTACTGCAAGCTCTTTTACCCAATAACCAAGTCGGCCAAGCTCTTACCCCCTCCAATAACCGAGTTTTCCAAGCTCCTGCCCCAATAACAAAATTTGCAAGGCTGCAACCTCTTAATAACCGAATTTGATGAGCTGCTGTTCCCAATAATCCGATTTGTAAAACATTAACCACACAATAATCCAATGTGCTAAGCTCTTAACCTCCAATAACCGAGTTCCTCAAGCTCCTACCCTCCAATAACCGAGTTTCTCAAGCTCTACCTTGCAACAACCTCATTCATCAAGCTTTTACTTTTTGATAACCGTACAGCAAGCTCTCTCTACCCAATAACCAAGTCGGCCAAGCTCTTGTTCCCTCAATAACCGAGTTTTTCAAGTTCCTACCCCAATAACACAACTTGCAAAGCTACAAACACTTAATAACCGAATTTGATGAGCTGCTATTCCCAATAATCCGATTTGCTGAACATTAACCACACAATAACCTAATCCCCTAAGCTCGAGACCCCCAATAACCGAGTTTCTTAAGCTCTACCTTGCAACAATCTCATTCATCAAGCTATTACTTTTTGACAACCGTACTGCAAGCTCTTTTACCCAATTACCAAGTCGGCCAAGCTCTTACCCCCTCTAATAACCAAGTTTTTCAAGCTCCTGCCCCAATAACACAACTTGCAAGGCTACAACCACTCAATAACCGAATTTGATGAGCTGCTATTCCCAATAATCCGATTTGCTGAACATTAACCACACAATAACCCAATGCCCTAAGCTCGAGACCCCCAATAACCGAGTTTCTTAAGCTCTACCTTGCAACAATCTCATTCATCAAGCTATTACTTTTTGACAACCGTACTGCAAGCTCTTTTACCCAATAACCAAGTCGGCCAAGCTCTTACCGCCTCCAATAACCGAGTTTTTCAAGCTCCTGCCCCAATAACACAACCCACAAGGCTGCAACCACTTCATAACCAAATTTGATGAGCTGCTGTTCCCAATAATCCGATTTGTACAACATTAACCACACAATAATCCAATGTGCTAAGCTCTTAACCCCCAATAACCGAGTTTCTCAAGCTCTACCTTGCAACAATCTCATTCATCAAGCTATTACTTTTTGACAACCGTACTGCAAGCTCTTTTACCCAATAACCAAGTCGGCCAAGCTCTTACCCCCTCCAATAACCGAGTTTTCCAAGCTCCTGCCCCAATAACAAAATTTGCAAGGCTGCAACCTCTTAATAACCGAATTTGATGAGCTGCTGTTCCCAATAATCCGATTTGTAAAACTTTAACCACACAATAATCCAATGTGCTAAGCTCTTAACCTCCAATAACCGAGTTCCTCAAGCTCCTACCCTCCAATAACCGAGTTTCTCAAGCTCTACCTTGCAACAACCTCATTCATCAAGCTTTTACTTTTTGATAACCGTACTGCAAGCTCTTTCTACCCAATAACCAAGTCGGCCAAGCTCTTGTTCCCTCAATAACCGAGTTTTTCAAGTTCCTACCCCAATAACACAACTTGCAAAGCTACAACCACTTAATAACCGAATTTGATGAGCTGCTATTCCCAATAATCCGATTTGCTGAACATTAACCACACAATAACCTAATCCCCTAAGCTCGAGACCCCCAATAACCGAGTTTCTTAAGCTCTACCTTGCAACAATCTCATTCATCAAGCTATTACTTTTTGACAACCGTACTGCAAGCTCTTTTACCCAATTACCAAGTCGGCCAAGCTCTTACCCCCTCTAATAACCAAGTTTTTCAAGCTCCTGCCCCAATAACACAACTTGCAAGGCTACAACCACTCAATAACCGAATTTGATGAGCTGCTATTCCCAATAATCCGATTTGCTGAACATTAACCACACAATAACCCAATGCCCTAAGCTCGAGACCCCCAATAACCGAGTTTCTTAAGCTCTACCTTGCAACAATCTCATTCATCAAGCTATTACTTTTTGACAACCGTACTGCAAGCTCTTTCTACCCAATAACCAAGTCAGCCGAGCTTTTACCCCCTCCAATAACCAAGTTTTTCAAGCTCCTGCCCCAATAACAAAATTTGCCAGGCTGCAACCTCTTAATAACCGAATTTGATGAGCTGCTGTTCCCAATAATCCAATTTGTACAACATTAACCACACAATAATCCAATGTGCTAAGCTCTTAACCCCCAATAACCGAGTTCCTCAAGCTCCTACCCCCCAATAACCGAGTTTTCAAGTCTTACTTCACAACCACCTCATTCATCAAGCTATTACTTTTTGATAACCGTACTGCAAGTTATTTCCACTCAATTACCAAGTTGGCCAAGCTCTTACCCCTTCAATAACCGAGTTTTTCAAGCTCTTACCTTAATAACCGAATTTGATGAGCTGCTATTCCCAATAATCTGATTTGTCAAACATTAACCACATAATAACCCGATACGCTAAGCTCCTACCTCCCCCCCCCCCCCCACTAACCGAGTTTCTCAAGCTCTACCTTGGAACTACCTCATTCATCAAGCTTTTACTTTTTGATAACTGTACTGCAAGCTTTTTCTACCAAATGACCAAGTTGCCCAAGCTCTTACCCCCTCCAATAACCGAGTTTTTTAAGCTCCTACCCCAATAACACAGCTTGCAAGGCTACAACCACTCAATAACTGAATTTGATGAGCTGCTATTCCCAATAATCCAATTTGTCGAACATTAACCACACAATAACCCGATGCACTAAGCTCCTAATCCCCAATAACCGAGTTTCTCAAGCTCCACCTCGCAACAACCTTATTCATCAAGCTTCTACTTTTTGATAACTGTACTGCAAGATTTTCCTTCTCAATAACCAAGTCGGAAAAGCCTTACCCCCTCCAATAACCGAGTTTTTTGAGCTCCTACTTCAATAACACAACTTGCAAGGCTACAACCGCTCAGTTACCGAATTTTTTGAGCTGCTTTTCCCAATAATCCGATTTGCTGAACCTTAACCACACAATAACCCAATGCGCTAAGCTCGAGACCCCCAATAACCGAGTTTCTTAAGCTCTACCTTGCAACAATCTCATTCATCAAGCTATTACTTTTTGACAACCGTACTGCAAGCTCTTTTACCCAATAACCAAGTCGGCCAAGCTCTTACCCCCTCCAATAACCGAGTTTTTTAAGCTCCTACTTCAATAACACAACTTGCAAGGCTACAACCGCTCAATTACCGAATTTGTTGAGCTGCTTTTCCCAATAATCCGATTTGTACAACATTTACCACACAATAACCCAATGCGCTAACCTCTTAACCCCCAATAACCAAGTTTCTTAAGCTCTACCTTGCAATAACCTTATTTATCAAGATATTATTTTTTGACAACCGTACTGCAAGCTTTTTCTACCCAATAACCAAGTCGGCCAAGTTCTTACTCCCTCAATAACCGAGTTTTTCAAGCTCCTACCACAATAAACGAACTTGCAAGGCTACAATCACTCTATGAATTTGTTAAGCTGGTGTTTACAATAAGCTGATTTGTTAAATATTAACCAGCCAATAACCGGATACGCGCAGCTCTTAACCTTTTATAATCGAGTTTCTCAAGCCCACCTCCCAATAGTCGAGTTTTTGAAGCTTCTACCCCACAATTACTTTATTTTCAAGCCTTTGCTTCTTCAATGACCGAGTTTATCAAGCTTAATTTCAAATAACTACTTGTCCTTTTTTTACCCTCCAGCAATCGAACTTGCAAGGCTTCAACCACTCGATGACCAAATTTGTCCAGCTCCTATTTCCTAATTCATAATGCCCCGTCTGAACTGGTGGTTTAACCTCTTCTCGGCTTAACTTTGTTTTTAAGGATTTTGCATTGTTTTCGTTGAACTGAAGTTGCAAAATTAAACAAGAATACTCATATGAATTGTTATTAATTTTTAAACTACAAATTGAGCCATTATTCTCATGCCATCATAGCAAAATTCGTTAAATAAAGTTAAGCCGAGTATCGGTTAAACCGTGGTTAAACTGCCAGTGTAGACGGGGCATAAAGCTTTTTTTCATCACACGCTACGGAAAGTGCATACTTTCCTCCCTGTCCCAGAGCGGGAGTTTGCACTTTCCTTGGCTCGTGATGAAATAGTATATTACACACCTGGGAGAGTCAAAAATTAGCAAGCCCCTAGCAAACCCAAATTGACGCCCAAGCCGAAGGCGAGGGTGCCAAGGGTTTGCTAGGTGTAATATTTTTCGATTGAAGTATGCCAATGCTAGTCGACAAGAGTATCCTTAAGCCCTTATAAAAATACTGTGCGAGCAATGTTGCTTATTTCTGTTCTTGTTTTTTTATTACGTAAAGATTCTTATTATTAAAAGAAGTTTATTAAGTTTGTTCAGATGACTAATCGCATTAGATGAAGCTTAGTAAGTTTTGTCGAAGTTATTACACTTTACGGTAATAACTAAGTTCGTGATTAATCTAATAAATTAAATTATTGAAAAATTGAATTTAAAATATTTTATTCAAATAATGAATGAGTAATTTTCTAAATTAGACGCACACACATTTAATTGTGAAAAGGTAACCAATAAATTACTAAGACCAGTTTAAAGTATCTTTTTTTTTTCAACTAATTAAATAATTTTTAACAGGTTAAAGATAAAAATCTTGGGTTAGTAAATAGTTGTCCAGTCGTAGAAGAAAATTAAATATTGATCAGTTGAGAGTGTAATTAATTTTTGCCGACCATACTTATGATAAGTATTAAGTAAACTACTATTAATAAAAAAAAACAAACAAACAAACAAACAAAAATTTGAGCTGCTGTACCACTAATATTAATTGAAAAAAGAGTTGAATTTTTGTTGGAAATATTTTTCTTCCGAAAAATTTTTCATAGCAACAGTTATTTTAATGAGAAAGCTTAATCAAGGCCACAACTTCATATTTATGGGTTTAATTCGTATAATTCCTTTTTCAGATGTAAGTTTAGGAATAAAATTACTAATAAAAAGAATTGATGAAAATGCGATAATAAAGCTGTGTCACCAGTTCTATTATAGGTTATTAAATAAAACGATTACATCGGAATAAGCTAAAATGATGATTCAAAATTTGTTGCCGTAAGCTCGTTTCAAAATTTTCTGTAAAAAAGAAAAAATAGAATAAATTATAAATCACAGACAAGTAAAGGTTTAAAAAATGAAAAAAGTAAAGTAAAAACATATTCAGTCGAGAATACGCAGATGATGCTGACTTAATTTTATTCAGCCGTGCTATTTGATATATTTTTTATTTTTCTAAAAATTTTAATAACTAGTGTTAAACAAGACGATTACAAATAACAAACATTGAATTTAGACCAATATTATGTTCTACGTTGTCATATTTTTGTAAAGGCTAAATTTAAAGCATTTAATAATTTTAAAAATGGTTAAATTGAAAGACAGTTATTGCATTTTCATCTTTGATTGGAAATAAAAAAAGAAATAAATTTCAGGATGAATTTGACTGATGAAAAAACCTGTCCTATTCCCATTGTAGCTAATAATTTATCAGAAACTCAGCTTCCAACAATAAAAAATGTTCTTGAATACTTAGAAAATTTAAAGGAGCAAAAAAAGTTATTTGATCCATCGACTTCATTACTTTTAAATGATGTTGTAAAAAAATTGAAAGGAATCTGGCAACAAATAGGAATAGTTTTTGTAAGTAATGAAAGAATGAAGAAACTTTTAAATAACTGGCACGACAAATTGAAATCAATAAGAAAACGTTTTCGTGCCCGTCCGAATCCCAATGATACTCTTTTAAACGATATAAAAAATTTTCAAAAAAATGTTGCTTCTTTGTTTGATGTAGCCGTCTGTAAATGTCTTCCTTTAAAAGATTGTTCGTGTTCAGAAGAAATTCGTGTCCCTGAAGCTTTAAACGAATTTATAATCGATCAAAGATCTGCAAGAATACAATATATTCAAGATTTGGAAAAAATAAATGTAAATCAAAGTTTTCAACCTCTCAAAAAGAAGGCACGTACACAAAAATTTAAAAATAAGCAGGCAGTTGAAAATAATGATAATGCTCTTACTGAAGGCGCAGATGAGTTTGATCCAGTCTCGGAAGTTATAAGTTCTGAGAGTTACATTGTTATCATGCCTAATACTCTTCAAATGAGAACTCCGTTGCCAAATGTTGCAAAAATGTGTGTTCGGTATAAAGTAACTCCAAGAAAAGGCGGTGCAGTTGCATCAGCAGCTATTATTGACTTTATTAACCATCACAACATTGTTATTCCCAAAGGCTGTGTTGTAATAGATAAGAATAAAATGACAAGAGAAATTAAAAAAGTACAAACGGAACTGCCAGACGTTTTTGGAAATGGTAAACTTTGGGCTTTTTACTTTGATGGTAAGAGAGATAAAACGCTGACTAATGTAAAAAATACAAAAACAAAATCTTATCATCTCAGAGAAATTGTTGAAGAACATATTACTTTAGTCAGAGAACTTGGTTCTCAATTTATATCATATGTTTCTCCATTAACTGGCTGTGCAGCTGATGTTGCTGCTACTATCTCTGAAAAATTTGAAGAACTCGATGCTCCTTTAAACACTTTGCGTGCCCTAGGATGTGATGGTACAGTCGTTAATACAGGTAACAGTGGCGGAATATTGACATTAGTAGAAAACAATATTAAAAAAGAACCTCTACATTGGTTTGTTTGCTTGTTGCATCTGAATAAATTACCTTTGAGGCATTTGATTCAATACTTATATGGTGCAGCAGCAGGACCCACTTCATTTTGTGGAATTATTACTAAGTCTTTACAATCATGTGATACGATGCCCGTTTTAAAAAGCTTTGAAGCTATAAAATCCAATATCCCAAACAATGATAATACAGATTTGAGATTGGATCAAAAATACTTTTACGAAATGTTAAAAGCAGTTTCAAGTGGCTCTTGTTCTGAAAAGTTGGCAGTAATGAAGCCTGGTGCTATGTCATTATCCAGACGGCTCAACACAGCATCTAGAATTCTCAGATTATACATCGCAACAAAAAATCCAACGGTTAATCTTAAAATATTAGTAATTTTTATTATGAGAGTCTACGGACCATGTTGGTCCCGAATCAAAAAATTTAAGTACGTTGCAGATGGCTCGAAACATTTATTTTTTCTTATAAAAGAATCTCGGTATCTTGATCAAAAGTTGCGTAAAGTTGTCGATAACGTTTTTCAAAACAATGCGTTTTTTGCTCATTCTGAAAATGCACTACTGTCAATGCTCGCAGATGAAAATAAGTCGATAAGAATGAGGGCATTTGAAAAAATTATTGAGGTAAGACAACGAAATGAGCAACTTCCACAAAACAATGTTCGAAAATTCATCATTCCTGCTCTTAACTTTGATGCGACTGATTACACAAGAATGATCTCATGGGACGAAACTTTTGAGCCACCAATGACTTTCCACTTATCAACGGAGCAATTAAGACATTATGTCGATCACAATGAAAAATCTGATCCAATTTTCTGCTTCCCTTGTCACACGCAAAGCGTCGAACGTTTGGTAAAAGATGTAAGTGAGGTGTCCAAACAAACTTGTAACGAGAAAAGTAGAAATGCAAATGTCCACATAAAACTGAAGAGTAGAAAAATATTACCAAAATTTGATCACAAAGCAAACTTTAGCTACTAATAAGTCTTAATGATACTAAAACTATTGTTGAAAAAACCATGGTTAATGAATATTTGAACTAAGTTGTTATATTAATGTTATTGTCTGCAATTGTTGTAAATGAATAAATCTTTCATGATTTTCAACGTAAAAAAGTTGTATTACATTTCATTAAAACTTATAAATTATTAATATGGGTAAGGCTTGGCCGACTTGGTTATTGGGTAGAAAGAGCTTGCTGTACGGTTATCAAAAAGTAATAGCTAGATGAATGAATTTGTTCGGAAGTAAAGCTTGAAAACTCGGTTATCGGAGGGTAGGAGCTTAGCGCATCAAATTCGGTTATTGAGTGGTTGTAGCTTTGCAAGTTCGGTTATTGAGGTAAGAGCTTGAAAAACTCGGTTATTGAAGGGGTAAGAGCTTGGCCAACTTGGTTATTGAGTAGAAAGAGCTTGCAGTACGGCGATCAAAAAGTAATAGCTTGATGAATGAGGTTGTTGGGAAGTAGAGCTTGAGAAACTCGGTTATTGGGGGTAGGAGCTTAGCGCATCGGGTTATTGGGTGGTTAATGTTTGACAAATCGGATTATTGGGAACAGGAGCTTAACAAATTCGGTTATTGACTGGTTGTAGCCTTGCAAGTTCGGTTATTGAGGTAGGAGCTTGCAAAGCTCGGTTATTCGGGGGTGGGAGCTTGAAAAACTCGATTATTTGGGGGTAAGTGCTTGGCAGGCTCGGTTATTGGGTGGAAAGAGCTTGCAAATACTGTTATTATCGGTAGTAGCATAATAAGTTTGGATATTGGAAGAGTCTGAGTCCATAAAAAATTGGTTATGGGGTGGTTGGAGCTTGGTTTCGAGTTTTTTATCACATTTCGCTCTTGTGCCACCTTGAAACTTTCTTCAATCGTCTTAAAAATTTTTTTGGGGCATCTGGGCATCATAAACTAACTGCCCAGGGGTCAAGCCCCTCGCGGTTTGGGTCTTAAAATTTTTTCGCCCACCCTAATATATGTGTCTGTTTATATCTATATTTATTTACCTGTGAGAATCTATTTTATATTCAACATTATTTGTAATTTTTTTAGATTGTTATTAATAATACATCTTTTTGTATGTTTGTAGCTTTGAGAAGGTTGTGCTGTTAATGACAACGAATTGTCAGTATATGTAATTTTTAAATAAATTTATACTTTATTCGTTAAGACCAAACACTTGGATCATTTAATTAGTTTTCCTTATAATGATGATCCGTTAATAAAGGATGAAGATCAAAATGAAGACAGTTCCGAGAGTGACAACCATGAAGATGGTGGTTTTGTAAAAGAAGATTCAGCCGAACATTATGCAACTTTAAGCGAACGAGGTAGCGAAGTAGAATAATAAAAGTTATAATTGGGTAAAAAAAGTCGTCAAATCTAATAACTTGGTAATTTTAAATTTTTAGTTTTGTAACTTCATCGATAATATAATTTTAGTAATGAATAAATGACTTAACTTATGTGAAAAGTGCCAAAGATATTGATAATATATTCAAATTATCACATTTTGAGTTACTTCTTTAAATTATAATTGATAATAAAATACAAAAACATATTTTCAAAAAAATATTATTTCAAATTGGTGTTTACTCGTGATTCTGTGTTACTACTTTTAATTTACTTACAATTAGTTGCAAAGTTGTGTTCGTACTCAAATCTAATTACTTTTTAATTTTTATGTTAGTAAGTTCATTATTAGAATAATTTAATAAACTGACTGAATTTATCTGAAAAGTACCAAATATACTAATGTTTAAAACATTCTTTAATATTGCACAATTTGAGTCCTATTTTTTAAATTATTCTAATAAGGCGTTATTTTGTGTTACTATTTTTAAGTTACATACGATTAGTTTAACAGTTCAGTGTGACTTTGTATTAACGATCCGGGCATATTACGCGCAAACATTCTTACTTTAGAAGCATAGCCTCCCAAACGTAAGAAAATTTCTAAAATCGATAAAATTCAATAAAATATGAATTTAAATAGATACCCACCCCCCCGATAATTAAATTGAGGAAGATAAAAAAATTTTGGTTTACCCAGCTTTACTATGCTTCTCAAGTAAGAATGTTTGCGCGTAATATGCCCGGAACGTCAATTCAAAGTCACACTGAACTGTTATTATTATTCGCTGGGCAATACAAAGTCGCTTAATAAACTTACGATTAGTTTATTTGAATTCTTATAAATTTTTAACATTAAGCAGCAGCTGTGATTTGTAAAGTAAATACGTCAATTAATTTTTATTAAAAACAAGAGGTTTCAAAAAATTTTCATAATAAAAATAATAAAACTATTTTTGGAATTATTTTTTACTAATTGTATCATAATTTTTCATTCAAAAAAGTTTCTTTGCGCGAAAATTACTACAGTAAAATAAACATGGATGATTGATAAATTTACAATTGGCGCGTGATTTTACTGCGCAGTTATTTTACTCCGCTCAGCGGGGGCACCGTAATTTTCAACGCTCAGCGGTGTAATTTTCCTTTCAGATTTTTTACAGTGTAGACTGAAACCTTTATCCAGGTCTCTAAGGCCATGATACAAGAAAAACTGCCCATTAAAGCCTGGCAAACTACTCAACAGCATACCCTAGCGGAATAAGACATTGGAGGAGCTAAGAGTGGGAGTCAGACAGGCCTTCAACAGGGCAAAGAAGAGGAAAAACCTCTGAAGGCTGGAAAGCGTAGAAAGATACACTGGTGGAATTCAACAGGGAAGTTGCGAAGACAAAGAAAGAAAAATGACGGGAATTCTGCGCAGGCATGGAAAACCTGCCAGCCACTGCGAGACTTGCTCGAAGCCTGACCAGAGACAACAGCGCCCGTCTCCAATGTCTGAGAGATAGATCGGGTGCCAAAGATTAAGACATTACTGCCAAAGTCGTGACCATAAAAAAGCTGCAATAGGCGATTGACTCCTTTGAACCATATAAATCTGCGGGCCCTGATGGCATATTTCCTAAGATGCTACAGGAAAAAAGTGACAAGACCCTTAGACTGCTATTGGGTATTCTGAGGGGATGCATCGCTACAGGACACGTGCCAGCTTGCTAAAAGGAAACGTGGGTTCCATTTATACCGAAACCTGGTAGGAGAAGCTATAGCTCGGTGAAGGACTTCAGAACTATCGGTCTTACCTCTTTTCTAATGAAGACCCTGGAAAGATTGTTGGACTGTAACATCAGACAGGATATAGTGATAAACAGTCCCCTTCATCGAGCGCAGTATGCATATACCTGTGGTAAATCCACGGAATCTGCATGGCACTCAGTGGTCAATTATTTTGAGGAGGCTTTTGATGCGAAGGAAACCGTAATCGGGGCCTTCGTAGACATCGAGGGTGCCTTTAACAGCATCACCAGAGCAACCATAGATGAAGCCTTGTCTAAGCATGGTGTACCTTATACCATCAGCAGATGGATCAGGGGAATGCTTAGTGAAAGGAGCATCTTCAGTGAGTAGAATGGTAAGACGATCAGGGGAACCGCCATTAAGGGATGCCTACAGGGAGTGATTCCACTCCTGTGGATTCTGGTCGTGGATGAACTACAGCGCTTGCTAGTCGAGCTCAGATTCTTCACCATCGCCTATATAGGGGCAAGTTCGCAGAAGTTTTACCCAATCTTATTCGGAGGGCGTTAGAGAGGATCTGCGAATGGTGCGAGGCTAAATCTCTGGGTGTCAATATTGATAAAACAAAGATAGTCACGTTCACAAGAAAATACAAATGTAAGATCAGTAAGAAAGTCTCCGTCAACGAGAAACAAATACCGTACGCAGAGGGTGTTACGTGACGTCTTTTGTTAATTTTTGATTATAAATAAAAAGGAAAAGAATTCGTCAAGGAAAAGTCTCATTCACGATTAATTAAATCGAGGAGAATAAAACGTGGCAACCATGCACATTCCAGGCGCGACTTCAGTCTCGCCTGATTGTGTAGGTGTACGCGTTACTTCTCTTCAAGCCAATTAATCGTGGTGGGAGCAACTGCGGTCAAGCTGTAGTTAGTATGCAGTTTGAAGTTCAGTTCGTTCCGGGCGGGGACGAGTGAGAGTCGTCCTCCGCTCAAATAATTGTAATGTAGTTCAAGGTTAAGTTCCCGTAAAACGGGGACAAGTGAGAGTTGTCCCCAGTTCTCTAAATTAAGTAAGTGTCGTTAATTAATTAAGTTTGTGATTTGTAAGCGCGGACGCGTGAGAGACGCCCCGATTACCTTGTACGAGACCATGTATCCGAATAAAGAGATAAACAGATTTATATACATAACACGACTCCAGAGTACCGATTATTCATGAATCCCGATCAAACCAGGTAAGAATTTAAGATACTCATTAACGTGTATAAAAGAAAAGGACGAGTAAACGGGAGCACTTTCGGCCGGCTCCCGGCACAGGCACAAAAGGTCATCGGGCCCCCCGTTAATTTCCCTCTTTTTCCCAGGCTGCTGTAATTAAAAAGAGACGTTTAGGGGTCAGTTAAGCTCCGGCCTAACTGTCCCTTAACAAAAATGGTAGCAGAGCGTAGTTCAGCTGATTTTTTGTCTGTGCGTTACTCGTCCTTTTGAGATAATAAAATAAAGCGTTTGGCATGTATGAACAGGGTTGGCAACTGGTACTTTAAAAATATATATTTTTTTAAAGTACTTGATTTTTAATGAATTTTAACATTTTTTATAGAATTTTTAAATCAAAATTGAGCAAGAAAAAAAAAATAAAGAAAAGTTTTTAAAAAAAAGACTAAATAAGCAAAAAATACTAAAAATTTCAAAAAGTTGCCAAACGTATTATGAAATTTTGCATGTGTGAAAGTGTTTCGAATGCGTGAAACCTCCGGGGACGACGGGTGGCCGTTGTCATCACGAATAGTCGAATATTGTTTTAAAATAATAATTGAACGATTCCGCGTAGCTTTTTTTGAAGAAGGAAAAAAATTTAAAGAAAAAAAATAGAATAAATGCTGCCGAAACGTTATAAGGAAATGATAATTGTAGCCTACGTGGACGGAGATACGCGCGATTATGTTTTTGATTTAGTGTCGATTTTTGAACGTTTAATTAATAAAATGATGTGATTCCCAGTTATTTCTCCGCGAAGCCTTGATGGTGCGATGGGTGGCTGTCGCGTTCGCGTGAAAAAGCAAGGGAAAGAGAATATATCATTTTTTTTCCAATTTTGGTTTTAGAGGTGTTATGAAATTTAATGCAAAAATTGAAGTCTATGAAGAAAAATATTACCACGTTTTAAAAATTAAAGTAATTTTTGTAAGTATTTTTAAGGTTGATTGTGCGCGTTTAGGACTTCCGTGGATAATTGTACGTAAACAATTTGGAAGGTATGGGACTCCCAAATTGGCCTATACTCTGGGTAGTGTGTAAGCATCGGGCATCGAAACCCCCTTATAGGTATATAATATATTCACGGTCGCGATCGCGTCAGTAGGAAGAAAGATGATATTTTTTTTTTTTTTTTTTTTAATAAACTCGATCAGAAAGATTGTCAGGACGCTAGCTAGGGCCTCGTTAATTGCCCCGAGAGCATAGTAAGGCCCTCGTTAGAATTGTAACGGGGCATTCACGGGGTGAGACTTAGGGCCTAATAAGGTTCAGTTGAAATAGTATTTTTGGTATTTAGATTTCGAGGTTATAACTTATTCCAAATGTATAAACAACAACTTGGACAATAAAATCTAAATAGTTTAATTTTATTTATTCACGTAATAATTCTGAAAAAATAGAAAAATTCATTTAAAATCGTTTTAAAAAGATGAAGTGAAAAATGTCACTAAGATTCTAAATAATTTAGTAAAAGTTTTTTTACTAAAACCACTACTACTTTTTAATCAAACTTGTTTTCACGGAATTTGAATATATTTTTAGTTTTATTTTTAAAATCACTTTTTCTGTAACAAACACTTACTATATATATATTCAACTTAAATTCACAATGTTTACATGACGCATAACCTCTAAAACAAGTTATTTTCTTTATATTCTATAACTGTCAGTGTTGTTTAGAGGGTTAGGTAAAATTTTTGTTTAATTCTTTAAATTCATTATCTCCACTAAAGCTTTAACTTTTCAATTTACATTCTCTTAAAAAAACTATCCACCTGTGTCCAATTTTCAGTCAATTACTGCATACGTTCATAGCAAATGATCTAGCGAGGCCCGAAACAGCGCCTTGGTTTCGCCCCGTTACAAACCGAACTAGGGCCTCCGAAGGCTACCTTACGAGGCCCTTATTCGCTTCCCAATAGCCTTCTGATCGGGAATACTTATTGTAGCCGACGCGGGCGGATATACGCGAAATTAAGGAATTTTTGTATGATCGTTGAGATCGCGAAGGTGAGACGAATTAGTGGTTGACGTTGAGTCAAATATTTTATTAGTGAAATGACAAGGGTCAGGGGGGAAATAATTTGTGAAACTAATTAATTTTGGAATGACGAGTATGATTTTTTTTTGTTGAGACAACTGCAGTTTTATTATTGCTAGTTTTTATAAATGTAGTTCTTTTTTGTATTATAATGAGTTCTCGAATCGTGCGCGAAACTTCCGGGTGCAACGAGTGGCCGTCGCAATTGCAGATGTTCTGAATTTATTTATAATTTTGTTCGTGTGCTATATTAAAATTTTTATGTTTTATTCTTGAATCTACGGTTACTTTGGAAGGACTAGGTAGGGACGGAATAAGGAATGGAAAATTTAGAATTATTCTTTGATATTCGCGAAGCCTCGATGGGGTGACGAGTGGTCGTCGCGATCGCGTATCTCAAGGACTTCTGTGATTGTTTATATTTATAGGGTTTTTTCATCGGTTTTATTTTTGAATACTTAGCATGGTCCTTCCAATACAACTGATTTTAAAAATTGCATTTTTTAATTATCTGAGATAAGGTGCGTGTAAAATAAAGCGAAATTGTAATTACCTTCTAAAATATTGGGTTCGTACGAAAATTTTAATTAGGTATATATATTCAAAAAAAAATTTTTAATTGCAATTTTTGCAGAATAAATGGTAATAAATTGTCGTAATTGGATGTATAAGGTTGATAATTTTGAGTATGTTTGTATTTATATTCGAATAAGTCCAGGCATTTGGAAGATTTTTGTTTTCTTTTGAAATATTCAAACTTGAAATTTTTTTTTTTTTTTTTGAAATAAATAATTTTCTAACTCATAACGTATAATATATAAATATAACCAGGTTTTATCGGAAAATTTTTTTTTTTTTTTTTTTTTTTTCATTCTTGGAAAAAAAAAAAAAAATCAAGTTGTATTTTCAGAGGGGTTTATTTAAGATAGGCGTCGCTTGAAAATTAAAATTTAAATTCAAGTTTTAGAGAGAACGAGGTTACTATACAGTGAAGTCATATCTGTTTTCGCGAGAAGAACTGTTTTTTTAGGGATAGAAATTAAGGAAGAAAAAGTAATTATGCCCATTGATTTGATGAGTTAAGTAGGATTGGAAAAATCAATTTAAATTTCCGGGAGTTAAATCGTTTTTGTACAATGTAATTAAGCATATACGTGGCGAAGTATAAAAATTCTTAGCATTCATTTAAACTAGCTTATTGAGGTTGAATTTCGACATCCGGTGTCGGAATTCACTGTCAGCAACTCGGTGAGAAAGTCCGTTGAGGTTACTCTCACTGAGTTGGCGTTTTGATTTCTGCAGAATTTGCTGAAGCGAATTCAACGAGTTCATATTTTTAGTCAAGCATCCGTTTTGATTTTTGCGAAAGACTTAGGAATTTTTTTTTTGTGATCGAGAAATTTTTGGTGATTGGGAAATGTTGCAAGGTAGCGAATAAGCAGTATTAATTAGGGGATCGGTCGGCAAGAAGGCAAATTTATATGAGAGCTCAAATGTGAGGAGCCCATTCGAAGTTAAGAAGTACAAGTGAGCGTGTCGAGCTCCCATAATATTCGAGTAACTGGTAATTTTTGATTTTGAAAAATTTTATCTTCTTTTACTTTTGGTGTTAGTTTTCCTAACCCTGTTAGTTCCTTATCCAATTAATCATCGGGTCTAAATAATTAATTTTCGACAGGGGATATATCCGCGAGTTTGTGAGCGAGTAAAAAAAAAAAAAAAAAAAAAAAAAAATAGTGTGAAAGAAAGAAAGTAAGAATAGAATAGATTGAAAGTTTGTGCAGACGGAGGACAACCGGAGAAAGGTATTGTTTTGGTATGTATAGACAGCGACAGCGACGAGAGTAGAGTAAGCGCGACGTTGCCTTGCTCGGTATTCGTATGCCCCTCCGTTACTGCTAGTCGGCGAGATACTGTGTGATTCTTTTGCTGCTGCAGATAGCAGTTGTAGTAAGTTTTTTTGTGTATGTGTGATTAAATTTTTAATGTTTTTTTTATATAGAGAGGAGTGCGTTTCTCCCCGACCAACTCTGAAAAATATAGTTAATATTTAAATTTTTATATTATTAAGATAGTAATTTATCATTGCTATGTTATGTGCGTGAATACAGAAGTTACTGCGTAGAGTTTATATTAGAGTTGATTGGATCATATGTGTGTTTAATAATTTTTTTTTTTTTTTTTTTTAATAATCACCCATAAAAGTAAGTAAGAAAGTTTTTTTTGGTACAAGGTACTCAGTATTCCGATTTGGAGGCATTTCGAAGTTTGATTTTTTTTTTATTTACTCTGATCAATCAATCCAATTAGGTTTCAAATATAGATATTCGATTTTAAACTTTACCTTTTTCGATTATTGATTAATAGCTAAGTGAAATAAAAGAACGAGTTAGATTATACTTTTGCAGTATATATCCGCGATTATTTTACGATTTTACTTGAAGAGGATTAAATTTAAAGGATCGCTTCCATCCTTAATTCATAGTATAACATAAAAGGTTAAAGGAAAATTTTAAAAGGTTGAGAAATAATTAGGGAATATTTTATTTTTGGAAAACCAATTAATTTTGGAAAATTAGTATAACCGAATTGAATTATTAAGTCATTAATTATAATCGGGTCAAGGTGTAATATATTAATAGAATTAGTAATCTAGCTTAAGATACTCCTAGCTATTATTTTTATGTCTAGCGATATTATTTTATGAAACGAAGGCTAAACCGATAAAAGAAAAAAGAAGAGGAAGGAATTCCTACCAAAGATTGATAATTTTTTATTTTATTTAGGTCCCTTATGGTTTATATTTTTTTTTTTTGAATAAGGTAATTACGAAGAAAATATTAATTTTTGAAATAATTCAATCGAATTATAATTATAATAGTTTCAGTCGTCAAGATGACAGGCGAGGGGAAAATCAGGACTGCGAACCTCAAGGACATTTAAACTCCATGAGGACTCGTCCGAAGGTGCACCTGACGAGTCCCATGGCAAGTAGTCAAGATGCGCGAATGAATTCCGTGGAAGCAAACATGGAAGAACAATAGGCATCAGTGTATCAGATCCTAAGGAAGGAGGACAGGCGGCCAGAATTGCGTCCTGCGAAGGACCTTCAAATATAGACGGTGTCGACAGAGAGGTAAGCACACACGTCAGCATATACATTCCGGGGAAAAAGCGCTATTTGGTATCTATGCTAGATAACGGATCAGCTGTGAATTTGATAAAAATCAATTCGGTTCACCGCGAGGGTATGGTCGATGTTAGTCAGCGTACGCCGCTGGTAGGAATTTCTGACGGAATAGTGCAAACAATAGGAGTGACTGCGATTAAGATCGCTAAGAGGGAAACAATTTTCCACGTTGTGGGAAATGATTTTCCACTAAAATACGACGGAATGTTAGGTCGTGGATTTTTCAAGGAACAAGAGGCCGTTATATCTTATTATAACAAGGCCCTCATGATGGCTGGAGTTGTTATGAATCCTATTCCGTTTTTAACACAAGAAGATTATGACTGAGTGGACCGCGATAGAGAACGTAAGAGAGTTCAGGCAAGTAAAGAAATGGTTGGTAGTACAGACGGAGATAGTCGTGTAGAAGTGATGCCGAGACAAATGGTGTTAGAAACCAAGTCGGAAGGAATGATAGATAACAGGTGCCTTATGAGCAGCCATTGACAAGAAATGTCAAGTGGCGCATTCCGGCAAGAAGTAAGAGACTGATAACAGTGAATTTGATCGACACAGATCTAAAGGAGGGTTATCATTCAAGAATACATGTGTGTGACGACAGAGTTTTCCTCGGGGAGGCCCTAGTGAGGAATATTTTACCGCTTTTACCTTCTCTGGATTGGGCTCAACACCCATGAGGCAAAAGCTCATGGGGTTTTACCTCGATCACTACATCTTCGTGTTGATGACTGAATCGGAAAATGAGAAAGGTCAAAATTCAGAGATGAGTGACGTGATGACCGAAAATCGGGCTCCTGTCGAGGATATGAAGGAAAGTTGTTGAAGGAGTGAGACGACTGTGGAAGAAAATTCGGAAGCAGGGATTGTGACAGAAATGGACCGTGAGAGTGAAGATGCCGTTGCTGTCGACGTAAGTGAATCATTCAACACTGATTACGTCTTAACACATTCGAACACCGAGGAAGCAGAAGAACTAGAAGTAATTGATGTACCCAGACAAGAAAATACTGGAACAAATGATTTAACGAAAGGTGCCGATGAGCCGTTCACAATGGACTTAGATGATTTCCTAAAGAAAAGTCGCAAACTTGATAAAAGTATTTGCGAACATGCCGAAAAAGGTAGATGGTGTGGGTTGAACATGAGTGATTCACCGCAGCATGAAATCACTTTTCCTGCGCATTTTTTCGAAGGGGACAGCATAGATTCGGTGACGCATGCCATAATAGACGGGATGGATCCTTACGACGCAGAGAATGGTAACGATGATATCATGGCAGAGAGGGTGAAAAGATTAATCGAGTCAACCAGCACAAATTTTCAGTCTGAAATTGAGAAAGTTGCGGAGGTCGATGAAGGGACTGAGGGAGATGTGGAGGACGAGGCATCAGGAGAATCCATGGTCAGTCCGCATAGGACCGAAGTAAGTTTACCAAGCGCCACTTCAGCAGGAACTCCTTTGTGTTCAAGTACACCTGCGATCATCAAAACTCCAAGGTTTAAGCCCAAGGCTCCTAATTTGGAACAGATCCTAGAGGAAGAGAGTGTGTCGGGAATAGATCTGCACTTTGAGAAAATACCGCAGCAAATACCAATATTTGTTCCTCTGCAAATTTCGAAATTCCCAGGCAAACCAAATGTAGGTAGGTGCTGGAACCTGGACATTTCGGCCGAAGAGACGGAGACAAGAGTAACCTCAGAAGGAAGAATCGGTTCTCAGGAGAAGGACAATTTGGTAAGAACTAGGAACTGTCTAACTTATAAACGAGACCATGTGGTAACTTTTATCTCGGGTGATTATAAATTAAACTCTTCTGTGAACAGATTACTTAACGATGTAGAAGCGATTGATGTAAAAAGTATAAGGAAAATAAATCCTAAATTGAGGCAGGTAATTATAACGCTTTATAAAAATCACAATATATGTACTATTGTGGTTAAAAATAGATATTATGACGTTCTCGATAAAACTATTGTGATACAAGGATTGATGAATCTACGCGAAACGATGGAGGAAAGAAACCTGAAGAGTTTCAGGATTTCCAGAGTTGGCGAGTTGACGGATCAGATCGAACTAGGGTGGATCGAGGAGACGCTCCGAAAGGTGTTCAGAGGATCTGGCATATTCATTACAATTTGTTTCGGAAACACAGTGGTACCGAAAGAAGAGGAAAGAAAAAAATTGATACAGACATTTCATGACAGCCTGCTAGGAGGACACAAAGGGGTAAACCAGACATATAACAAAATACGTGAAAGATTCCGCTGGAAGGGCATGAGAAATGACGTGTTAGATTATATCAGGCGTTGTCAACCATGCCAGGAGAGGAAAATAACGAGATGTAAAACTCAAGCTCCTATGATTCTGACGGATACGCCGATAGATGCATTCGACAAGGTTTCAGTGGACACTGTGGGTAAACTCAGAATTACTCCTTCGGGAAATCAAATCGGTTACAGATTATTGTACAGAGGGGAGCGACGGTCTCCTTTTAGAGTCTGTCCTAAATATTTATTTGCTTAAAGACTATCAATCTAAATAACGTACTAGGGTTTACACTCAGCTTTTTAGAATAATGTATCTCTAGCACTAACATACTGCGTGTACCGTGACATATGTTGCGAGTTTATTAATCATATAACCTGATTCTTAATTCATCGATTAATGGTATATGTGTGTGTGTCGGAAGCTCAAATTGGCAACGTCATATTAAGTGAATTCCTACGATCAAACCCTTCAAGCGCCCGGCATATATCTGTTGGGAGCGTTCTCTCTTCTACTCTTGACTAGCACAGCTTTTGGTTAAAAGCCGTGTATCGTCAGGACGCGACTACTGCAACAGACGTTGCCATTATCATCGTTATTATTATTTTCTCTCTTCTCCTTTTCCTTTTGTACCTTGCTTTATCGGTTACTGTATCGATCAGAATCACACAGAATTCAACTGTAATGGTTCTTTCCTACCCGTTAGCAGACGTAACCTGGACCGAGTGCAGTGGACTCCAAATCAAAACAAATGATGCCTTGGTATGTCTGGACTAAGGATCGATTCGAACGGCATACACACGTAATAATCTACGATCGTTATGAGATTATTTTATTTTATTTTTTTTATCGACCATGCTCTTCGATTCCTGGTACTCTGTTTTGTCATCTACTTTATCGATCAGAGACATGTCCAAGACCCAGGGTCCACACACGGGTCTACAACTTAATTTTCTATTTTTTTTATTTATATTTATTTAATCATTATAAATTTTTTTTTCTCTTTTAATGTCACTAGTCAATCAAGAAATCAAAATCTTTACCAATGGATCATGGTATTCGTTAGTTTGACAGAAGTTAAACTCACGGTATAAATGTCATTATCTAATACATATGTAATATGTTCGATGGCAAGGATTTGTAAATGTCTACACATTCCGAAATACCCCTCGGAGATTTCTTATTATTTATTAAACCTATCAGGATTGAAACCTGTGGACTCCAAATCAAAATGAATATTGCCTCGGTATGTCAACACTGAGGATTAAATAACCGGATTCGACATACGTCCTATCCTACAACCTTCAATAGGTCCTATTATATATTATTAAATCCGACTCAAAGGGAAAATCCAAGGAACGTTTTTTTTTTATCACCCTCCTTTTTTTGGTTAAGTTCCGGATACACCCCCGGAATCAAGCATAAACTCTCACGAATTGGGTACTTTATTTCGACGACGCATGTTGGTCCGTGATGAGGAGTTATGTCTTCTTTTCATTTGACGTGGAAGCATCATAGCACCGAGCGAACGCTCTTTCCGCTGGATAGCCCACATCGACTCGTTTTTGAGCGCTGAGTACGTGGTGGATTGGGAGTGTGAAGGGAAGAATTGAGACAGGATTACCTAGAATTTATTTGTCTAGGGTAAGAACCCTACCGTTCCGGACATTGCCGGGAGGCAACGTTCTGAGAGGGGGAGGGTGTTTCGTGATATCTTTTGTTAATTTTTGATTATAAATAAAAAGGAAAAGAATTCGTCAAGGAAAAGTCTCATTCACGATTAATTAAATCGAGGAGAATAAAACGTGGCAACCATGCACATTCCAGGCGCGACTTCAGTCTCGCCTGATTGTGTAGGTGTACGCGTTACTTCTCTTCAAGCCAATTAATCGTGGTGGGAGCAACTGCGGTCAGGCTGTAGTTAGTATGCAGTTTGAAGTTCAGTTCGTTCCGGGCGGGGACGAGTGAGAGTCGTCCTCCGCTCAAATAATTGTAATGTAGTTTAAGGTTAAGTTCGCGTAAAACGGGGACAAGTGAGAGTTGTCCCCAGTTCTCTAAATTAAGTTAGTGTCGTTAATTAATTAAGTTTGTGATTTGTAAGCGCGGACGCGTGAGAGAAGCCCCGATTACCTTGTACGAGACCATGTATCCGAATAAAGAGATAAACAGATTTATATACATAACACGACTCCAGAGTACCGATTATTCATGAATCCCGATCAAACCAGGTAAGAATTTAAGATACTAATTAAAGTGTATAAAAGAAAAGGACGAGTAAACGGGAGCACTTTCGACCGGCTCCCGGCACAGGCACAAAAGGTCATCGGGCCCCCGGTTTATTTCCCTCTTTTTCCCGGGCTGCTGTAATTAAAAAGATACGGTTAAGGTTCAGTTAAGCTCCGGCCTAACTGTCCCTTAACAGAGGGCTTAAAATATCTTGGCGTATATCTATATAAGAAACTAAAGTGGGGACAACACCTGCAGACTCAATGCAGCAAAGTCCTGAACATATTCATGCAGTGTAGGTCAGCAATCGGGACTTCCCGAAGGCTAAAACCCCAGGTCGCCTTGTGGTTACACAAAGCGATTCTGAAACCGAAGCTAACCTATGCCGTGTTGGTGTGGTGGAAAGTGACCGAAAACAAGACCTTGAACCGCGAACTGGACCATGTAAAGGCTGTTGTCTTGAGGGGCATTTATGGGCTTAAACGAAGCATGCCCACAGCCGCTGTCAGGATGTTGCTGGATGTCCAAAGTTTGACTTAGACATCAAAATGGTTGCAGCCAGAACAACCTATAGACTGATTTGCCGCGGAGAATGGGTAGGAAACAGCGATGGACATGCAACCATCCGAAGAAGAATGATGAGGGGTGAGGTCTTTAACTCGACCCAAGACAGAATGGAAAAGACTCTACTGTTTGGGCAATGTTTCAAAACGGGAATACCAAACAGGTAGGACTGGAACAACGACCAGGTGCTTGGGTTCGGAGACATCTGGTTTACCGATGGAACCAAGACCAATAATGGCACTGGCTACGAAATCTATGGACCTTACCTTAGAGAATCCTATGAACTCAGGGAATTCAGCACGGTTTCCAAGCCGAGATGGCTGCACACGTGTGCCAACCACTCAGCCCAAACCACCCTTCTTGGCATCCTTGAAGACGCTTGCCGTGCAATAGACAAACACGAAGTCACCATCCTTATTTCATTTGATTTTTCCAAAGCATTCGATACCATTCCACAGAACTTCCTGCTCAAAAAGCTACGTCAGTTCGGTTGTTTGGACAAGGTCGTTCAGTGGTTTTTCTCTTACCTTACATGCAAATACAAAGCTGGGAAGAGATCCAGAGTTACAGGTGGATCAATGAACTACTGAGAGAATATATTACCGGTTGGGCTTAACTGATCACCAGACTAGACAAACGAAGGGCAAGAGAGGTCATGGGCATAATGACCGAGCGCTGTAATCTTCAATGCTTTACACACAAAACGCAGGGGCACAGTAACCTATGCTGATGGTGTGAGTCATAGGAATAGACCCCCTGTCACTTCCTTTGCAAATGCCCAAACCTGACAGACCACCGCCTGGAATGGATGGGAACCGGGATCTTGTATCCTGAGAGCTTTTACAGAGTAAGTGTGACTGTGTGTGAGTAAGAGTGACTTACGAACACTTCAGAATTATAGCGAGGGCGACAGGGATACAGTAGTGAAAACTAAGTGTCACTAAGTAAACAATAATTTCACTCCGTACACACCATCGCAAACTCATGATCAGGAGTTTGTAGACTGCGTGGCTCCACCTCTTGGATCACGCAGAACTACAGGGTACTGGTGTTCGCGCGCCACCATCTACGCAGCTTGGGGCGGTCGTTTTTGGCGCTGCTGCTGTTGCTGACGCCGCCGGCCATGCGTGGGCCTTCAATTTCTCTTTCGCTTCTCGTTTTGACGCTCTCTCAGCACGCAGCAGCGAATTTTCGCGTGACTTTGAGTTAAGTTTTTTTGGGTTTTTCAAGTTCATATCACCCTTTTGTTTTTTTGAGTGTCTCTGTGGAAGTGCACAGAGCAAGTGTGGTCCAACTCACCTTGGTGGCTGCCATCAGTAATATTACAGCAATTATTCAACTTCCTAGCCAGCGTACTCACCAACATCTTCATTTTGTTTTGGCAGACCAAGGAGTTCATCATACAGGGCAGCCTTCTAAAAGAATTTTCTTTCTTTTGTATGTGTTTACATGCACGTGGCCATTTTCCTTTTTTCTTTTTCTCAAGGCCATTCTCTGCTGCTGTTAGAATGTTTCAAGGCCATACTCAGTGGTTTGTTTACGTCTTGACTATTCTACTCAACTCTTGTTTACCTTTTGAATTAATAGAATCAAAATTGTAAGGATTTTCACTCAAAGTCATAGTTCTCAAATTTTTTGATTTCCTTTACACGGGAATCAATTTTAAAAGGTCTCATTTGTGACACACAACACTTCACTTCAATTTTCTTTGGATTTTTTTTTTTTTTTTTTTTAATTAAAACTGTATGGAAATCACCAAGTGTGATTTTATGATTATTTGAAATTTTTTTATAAAATTAAGTGCTGTGTTAAAATAAAATAAATTATCACTGTGTCACGTTCCACCAAGAACGTATAAAATAAAATAAAGAAAATAATAAATATATATAATAAACAACACTGTATTAACATTGGAAATGAGGCCCTGGTTCTTGACCGTACTTTTAGTTTTGGCTTGCACCAATTTTCTAAAGACTTGGTCAATTCTCCGTGTCTTGGAACTCAAAACAACATATTAAATAAATGTAAAATGTCCCCGTTTTTTTCTGTTCGATGAATAAACTTGGTACGGCTTAGTTTCGGTGCATCAGTTCGTATTGCATTGTATACTTGATTTATTAAAAATTGGTAGTTTATTTCAGGATAGTCATTATCCTTTATTTCCAACACCTTTGATGCTTGTTTAAAATTATAATTTATCCTTCCTTGGTGCCTATAATCTGTTTTTAGATTATATTGAAACTCATACGAAGTCCTCCGCTGATATTCCCGGTACTCCATAAATGCTTCATTAATCTCGTTCATACATTGAGCCAGAAATTTATACTGACTATAATCATACTGACTTCGTGCACTGTTTTAATATGTAGGTCTCGATGTTGTCTTGGGACATGGTATAATACATAGTCCTGAGCTTGCTTAATCAGGTGATTCTGACAGTAGAAATATTTTTCGTACCGTGTTTTATCACACAGTACCTTCGTGTCGTTTTCTCCTAATAGAATAGTTGCACAGCATGTTCCTTCGTGTTACCTTTGCTTGAACTGGAACTCGGGTAAAGGGTTTTGAAATGAAAGAGTTAACTAGAGCGAACTGTACTGTAATGACTGAACTTTTACTACACGAAAAAGACTGTCAGAGGACTCAAGGAAGAAAACGGACTGAACTTGAATATGTTAATACGCGAGGGATGGGTAATCGGTACTCGATCGACGTGATGATATTCGAGGTTGCTGTGTCCTCGCAAAATGCACCCTTCTCAGCTCTAACAATCCCTCCTTGACTATCAGGGATCTTCTTCCGCTTGACCGCTCTCGCATCCTGTTTGTATACCCAAGGAGGGGTACTAAGGACATCATAATTTGAATGTGTGCATAAAGAGATGCTTGGGGGGTGGTCAATCTCCTCTTTGCACATGATAAAGCTTTTCGGGAGACCACCCATGTAATTGGGAAAATTGATAAGTCCTACGTGATTTTTGTCATATAAGATTTGGCGCGTGTATGATCTGATGGAATGTCTGATGCCACGTCACGACGTGACACCATCCCCCATGGAGATGTTATCGCTCCCGCGATACACGTTAAAGCAATTCAAGGAACTGTAACTTTATTTTTATTGCGTAAAAAAAAATTTAACCACACATTTAGAACATATTATCAAATTAGCAAACTTTGGTTCAATGATTCTTTCAAATTCGTAGAAAACAAGAATTCGGTGTGATGGTTTATTGAGAAACCGAGAAAAGATAGGGTTAAATGACGCGATCAAGAATTAACTTCAGTCTGATTTTTAAAGGAGAGGTTTGAAAAAGGTTGGACATAATATTTTGTAATACATAATTTTTAGTCATTCGTTTTAGTGTTGTTTTTTGTTATTGTTTTTGTTTTTTTTTTTTGCTATTGATTCACTCTTTTTTTTTGTTCACATTCATAATTACGAGTTCACAACGTTACATTTTACAATATGCATAAATACCTCAACACATACGGAATATAATGCTAATAGTTGAGTTAATCTTACTTAATTTGCTACACCTGTTCGTGTGTTTAATATAATATGATATATTCATTTAAAGACATAAATTTGTTGGCACATGAAATATGTATGGAATATATTTTACTGTTTGGATATGATTTTTATACTTGAACTTATTTAGACACCTGAAAATGTCGTGCAGTTTATATACTGGTTACACATAAATTATTGACTGGTCACACAGTAAGATTATATGGCGCTGCCTTAAGAGAGAGAAAAGAGAGAAATCAGAAAGCCCACTAGTGACTTTCTGCTTTCTGGACCATCCCTACATAGGCTGTTCTATTATCACACTTGCTTTACTCAAAGGGCGTGTACCCTTAACGCGCTTAACTACCTGCCACTGTTTTATTGAGAGGAGAAAAAAAAACTTTCAATTCAATCTTTGTTGGTATGGTTAATGGTTTCACAACATTTTCCCAATAGCGTAAATACAGAAAACTAAGAAAATTTTAGTTTTTTAACAGAATTAAATATTTTATGTTTCTGTATTTATTCCATTATGCTATTGCAGCGACATATTCGGAACAACATGCATTAATTATTAGGTTAATAAGTTAAATTATGGCAGATGAATAATAATTAATTAGACAAGAGAGTCCCTTTCCCCTTAAAAAACATTTTATCAATTTAGAATTATTCAATCCAAAATAAAAAAAAATAACAACTGCCATCATTTAAAAATGATTCTATGTTTTTTTTTGCATTACGTTACATACATATTTTGCAATACATACCCAATTATTTATTTCGAACACAACCTTTGATTTATTATTAATATTGTATAATCCACATTTTGCATGACATCAATATTATTAAAACTGGCTCAAACGAGTTTTTAATACATTCACTTCTTTATAACGATTCCAACGGTGACAGTCCTTGCACCTTCTTTTGTCTGTTCTGAAGAATCTCCCGATTCTTTTAACGAAATTCCTGATAAATTTTGGCGAAAAACTTACTTTTTCTTCTTCTTCTTTTTCTAAATCAGTGTCCGCCAATGTATCAACATCGATAGTTAATAGTTCTACTATCCATATTGAGTAGGCCCAAACGGGTATTGTTCCTTCTGGTGATGGCTCGTTTGGTGATGGCTCTTCAGTCGATACTTCCATTGCTATTATCTCATCTGGTACTAACTCTTCTGGTGGTTGGTCCTCAGTCATGGTGTCATTTATTTCATGGACTTCTTCGTATTCTTGTATTGAGTAATTACTTTTTTCTTTTTCTATTTCCTTGTCCCAGTTTTTTTTCTGTTCGATGGATAAACTTGGTACGGTTTAGTTTCAGTGCATCAGTTCGTATTGCATTGTATACTTGATTTATTAAAAATTGGTAGTTTATTTCAGGATAGTCATTATCCTTTATTTCCAACACCTTTGATGCTTGTTTAAAATTATAATTTATCCTTCCTTGGTGCCTATAATCTGTTTTTAGATTATATTAAACTCATACGAAGTCCTCCGCTGATATTCCCGGTACTCCATAAATGCTTCATTAATCTCGTTCATACACGGAGAGAAGAGTCGGAGATCCGTTTACGAAATTGGGACCTAACCTGGTTGTCTTTGTTAAGCGCAATCGGGCTTCGAACTAGTTCGCAATCAGATTGCGAACTGCGCGAAGCCCGATATCGAACAGGCGAACGTAATCTGGGAATGTCACCCCAAGAAGGCGCCGCTTCGTTTACGATCTCAGTTCGACATCGGGCCTCTTGCCCGAGTTCGCAATCAGATTGCGAACTCGTTCGAAGCCCGATCGCGCTTAACTAAACACAAGCAGGTTATGTTCCAATTTCGTAAACGGATCTCCGACTCTTCTCTCCGTGTACATTGAGCCAGAAATTTATATTTTTCAAACATTCTGACTTCGTGCACTGTTTTAATATGTAGGTCTCGATGTTGTCTCGGGACATGGTATAATACATAGTCCCGAGCTTGCTTAATCAGGTGATTCCGACAGTAGAAATAGTTTTCGTACCGTGTTTTATCACACAGTACCTTCACGTCGTTTTCTCCTAATAGAATAGTTGCACAGCATGTTCCTTCGTTTAATACTTCCTTGACAATCTGGGAGGACTCGGAAACCTTGACTGGATACATTATATATATATATATATACTGAATACACAATATCAATGTGGTATTCATTCACACCAGTATACTAACTGAATACAAACATTTTACGTTTATAATAGTTTTTTTTTTATATTATCAATTACCACATAAATATTTTGTTATTGTTTTTTTTCCAATGAACGAGATTATATTTTTTTATTTTTTTTATTTGAATGTTTATATTAAATAATTTTACACACCAATAAGAACAAATTTTTATTTTTATTAATTTTTCACATAGATACGTGTTTACAAATTTATTATTGTTATTTTTGAGTATATTCTTGCAATATTCACCTTGTATATTTTTTTTCTTAAACACACAGACTTCTTAAACTTAAGAAGCGGGGAGAAAAAAAAAATTTCATACAAATATGTTTTTTTTTTAATAATTTTAACACACATGAAGCACACGCTTGTTCTTGTATCTTATGAAAGGCCCAACGCGTTTTTTTTTCATTTTATAATTTAATTTTCCTTTATGCAACCCAAATTGTTTGAACCTTCTATCCCTTTTTGCTGCAAGGCCGTCATCTCTGAAAATATTCATGAACTCAGTGTACTTTTTAACATAAATATCATATACAGTGAAATACATAAAAAATCCAGTGTTTTTCATAATTTTGAGTTCCTGAATCATTTCAGAAAAGACCATATTGCTTCTAAATAAAACATTATTATCTATTTCTTTCAAAATTTTCTCTTGCTTTTTTAAAACTTAAAAATTTAGTTATTTTTAAACAATGACCCGAGCTAATCATTAAATACGACAGGAATGGCTTATTGTATGGCCAATGTTGAATGTTTGCACCGTTTTTTTTAAGAGAGGCATTTCGATATCCAGAAAACATGCCTCATATGCATTAAGTAAAGCCGTTTTTCCCCGTTCATTTGTGAAATTAATTCGTGCGCCGTGTTAATTATTTTACTTTCCATCGTATAACTAGTGTATTTATATTCCTCGCATGAAATGCGTTCCAAAACGCGTAACCGTCCTCCAGGTCGATGCATTCAATATTAGTAATTTTACAACATGTACCCGATTTTATAATTATATCGTTTGTAAGTAAGTTTACCCGGCTTGACAATCTCTCAATGATATTTCAAAAAATCCCGAAACAATTACATCATCATGGGCAAAATATGGGTCTTTCCAGTACCCAGGGTTCTTACAATTATCCTTACCGTTAATGATACCCACAAATGTCATATGGATATGAAACCGAATGATTTGCTTGAAGATTACTAATTATTTCATCGCGATACGAGATCGCTTTATGCATGTACGTTTTTTCACATTGTTCACGTGAAACTTCTAAAAGATATGACGCGTCCACGCGATTAACTGGTAAATTATGCGAAAACTATCCGCTCTGACTCGCATGAATAAAACGACTGAATATTAATTAATAAACTCTGTTTTTAAGTAAAAAATGATTTAAATATATATTTATGATGATGATTCATCAAATTTGAGAAAGTATTTTCTCGACCTCGCATGGAACAGCGGTATTTCTATGAGACGGTCATTTTTTCAAATACGCTGCACGCGCAGCGCGCGGCGCGTGGCGTATTTGAAAAAATGGCCGTCGAGTACAGAATATCTCCAGCTCGAGTAGAAATACCGCTGTTCCCATGCTTGGTCAAGAAAATACTATTCTTGCCAGGCACTGGTACCCGTGCAGGGCGTGTAGTTTTTTCCTGCTCGCGCACGTCTCCCCTCGCTTGAGCTCTTGTTATAATATACACGGGTTGTAGCCCCATAATACTTGTTGCTGGCGAGACATTTTCACTCTTAGCTTTCTGCAACTTCAATGGTTCCAGAACATAGAAATCATCTTCCTCGTTTTGTACTATATCATCATCGTTTTCAACCAGAAAATGGGATAACGCGTCTGCTGGGTTGAGCGCACCTGGACGATAAATGACTTTATAATTAAATTCGCTTAACTCAATGAGCCACCGCATGATTCGCGAATTTGGTTCTTTGTGAATTTTCATCCAGACCAAAGCACGATGATCTGTTATTAAATTAAATTGATTATTTAATAGGTAAGGTCGAAAGTGTTTAATTGCACTTACTAATGCTGGCCCTTCTTGATTAAACGTATCATACCTTAACTGCACCGGCGTCAGAACCCACGAGAAATATGCACAAGGTTGATCATGACCAATGATCCCTTGTGAAAGTATTGCACCAATTGCATAGCTACTGCTGTCTGTAGTTAAATTAAATGGTTTTGAAAAATCTGGATATATTAATAAGGGTGCTTCACACAAGCATTTCTTCAGTGTATCAAAAGCCTCTTGGGTTTGATCATCCCAAATAAATTCTATATCTTTTTGTAATAAATTTGTCAAAGGTTTCTCGATTTTTGAAAAATCTTTGATGAATCTATGATAAAATCCAGTGAAACCCAAAAGAATTTTAATCCCCTTAGGCGTACTAGGAGCTGGAAAAAGTTTAACTGCCTTTAAAATTTTTGGATTAGGTATGAGCCCATTTGGCGTAATTACATGACCCAAGTAAATTACTTCCTCTTTTAAAAATTCGCATTTTTCTGGTTGTAATTTAGAAACTGTTTCACGTAATCTTTGAATTAAGCGTTCCAGTCGTTTTACATGTTCTTCAAATGTTTAAGACTAATATCATCAAGATAGCAAAAACATTCATTATCGATTAAACCCGCTAATGCAATTGCTAACGCCCTTGAGAAGGTGGCTGGTATATTTCTAAGCCCAAATGCTCCCTGTGTCTTTCATCAATTTCAATTTGATGATATGAGGACTTCAGATCAAACACTGAAAAGATTTTTGCGTTCCCTAATTGATCTAAAAGATCGGTTACACTTCTTAACGGAAAGGAATCTGGTATTGATTTCAAATTTACTTCCCTGTAATCAATCACCATACGATAGTTCTTAGAACGATCTTTACTATATGGTTTAGGAACTAGAAAACACGGACTGCACCAAGAAGACGTTGAGGGTTCAATTATTCCTAATCTTAAAAGTTCGTCTACTTGCCTATTAATTTCCTCACGATGCGCTGGTGATTAACGGTACGGTTTAGTAGTCACCGGAATATCATCCGTAGTATGAATCATTAACTTAAGAATTGGGATAACAGTGAGTTCACCCCCTTCCAGATAAAAAATATCTTGATATTTTTCGACTAATTTTAAAATTTGTCTTCCAATAACTTTTTTCCAAACACTTTTTTCTTCCAATAATAAATGATCAAGTTTTAACATTTCTTTAATTTTTTCAAACCTTGATTTAGTTTCGTTTTGAAAAAATAAAACGCGGTGATGAGAAGAATTTTTCTTCTCTTTACCTATCCTTTGGAAATAAATTTAATTTCCAAAAACTGCACCAGTAATTCCCCTATTATTTGTTGCATGATTGATTCGTTCCCCTAAGGTAGCTGTATTAGGTCCAAGAATAAAGTTTTAAGCGTACTTATATACCTTTTTAATTTCGAGTCTTTTTCAATAATACTAATTAATAAAAATAAGTAATTCCTAAAAGATTCCAGCTTAAGATCCGTACTCTTTAAGATTTGGATACATTTATTAATTATCTCCAAGATATCTTCATCACCATCCCACTCTTTTGTCCTTGACCAACTTGTTGCTGTACACGGAGAAAGAGGTATATCATGAAACTTGGTGTACAGCGCCATCGTATTACATGATGCGTGGTGCAACGTGATTCCAAGTCACACTTCGTATTTCCAAGTGCATGCACCGTGTTTTCCAGTGCAAAATTTTTAGAGAGACAATTTCGATAGAGCAGACGACTGCGCTCGGAACACCCACGTAACCAGTTTTTCAAAGTTTTACACTAAAAATTGTGTACGATTCTTACTTTGAAATGTTCTTGCTATCTTTCTTAACAAATTTATAAACTTCAATTATGATTTCGAACTTGATATTAATATTTATACGATTTTAAAGTTTCGAGGTTAGAGATTCAGCAGAACTTGAGTAACCGAGAAAAAAGCATGCGTCAAATGCGTACACTGGAAAATACCGTGCACACATTCTGTTTCATAGTGTGTCCCATTCTTCGTGTAGGATCGGCGCTTCCCCTTTTAAAGGCGCTATGAAGGTCAGCATAGGGGGGACCTTCCCCCTGTGTCTCCCCTTGTAGGTTTTCACGGTTGTAAGAGAGTTTTTCCATTTGTGATTTTATACCCGAATATTGGTGCATGATCTCCTTATTATTTATATTGGCGTTTTCTTTCGTTAATGATGGATTCAACTCGCATTGATGAAATAAGTGCGGGTTTTTATTCTTGTTATCTTCAATCAGACTTTTATTATCAGATCCTTGATTTTAATTTTTCCCTGTAATTCATTTTTATTTACCCGTGAAAATTGCCATGAGTCATCATATTTTATAAACAATATTTTATTTGGTGAATTTCTTAAAGCAGCGTCCTGCATGATATTATTATTATAATTTTCTTCAAAATTTATATTTTCAAGATTTAGACAAAGTTCGTTCCTCAATTTATTTTTACCTTTTATTTCAAGGTCCTGATCTTGAAAATTCGCGAAATTTTCAAAATTAGAACATACAGAACTAATATTTTCCCTTTGTTTAATACTTTCATTATTAAATTCTTCATGTTTTAGATATCTAGAATTTATGACGTCAACGAGATTTTCGAGATCCTCATGGAGAGGCTTTTTATTTTTCTTTCGCTCTGCTTCGTTAGGATTTTCTAGGTCCTTATACCGAGAATTTTGTTTTTTATACAACTGATTTTCTTTATCATAAGGATTTTCGAGGCCCTTATACCGTGAATTTAAGATGTTCTTTGGATTTCCGAGATCCTTATACCGAGAGTTCAAGATTTTGTTTGGATTTTCGAGATCCGTATACCGAGAGCTCGAGATGTTGTTTGGATTTTCGAGATCCGTATACCGAGAGTTTGTATTATTGTGCACAATATCAGAATCCAAATCGAACGAGGATATTAATTGATGTTTTTCGGCCGATATACCATGTTTCGATCCGGATTTTCCAGCGCTGGTTATTTTAGATGCATCTTTCATATCATTATTATCAACTTTAATTTTAATTTCTTTTTCATTAGCGGTAACTTCTTGAGCGGTTTCATTTTTACTTGAATTTGAATATTGAGCGGTTTATCTTTACTTGATTTTATAGACTGCGTGGTTTTATTTCACTGAGCTTTTTCTTCAGTTAAATTATTCGTGATATTTTTATTTTTAAACCCTTCAAACAGAAATTCTGGGGCATTCACTGAGATTTATCAATAATTTTATTGTTATGTGACAATTAAATAAAAATCCGCGATCGTGCATTCTCGCGCGAGTGTGCGTGCATGTGGATGAGGGGTCCGGTCAGCACTTCGGATTTCAGCTGCAGCTGAATGCTGCTCCTGCACTTTTGATGGGAAAAAATCAAGGTGGCGGGGGAAGAATTTAGATGCAGCAGGGAGGAAGAGCGCCGGACGTCGAGTTAGTATGAAATATAATTAAAGAGTGAAAAGATCGCGAGCCTTATTAAAACTAAGCTATTACTTATTAAATTACCTAATACTATATTTGCCCATTTGGACCTATCAGATTCGATAATTGTAGCCCCAGTGTATTGATTTGGATCTAATAAAACCTATTTTAAAAGTAACTTGCCAGTGAGTAAATAAAGTAATTAAACCTATTTTACCTACGTCTGGGAGACTAAGCAGACCACAACACATCGACCAATTACCAGCGAGTTTGGACCCCGAACCAAGGTAACGAGTTTAATATAAAATTTTCACCTTATTTAATTAATAGTTCGCGCGTTCCTGTCGTCACACAAGGGGTGCCGTTCACCCCCGGTTTTCCCCGCGACTGCTTCCCGGGTCTGCAAAATTAGGAGCCGGTTATATGTCCACGGGGACATATAACAAAATTGGTAGCAGAGCGTAGTTAGGCCCCCCGCGGAGCGCGCATTAAACTTAGAGTATAAAAAAAATAAATAAATATTTTTTTAGGCCTAAGGAAACCCAGCTGGAAGCCCCTCTGAACCCCAACGAAGGGAGTACCACGTGGACAATTAAAAAACGGTGCCGCCAAGTTATCAGCGTTAATTTGATCAACGCCCATACGGGAGTAGGATACCTCCCGGCCCTTAGCAGAACCCCAGGAGTTCATCGGAAATGCACTCGTCACCAGTGAAAATGGGAGTTGCAAGGTTTTGGCAGTGAATACAACCGAGGAAGAAGTGACCATTGAGGTTCACCCCCATGAATTAATTCCTTGCGAGTACGACGCAACCCCGTTCGATCCCGATTCAGAGACCGAGCCTTAGGGCGAAAAAATCACAGATGAGGGAGAGAGAGTGAGGCGCGTGTTAGAGCTGCTCGACGCGGAGCAGTTAAACTCCGAGGAGAGGGACCAAGTGCGGCGTGTCATGGAAGAATATCACGACGTTTTCTTACTTCCCGGGGATAAATTGTCCTGCACCGATCTAGTGGAACACGAGATACCTACCGAAGACAACATCCCTGTGCATACTAAACAATACCGCCACCCACCCATTCACCGGGAGGTGATGCGGGAGGACATCGAGAAGAAGTTCCATGATGGCATCATAGAACCCTCAACCTCACCGTACCAGTCTCTTGTGTGGATTTTGCCCAAGAAAAGGGACAGCCAAGGGCGTCCAAGATGGCGTATGGTGGTGGACTTCAGAGCTCTCAATTCCAAAACAATTGGGGACGCATACCCGCTGCCGTGCATCGCGGACATCCTGGACCAATTGGGCGACTCGGTATACTTTTCTACCTTTGACCTAGCCAGTGGGTTTCATCAAATCCCCATGAAACCCAGTGACAGACCTAAGACGGCGTTCTCCACAATAACGGGACACTGGCAGTTTAAGAAGAGGCCTATGGGACTCAAAAACGCGCCCGCGACCTTCCAACGACTAATGGATCGCATCCTGCTGGGCCTGCAAAATGTGGAGATGTTGGTGTATCTAGATGATATAGTATCCTTAGCGAGCATCTGCGAAAGGTGAGACTGTTGTTTGACCGATTAAGGCATGCGAAACTGGTGTTACAACCCGACGAAGTACTCTTCCTCCGACGAGAGGTAGGATTCCTGGGACACATCGTGTCCGAGAAGGGGTGTGAACCAAACCCTGACAAAATCATGTCCATGAAAAATTTTCCCCGACCTCGCAATGTAACCGGTATCCGGTCGTTCACGGCTTTGGCCGGATACTATCGGAGATTCATAAAAGACTTTAGCAAAATAGCGAAGCCTCTGTATGACCTCACGAAGAAAGATACCAAGTTCGTCTGGACCGATGCCCAAAAGCAAAGCTTTAATCTACTAAAGCAAAAACTTTGCGAAGCTCCTATTTTGCAGTTTTCCGATTTTAATAAAAAATTTACCCTAACAACCGATGCTTGCGACTATGCTGTGGGAGCCGTACTTAGCCAGGAGAAAGATGGCTTCGACCATCCTGTCGCCTATTTGTCACGAACCTTGACGGGACCGGAACTTAACTATACCACCACCGAAAAAGAATGCGTCGCGGTGTTGTACGCCTTCCGCAAATTCCGAACTTATTTGCTGGGGAGGCGATTCTTGCTCGTGAGTGATCACGAACCCTTAAGCTGGATGCATAACCAAAAAGACGCCGGCAAAAGGATGCTACGATGGATGTTGAAGTTTACAGACTATGAGTACGACTTCAAGTACAAGCCAGGAAAACTTAACATCAATTCCGACGCCCTCTCACGAAACCCGGCAGATCGGCCAATACTGGAAGATGAGATAAATACCACCCTGCCCACGATCAAGGTCCTGGTCCTGGAAGATAAGAACCAGAGAGAACAAGATAAGGCTCAGCGAATCGAGAGGCCTGTTCGAAACCCTTCGGGACGAATGGTTGGCAATTCACGCCCTAGTACCTCGGGAACAGGCCCAAGACAACCAACCCTAAATAAAGCAAAGGGAGTCACGAAAACGACCTCTTTGACCCCTACTCCGTTGCGCCGGGAGCGGGCGAAATCGGTGGACGAGGGAATAAAGCCTCGTCGAGGTCAACCGGTAGGATCTAAAACAAACAAGAACCCGCCTCCGCTGGACCATAGTACCATAGCCCAACGTACGAGATCCAGACAACCGTTAGGACTCCCACCAAAGAGGGGCAATTCCTTACCCTCAGCCCCGGGACTGAGTCCACTACCCTCACGCGTGAAAGAAATAAGGGACGAAGCCGAACCCGGAGATCGTGCCGACGGTGACGCTTTCGATCCGGAAGAAGACGAAGAAACTCGGGGCGTTCTGACGGTGGACCCCATGAGTGACTGGGACACGTCAGACTCAAGACCCCCCGTGGTTGATCTGAAGGATAGCGGACTGCGAGATGAGACAACCGACGAAGTTTCTTCAGAAAAAGATGACCATCCAGAGAATCGAGAAACCGACCCCGATGTCGCCGCCACGGAAGTTAGCGCAGTGACGCCTAGCGAGATGGAGACTGTGGAGGACGAGAGCGAGGAAATTTTCGAGGATCCATCACACTCCATTAACCTGCAAGACTTGCAAGAGAGCAGCGATAAACTAAACCAAAGCTTATTGGACCACTACGAGCGTACCAACAATTGGTATGGGTTACCGAACCTCGAGGAAGATAAGTGGCCCGCACATTTTTCAGACGGTGATGGAGATGTGAGAACCCCCGTGCAGGGAGACAAGGACCGATTCTCAGAAGGGGAAGAGGTCGACGAGGAGCTGCAGGATCTAATCAACCAGGCCGACCCTTACGATGCTGAGACTTTGGATGACAGCGTGATGAGTGAACGAGTGCAGAGACTGGTAACCAGCGCTCAAGCCCGCACGGATTGGGAAGTGAACCGGTGCATCTCGGCCGCATCGGACCCTGACTCTGACGACGAGGCAGATGAAAGTGCTAGAGAAGAGGAACGGAGAGACGAGTCTTCCGGGAAATGGCCGGCGAAGACCGGAGTTTCAGTTGACCCAAGATATAAGCCTGACACCCCCAAGGGAAGTAGCACCCCCCAATCTGGGGCGTCAAGGGTGAGATGGTCCAAGATACCCGAACTGGAAACTGTACAGGAAGCAGCCCCGGCCTCCCCCGTGAACCTCGAATTTAGTAAGCCAGCACAGGAGGACCTACCCTTTTTTCTCCCCGAAATAACTTGGGCACTAGCTGATCCTCCAGACCATAGTAAATGCTGGGATCCCGATAACCCGAAAACCCCAAGAGAAGATGACTCGTCTGAGCGTGTGAGGAAGCAGCCTAACCGGCCGCTAGGTAAAATCGTGCGAAGCAGGAACTGTTTGACTTATAAACGAAGCAACCTTGTTCACTTCCTCTCAAAAGATTGTGTTCCGGTGGGACCTGTCAGTCGGCTGCTTGTAGATCTTGATGCAATCGACCCGAACGCACTCAGGCGAAAGCGACCCCGGAGGGGACACATTATGATCACCCCTTACAAGAACCACAACATCCTGTCATTGATTGTGAAAAATCATCACTATGACCCATTGGACATCAGCATGGTGAGAAGGTGCTTAGAGAATCTAAAGAGCGTATTGTCCAAACGTAACCTCAGCGGGTTCAGAATTGCCCGGAAGGGCGACCTGGCCAGCCAACTGGAACCAGGACTATTGGAAGAGCTCTTACGAGACGTGTTCGAAAAAAGTCCGTTTGATATCACCCTCTGCTTTGGTACAGTAGCTATGCCCGAGATCACCCAGCGCCCGGGGATCATCAAGCAGCTGCACGATAGCCTTTCCGGGGGGCACAAAGGAATAAACCAGACCTACCAGAGAATACGGGAGAGATATTACTGGAAGGGCATGCGAAACGATGTGCTCGACTATATCTGGCGATGCAGTACTTGCCGGGAAATGTAGATAAACCGTGCAAGAAGAGAAAGGAGGCAGACCAAAAGCCTCGCGTTTTCAGACCTTGGAAATAAAAAAAAAAAAAAAAAAAAAAAAAAGAGAAAAACTTCTTACCAAACCTATACCTAAAACCTCCTTACCAAACCGATACCTACTTCTAGCCCTATACCTAAGTTCAAAAAAAAAAAAAAAAACTTACCTAACCTACACCTACTTCCAGCCCTATACCTACATTCACCAGGGACGGTGAACAGTTGAAGAAGGGGGGGCTGTTATGTGACAATTAAATAAAAATCCGCGATCGTGCATTCTCGCGCGAGTGTGCGTGCATGTGGATGAGGGGTCCGGTCAGCACTTCGGATTTCAGCTGCAGCTGAATGCTGCTCCTGCACTTTTGATGGGAAAAAATCAAGGTGGCGGGGGAAGAATTTAGATGCAGCAGGGAGGAAGAGCGCCGGACGTCGAGTTAGTATGAAATATAATTAAAGAGTGAAAAGATCGCGAGCCTTATTAAAACTAAGCTATTACTTATTAAATTACCTAATACTATATTTGCCCATTTGGACCTATCAGATTCGATAATTGTAGCCCCAGTGTATTGATTTGGATCTAATAAAACCTATTTTAAAAGTAACTTGCCAGTGAGTAAATAAAGTAATTAAACCTATTTTACCTACGTCTGGGAGACTAAGCAGACCACAACACATCGACCAATTACCAGCGAGTTTGGACCCCGAACCAAGGTAACGAGTTTAATATAAAATTTTCACCTTATTTAATTAATAGTTCGCGCGTTCCTGTCGTCACACAAGGGGTGCCGTTCACCCCCGGTTTTCCCCGTGACTGCTTCCCGGGTCTGCAAAATTAGGAGCCGGTTATATGTCCACGGGGACATATAACATTTATTGTTACTTCCAGAATCTTTATTAATATTAGTTTTGAGTTTTGTGGTATTAATTAATAGTTCTTTAGCTTAAATAAATGAATATTAAAATGATCGGAAGTAATCTTTTTGTTTTTAAAATCTATGCTCACATTAAAGTTTTTTAAAAATTCTACTCCCAAAAGTCGATCTTCTTTAATCAGGAAGTCATTTTCTATTAAGTGAAGTTCAATTGAAAAATTTTCAAAACCAATCATACTTTTCCCCAAAGTATAATTGCTGGTATTTGAAATTCCTCTAAGTTCTAAAATACAGCTTGTGTCAACTGGAAAATTACTCAGAATGTTACTAATTTAAATTAAATTTGGAGCTGCACCAAAATCCTGAATAAAAGTTATTCTTTCATTATTTAAAGGGTTCAATAATTTAATCGTAGACGTTTCCTCATTATAAGTTGTGACAGTCAGCAATCGTAATTAAATCGTCGGTAACGATTTAGGATTTGGCGCGAATCACGTGACTGTCGAACGCAGCTCAGAGCAGACCTCTGAGGTGGTAGAGCGGGAATCGGGAAGCCACTCGTAGTTTTCGTGTCCGAGCGTTCGCACGTGCATGGAACTTAACTCGTCTCGGTTCGACGGCTAACCGGACTCCTCGGGAGTGGAATGTCGTCGAAGAGAGAGTTGGCAGAGACAGAAGGTGCGGGATCAATGGTCATCGCCCGGGAAGCATTCTTCTGTCTAGACGAGTCAACCGGCTTTTGGAAGCCATGGACGTCGGGGAACCTGACCGACGTCCGGCAGATACGCAAAGATCTGGAGATCGATTCATGGCAGATCTTGAAGCAGCTTACTCGTTACGGAAGTCTAGGCAATTATTGACATTCGCGTTGCACGTTGTGGTAGAGCCGTAGTGTGAGAGTGTGGTGTTATTTGTGAAGTTGTCATTTCACGTCGTCGCCTGGACCGCTTTCCGATGGCTACACGGTGACTCGAGTATGGTAGATATTGCGGCTGGTCGGCATCGTAGCCTGGCATTTTGTTTAGCCTGACGGCTTGGTATGAGGTGCACCTTACCGACTCCGTAAATTAATTGTAAATGTGCGAGTGAGTGTGAATGCGTGTAAGTGTCCTTAGTACACTGTTATTGTCATAATTTTTGTTTTTCTCTTGCGCGCGTTAGCTGCCGATAGCAGCAGGAATTTGTGTGCGCGCGCAACGATTTAGAGAGCATTGAAGATTCTTTTGTTTACTGGTTTAAACGACACCGAGTCGTAATTCGGAATTTGTATTTTAGGTTTAGATTTGTTTTAATAAATTATTAAATTGTTAATTTAATTTTTATTGACTAAACCTGATGTTCCTGCGAATCGATCCTATTTTAATACCCGCACCCACTACCGATAAACGAACTAGCCGACCGCGTCGCGAAGTATAGTAATATTCGCGGACGCGATTTCCTCATTTTATTATTTCAGGTCGACGAATTGCAGTTCGACGAGTACTTGGATCAGCACTAAGTACAGGTGATAAGGATTTAGTACGCACCGTGGGTATTTGTATCGGCTCATACAAACCCTTAAATCCACCCTTGTTACAGTGTCTATTCTATGCCAATTATTCCACAAATTAATAGAATCTTTGTCTACTTGGTGGAAATTCATATTCAACTTAGGTTTTAATTCAAAAATATATAAACAACAAATTCATTTGTTATAGTTTAAAATTTCCACTTTAAGTAAGTTTAACGTTTTTTACAATAACCGTTTTTAATTGCTGTTTGTCGGGCGCGTAGTATCCGAAGTCTCTTGAATCGCGCCGATATTCTGAAGATGGTTGCCGTTTTCCTTCGCGACTTTATTATTATCATACATTCTTTTATAACAGTTTTTTTAAATGTGACCTGCCTTTTTACAATTTCTACATATTACAGGATTTTGACCGTCCGGAAACGTGTTTTTTTGTCACACAAGATATAATTCATCCGATCTAAAATTTTGATTAAATTTATTATATTGTTGTTGGCTATTTCCCGACTGTCAAGCTTTATAAGTATTAAAATTCTGATTATTACTCCTTGGAAGACTACTGAATCGATTTTCCCTGCGCGCGCCGTTTCTCCATCTATTGTTTGATATGCCTCTTTTCCCCAGCGAAAAACACGTATTTGCTTCGTGACCGATTTTTTTACAAAGCTGACATGTAACTCGCTCCCTCGTATCAAAAAATTTTATTGGAACTGGCACTACATCTTTACAATCACTTGATTTATTTAAATCTGGCACTTCTTCCTGTTCGTAACAGCTGAACTCACGTTCAATTTCTATTGCGTCTTTAATTGCTTGATCTAAATTTTGCACCGCAACCACACAAGCTTTAATCACCCATTTCAGTCCCCGTACGTAACATTTAATCAAATCTATTTCTAATGCTTTCTTCAAAGTTATATTATATTTATCTTCTCTTTTCACTGCTGAAAACATTTCTTGATTCAGCGCGCGAATTCGGTTAGAATATTTTAAAACACTTTCACCTCTTTCTTGTTTAATATTAGCTAACTCGCCATTCAAATGTAGTAAAGTCTTGGCTGAACCGAACATTCCCTCTAAGAATTTTTCGGCCTCATCTAGTGAGTTAAATGATCTTCCTTCTACGCATTTTAACGCTTCTCCGGATAACCGCAATTTAATTGTGTTTGCAAGGTCACCTTCACACCTGGCTGGTAAAATTTCTTTCGCATTTTTACAACCTTCAAGAAAAAAGTTTAAACTTATATTGGATCCTGAATACAATGGAATTAACCCTATCGCGTCTTTAATTGACAAGTTTTTTACCTACCCGATACTAGAGTTAAACATTTTTACATTTGGAAATTTTGAATTATTTTGTGTCGATGCAAAAAGAGAAAATTTATCAAATTTTTGAGTTGCTTCTATTTTATCGTTTTCGATTTCGGGTGATTTTACTTTAGATTTTTCGTTTTCGTTATGTTTCGGTTCTAAAGTTTTTAAATTATCAAAAAAAAACTAATTGGTACCAGCGTTGACTTTCATCATCTGTAATTTCTGGTATATCTAATAGTATTAATTTCTTTTATCGGCTCCTGAGGATTTTCATCTATAATATATTCGATAACCGTATCTGGATTTATGTTCTTATAAAAAAAACTGTATAAGACTCTAAGAAAAACTGGATCACGAGTAACTGCTTCATGTTTATCCACGAATCTCTCGAAAACCTTGCATAGCGTTTGTACACTCTTTACATCCAAATTAATTTCCCTAAATTCATTACAGCAATATCTTTCCGCGAAAACATCTAAGAGTTCTTCAATTTTTACTGATTCAACCGGACCGAATTTTTCTTTAACTAACGAATTCGCGAATTCGTATATAATTTTTTTAGCGTCATAATATGCGTCATTGTAATCTTTATTTGAGATTTCGAATTTCCAAGCCTCTGACAATTTTTTTTTAGACGAACCCCCAAAATCTGTCACGTTCCACGAAGAACGTATAAAATAAAATAAAGAAAATAATAAATATATATAATAAACAACACTGTATTAACATTGGAAATGAGGCCCTGGTTCTTGACCGTACTTTTAGTTTTGGCTTGCGCCAATTGTCTAGGACTTGGTAAATTCTCCGTGTCTTGGAACTCAAAATAACATATTAAATAAATGTAAAATGTTACCTTTGCTGGAACTGGAACTCGGGTGAAGGGTTTTGAAATGAAAGAGTTAACTAGAGCGAACTGTAGTTTAATGACTGAACTTTTACTGCACGAAAAAGACTGTCAGAGGACTCAGTAGGTAAGCAGTGTGGGTCCGAGCTCATTTTTCTACGCACGCGCAAGTTTAAAATAGTGCTTTTTGAGTTGGGGGGGGGGGGGTTTGGCGCGCAACCAAATCCATCCACGTGAAGATTCTGGCGCGCAGCCAAATTCATCCACGTGGATGCTTGCGCGCAGCCAAAATGCATCCGCGTGGACCCTAAATATAGTAGCTGCGACGAACACGCAGTCATCACGTGGACGATAATTATTGCTCAGTAGCGAGAGTCACTTTTGGACAACGCCGCTAAGCATTTCGCGTGAGTTTTCTTATTATTTTGAGGTTAAGAAAAACAAAAGACTATTGAACATGAACAAAAAACATTGAATATTTTTTCACACTTCACAAATTTAAAAAACACGCGCACACACTTTTAACATAATTTTTGCTTTTTAGCCGGTGATGTTGAATCAGGAGCACTTCCTCCTTTCGTTTTATCATCATCGTTATCATCGGAGTCTGACCTGAAAATTAATTAAATAATTAATAATTTAGTTAACTTAATTACTAAGTTTTAAATTATTGTACTCACTCTATATTAATAATGTCGTTTTCGGCAGGTCTGAAAAAAAAAAAATTAATTTATGATAAATTTAAAAAAATTAACTTATGTTTAATTAATAATTATAAAACTTACTTTTCCAATTCCACAATTTCCAATCCCGGGTCATGATTAGTCCTGGTACGATAGTTGCATATTGCTAATTTTTCCAACCAATTTTCTTGATGACATAGAGTTTTATTTTTTACTTTTGCACCTGCCAGTGCGCTAAAATAAAACAAAATAAAATAAGATTTAAAAAAAAAATGAATGAATAAAATAAAATAAAATAAAATAAGATTTAAAAAAAAAAATGAATGAATAAAATAAAATAAAATAAAATAAAAACTAACTCACCGATTCAAATCGCCCGGGAGAAATAGTAATGGTTCCTCATAACAATGTTTATTACAATATAAACATAAGAGCATAGCATGCTCTTCACTGCGACGAGCGTGACACGGTTTCACCATGCTTCTCTGAAAATTACATTTAATTCAAAATTTGATCGTTAAAATTATTTCTAACAAAAACTTACTGTTAAATCTATTGTTTCCATTGTTCGAGCCATTATTCTTAATACCTTAACTTGCTCAAATGAAAGCTACAACTATACTGTGGAAATCAAAAATTTTTGATAGGAAACTGATCTACAAAAAAATTGTTTTCGAAATCTTTAAATAAGTTGTTTTTTATCGAATTTAGGGGGGGGGGGGTAAAACCTTTTCGAAATATTTAAATAAGTGGTTTTTTATCGAATTTATGGGAGGGGGGGGGATAAAACCTTTTTTGATGGCAGCTCAGATTTAAAATAATTTTTTTTCCAAGGACTAATTTATTGGAAAACTCAAAACTACGTTTAATTTCTCATTCTCACAACAGCTTTCGAGTGGAACGTTTGATTTTGAAAAGTTCAGTGTTTCAGTGTTTCAGTATACGATTATTTGTGAAAACGTAATTGTTCCAGTCCTTATTCAACGATTTTCTCATAAAATCTTCCGCAGAAACTTGCAAATTAAATAAGTAAGAAAATTTATTATTTATGATTTAAGATTATAAATGTACAATTTTTTTAAAATAATTTTTATTGTACAATTAAATGTGCATCTTCAAGTTAACGTTTGATTTATTCATAAGTAAAATTTTTTTTATAGATTATGGATTTCACAGCACTAGATTCAGCCTCTCTTGCAAACTATAAGCCAACAAAACCTGTTGCGGAATTAGAACTAAAATCGTACATGGTAACGAAATTAAAAAAGGTTCAAACACGCTTTGGGGAAAAAGTAGTAACCAAACTAGAATCGGAGTTTCATGTATTTCTACCCAAAAGACAAGTGGAATTCTTACTAGAAAGTCTAGAATTTTACAATGCGATGCAACAAATGGCAAATAAGATGCGTTTGTTTCTTACTTATCAATGAAATGGAGTTATTGAATTTTCATCTGTTTAAAATACACGCGCAAGTGGGAGGGTGGGGCATTTGACCCGGTGTGCGCTTTAAGAGTTAAAAGTGTTTCAAATTATAAATTATTAACAGTGTTTTCGAAATAATTATTAACAATGTTTTCAAAATAAATATTAACAAGTTTTTCATGTAAACAGTGTTTTTTTTTTTTTTTTAATTAAAAAAGTTAAGTATTCGTGTGAAAAAAAAAAAAAAAAATTTTCACTGTTTTTTAAAATAAATATTAACAAGTTTTTCATATGATGAATTATTACTAGTTCAAATGGATAAATTAGAAGTATACTTGAATAAACCTATTTACATAGGTTTTAGTATATTAGATTTGTCGAAACAGTATATGTACGACTTTCATTACGGTTATATAAAAGAAAAAGTTGATGATAATTCGATCTCTTTGCTTTATACGGATACTGATTCATTTCTTTATGAGTTTCGTAATTTTAACATACATGAACTAATGAAAAAAGATTCTGACAAATTTGATACATCAGCTTACGATGATGGAAATAAATATGGAATAGTTCCTTTAAATGACAGGGTAGTAGTCAAATTCAAAGATGTAAAAAATGGTTTAATAATGACTAAGTTTGTGGAATTGAGATCAAAGATGTACGCTTATGAGGTAGAAAAAATCCTAAATGATGATGATGATAGCGACTATGAACCTGTTAATAAAAGAGTAAAAAGTACAAATAACTATGTAGAAAAGCGAGCCAAAGGAATAAAAACTCTGTTATGCGAAGAATTACTATTGAATATTATGAAAAATGTTTGTTTAGTCATAAAGCTTTCCCAGAAGCAGATAAATTTGTCATACGTTCACATAAACATAAAGTTTACAAAGAAAAATTTTCAAAAATAACTCTGAGTCCTTATGATGATAAAAGAGTTATTTTTTAAGGTCAAACAGATACTCTGCCGTGGGGACATTATTCATTGAATACATGAAAAAAAAAAATTTAGTTTATCGGTATTAATAATGTTCATTAAAAACTAACAAATTATATAATTGTGTGTTTGTTTGTTTGTTGAAAAAAAAAAAAAACTAAAAAGCCAAATTATTTTATTGTTTACGTTAATTTGTTAAAAACCAAATTATGTAATTGTATTCTATAATAAAAAAGTAACAAGGTTAAGGTTGAAATAAAAAAAAAAAAAATCATTAATCTTCTATATGAGTATTTATTTTTTTATTCATTTCAATTCACACACTTGAAACTTATTTAATAGGTGAGTTACATTTACTTAAGTTCTAACCGTTCTAAACGAGTACAAATATCTTCAATATCATTACGAAATTTAAAGTCTCTTAGATCAGAGTTAAAATTCAGTTAAAATTAACAATAAAAAAAAAAAAGACATAAAAGAGAAAATATTCAAGCCCTTTAGTAAAATTATACATATATTATACTAATGCTTCTAATATTTTCTTTAAAATGAACTCTTGAAAATAGTAAAATCAAAATAATATTGAACGGACGAGTTTTATACCATCTAACAAAAAGTATTCTTGACAAACAATTCTTTTTCTTGAAAAGGAAATCAGTTAAAATTAACAATAAGAAAAAGAATACATAAAAGAGAAAATATTCAAGCCATTTAGTAAAATTATACTTACATATGTTATACTAATGCTTCTAATATTTTCTCTAAAATGAACTCTTGAATGGAGTAAAATCAAAATAATACTGAACAGACGAGTTTTATGCAAACTAACAAAAAGTATTCTTGACAAACAATTTTTTTTTCTTGAAAAGGAAATTGACAATTTATGAAATGTATTTGTCATTCGATGTTGATGAAAATTATTCATTGATCTCGACGCGGAGCCATTTTGTATTTACAATTGTTCAATATTAAAAACGACTAGTTATTTTGCCTTTACATAAACATTTATGCAAATCCACTTCTGAAAGCAGAGCTTTTCAGAAGCCAAATTTTTTTTCAAAATTTCACGGCACTTCTTCATTTGAACATGCGCAAATAAAACTTTTTTTTTTTCAAAATTCAGCTGTAAAATAGAATAAGAATCTTTTTCAAAGGTGACTCCGCGCCGAGATCAATGAAAAATTTTCATCAACATCAAATGACAAATACATTTTGTCATGTATCGATCCCCATAAAGATCCCATATTCCCAAATTGCAACAGACTTATTTATAATCCGCCTAAAAGGAGTTAGGGAGGGGGTCACGGAAATTGCAATTAAGCATTTTGCTAGCCAGCACCTCCGCTGTGCTGGAACAGGTGGGGCGAAGTAGCTTCCCTCGCTGCTTAGCCGCGCTCCCAAACTACTCTCGTCCCCGACACTCGAGTGGTTCGACCGAAAGCTAGCAGCGATCGAAGACCACGTGCAGCACACCTGGACAAGCAGAGCCGGATCAGGCAAGGATCCGTCAATGCAATATCGCCTCGCCATCACCATTGGATAAGGTCCCGGAAGGCCCAGAGAACCTCTCGTGAACGATCAACTGCCTGGATACTCCGGTAATTTTAAGGTAGATTATTGTAATGTTCAAAATCGCAACTTTAGATTCGTTTTTTTTTTGTATAAAATTTTTACTTCTATCAAACGACGTTATCCCTTTAATTTATAAGTATTCGATATGGCTAACCTCGCGAATCTTACTTTGGACGAGATTGAAGCCATTCCAGACAAAGATCAAAAGAAGGCGGCCGAATTACATCATGCCCGCCGGATGGCCGAAAATATGTCTACAATGGCAGCTACGTTAAACGAGTCACGAACCGCGTTCGCGAACGTTCAAGCATCAGCATTGATGCCAAGTGCTCTTGCTGCAATCCCTTTTTACACTGGTTCCACACCCCTGCGCCCATGGCTGCAGGACGTGGAAAGCTACGACCAACGAATTACAGACGCAACCCTGAAAGAACTTTTCCTCCAAGGAGTTATTTCTCGATTGACCGGCAAGGCTAAAACAAGTCTTGACGGAAAAGTTTTTGACACTTTAGACCAACTCTGGAAACATCTTCAGGACCGTTTTTCTCAAAAACGATCCCTATCTTATTACCTTAACCTTATTTCAGACTCTTATATGAGACAGAATGAATCTGTTTTAAATTTTCACGATAGACTCTCAGCTATAGTCCGCGCTGCCACGAAACTAAAAAACGAGGGAATAGGTGACGAAGACATCAAGAGACATAATAAGTCCCTTTTCGAAAACCTCGCTACCGAATATTTTATTCGCAGATTACCTTCTGTCATCCGCAACCAAATGTCTAACCATAACCCTGTTAACTTTTCCGAAGCTTTAAACGCAGCTCTGAATGCGGAGGAATGGGTTAACATCGGAGCACCAAATCGTGCCGATGTAGAGTATTCCTCCACCCAAAAACCGCCTCCGCGATCGCGTTCTCCTAGCCCTTATGGTCGACCCGGGACACCTGAAAGAGAATCATCTCACGACCAGCGCAACGTTTAATTCTCTGATTTTAACGACCCGCGAAACTTCGATAGAAATATCTCGTATTCTTATGACCCTAACGATATAAAAATGCCTAGAACAATGACCTACACAGCAGAAGGTAAACTGGATGCTCACCCTTCCCTGCGTTACGAACAACCTTCAAGCATTCTGAAAAACCCGGAAAGACAGAGCCTATCCGATCAACCCGGATCATCAGATCGTTACTCCCGCCCTAGGTCCGAGAGCCCTAGAGGCCGATACCCTAATAGGTCGACAAGTCCCCTTTCTCCTCCCTTCTCTTATCCAAATTTTCACCCTTATATGCCCTATTATCCTCCTATGCCCTACTACTACCCCCCAGCTCCTATGCCCCCTTTTCACTCGCCCAATCCTAATGCCGCAACACCAGCCTACTTCCCTAACAACTATTACGACAAGCCGCCTGGTAGACCCGGATCCCCAGGTCCTTACGGCCCTACTCCACGAGCCCCGATCCCAACGAATATTCCCGCAAATATCTCCTCTAGCGAGAATTTGAACTGGAGACAAGCTCGTCCGGACGGCGCGCCCGCGAGCTTCCCGCGCTCTCAGAGCCCCGAGCGCCGATCGGTGAAAACATTCAAAACAAGGGAGTACGGAAAGTCTGTGGCAAGAAAACCAAACCAACCATAAAAATTAAAAATTACCTATTCAAAAAGGGCGTCGTAACCAATGTTGCTGCACAAACCAATGAAGTGAACGTCATCAAAGCTTCCGTTTTTAAAGACTCGGTTTTCTACTATCCTCACCCTCCCACTACGATCCAGGGAGAAGATAATAATCAAGTCGACGCTCATGGAAAAATTACGATTCGTATTTGTAATAAAAAACATATATTCCATCTAATTCACGACGATGCCCCCTTTTTACAAGATGGTGTTATCAGCAAAAGAACTTTGAAGAAACTCCGGAGACTTAAGCAAGCCGGAAAAATGAAAAATCTTCCCGACTCTTTTCTTGAAGACCTATCCCCAGACTCAGATCGCTCTGAATCAGAATCCTCTGACTCAGAAACCTTTTCCGAAAATTCAACCTCCCAGAGTAGCGACACCCTTTATATAGACAAATCTACTAACGATTCCGACACATATTCACCTAAAATTTACAATCCTAGAAACCATAGGGAAAGAAAGAAAATTTCGTACGGATCACCCAAGATCGAAATTATCGAAGTAGATGACTTGCTGAAGAAAGGAACCATCCAACCCTCCTCCAGCCCTTGGAACTCACCTCTATGGATAGTTTCAAAACGGCCTGGCCCTGACGGTAAAAATCAACATCGTCTCGTCATTGATTACAGAAGGCTCAACGAAGTATCAATTCCAGACGCCTTTCTACTCCCAAACGTTCAAGAAATACTGGAGTCCCTAGGCAAGTCCAAATACTTTTCAGTTTTTGATCTCGTTAACGGATTCCACCAAATACCTATGCATCCGGATGACAGAGCTAAAACCGCTTTCTCAACGCCTTACCGGCACTTTGAATTCACAGCCATGCCTTTCGGACTCTGCTGTGCTCCCCCGATATTCCAAAGGCTGATGGACGCCGTCATGACCGGATTACAAGGAATCGAATTGTTCATTTACCTAGATGACTTAATCATCTTCTCCAACTCTCTTGAAGACCACGAGAGAAAGGTTAATGAAGCTTTTCAAAGATTGTTTAATGCTGGATTGAGATTAAAAATCGAAAAATGCGAATTTCTAACCCCTGAAGTAAAATACCTGGGCCACCATATCGATCAATTTGGAGTCAAACCTGACCGGGGAAAAATCAAAGATATTCAGGATTTTCCCGTCTTAAAGAGTACTTCGGACGTTCGTTCTTTTCTTGGACTCTGTTCTTACTATCGCCGGTTTATCCACCATTTCTCTGAAATTGCAAAACCTCTAAACGACCTCCTCAAGAAAAATTGTAAATTCCGCTGGGAGGAGAGCAAAAAAGCCAGTTTCGAAAAATTAAAGACAGCTCTATGCACGGCACCAGTCCTAATTTGCCCAGACTTTTCTAAACCCTTCATACTAACGACCGATGCTAGTGCATACGCAGTCGGGGCAGTTTTGAGTCAAGGTGAACCAAATAATGATCAACCTATTGCATATATGTCAAAAACGCTCAATAAACATCAAAGAAACTACTCTGCCACCGAGCGAGAGTCTTTAGCTGTAGTCCTAGGCATCATGCACTTCAGACACAACCTTTACGGTCGCACTTTCTATGTATACGCTGACCATGAACCTCTACAATGGATTGATTCAATCAAAGACCCAATGTCAAGATTAAACCGCTGGAGAGCCCGACTGCGCGGCTACAGATACATATTCCGTTACAAACCTGGAAGGCTTAACACTAACGCCGATTGGCTCTCAAGAAATCCGATAGACCAGAAAGAGGTATAAACCGAAAAATCGGCAAACATAGCCTCTCAATCCCTGAAAAATATCAAAACAAAAACCATACTACCTATTCAGAAACCAAAATGAACAAAAACATCACTTGCTCGACAAGCACACAATAAAAGCAAAGAAGAAAACTTCTCTGACGCCCCGCAACCCGGCCCTTCGCGAAGAGGTAGACAAAAAGGCTCCAAAAATAAAACTCATGCATCGCCGAACGTATCTGGTCAGGGAAATCTTCCAGGCGATACCATCGCCTCTCGTCTAAGACTCAGACGAAATCAACAGGTAGATCCGAAAAATACTACACCCGTCGATCAAGCAAACGCTGAAAGCTCTACCTCAGAAATAGAAACATCAGAGGAAACCGAAAGCGCCTCCGACGCACCTGTACCCTTGCAAATCCGGTCATTAATACCTAGTTTGGCAGAACCTCTCAACACAACAACCACATCTCCTGCCACCGAGTCTGAAATCAGCAACCAAAAAGAAGATGAGATTTCTGGCTTAAGTGAGTTCGACGAAACCATGGTACCATCGGATAGTTTTGAAGATGTAGTCACCCATTTCCAAAAACCCGCATCAAGAAAGGCATTCTTTGATTCCCCATCAAAAAGAGTGAAACCTCCAGCAAATGATGATGACTCCTCATCTTCTGACGAAGAAGAACTCTACGAGACTACCCCCGTAAAATCAAATTTGGAACTCCAAGCTCAACTCAAACCTTCCAACTTCAATTCTAAGGAGAAAGAAGAGTTTATAGAAGGATTTAATTCCTTGTGGTGGGACTCTGGAAAATGGGAAGAACTTCTTGAAAATTTCGACCTAGGATCTAACTATCACGAAGCGGATCACTCTGTTGTCCACAGTGATCCAGGCTATTTGGAAAATGACCTTATTGACGCAAATGATAGACAGATTCTGAACAATACACAATCCCTGTTAGACTTAGATAAATGGCAACTGACCGATGACTCAGGATTCAAAAATCCTCCCTTATCGTCCACTCTTCTCACACATAAAATACCCCCAACAATTTTTGATGACACTTTTAATCTCGAAAACACCAAAATCATGTCTAGTAAAAATTCCGACTCTTCAACAAATTCCACGAAGACAATTACACCAGATCATAAGTTAGCTCCATCGGAAAACTCTCTAAACACTCAAGAGAGTGTCACTCACCCTCGAGATACCGCCAAAACGACCCTTCAATCCTCGCAACAATCACTTTCTACAAAACAACCAAATTCAAATTTGATACCTCGAAGTCCAAAACCTACTACGGCAAATACTCATAATGACATTTTCACCAGCGTTAAAACCATTCCGACAATTATACCCGCCCTCTTAAATCCTTTTTGCACCCCGATCAAACCCCCCGAACGACTGACAGTGAGACTCACCCGAGACGCCCTAACGGGACATAAAGATAACATAATACATTTTATCCCTGCGAATTTAAACCTACACACGCCTAACAATCAACTTCTTGCCGAGTTAGAGCTAATTTCGAAAAGCGAACTTAAAGATCTGAACCCTACGATTGGCAATGTTCTTGTCTCTAAAACCCGAGGCCGAACCATCTTCTCTTTAGTAGTTACAGAAACCGAAAGGAATCCTATTAAGCAAAGTTCTTTGAAAGAATGCTTATCCAATCTTTATCATCTACTACTAGAAAAAGAAATTACATCGGTTCGTATGTCACGAAAGGGCGAACTTACAGATGCATTACCACGTGGAACTCTATACCAAGAAGTCCAAGACGCACTCAAAAGCATACCTATGACGCTAACGATCTGTCTTGGTGTCTGCATAACACCACCACCCGAATCCCGCAACACCATCCTAAAAGAATGCCACGATAGCCTATTCGGAGGACATCGTGGAGTAGAGAAGACTTACAGAAGAGTGAGGGAAAAATTTACTTGGCCCGGTTTGCGTAAAGATATAGTCGATTACATTCATCGATGCCGAATATGCCAAGATTTTAAACTCATAGGTTATCGCACCAAAGAACCCATGGTGATTACCGATACGCCCGCAGAACCGTTCTTTAAAATGGCTATCGATGCGGTCGGACCTATGCCTCGAACTGTGAATGGCAATGCTTACATAATCACTATGCAATGTTTATTTTCAAAATTTTGTATAGCAGTACCAGTACTTAATCTTAAAGCGCTAACCGTGGCACAAGTCCTCGCTAAACATCTTATAGCCGCTCATGGAGTACCTAAAATTATCTTAAGCGATCAAGGTAAAAGCTTTAAGAATAAACTCCTCAAAAATCTTGAAAGCATGTTTGACTGTCGTCTAAAAACGATGACATCTCTCCACCCCCAGTCGAACGCATCATTGGAAAGAAGTCATGCTGTCTTGAAAGACTACTTGAGGACTAACACCCCTAAGTATCAAGACTGGGACGAGCTAGTTCCCTTTGCCATGATGGAATACAATTCCTCAGTCCACTCTTCCACAGGTTTTACCCCCTACGAAATAGCTATGGGACAAAATCCTAGAACCCCTTCAGGATGCCTAGACGACTTCGATAACTACACATATAATGGTTACATTTACGATCTAGCAACAAGAATAGCTGAAATCCGAGAGATGGCATTGAAAAGCTTAGAATCATCCAAACAAGTTAACAAAAGAAATTACGACAAATCAACTAAACCCCTAGATATAAAACCCGGAGACAAAGTTTACGTCAACAAACTACCGCGTAAAAACAAACTAGATAAATTCTATAACGGAGTTTTCGACGTCCTAGAAGTACGCGAAAATAACACTGCCCACTTGCAAAGCCAAAACAAAAAAAAAATCTTAGTTCATAAAGACCGTCTGAAAAATTTTTACTAAAAGCCTTTCTTCTCAAAAATCATCGCCTTATCTAATTTAAATCTGCCCTAATTTTGTTCCAGAAAAATGTTCTTTATTTTTCTGTGGTTCACGAGCTTCGCTCCAGTCGGTACCGTTCACACGGAGAATAAAACTTTCTATGAAACGCAACCAATCCCCAATAATCTGGGTATTTTCTATGAACACGTCGGGAAAGTTAATTTAGTCAGAACAAAAATTCATATTAATATTTTCTTAAATTGTCCCCCACTAGACAGAAACTTTAAAACGGAAAACAAAAATTTCAAACATTTAGTAAATGAATTATATAGAATCTACCCTGACCAAATAACACCAGAACTCTCGGAACTTCACATAACCCGAAAATTATTCGCAATAAATGATCTACATGAATCTATAAAAAGCTTGTTCGTTCTGCAAGAAATCGATAACCGACCCTATAATCGAAAAACGCGAGGAGCTCCAATGGAAGTCGGCGGTTGGGTTACGAAATGGTTATTCGGCATCATGGACTCGAAAGACCGCGAACTAATCAATAGTGACATCGACAAACTGTACGACAGTCAGAATAACTTATCACAAATTTCAATTGAATCAACTCACCTAATTAAATCAGAGCTCGAAAATCTGTATAAATCAGAAAATAATCAAACTCTAGAAATTTCACGCTTAATCAGTCGTGTTGAAGCCATCTCCGAACAAAACTTGGCCATAAACAGAAACCTGCAATTTCAAAACGTTACCAGATGGTGGTTTGATATACGAACTTGACGAACTGCAAAGGGGTTATGAAACCTTGATGGAAGTAATTCAAACCACCGCAAGAGGACATCTACACCCTCTCCTGTTATCTTTTTCCCAAATGTCCAATCTACTCTTAAAAATTAACAACAATCCGAATCTCCGGATACCAAACGCAGCAGATGTAATTACACCCCACTACCTATTCAACGTAGCGAAAACGACTATTTTTATCACTAATGGAAAGCTTCACATTTCTATAAAACTACCTTTAGTAATGGATGACGACCTCGATTTGTACAAAATACACTCTTTTCCAAACCCTATAACCCTCCCCTTTGATAATACAGGCTATTTAGCAATAAAACCAACAGTTAATTATATTGTCTTATCGAGAAACCAGACATATGTTCTCTTAAATGACGAACTCCTTCAATCTTGTTCCACTTATAATCACACTAAGCTATGTGAAGACTTCTTACCCTTAATCAACGGAGTGACACACCCATCGTGTGAATATTCAATGTTCAATCAGCCGACAACCTCTTCTCTAAAAACCTGCTCGACAGTTAATATACCAAACACGCCCATAATTCTAACACCCTTGCACGCATCGAATTTATGGTTATATTCAACTTTAAAACCAAATAAGCTCACAATAACCTGCCATAATCATCGAAATGAATTTCTCATAAATGGCACAGGCTCACTTTATCTAAGTGGCGAATGTACTGCACACACATCAAGCTTTACCTTACACGGTCTTCGGAAAATCTCATTCATATCAGAATACAATTATAATCCCGAATTGTCAGCAGAATTGAACATAATAAAACCCGAGATACATGAATACGCAACCAAATACCCCATGGAAGTAGAGAAAGAACTCACTGAATCACTACAAAAATTTAACCCAATTCCCCTGAGCGAAATCGAAAATAAACTGCGAGCGATACATATTCGACGGACGGAACAGAAGCAAACACATTCATTTATAGCCATCGGCTTAGGATCCTCAATCGCGATAACATTAGTCCTAAAATTTTTGATAGATAAATTTCTTCAGGTCGAGAAAATCCTACCCTTGTTCTTCTTTATCTGCAACAAAAAGAAAGAATATAAACAAAACAAAAAAAAACAAAGAAGAACCCAACCGAAAAACATGCACATGTAAAAATAATCATCAGGATGATACTCCTCCTAATGAGACTCACAGCTTGCCTCCGACTCTAAAGTTGGCAGATATTGTAATCCACGTGGACTCATCTCCACAAATCTCGACAATGCCCACAACCTCTCCAAAAGCATCAAACTCCAATACAAAACCACCGCTTCACGTCGCAGAGCCATGAAAAATAAAACAAAACGTCAATAAAAAAAAAAATGATAATAATAATAAAAAAAAAAAAATAAACAAAATAATAAAAAAAAAATATTATAACAATAATTATAATAAACAAAAAAAAAACTTCATTTTCAAACCAAATTTGACCAACTGTCCATTCAAAACACGCTTAAGACTCGACCATAGCCATGAATCTTCGTGACCACTGGCCTGCTGAGTGCGCCCGTCGCATGCAGACCCGCTATGCCTCCAACACAGGCGACTCTTCCACCAACTCGCTCGCAATGCACCTGCAGCACGCGACCCAACTATACAGCCACACCCACGAATCTTTTAATACAACCTGCAAACAATTAATTTATGAAATAACGACAGTTGACGACTTAACTCTGACAATTATACTTAATAAAAATAGTAACAATCAAAGTACTATACTCACAAACTCGCCGAATCCGAATAAAAGAATTTTTTTTTACTATCCATCGAAACTCAGGTATCAGATAGATGTTTTATTTTTTTTTTTTAAACAAATAATGATCGATTGATAACAAATGTGAAAGTATTTACCTTTTAATGCACCTCGACGAGTTGAGGATATGCGATAATAACCCTTGTAAATTGACCAAACTGCGAATCCAACTAGCTCTCCGATCGACGTTATACTGACTGGAGCACCTACTGAATGCACCAGTAAAATCACATTTATCATAACTGGCAACATAGCATGATATAGTTTGATGAGCGCACCGCTGCAACGTCACCGTTAACACCTACTTACACTATACTCTCGTGCGTAACCGCCGACCTGCCGACTATCCGATTTCAAGAAGGACGATACAGCAACATTCGCATCAAGAACAGAAGCAGCTTCACCAGTAAAATATAAACTTTTCTCATACAATTTTGTGTAACAAATTGAGTGTATTTTCAGAATCTAAATTTTAATTCATGCTCGGACATTATTTTAGAATTAACAAAACTCTCTCGAATACTCGACAATAATTTTTTTTTGTAATTACTTTTTATATGATACTTAAATATTGTTAACATCTGGTAAAAACTTTTGCTCAAGTTAATTTAACTTCATTATCAAAAAATAAATAAATTAAAAAAAAATAAAAATAAAAAGTGAATAAATAAATAAATTATTTGTTGTAATATTAATTTTAATATTTATTTTACAAACTCTACGAATCGAAATTCAAGATAAGCTTCATTTGTAATGTCACGGATTTATAATCCTTGACATTATTATTTTAAAAGGGGTAAGATCTTCGTCTTTTTGGAACATCTACTTACGTAGTTGTCCCGTCCCCTTGTTGTCTGGCTTTTGATTAGGTTAATAAAATGAAATAAAATAAGGTAAGGTGATATTGTTTAATTGAAAAACAAATGGTGAAAGGTTACAATTTAATGAGTTTAATGTCCTCCGACAGAGTTGAATATTACAATAATCTACCTTAAAATTACTGGAGTATCCGGGCAGTTGATCGTTCACGGGAGGTTCTCTGGGCCTTCCGGAACCTTATCCAATGGTGATGGCGAGGCGATATTGCACTGACGGATCCTTGCCTGATCCGGCTCTGCTTGTCCAGGTGTGCTGCACGTGGTCTTCGATCGCTGCTAGCTTTCGGTCGAACCACTCGAGTATCGGGGACGAGAGTAGTTTGGGAGCGCGGCTAAGCAGCGAGGGAAGCTACTTCGCCCCACCTGTTCCAGCAGAGCGGAGGTGCCGGCTAGCAAAATGCTTAATTGCAATTTCCGTGGCCCCCTCCCTAACTCCTTTTAGGCGGATTATAAGTAAGTCTGTTGCAACTTGGGAATATGGGATCTTTATGGGGATCGATACATGACAGTAAACTTCTCAGTAACACGCACAATGTAAGAGACTTATTGCGATAATTTAAGTTACGTCAATTAATGAATAATTTAATTCTATACACTAAACTCAAAAATTTTATCGAACAAATTTGGAAACTTATTTAACTATTTTCGACCAATTAAGGCAAAACTCAGTCTAAATCAGTCAAACGGAGTGTCAAAAGCACTGATTTCATTGAAACTTTCCGCTTATTCATAGTTTTTTTTTTTTCTTTAGTGCAAAAATTTAGACATAAAAATTTAAAAAAAAAAAAAAAAAAAAAAAAACACTAAGACAAAATAATTATATCAAATTTGAAGTTTCATAGCGAACTAAATAACGACAAATTGAAACTCAAATCGTTTAGGAACTTAAAGGATAATATACAGAACCGCTGCACTCAATACTGTCGTATACATTACAGAATTTTCATCGAATGTTTTAAATACTTTTGACTAAACTAATTAGCGATCTTAAAATCAAGGCGAAAACTGTGAACTTCCCTCACTCCTGGCAATTAATGAAAATTATATACATCGATGCAACTTCCCACTTAAACATTAACCAACCCATACAGAATTTTCTGCTCCAGCGCCCAATAACCGCGCAATATAGAGCAATAATTATTTTATTACGTCTGAATCCCTGTTACCTGGCTTGCGCAAGCAACACAAAAACTTCTATTTAGCATTTAGCTAAACAACTAGGTATTTGAAATTTTCGTTTAAAAATTTCAAGAATTCAGGCTTACAACTCAAAAATTACAGTATTCTTACTCACTTTCAACCAACCATTTCCCACCCCGTGATCATTGTTATACAACAATTATAAAAACTACCGATCTCTTTGAACATCGGGTAGAAATTACATCCAAAACGTTACACTTGAACTAACTATTCTGAAATAATAGTTATTCAAAAAAAAAAAAAAAAAAAAAAAAAAAACCTTTTGCTAAGCGCCTGCCCACCACCATCTACCAAGATTCACACAAGCGAAATCGATACATTCCCTATCTTCGATACATTTTTTTTATCATCGATACAAGGACTGCACTCCTACAGTTGTCCAGCCCTGCATTGTCAGGGCAACAATGGACTAAGAGGGGAGGCATGTCATGTATCGATCCCCATAAAGATCCCATATTCCCAAGTTGCAACAGACTTACTTATAATCCGCCTAAAAAGAGTTAGGGAGGGGGCCACGGAAATTGCAATTAAGCATTTTGCTAGCCGGCACCTCCGCTCTGCTGGAACAGGTGGGGCGAAGTAGCTTCCCTCGCTGCTTAGCCGCGCTCCCAAACTACTCTCGTCCCCGACACTCGAGGGGTTTGACCGAAAGCTAGCGGCGATCGAAGACCACGTGCAGCACACCTGGACAAGCAGAGCCGGATCAGGCAAGGATCCGTCAGTGCAATATCGCCTCGCCATCACCATTGGATAAGGTCCCGGAAGGCCCAGAGAACCTCCCGTGAACGATCAACTGCCCGGATACTCCGGTAATTTTAAGGTAGATTGTTGTAATATTCAACTCTGTCGGAGGACATTAATAATTTTCATCAACATCGAATGACAAATACATTTCATAAATTGTCAATTTCCTTTTCAAGAAAAAAAAATTGTTTGTCAAGAATACTTTTAGTTAGATCGCATAAAACTCGTCCGTTCAATATTATTTTGATTTTACTTCTTTCAAGAGTTCATTTTAAAGAAAATATTAGAAGCATTAGTATAATATATGTATAATTTTACTAAGTTGCTTGAATATTTCCTCTTTTATGTTTTTTTTTTTTTATTGTTAATTTTAACTGAATTTTAACTCTGATACCATTTTTCAAAAAAACATCTCGTTTTTTTAGATCTTACCTCAGTCGACAGGTCAGTCATATAAGTTACTGCTCTATGTTGCTCTTTAGAATTTTTGAATTCTAGTTTTTCAAAGCATTTGCAAACTTTAATTCCCTGCTAGAAGTTTCAACAGAACATCTGGGGTTCCCGCCAGATAGTGGGCAGAAAATTTTGTCAAGCTTATTATTTTATGTATATGTCTATATATATATATATATACATATGTGTATATGTACCTAGATGCGTTGATGAGAGGTTAGTTTACAAATGAGAGCAGCAACATGCAGCTCCGATGTTACAAAATTGATAAAAAATAATCAAATAATTTTATAGAAATATAATTTTAATCGATGAATCATGCTTGCTGTTGGAAAATCCTAACCTCTCCCTGCTGTATGTATAGCCACACGTACAATGGACTTGAATAAATTTTTTTTCTTTTGCTCAATATTTTAACACCTATGGAGTCAGGGCCGTGACCTAGCGCATAGGATAGCGATTACAACCTGGAGATGATTTCCCCAAGAAGTTTTGACTCCGGAGAGGCCAGGGCGGATACCTGGTGCACCTGGTGATACTTACGCCTTGGAGATGATTTCCTCAGGAAGTTTGGACCTTGGAGGGGCCAGGGCGGATACCTAGTGCACCTGGTTATACTGAGGCCTTGGAGATGATTTCCCCAGAAAATTTGGACTCCGGAGGGGTCAGGTCGGACACCTAGTGAACCTGGTGATACTTACGCCTTGGAGATGATTTCCTCAGGAAGTTTGGACCTCGGAGGGGCCAGGGCGGATACCTAGTGCACCTGGTTATACTGAGGCCTTGGAGATGATTTCCCCAGGAAATTTGGACTCCGGAGGGGTCAGGGTGGACACCTGGTGAACCTGGTGATACTTACGCTTTGGAGATGATTTCCCTTAGAACTTTTGACTCCGGAGGGGCCAGGGCGGATACCTGGTGCACATGGTAATACTTACGCCTTGGAGATAATTTCCCCAGGAAGTTTTGACTCCAGAGGGGCCAGGGCAGATGTTTGGTGCACCTGGTTATACTGAGGCCTTGGAGATGATTTTATCAAGAAATTTCGACCCTGGATGGGCCAGGCAAAATACTTGGTGTACCCGGTAATAACCACACTCTAAAGATGCTATCTTAATAGTAAACTTGATGATGTGAACCCACTGGGTTCAAAACTTTCTGGGAAAATCATCTCGAAGGCGTAAGTATCACCAGGTGCACCAGGTGTCCGCTCTAACCCCTCCGGAGTCCAAACTTCCTTAGGAAATCATCTCCAAGGCGTAAGTATCACCAGGTGCACCAGGTGTTCAGCCTGACCCCTCCGGAGTCCAAACTTCCTGGGGAAATCATCTCTCAGGCCTCAGTATAACCAGGTATCCACCCTGGCCCCTTCAGAGTCAAAACTTCCTGGGGAAATCATGTCCAGGTTGTAATCGCTATCCTATGCACTAGGTCTCCGCCCTGACTCCATAGGTGTTAAAATATTTAGCAAAAGAAAAAAAATTTGTGTGCCACACGTGTGGCTATACAGCAGGGCTGGTATTCTGTGAATAATATTTTAAAATTACATCAAAATGGATGAGAAAAATGTTTAACATAAGGAAAAAAAAAAGAAAAATTTCAGAGTCAAGTTATGATACTGAACATATTTTTGTTAGTAATAAATGTTACAATTTAAAATACAAAGGTTTACGTTATAGCTCGCCAGAATCCCTATGCGTAAAGCATTGGCCTTCTGTCAAGAATCTGGCGATTAACCCTACTAAATTTCTGCCCAATTTCGCTAAATCTGCCCACTGTCTGGCAATATTCTGGGGGAAATTTCTCGCAGGGTTCATTTCATTAAATTAAACTTTAATCAAATTCAAGTTTTAGAAAAACAAATTTAAGAGTTGTTTAACAAATACAAAGCTTTATTGGCTTGATAAAAAAAATAGGTATTCGCTTAAGCTTTGGTTTAAAATCTAGATGCTGGGAATCAAACTATAATCAGAATTATAATTAAATCAGAGTTTAGCTAATGTAAGATTATATACTAATTTTTTACATGATTCAATAATTTTGAGTTTATGGTTCTACTTCTAGTCGGTCTTGAATTAAGGTCAACAGAAATACCAAACTTTTATCATGAAACCGATAAAATTATAAAATTTGAAACACACCTAAATTTGCTTTAAGAATTATCATTGGAATCCAACGTCAGGATTGAGGATGGAAGAATAAATTTATTTTCATGTGCTCAAACTATTCATTTAAAATTTTATACTAAATTATACATTATATTTTTTAAATCAATTTAATCGTGACAAGAGATCTTAAAAACTTTTGCTATATTAAGTAATTGCCTCAAAAAGTTCTCCTTTTACTTTAGACTTTAACCAGTTTGAATATTTCATCAATGCAAAATTGCATGTCAATTAATCAAAACAAATGAGCCCAACTTAATAAATGACTTTATCAATAACCAACCACTTGTTCACTTTCTACTCTTTTGTCTTATAGGAAAATGAAAAAGTTGAACATATTTTTTTTTAATGTAGTATTAAAAAAATCTTTCCTTATAATAAGGCAAATGACTGAAAAAAAGACAAGTTTAAGAAACTGGTGAAAGATAAAAAAATCAGAAAGATCGAAAAATTTTATAAACATGGTTAATTTTTTGTTTTAAATAGTTAAAAGTTCAGAGTTAACTGTAAAAAATGTTTGTGTGTGATTTGTCAAAAAATTTAAATTTTAATTGTAATTTTAAAATTATATATAACAGATTAAATTTAATGAAATTCTAAATCTAATTTTAAAGGTAATATTATATCAAGCAAAAAAGAAATTAATCTTTGGGTGATGACTCGGATACCAAAAGATATAATTTCATGAATTTTGTGGCTTTATTATATTCTTACATTTTCATTCCAAGTCAGGATGAGAATAAAGACGGATCAATAAAAATATGATAACAAATTAAGATGAATAACAACAATACTCAATAATTATACAAAAATGTTAAACCCACTAAATAACTTATTTGAAAAGCAGTGTTTTTATTTTCATCTACCTCACTTTCATCAACTTTTATAAAAAATTTCAGCATGAACATAAACTAAAAAAAAAAAAAAACTTGGGTCATTAACTTTTATTAAAAAAATTAAAAGTTAGCAGTTATAAATCATTATTATCATTATTATGAATAATAATGTATATAAAAAAAAAAATGAATTTTTATTATTACTATCAGTTAAGTAAAAAAAAAAAATTAGTAGAGATCGTGGTAGAGATAGAGATATTTATTTTTTTAATAACTAGTACCACTCAGCGCGCTGCAAGCGCGCATAGGAAAAAAACAATAATTGTAACCTTAAAAGGCACTTTTCGAATATTTTAAAAACTTCTACACCAATCAGCTCACGAATAAAATCTTACATTGAAAATCTCACCAAAATGGCGATAGCTCTCTTTTATAAAGGGACACAGCATTTTTTATTATAATTTCGATAATAATAATATACACTTTCATTATACAGTACTGCTCAAAAGTTTAGCGCACCCCCAAATTTCATATTATTCACCTATGAAATTTGAGCTTGCGCTTAACCGTGACAGCTCATATCGATGCGTCAATGTCTTAAACTTTTTTTTTCACTCAAAGAATACATTTATATGAAAGAAAAAATTTTATTACCCTAATATTTAATTTAAAAATGATTGTTCACTCACATTTTTGCTAAAAAAGTTACTTTTTGAAAAACAGCAATTTTCACCTATTTTTTGATTTTACAGACTGTTTTGAAATTTATTAGAAACATCCAACTACATAATTAATTTTTTTCCGTGTTTTTTCAATGTTCCAGTTTAACGAAAAAAAATTTCAAGTTTATATGTTCAAAAATATTCAAACCACAGAGAAAAAACACAAAATTTTTAGTCACTTATAACTAACTCGTTTTTAGTAATTTTACTGAGTTTTATGCTGAAATCTGTTATTTCTTTTAAATATAATGGAAAAATAATTGTATAGTAACACATATTTATTGTATTTTCATTTATTTTAATTTCAATTCACATGAATAACCTAAAATATTTGAAAAAAAAGTTACAATTTTTATATTTATAACAATAATTTTTAAAATGAAAAAAAAACGTCAATTTTATTATTAAACTATTTAAACACAAAGACCTAACTAACATTCGTGATTATACAAAAGACAAGTTGTTGTTGTTTATTTATTTATTTTTTTCATTATTAAAATAAAAGCACAGGCAGTACTCTGCAGTCTGCAGTCTGTCTGCACTCGTGCTGATGCCTTGACAAAATACATGTTTTTTTTTTTCATTATTAAAATAAAATAAATATGACCTTCGGTGAACTTCGTCAGTTCGATCATTGTGTTAGGGGAGACCGGGGTCATTCTGGCCACCCGGCTGAGCTTGCCACCCCAGTTTTTTTTTCGATAATTTTTTTTTTCATATGAAACTCGTTGAGAAAAGTAAAGATAATTGAAAAATATTTTTTGAACAAAAAAACCTTTGCAAAAATTAAATTTTTGATACAGATTTTTTAATTACTAAAAAGGCTATTAAAAAATTTATATATCCATCCGAATCATACACCATCAAAAAGTTTAGAATTTGAACTTTCATTCTGTCCATTTCAAAATTTTATTAATCTTTATTAAATCATTTTAATTAATTAAAAGAAAAAAAACTGCACCGGGGTGTACATAGCCATCCATCACGGGGTATATTGGCCACTTGGAACTGCGAAGTGAGTGAAGCGACGTATGAGATCCTACACATAACCTATAATTCAGTTGTACTAGTCATGTAGTATGTAAACAAAACTCATTTTTTTAGATTAAGTGTTTAGTTATAATTAATTATAAGTAATTGAGAAAATGGGGCGCAAATATTTCCAGAAGTGTAAAAAGTATGTGTAGAATGAGGGAGAAATGAAACTTGCAACAGACAAAATTAAAAGTGGAATATCAGTAAAAAGTGTTGCTAAAGAGTTTTTGACTGTCTCGATTAAATATATTAAAAATGTATACAGCTACTTATAATTTTACTTGTGACTAGTGAGCAATTACTATTAAAACAGTAACACTTAGGAAAAAAATGTTATTAATAAAAAATCTTTTTTATTTTAAAAGTTTAAAGAAAACTGTTTCTTTAAAAAAAAATTTATTTATAAAAAATATTATTTGAAAGTTTCAATAAAAAAAAAAAATTTCATAACTAAAAAAAAATGGTATTTTTGAAGATATCAAATTCTTTTACCTACTCTCCATCACTAAATCTGATAACAAACTTTAAAAATTAAAACTTGAATCAAATAAATGTGTTGTTCTTAGATTAATTTTTTGCCATCCCAGCAAATCTATATTTCAAGTGGCTATTGTACCCCAGGTATGGCCAAATCTACCTCGGGTGAAAATCCCGGGGTATAACGGCCACTTTGGTTTTTGCTCTAAAATTAAATTATAAATAATTTTGCAATTTATTAAATCTCTGTTATTGATTCTTGTTCACCCAAGCTATCGATTCGTTCTTATCCAATCCCAAAAAAATATTTTGTTATTTTTTAAAAGGTCATCAAAATTAGGGTGGCCGTTATACCCCGGTCTCCCCTATTGTTGCTTATGGAGAAAAAATTGATGCTTTTATTATTAGTGCCTCAAACGTGCATATTTGAAATGAGAAAATAAAATGTGTGAAATAGTTAGTATATAACAGTGTACAGTACTGCTCAAAAGTTTAGCGCACCCCCAAATTTCATATTATTCACCTATGAAATTTGAGCTTGCGCTTAACCGTGACAGCTCATATCGATGCGTCAATGTCTTAAACTTTTTTTTTCACTCAAAGAATACATTTATATGAAAGAAAAAATTTTATTACCCTAATATTTAATTTAAAAATGATTGTTCACTCACATTTTTGCTAAAAAAGTTACTTTTTGAAAAACAGCAATTTTCACCTATTTTTTGATTTTACAGACTGTTTTGAAATTTATTAGAAACATCCAACTACATAATTAATTTTTTTCCGTGCTTTTTCAATGTTCCAGTTTAACGAAAAAAAATTTCAAGTTTATATGTTCAAAAATATTCAAACCACAGAGAAAAAACACAAAATTTTTAGTCACTTATAAATAACTCGTTTTTAGTAATTTTACTGAGTTTTATGCTGAAATCTGTTATTTCTTTTAAATATAATGGAAAAATAATTGTATAGTAACACATATTTATTGTATTTTCATTTATTTTAATTTCAATTCACATGAATAACCTAAAATATTTGAAAAAAAAGTTACAATTTTTATATTTATAACAATAATTTTTAAAATGAAAAAAAAACGTCAATTTTATTATTAAACTATTTAAACACAAAGACCTAACTAACATTCGTGATTATATACACAACTTAATCTTTTTTTTATAACATATGATATTATTTTGAAGATATTCTAATATTTTGTAGCTCCTCCTTTCGCTTCATAGCGAGCAGTGACTCTACGGACCATTGACTTTGCGAGGTTTGTGCAATAAGTTTGACTTAAATTTTGCCATGCAGCCGCTATTTCCAATTTTAGATCTTTGAGATTCTTTAAGTTTTTTTCTTGAATCATTCGTTCGATTTGATCCCAAGCATTTTCAATAATATTTAAATCAAGAGAACGAGCCGGCCATTTCAAAAGGGGAACTTTGTTGTCAGTTAACCACTTTAATGTTTTCTTTGAAGTGTGGCAAGGAGCATTGTCCTGTTGATAAAGCCAATTTTTTCGTCTTCCGAAAATTTTTTTTTTTGAAGGGATCATGGCGTTTTCCATTATATTTATGTATTTATCACTGTTGACTGTACCTTCGATAAAATGGAGTTCACCTCGTCCTTTTCCTGAAAGACAGCCCCAAACCATAACAGAACCACCACCTTTCTGAACTTTTGCTGCGGGACAGTTTTGATTATATTTTTCATCAGCGGTACGTCTTACCCTTTTCGGACGGTTGGAGTACAGTTGGAATGATGATTCATCGCTAAATAACACAGTGTTCCACTTTTCTTCAGTCCACAAAAGTTTGTCTTTACACCACTCAAAGCGATTTTTACGATTTTTGACTTTTAAAAGCGGCTTACGGACGGCCACGCAGCTTTCAAGTTTTTGTCAAGCATACGTCTATTTGCAGTTTGTCTAGAAATAATGACGTTCATTTCATCTTTTAATTGGTTCTTAAGTTTATTGGCTGTGATTGTACGATCTTTTTTTACTTTATTAATAATAAGTCTGTCCACTCTAGCACTTTTTACGCGAGGTCGACCTGATCGGCTTCTATTTTTGACGTTCGCTGTATTTTGAAAAGTCGCTAACGTATTTTGAACACAACGTCTACTTATGTTTAAGATTTTCGAAATCTCAGTTTGATTTTTTTTAGCTTTAAATAAACCGATAATTTGCCATTTCACTGATTCTGTTACTACTTTTTTCCCCATGATGACTTTAACCAATAAAATTGCAACAAAATTCAAAATTAATGAAATTTTAGTAGTATCTAACTCGTCTACTAGTTGGCGCTAAACGTAGAATAATTCAAACATAACATTCCAAGAAGTCAGTTTGAAATATGGCAGTCTTAAACAACTCTTTTATCAAATAATATAATTAATCTAACAATAAAATCATACGCATCATAAATGTAATTTAAAAAATTTATTTTTTTCCTTTTAAAAATTATTGTTATAAATATAAAAATTGTAACTTTTTTTTCAAATATTTTTGGTTATTCATGTAAATTGAAATTAAAATAAATGAAAATACAATAAATATGTGTTACTATACAATTATTTTTTGATTATATTTAAAAGAAATAACAGATTTCAGCATAAAACTCAGTAAAATTACTAAAAACGAGTTATTTATAAGTGACTAAAAATTTATGTTTTTTCTCTGTGGTTTGAATATTTTTGAACATATAAACTTGAAATTTTTTTTCGTTGAACTTGAACGTTGAAAAAACACGGAAAAAAATTAATTATGTAATTGGATGTTTCTAATAAATTTCAAAACAGTCTGTAAAATCAAAAAATAGGTGAAAATTGCTGTTTTTTGAAAAGTAACTTTTTTAGCAAAAATGTGAGTGAACAATCATTTTTAAATTAAATATTAGGGTAATAAAATTTTTTCTTTCATATAAATGTATTCTTTGAGTGAAAAAAAAAGTTTAAGACATTGACGCAACGATATGAGCTGTCACGGTTAAGCGCAAGCTCAAATTTCATAGGTGAATAATATGAAATTTGGGGGTGCGCTAAACTTTTGAGCAGTACTGTAGAGGCTATTCATGCATTTCCCACGTGCGAAAACTCATTATAACATTGTTATTCAATTGATTTAATAGGTCTAATTTCATTTTATTTGACACAAGGAGGTGAGGTAAAAGCCATTCTATTTCATTTATGGTAATCTTGAATTCTTCAAATCTTTGAGGTTCAGTTGCTGCTGCCATATAAGTTTGTACAACTGCATTTTTATCACTTCTCGATCTAATAAGTATTAATTCATGTTTCGCATGCATAATTACTTTTCGATAATCTTCAGCAAACCCTAAAATCATACTCAGAGGAATGGTTACATCGAATTGACCATTCTCATCAGTTACTTTAATCGTTCTTTGAGGCAAATCTACCCAACCTGCATTTTGCATTATATTGAACTGAGAAGGTGTTTTTGAAATAAAAGCTTTTAACAATGTAGTAATAGCAACATTTTTACATCTATAAAATTCAACTGAATTTATTTCGTAACGAATTTCATCAAATAAATTACAAAGCCCATTATTAACAACTAAAGTATTAGTGACATTTTCATTGTTTGCTTTCTTCTTTATTTCACCACAAATATGTAGGGAGCTTTGTGATGGTAGAAGGATAAGATCTTGAGATTGTATCATAATTCTAATCTCATCATCTCCCTATATTATAATCCGGTTTTTTTTTTACTATCCTCAAAGTTGAGTCCTCAAAATTGAGTCCTCAAAATTGAAAATTCATAAAAACACGGTCAAAAGACAAGTAAAAACGATACTTATGAGTCCTCAAAGATGAGTCTACGACGGAAAAGTTGAGTCCTCAAAGTTGAGTCCTCCTTTTCTCAATACGGTGTTTTTTAGATTCTCATGTAATATTTTCTATAGAAGCAGATTGGTGTATAGAAAGATTTGAATTGTGTAAATGTAGTCATTCAGTACAACGTTTAGAAATTCATACAGAAAATCAACAAAACATAATATAGTTAAAAAATTAAATAGTTAAAAAATTGGAAAACAACTTTAGCAACTTGGTTTGAATTAAATAAAATTGATCTGTTAGAAATATTAAAAATGCCAATATACCAAATTACTATAGATTTCTAGATGATAAAACTTTTGTTAGATAGAAAAATTAAAAAAAATTTCAAACTATAGGTAGAATAAACGTTGTTTCTTCTAAAAATTCAGAGTTTTCACTTAAAATTAATATCAGATAAAGTAAAAGGTGGTACTTCTCACGAATACTTAAGAACTCATAATAAAATTATTTATAAACATATAGAGAAGGAGCTATTTAAATGGGTCTAATAGTAAATGATAAAAATGTATATGCCATTTTTGAAGAATCTATAAACTATTTAACTCCGAAAAAATTACAAGAATTTTTCGGATTATTTTTATTGTCTGAAAAAATTCCTGGTAATTTAATTTGGAATAAATATAAATTACATTTTATAAAAGATTTCAAAGATAATGCAGAAGATAGAGGTTTGAATGAAATAATCAAATTTCTATCTAGCGAAGATTCTAATTTAAGTTATAAATGTTTTGGTTTACCAGAACCATGCTTAGAAAATATTTCTAATATTTCTGAAAATTATGACTGCAAAATAAACTGAAAAGAAGAGTATGAAAAAATGTTTGAAAAATTTAATAATGATCAAAAAAATATATTTAATACAATAACAAAAAACAAAAATAATATGTACTTAAAAGATGGACCAGGTGGTACAGGTAAAACATTTTTTCCTTTTAGAGGAAAATTAATAATTTTAGGTGACGATTTTAGACAAATCCTTCCTGTAGTCAAAAGAGGCAATGAAAAAATTATTGTAGAAGATACGATTAAATACAGTTAATTGTGGAAAAATTTCAAAATTCTTAAACTCACTGAAAATATGAGAAGTAAAGATAAAAATTTTTCTAAATTATTACTAAAAATAGGAGAAATTGAAAATTTTAAAATACCTATGAAATGGAAAAGTAAAGATGTTTGTTATTCAATTTTTGGAGATATAAATGAAAATAATAATTTAAACAAAGTTATTTTAGCTTCAAAAAATGAAAATGTTGCAATGTTAAACAGAAAAGTATTAAACATATTAAATGGACCAAGTAAAACATATTATAGTATAGACAAAGCCATTCATAAGGGAGTAGATCAAACTGATTCAAATATATGTTTAGATTATCCAATTGAATACTTAAATTCAGTAAATGACGGGCTTTCTACCCATGAACTAAAATTTAAAAAAAAATGCAGTGGTAATGTTAATTAGAAATCTAAGTAAAAAAGATGGTGTATGCAATGGAACTAGATTGAAAATAACAAATTTATATGAACATAATATTGAAGCTACATGTGAAAAAACAGGAAAAATAGTACAGGTTGGTAAGGTAGATGAGGTTGGTTAGGCGGAGGTTATGGGGAGGAGCGTGGAAGGGAAGATGAGGTGGGAAGGGTTTGTTATTGCACTTAAAAATGTTAATAGAGCTTTTTCAAAATTTAAAGTACTTCAACAAAACTTTAAAGTTAGTGACTGAGTTGATGAATAAAGTGAATAAGATTTGTTCGTAGATTAGGTGAGATAAGTTTGGGGGATAAAATACGGTATTTGAAGTAAATCAAATTAGTGAGGTCAGTAATGTAGCTAAGATTGAATTAGGTCAGGTAGTTGAAGATAAAAAAGTAAGTATAGTTAGTAGGGTTCTTAATATGGGTGAGAATAGTAAATCGGGTTAGATAAGGCGAGTCTGTGCGGAGGGTAGAGTGTAGGTATGGTGGTTGTGGGCTGGTAGATCAGATATTAAAATTATAACTTTGGCTCTAATTAGAATTTTCATATAAAATCATATATCATTAAAAAGGTCTTGAGCTCAGCAACTTTCTAATTATGTCATTTTATGTCATTGAAATTTTTATTAAATCCTTTTTGTTGTCATGAGAGGGTGCTGAACAAAGCCGTTTATCATTTTAAATCCAACCCTTCCCCCACAAAATCATAAATCGGCTTAAACGCAATTTTGCGAGCTGGTACTATGCAGGAAGTAAGTTAATCTCAAGAAGAATCTGTAAAAAAATTTTGTATAATCCAGCCGAATAACCCTTTGTGCTTCAAAATTTTAGATAATTTTCCTCCAGTTTTTTGCACAGCAACGAGGGGGGCAAGTTTGACAGGTTAAAAATCACGAGCGTGAAGCGCGAGTGATTTTTTGTCAAACTTGCCCCGCAAAACACAGTCGGAAAATTATCGACAGATGTGAAGCACTAGGGGTATTACGACTGAAAATCGAGGCTTGCTTATACGAGATTGCAAAATTTGAAAAAAATCGTGATTTTTTTATTATTTCGCTAATTACTAGAGTAGTTTTCAGGGTGGGCAGTTTAAGCTAGAGATCTAAGATGAGTCAGGTCCAAAATGAATAAGGTGAGTAGGGTTTGTTGGTAGAGTGAGTGAGAGATGAGTTGGGGATTAAGTGCGGTATTTGAAGTAAGTGAAATTAGTAAGGTCTGTAATGTGGCTAAGATTAAAATATGTTAGGTGGTTAAAGATGAAAAATCAAGTAGGGTTGGTAAGGTTATGAATCTTTTGGTAACATAATTTGGTAAAATTATGATGAGTAAGTAAAGTTCAAACTGAACTCTCATGTCTAATTTTTATTGGTTTTAAGCACTTAAGTCTTTTTATTATTTTACCAAACATAGAGCTTACGTATTGTTTAGATTAATTTTTATAGTCATCAATTATAATTAGGGGGTTGGCGAGCGGAGCGAGCAGGGGGGTACCCCCCCCCCTAGTTGTTATTATAACTCTTTGAATTATAAGGTTGATATAGATGAATCTCATAATGAATTATTGATTCATCAAAAACGGTTGGTTCTTGAAATTTTAGTATCTCGTCCATGATTGCAGCAGAAACAAATTATTTTTATCCACGCACTCTTAAACGAATACTTTGAAGGAACTTTTTGCTTTCTCGTGTTAACGCCTTGATGGAACGTTGACGACTGATGATTGGTTTCCATACTGGAATTGTACTTATATACTTTTTACTATTGAATACGATTCCCATTATGATGCTTTAATATGAAGTCTGATTGTAATTTCTTCACCTCGAAAATTAATTAAATTATTATTCTGATCAAGGATACGTACTTCTAAATGAGTAATACTTTGCACTGTAATGGGTAGATATATGACTTGATTAGGTACTTCGATAATCTTATAACCAGGAGGAACTGCTGGAAAGAACTCGTGTATACAATGAGAAAGTCGTCCATTTATATATGCTCCAGTGGTGAGATTACACTCCACTCTTAAAGCATTAATCTGAATGATTTTTACAGGTATATCTGAAATGTGTTTTGAATTTTTTTTAATAATTCGGTTACTAAAACCTAAAATTTGCCCAATTGAATCAGATTGTGTAAAATCAATATCTTCGTTTCTCTTAATTTCACAATGAAGAGTATTATTGTTAGTCGTGATACTAATTGCTATTTTTTTATTTTTATTTTGAAGTTCATCTTCTATGAAGTTTATAATATCTTCAAGCTCATAATCACCTGTTGGTATAGTGATTACTTCTTTACCGACATAAAACTTGTTGTGACCTTCATCGATATTAGGAATTGAATGAAAAGTTAAAAATTGAATTAAGCCGAGAGAATAATTTTTATCAGGCGATAGCTCGATTGGTAGAAAATATTCTGCTTTCAGAATCGATGATTTTCCGGATAAAGTAAGTGTTAATGACTCCTCCATTATTTATAAAATGAAATCATAATTTAAATCTACTCTCTTTATATAGTTTCACTGTGGTTCAAATCCGGCTCGAAGGACCATGAAAGAAATAGTAAGGATTGGGAGAGGAGTCGTGCACTAGTTTCAAATAAAACAATTGTTTAAATAAACAAAATAAACATATTGGTGCTTGGGGCACATGGTTACGCAGGTGTGGCACGCGGCGACCAGAGGTGAACTGACTGTGTTCTTAGCAGACGGCGACGCAGCGCCACAGTCAGTCACTTAGCGCGCGAAGAATTTGAAATTAATTGAATTCGGAAAATCTGATTAACGTTAATGGCTTAATTTAATTTATGTAAAAAATCTATAAAAATAAAAAGATCAAACAATTAAATATTTAAATGTCGTTTTCCGACACACTGAGAAATTTCAAACAAAGCTCTCCGCAATTAGAACTATTAAATTTTTGCAATCTTTTATAATTATATTTCACTGATTGCATGCCAAGATATATCATTAGATCCATAGGAGGGGGGGGGGGAGATCTTCAAAGCTATCAAAATATGTAACGTCATCACCTTGTTTACGATATGCGAAAATCATCTAAATTTACAATCGCACACTCACTGTCGTGAGAATGTGATGGTAAAGTATTTCTCATAAAAACACCTCGAAAATTAGGTATTTTTAATGTGTGTGCAAACTTCAGTAAATCAATATTGTTTAAAGCCCTTTTCGGTATTTCTTCGAGCTTTTTTTTAATCCTTTTCCATACGGTCTCAAATGTAGTCCATAACCTTTTTTATGAGGGCTAAGATATAATCCTTTACCTAGTGCTATAGCCTCCATCGTTTTATTATGTCGTTGAAACTCATCTAGTTGTTTTTGAGCCGATCTGTAGTCATTAACAGCTTTAGCTACACCAGCAGCACCTCCGGCCAATGCTCCGGTTGCACTTAATCCGGCAAACAGAGGTATGAGAAACGGTAAGTATCCTCCAATTTTTGATGGCACAGGTAAAATGCGTGGTACAGCAACTTTACTTTTACCTCCAGCATTTTTAATATACTCTCGAGCTTTATGCAGAGCTGATTTTATCGCATCTTTCGCTAGTTTTTTTTCATCATGTTTTTTTGATGCAGCAGCTTTTATTACTTTTGTAAAATTAACCTTTTTTTTTCAAACCCATGCCCAACTTCCTTTTCATTTTCATTGCATTCGTTACTGAGTAAGCGGCTTTTTCTCCAAATTTAGCGTCTTTAGCCGAAACTCGTTGCCAAGCTTTATTTTCCAAGATCTTGTCTGCAGCGTGTCTAGCTGTGATATTTTCACGATTTTGTGAATAAGCTATATGGTGCTCCTTGCAAGCTGAGTCTAATAAATTTATACCAGAGTCACCTCTTTCTAAACGCTGGATACTTTAGTACTAGGACCGCAGTAATGGTAACCGGGAACGTGTAGCTCGAACGGCAAGTTGTTGATTAATTTATTAATTAGACCGTGACCTCGTTTCTTATACTTAATCATTACTTCATGGTTGTTGAAAATCAACTGAAAGTATAAATAGGTGGCGATGTATTTATATGTTTCATTACATGAAAATGGATTTCACAGAGCAGACGGTTAAACTTCTCGTTTACAATTTTGATATTGCAGAAGATAAAAGATGCAATTGTCATGGTGACCTCTTACCCAGCGATATACGTGCTGTATTCTGCGGGCCTTCTGGATCTGGAAAAACCAACAGCTTACTCGGTCTCATTACTCACTTAAATGGTGTAAGATTTGAAAATGTTTATGTCTATTCGAAGTCACTTAATCAACCGAAGTATAAATTTCTCAAAGAACTACTAGACTCTATAGAGGAGATTCAGTATTTTCCCTTTAGCGAACACGATGATGTAATAACTACGGATAAAGTGTTACCTAACTCAATTATTATATTTGATGATATTTCTAGCGAAAATCAAGATAAGGTAAGAGCTTACTATTGTATGGGTAGGCATAAAAAAGTTGATTGTTTTTACCTTTGTCAATCTTATGCAAGTATACTAAAACATTTAGTTCAAGACAATGTTAATTTCTTAGTAATATTTCAACAAGATGACACTCATTTAAAGCATATTTACAATAATCATAGATATGTCTTATGAAAAATTTAAAAATTTGTGTTCCGCGTGTTGGAAAGAGGGTAAGCACTGTTTTCTAGTAATAGATAAAGAGAGAAGTATAAATGATGGGAGATATCGTAGAGGTTTCGATTGCTTTGCTATAAATATAGCGTAATTTTTTTTAGTTCATCATTACTCATAAAGATGGATAAAGTGCAACGAGAAAAAGATGTTCTTCGAAAGCTTATTAAAGCTCGAGATGCTATTAAACGTAAATACAAACTGATGAAATTCAACAAAGTTAGCACTGAAGAGCTGCTGAGTGACACGTTTAAGCCGATTATAGATCCTCTAGAAAAAATAGCTACCAACATTAAAACTGAAAATTAAAACTCCAAATAGAAGTAAAAATGCTCTCATAAATAGTTTACGGAAAAAAGATGAAAATAAAAGTGGAATTAATTTTTTCATTGATAATTTGAATGAACCTTTAAACATACCAAAAATCGGAGATTTTAATTCAACCTTCACTGGTGATAATGAAACCGTAATGTATAATGATAATAATGATGATGATAAGTATATTCAACTTCTCAAGTCAAATGATTCAGTCTTAGATAGAATTTATGGCGTAAAACGAAACGAAGATGGTACATATACTCTTGGAAAATCTAAAATTTCTTTTAACTCTAATTACATCATAGTTGATGGAGTGAAATTCAATAAAACAAATGGTTTGATGGATTTATTACTACTGAAAGCACCAGGAGAACCTCGAAGTTCTGAAAAAGCAGATTATAAAAAAATCTTAGAGTTATCTGAGGCTCATTTAAATAAAGACGGTTCATTGAAAGTGCATAAAAGTAAAAAGTTCGTCAAATTCATCGCTCCTTTGATTCATAATATGCAAAAACGTGGTGGTGGTATTTTACCTGATTTGAAGATTGCGAGAATAAATTCAAGTGTTGATTACAAATACTGGGATGATCCCAATGAATTAGTTGAACGATTACGGTTACTCATAGCTGAACGTACAGCTGGAAACCTCGCACATAGTAATGAAATTTTAGCAATTATTGAGGAGCTTCTAGAAGCGGGGTATATTTATTGAATTGCACTTGCTTTAAATTTTTAGTTTCATCATGAGTATCGATGTGTTTGGTCATAAGCTAAAATCCCGAGGAGAAACCAATTATAAACTAACAGCAGAAAAGCTGTATGACGTTAATGATAAACGTTTATGTAACGTTGCTCCTCCCAAAGACTCGAAAGATGCAGTTAATCTTGACTTTTTAACATCAAAATTGAAAACTGCAGAAAAATTATACGAAGCGAGTATAAATGAAATTAAAAAAGATTTTCAAAGCTACAAGGTATTTAAATTAACTCCCGATCACCATATAGATATAGAAAATAAACGTTTATGTAACGTTGCTCATCCTGTGAGTCAAAAAGATGCGGTCAACCTTGAATATTTAAATAATTACGTGGAATTCGCGAAAAAAATTGATGATACAGATTGGAATCGTCTGAGAGGTTATATAAAATGGAATGTAGATGAGTTAGTTAAAAGGTTTGATGTCAAAAAGGTTTGATTATCGAGATGTTGATGAAACTTGGCAAGCTGATCTCGTAGAAATGCAACCTTACGCTAAAGAAAATAAAGGTTTCCGGTATATGCTCACAGTCATTGATGTCTACTCAAAGTATGCATGGGCTGTTCAAATCAAAAGTAAATCTGGTGAGAATGTTACTGCAGCCATGAAATCAAAACTCAAGCAAGGTCGAGTGCCAAAATATCTTCAAACTGATAATGGAAAAGAATTTTATGATTCAAAGTTCGATGAACTAATGAAAAAGTATAAAATACATTTATATTCTACGTATAGCAATCTTAAAGCATCTATAGTTGAACGTTTTAATCGAACACTAAAAAGTATGATGTGGAAACAATTTAGTTTGAATGAAAATTACAAATGGATAAATATTTTACCCGAATTAATTGCTACTTATAATAATAAAAGACATCGAACTATAGGCATGAAGCCAAAAGATGTAACCAATAAAGATCAAATCGTATACACCACTAATATTTATAAAAAGAAACCAAAATTCAAGGTTGGTGACAAAGTACGCGTAAGTAAAACTAAGCATATATTCGAAAAAGGCTATACTCCCAACTGGACAACTGAGATTTTTACTGTGAACAAAGTGTCAAAGACTAATCCTGTTACTTACCATCTTATCGATTATAAAAAAGAGCCAATTTCAGGTGGTTTCTATGAGCAAGAACTTTTAAAGTCTTAATACCCTGATGTCTTTCTTGTGGAAAAAGTTATTAGGAAGCGAGAGAGTCAAGTGTACGTTAAATGGTTAGGATTTGATAAATCACAGAATAGCTGGATTAATAAATCAGAGGTCACATAAAAATATTTAATTTTTGTTTCTTGACAATTACATAAAACTATTGACCTTGAAGATATTATAATTAGAGCTTTGGCATCAGTTCAAATTTAGAAAAAAGCACGCGCACTAACTGCGCAATTCTCGTGCGCGAGATGCTCAGCGGCGTTGCCCCAACTCGGATTCAGGCTTCGACCGTCGTCGCGATCGGGCGTCTTCCTGTCTTTTGTTTTTCTTAACCTCAAAATAATGGGAAAACTTACGCGAAATGCTTAGCGGCGTTGTCCAAAAGTGACTCACGCTAATGAGCAATAATTAGCGTCCACGTGATGACTGCGTGTTCGTCGCAGCTACTATGTTTAGGGTCCACGCGGATGCATTTTGGCTGCACGCCAGCATCCACGTGGATGAATTTTGCTGCGCGCCAAACCCCCCCCCCCCAACTCAAAAGCACTATTTTAAACTTGCGCGTGCGCAGAAAAATGAGCTCGGACCCACACTGTTTACCTACTGGGCTCAAGGAAGAAAACAGACTGAACTTGAATATGTTAATACGCGAGGGATGGGAGCTAGATGAGTAATCGGTACTCGATCGACGTGATGATATTCCAGATTGCTGCTTCGTCGCAAAATGCACCCTTCACAGCTCCAATAATCCATTCTTGACTGTCAGGGATCTTCTTCCGCTTGACCGCTCTCGCATCCTGTTTATATACCCGAGGAGGGGTACTAAGGACATCATAATTTAAATGTGTGCATAAAGAGATGCTTGAGGGGTGGTCAATCCCCTCCTTGCACATGATATAGCTTTTCGGGAGACCACCCATGTTATCTCGAAAATTGATAAATCAATAGTCCTACGTGATTTTTGTCATATAAGATTTGGCGCGTGTATGACCCGATGGAATGTCTGATGCCATGTCACGACGTGACACACTGTTTTTATCAAATTGTGTCTTACTCCAATTTTTTAACAACCCTCCCGTACTAGATTTATCCGAAAAATAAAAAATAAATTTAATAGACCGATCACTCCGGAACAGTGTCGATTGTCAATAGAAAATCTAATATTCATAAAAGGTAGCGCTTGGAGATGTTGAATATACATTATTTTAATGATAATATAAATAAGAAGACACGTTGTCCCTTAAACACGATTATAACAACACATTGGACTTGGTGTCAATTAAAAAAGCTTGAAATTTCTTACTTTTTATAATTCTCTTATTCTTTGTTTTTATCCTCATTTTGTTATCTCCCAATCTCAATCTTAATGTTTACCTCAATGTACTAGTTATATACTTCTATGTACAAATTGTATCAGTGTAATGTGATACCTTGCACTCGAATCATGTCTGTCTTTGTAAAAATTTAAAATTTTTTTTTTTTACACATTATTAAATTTCTATATTGATTTGTTTTTGACTGTGAAATAGTTCATTTTTACCTGTGCAATGTTTAAACAAAAAATTATTAAGACATGAGCCTATTGAATGAAATTTAGTTTTACTGGGTAAACTTTATATATTTTTTAATAAAATCTTCTCTATTTTATTGTTATATCACTTTGTTTACATAATTTTTGTAGCAGGTCATTACAATTTTGTAATATTTAAATGAAGTTCGTTAAGACTGAAAAAAAAGATGAAAATATTGTGAAGGTGAGAAAATCACTTGAAGAGTCGGAACAAAAGTTTTTTGAATTGCGTAATGGAATTGGATATCGAAAGCAAAATGATTTAATTTAATTTTATATTTTTACCTTAGTGTCTGCTGTCGTTTTTGCCTTATCACTGGAATTTTTATTTTCTGTCACCATCACCTTTAAAGTCTCTAACTTACCATTAATCGCCTCCTTCGACGGCTGATCGGCCGGATTTCTTGAAAGTACATCCGCATTAATGTTCAATTTTCCAGACTTGTACTGGAAAGTATGATTGTACCTTGTGAATTTAAACATCCACTTCATGAATCGTTGCCCTGGATCTCTCCTGGTATGCATCCAGTTGAGGGGCTCATGATCTGCCACTAACTGGAAATGGTTGCCCAACAAATACGGTCTGTAATGATGTAGAGCATGTAACACTGCCAGACACTCTTTTTCCGTCGTAGTGTAAGTTCTCTCGGCTTTACTCAATGTTCTTGACAGATATGCCACGGGGTGATCCAAACCATCTTTCACCTGTGATAACACGGCCCCTATGGCATAATCTGACGCGTTAGTTGTCAACGTAAACTGTTTGTCAAAATCTGGGAATAATAAAATAGGAGCTTCACATAATTTTTGTTTCAGTGTCTGAAAACTTGTCTCACACTGGTCGTCCCATTCGAAGGGTTGTGACTTTTTCAACAGGGTGTGCAAAGGCCTCGCAATTTTTGCAAACCCTTCAATAAACCTTCGATAATATTCGGTGATCCCAAGGAACTCGCGTACATTTCGCGCTGTTTTTAGCCGTGGGAAGTATTTTACTGCTTTTACTTTCTCTGGATTGAGTTCGACACCCTTGTCACTCACGATGTGCCGGAGGAACGCCAACTCGTGTCCCAGGAATTCCATTTTGTCCGGTTGTAACGTCTGTAATGCGAAGCTTGCTGCCCCTGCTGATAATATCTAATCGCTATATGGTTTTAACTCCCTGTCGCTCCTTAATATTTTGTAATTACGTTTTCCCTTCGCAACGCACGCTCGGTCCTTTTCTAAATAATCGCAATTACCGCAATACGGACTAATAAAACCGTCGGCGACTCCCGGGCCTTGCTTACTTTTCGCTATTCACGACCCAATTTATTTTCTTCTCTCTCTTTCTCTTTTAATTTCCCAATTCCCTCGAAATTCACTAGATTATTAAAATTGCACTACAAACATACTCGCTATATAAATAAAAAATCAATCAGATCCCAAAATACATTCAGTCCGTTAGAGGTCGTCTTTTGTCTAAACAAACCTTCACTCTATCCATTCACACTATTTTTCCTTCAGCCGAACACTTATAGTTCGCAATTACACCACATTATTTAAAAAAAAAAAATTATTTAATTAAAACCCAAATAATTTATAGTATGAAAAAGCCAACAAGGCAAAAATTTAACAGCTAACAGTAAAGGAGAATAAACTTATCAAAATTATTACCAGTCAATTGAATATTATGAGAGCTCGATACACTCACTCGTACTTGTAAACTTCGAGTGAACTCCTCTCCTTTGAGCTTCCCAATGAATTCGCATTTGCCCTAATTAATATTGCTACCTTGCAACATTTCCCAAATGCCCTTGCAAAAATTCATATTTTTGCTGAGGATCAGCTCAGCAAAAAAAAATTAGCTTCAGCAATTTCATCAGAAAATAAAACGCCAACTCGGTGAGAGTAAGTTCAAGATGTCAAAATTCAACCTCAATATTTTAAATGTATTAAATACTAAGAAATTTTGTCATATTATACCCTATTTATGCTTAACGTTATTTTCTTGCATTATTTTAACATTCTTTTCTTTTCATGTCGTGTACATCCACCCGCGTTGGCTACAATAATTATCTCTTCAAATTTTATTAACGATATATTTATTTCTTTCTTTCTACATGTCTCACTCGCACGCGATCGCGACCGTGTATGTTATCTACCTATAAAGGAGTTTCAATCCCCAACACTTCGCATTACCCAGAGTATAGGCTGATTTAGAGGTCCCATACCCTCCAAATTACTTACAACAACACGCGAAAACCGCGTCGCTCACGATCGGACATTAAATTCTATCTTTTTCGTTCATTTAAATTTTAATATAACTCCAACAAAAAAATGATAAACGATCCTATAAAATCCCATAATTTCGCGTATATCTGCCTGCGTTGGCTACAATAAATATTCATTCACAAAAAAAAAAAAATCATCTTATTTCCTACTGACGCGATCGCGACCGTGAATATATTGTATTGTATACCTATAAAGGGGTTTCGATCCCCGATGCTTACACACTACCCAAAGTATAGGCTAATTCGGAAGTCCCATACCTCCCAAATCGTTACGTACAATTATACACGGAAGTCCTAAACGCGCACAACAAAAATCAAAAATACTAACAAAAATTGCATTAACTTTTTTTTTTTAAGACACAGTAATAATATTAATGGTAAATTCAAAACCTGCCCACGTAGGCTACCGTAGATTTTCCTTAAAAATTTTTTTTCAACAGCTTGTATTTTATTTTATTCTATTCAATCATTATTCACGGTTGGTTAGAGAGACTAAGAATACCCTTAACGCGCTGGCAAAATCTAACCAAGTAGTTATTACCTGGATACCCGGACACTCCGGGTTCAAGGGAAACGAAAGGGCAGATGAGCTTGCGAGGAGAGGGGCCTCGACAGATACACGGCCGGAGCATGGGGTGGGAGTACGACTCTCAGAAGGCTACAGTATCCTGGAGAAGTACTCGGAGAGGCAAAGAAGGGAACTCTGGGAAGAGTCCCAGAGCTACAGGTGGATCAAGGAACTACTGGGAAGTTATATTACCGGTTGGGCCAAACTGATCACCAGGCTAGACAAACGAAGGGCTAGAGAGGTCATGGGCATTATGACCGGACACTGCAACCTTCGGTGCTACACACACAAAACGCAGGGGCATAGTAACCTGTGTAGATGGTGTGAATCAGAGGAAGAGACCCCGTGCCACTTCCTATGCAAATGCCCTAACCTGACAGGCCACCGCCTGAAATGGTTGGGAACCGGGATCCTGGATCCTGAGAGCTTTTACGGAGTGAGTGTGGACAACATACTCGCATATTGCAGGGTGTTAGGACTCACGAACACTCCAGAGGTATAGCAAGGGGGACAGGGATACAATGGTGAAAACTAAGTGTCCCTAAGCTTAGCACCCGTATGCTGTGATTTAATAATAATAATAAAGTAAGTCTTCAAAGAAATTTTACATTTTAAGCGTAAGCAATGTTGTCTTTTCTTTAAACTATTAATAACTAATTCAAGAGAAATATTAAAAAGTGAAACAACGTATAAAGAATTCAAAATATAATCAGTCGGTACATATAAATTTTCAAACCTGTTATTGATATGAGATTAATGTACCTTAATTGCTTTCCTTAAATCGTTCAAAACTATCTTAGATAAAAATTCTGTCGAAGAATTAACAGTCAAAATAATAGGTCACATTGGTATGGTAGATTTGTGTATTTTTGGTAGTCCGTAACATTTAGCTAGTATAGTATCAGTCTGTGTTAAATATCTTGTATCAAAATTCTCATCAAATAAACCAATATCATTAAGTCGTCTCAAAATTTTATAAACTTCAGCCTGTAAATTCAAAAGAGGATTGTCGTCATGATGTATGTGTCTGTATACGTTTTTTTTTTTTTTTTTTTTTTTTCTTTTTTTTTCATTCAAAAGGTTCTGCACATTCACAAATCTTTTTATCGAGCTTTCGACTCAAGAAATCCTCGACGTTCATCGTAAACGGCTCATCAGAACTTTTTGCTAAGTCATCTGTCTCAGTATCATCCTGCCCGGGTACATTTATTACTTCAAATTCTTCTGTTTCCTCAGTATTTGAATTCGTTAGAACGTCGTAAGTGTTACATATCTCACTCATGCCAATGGCAACGTCGGCTTCACTTTCGCAATCCACTCCTATGTCACTCATCGCTTCAGAATTTTCTTCCACAGTCATCTCACTTCTCAGACAACTTTCCTTCATATCCTCCATGGGAGCCTGGCTTTCGGTCATCGCGTCACTCGTATTTGAATCTTGACCCTTTTCATTTCCCTACTCGGTCATCAGCATGGTATCTTGAAGGGAACCCGAAGCTTTCTCTGAGGCCGCTAATGATTTGCCCGTCATTCTTCTCAATTTTTCCTTAATTCGGTCTTTTAGAAGACCCGAAACTGATCTTTCTGTTCCTTCCCCACTAGTTTGTGTCACCTGATCTAATGATGTCCTTCTAGATCTGGTGCGCAGCCCTACCACACTGTGATCCAATGCTGGCCAAGGAAAGGTTGTAACTGGGTTTTCCAAGGCCTCTATGGAGGCTTGGCTGTCAGTGCAGATGCATATGCGTCTCTTACTGACGTTCCCCAGAGAGAGGTTGTTAGCGCACGTATTTATCGCAGCCATCTCGGCCTGGAACACCGTGTTAAATTCCCTGAGCCCGTAGGATTCCCTAAGGCTAGGTCCGTAAATTCCATAGCCAGTGCCTTCATTGGTCTTGGATCCGTCGGTAAACCAGATGTCTCCGTGCCCAAGCACTTGGTTGTTGTTCCATTCCTCCCTGTTTGGTATCCTCGTTTTGAAACGTTGCCCAAACAGTAGAGTCTTATCCATTCTGTCTTGGGTCGAGTTAAAGACCTCGCCCTTCAACATTCTCCCTCGGATGGTTGCATGCCCATCACTATTTCCAACCCACTCCCCGCTACACTTCAGTCTGTAGGCTGTCCTGGCCGCAACCAGTTTGATGTCCAGGTCTAGGCTTTGGACATCCAGCAACATCCTGATGGCGGCTGTGGGTGTGCTTCGTTTAAGCCCGTAAATTCCCCTCAAGACGACAGCCTGAACATGGTCCAGTACACGCCTCGAGGTCTTATTTTCGGTCACTTTCCACCATACCACCGCGGCATAGCTAAGCTTCGGTTTCAGAATCGCCTCGTGTAACCACAAGGCGACCTGGGGTTCTAGCCCCCAGGAAGTCCCGATTGCTGACCTACACTGCATGAATATGTTTAGGACTTTACTGCATTGAGTCTGCAGGTGTTGTCCCCACTTTAGTTTCTTATCTAGGAATACGCCCAGATATTTCACACCCTCCGCGTATGGTATTTGCTTCCCGTTGACGGAGACTTTCTTACTAACCTTACTTTTGTATTTCCTCGTGAACGTGACTATCTCCGTCTTATCAGTGTTGACAGCCAGAGATTTAGCCTCGCACCATTCGCAGATCCTCTCCAACGCCCTCCGAATAAGATCGGGTAGGACTTCTTCGAACTTGCCCCTGACAAGTATAGCGAAGTCGTCTGCATAAGCGATGGTGAAGAATCCGAGTTCGTCTAGCAAGCGCAGTAGTTCGTCCGCGACCAGGATCCACAGGAGTGGTGAGAGAACCCCACCCTGCGGGCACCCCTCGTTGATGGTTCCCCTAACCGTCTTGCCATTCCACTCACTAAAGATGCACCTATCACTAAGCATTCCCCTGATCCATCTTCTGATGGTATAAGGTACACCATGCTTAGTCAAGGCTTTGTCTATAGTTGCTCTGTTGGTGCTGTTAAAGGCACCCTTGATGTCAACGAAGGCCCCGATTACGGTTTCCTTCGCATCAAAAGCCTCCTCAATGTAATTGACCACTGAGTGCAGTGCAGATTCCGTGGATTTTCCACAGGTATATGCATGCTGCGCTCGGTGAAGGGGACTGTTTATCAGTACATTCTGCCTGATATAGTTGTCCAGCAGTCTTTCCAAGGTCTTCATTAGGAAAGAGGTCAGACTGATAGGTCTGAAGTCCTTCACCGAGTTGTAGCTTCTCCTACCAGGTTTCGGTATAAATGAGACCCGCGTTTCCTTCCAGCAAGCTGGCACATGCCCTGTGGCGATGCAGCCCCTCAGAATACCTAACAGTAGCCTAAGGGTCTTGTCACCTCCTTCCTGTAGCATCTTGGGAAAGATACCGTCAGGGCCCGCAGATTTATACGGTTCAAAGGAGTCAATCGCCCATTTAAGCTTTTCCATGGTCACGACTTTGGCAGCCGTGTCCCAATCTTTATTCTCTGTCCCCCTCCTTCCAGACTCTGCGGCTCTTGTCACGGGCCCGCGCGCACAAATGCGAAACTACACTGTTGCGACAATTGCAGCAAGCTCTACCATTCGCAGTGTGCTAAATTAGCAACTGTTATGCTGCATGGTAAGCAAGCGAAAGCCTGCACGTTCTGCATCACCCAGGCCGCGCCTGACAAGACTAGGTTGAACGACGCAGTGAACACTCGTCTGCGCACAAACTCAGCCTCATCTGCTTCATCTAATACCTCGAATGCCGCAACTTCGGAGAATGTTGAGCCAGTAGCCAATGAGGCACTTTTGAGAAGTATCCTGAATGAGCTTGGAAACCTGAAGACTTCCTTCAAGGAGCGCTTCGATGGAATTGACAACAAACTTGCTGATCTGGATGTCATCCCGAAGTTGGTAGCTCGAGTTGACACTGTTGAGGACCAGCTGGAAGATATAAAAGGTGAACTGGCTGAGCTGAAGGAGAAGTTTGAAAATCCGGAACTGTCTGCCACCCTCCACTGTGATACTGAGCTGTTAAATAAAATTCAACAAATTGAGAAAAAGAATGCCGCTCTCAGCTCTGATCTTGCTCGATTGAACGCGACGACACGTGCTACAAATTCCTCGGAGCTGGTAATTGGAGGTCTTGCTACTCCTCCTGGTGCCAACGTGAAATCACTTGTTCTCTCAGTACTCAAGACTCTGCGCCCGGATACTGAAGCCCGTGATATAGTGGGTGCAAGGATGCTCATCAGCAAGGCCACCACAAGGTCAGCAACGTCAACTTCCACTTCAAACGCTGCAACGTCCTCAACTCAACCTCCAACCACAACCTCGCCTACGAATCGTCAGCAAAGTCGCCCACCATCGATTCTGGTTACACTTCACTCCAGAGCACTCATGCTAGAAATTATCCAGAGCAAAATTAAGTTGGGTAAGCTGCACACCTCTGCATTGTCATCGAATTTACCCCCTGAGATTGATCCCAACTCAATCTTGCCTGGACTGCTGAACCTGAACGAATTCCTTCCTAAGGAAGTTTTTGATTTGCATCGTGCTGTACGTGAGAAGGCGAGACAATCTGACTCTGGATTCATCAGCTTCATCCGCAGTGGCCGAATCTACGTTCGCAGGAAGAAGGGAGACACCCCTACACTCATCTCCAGCATTGAAGATTTGAATCGTTTTTTGTAATAACAGGTATGCTGACACATCTTCTCTCTCGCGGTAATATTACATTTTCATATTATCACTTCAGTCTTCTTCACAGTATGCATCTTTCATCTCTCACCTCACATGTAACTACTTCTTCCGCTACTACATCCTATTTCAAACCGCTACTCTTTAGTTCTTCTTCATCTCATTCTCAATCATTCTCCCAGCCTCCTACACACTCTTTACACCAGAGGTCCGTGCGTGGCAAGGGAATGATGCTGCGTGTCTGCCATTTCAATGCTAACTCCCTTAAGGGACATATCGAGCAGGTTAGGCTGTTTCTTTTATCACAGCCCATGATACACGTGATCGCTGTTACTGAATCCCATTTGGGTCCTTCGATTGAGGATGCGCTTGTTGCTTTGGAGGGTTATACTCTTCTAAGGCATGACCGTAATAACCAGGGGGGCGGGGTGGCGTTATATGTTCATCAATCTCTGTCAGTTAAACACCTCTGCTCGTCTTCCACTGAGTGGAACGGTAGGCCTGGTCATCCTGAGTATCTTCTAGCTGAGGTCTCTCTTGGAGGCACTGACCCCATATTTGTAGGTGTGGTGTATAGGCCCCCGCATGCCCCATTTGTCCTCGGGTCTGACTTTGTGTCCGACCTGCGTGATAATATGCATGATTATGGCACTAAGGTCATCCTTGGTGATTTTAATGCAGACCAGCTCTCGGACTCACCTGATGCGATTTTTGTGCGTGATTTTATTGATGAGAATTCTCTGTTTTCGGTCCCATTTGGGTCTACACATCACACCTCCCACTCGGATACTTGGCTTGACCTGGTTCTCGTTGACGCACTGGACACTGTGACTAGCTACTGGAAGACAGAGACACCTTTTATTGCGGGACATGACCTGATGACAGTCACCCTTGACATTCAAACCCCCCAAGTTTTGACGAATGACTTTACTTTCAGGGACTTCAAATCTGTTGATGCTAGAGCTTTGAATCAATTTTTGCTAGGGTGTGATTGGTCAGTATTCACGGATGAAACGCAGTCGCTTAGTGAGAGGGTGGGTTGCTTGTACTCTAACCTCAACGCTGCTCTTGATATTTTTGCTCCTCTGAAAACCCTCAAACAAAGAAAGAATCGTCATCCGTGGTTTACTGCATACCACCGTGACCTATTGACTGAAAGAGACAGACTCTACAGACGTTACCGACGCTCGAGACTCGATATTGAACTACTTTTATACAGGCAAGCGCGTGATTTTGCACATGAGAGGATTGAGTCTGCGAGACTCGACTTCTATTGGCAAAGGCTTAAGAACATCACTGATCCTCAACAGCTCTGGAAGGAACTAAGGCATCTTGGTATCTCTTCCAAAGCAGACTCCAATCTGGGTAGCTTCTCGGTGGAGGATCTCAATGCTCACTTTGCCTCTGTCTCTTTTGATAATATGGCACCAGATCTCTCTCTTTTTCTGAATAACTTGGAAAAAGAGACAGATCATGGTGGCTTTGCGTTTGTGGATGTGACGGTGGACGAGATAGCACGCGTTATGTGCCAGTCGACATCCCAGGCGGTGGGCATTGACTCCCTACCGCAGAGCTTTATTCAGTCAGCCTTTCCTTCCATTGGTCCTTTCATCTGCAATATTTTTAATACTTCCCTATCCACATCGACCTTTCCTGAGCAGTGGAAGAAGTCAATAGTGATCCCTCTCAATAAGACACCCTCTCCGTCTTGTCTAAATGATTTTCGTCCTATCTCCCTGCTCAGTTTTATGTCGAAGATCCTTGAGAGACTGGTCCATGACCAGATTACTGCCTTTGTTGAATCGCAGGGTTTGATGGACGATTATCAGGCGGGCTTCAGAGCAGGGCATAGCACACACACACACACAGACGGCACTATTGAAACTCACGGAAGACATTCGGGTGGGTATGGACGGAAGACAAATGACCGCGCTGTTGCTTTTTGATTTTAGTAAAGCCTTCGATTCGGTCTCGCACGTAACGTTGCTCAGGAAGCTACAGTCCTGGCGTTTTCGCATGGGGTTTTGAGATGGGTTGCCTCTTATCTGGTTGGCCGCTCGCAAGCAGTAAGGGCAGAGGACGGCAGTTTTACTTCTTTCCGCCCCCTTAATAAGGGCGTGCCCCAGGGCTCCGTGTTGGGTCCTCTGCTCTTCCTTCTGTTTGTTGTTGACATAGCTGTAGGCCTTGGCCCTGGTGTCTTTCATGTGATTTATGCGGATGACCTGCAGATTTACGTGCGGGGCCGACTTGAGGACATTAATGCCACTCTTGGAAGACTGAGCCGGGGTGCTGAACACATTGCTGACTGGGCTGCCGCTAATCAGCTGGTGTTGAATGCTGGTAAGACCAAGGCAATGATTTTTGGGACCCCGTTCTATGTCAATGCCTTTAACGATTTGGGTATTCGAGACCTGCGGTTTGGTGGCTGCTCAGTCCCGTTTGTCCCCTCTGCGCGTAGTTTGGGGGTGGTGCTGGACTCTAAGCTGAACTGGAAAGACCATGTTAGGTATGTTTGTCGTAGAGCCAACTCTCTTTTGTACCGTCTTAACCATTTCAGACGCAGCACCACCTCTGAACTGCGTAAACACCTCGTGCAGACCTTGCTTTTTCCTATTATTGACTATTGTTCACTGGTGTACTGTAATATCTCGGGTGGGCAGGATCTCATACTACAGCGTTTGCTCAATCGTGGGATCAGGTACATCTTTGGGATTAGAAAGAGTGATCACGTTACACCCTACCGACGTGAGCTTGGCTGGCTTCGAGTAGCGGGCCGCAGGGATTATTTTGCTGCCTGCTTGCTCTATAGAATCCTTCTCACAGGTACTCCCTCCTATTTGGCGAATTTGTTTGTTGAGAAGCTCAGCTCACGTCCCTTGAGAATGGCGAACCCGCATGCACTTGATTCGTTGATTGTCCCCTTTGCTCGTACGGACTGTCTGAAACGATCTTTTCATATACTGGCTACTTACTCATGGAACACACTACCCCCTCATATACGCCAATCATCATCCCTGTCCAGTTTCAAACATCTCGTCAAAACACATATTTTTACTGCTGAGGGAGAAGACTGAGTCTAGTACGCCGTTGTTAAATTGTGTACCTGTTGCACATTCATCTTACTGTTACTAATGCTATTATTATTATTATGATCATTGTTTATTACTGTTATTGTTATTTTATATTATCTATCTATATTTACATACCTTTTATATACCTTTATTTTATTTTATTTTATTTTATTTTATTTATTTTATTTTATTTTATTTTATTTTATTTTGTAATTTTAATTTTATGTATAACTTTTTCACCTTGTGTATTTTGTACAACATAATGTACAATTAATAAAATCATCAAAATCAAATCAAATCAAAATCAGATATGGTAGGCGGGGTATCATTATCTACCCTGACGAAGTCGGGGTAGTTGCTGCCGAGGAGAAGTTCCAATGTGTCCTCCTCCGATTCAGTGTAGGCACCCGATCTGTCTCTCAGACATTGGAGACGGGCGCTGTTATCTCTGGTCAGGATTCGAGCGAGCCTCGCAGTGGCTGCCAGGTTTTCCATGCCTGTGCAGAATTCCCGTCATTTTTCTCTCTTTGCCTTCGCAATTTCCCTCTTGAAGGCCTTCAGCTTGTCTTTGTACGCTTTCCAGCCTTCAGTAGATTTCCTCTTCTTTGCCCTGTTAAACGCCCGTCTAACTCCCACTCTTAGCTCCTCCAGTGTCTTATTCCACCAGGGAGTGCCATTGAGTGGTTTGCCAGGCTTTAGTGGGCAGTTGTTCTCGTAAGCTCTGATCATAGCCTTATAGACCTGGAAAAGGGTCCAGTCAAGCTCAAGATCATTGCCGTATCTCCCTTTGACCTGGGCCAAGGCTTCCTCCAGCTCCTTGCTGTATGCGCCCCAGTTGGTGTCTTTGGGTCGCCTCTTAGGCTCGATCCACGGTCTCGTTATCTCGATCCCGAAAGTTATTGTCCTATGGTCCGACATGGATGGTTCGCTGTCGACCCTCCATCCACGTATGCAGTTCTTGATGTTCATTGAAGCCAGCGTGAGGTCCAGGACCTCGCTTCTGTTGGCAGTAACGAAGGTTGGCGTGTTCCCTCTGTTGGCAATGTCCATCTGTATGCCCGTGATGAATTCAAGCAACTCAGACCCTCTATCATTAATATCGATGCTTCCCCACGCCACATGGTGGGCGTTGGCGTCGCAACCAATAATCAGATCAAGGTTATTAAAGTTGCAGTATTCGATCACCTTCATCATGCTCCTTGTGGGAGCTTCCTCGTCGTGGGGGAGGTAAATGGACGAGATGACTGCCTTCCTCGTTCGGCCCTCCTTATCCGCGATCTCTATCCTTACGGTCGTGCAGTCCCGGGAACTCAGCTCCTGTAACAAAAAACCGTTAACACCCTTCATGGAGATGCAAGCACGGGCGTCTCCATTGCTGGAGCCCACGAGCAGTTCCCCACAACTGTTCAAGCCCTTCACTTTGCCCCTGTACAACCAGGGTTCCTGTATAAGGGCTATGTGTGTATGCGCTATTGACATGTGCCTTGCTAGAACAGCAGAGGCGCTTCTGCAATGGTGCAAGTTTATTTGGGAGAATCGCAGTATGGAAGTAGCCATGAGGGCTACTCCATTTATGCTTTCTCCGTAGAGCCGCTACTTCCCGCCTTGTTTGAGGGACGGTTTAGCAGCCTGAAGGTTGCTTTGCCGACCCCTGCCCAAAGCTGGAAGTTTTGGCTCTGGAGTACCGCGACCGATGGTTCGTCTAGACCGAGAATTAGGCATCCATCAGGAGCCCTACTCAGGATCGCCCACCTAGTCGTGTCGATCGACCCGTTCTGCCTTTGGACCACTTTGATGAGGTCCTCGGCAGTCTTAACCCCCGGAGGGAGCCAGGTGATCACCTTAGTGATCTTAGTCTCCTCTGGTGAAACTATCCTCGCCTTTAGGTTTGGTTGCCCTAGGTCGATTTGATACAAGATATTTAACACAGACTGATACTACACTAGCTAAATGTTACGGACTACCAAAAATACACAAATCTACCATACCAATGTGACCTATTATTTTGACTGTTAATTCTTCGACAGAATTTTTATCTAAGATAGTTTTGAACGATTTAAGGAAAGCAATTAAGGTACATAAATCTCATATCAATAACAGGTTTGAAAATTTATATGTACCGACTGATTATATTTTGATTTCTTTATACGTTGTTTCACTTTTTAATATTTCTCTTGAATTAGTTATTAATAGTTTAATGAAAAGACAACATTGCTTACGCTTAAAATGTAAAATTTCTTTGAAGACTTACTTTACTTGACTGAATTTATTTTTAACAATAATATTTTTCTTTTTAATAATGAATTTTATAAGCAAATTCTTGGAACATATATCTCCTCTATGCTGATACAGCCATGAATAACTTAGAGACAACTTGCTTGGAAAAACTCAAAATTACTCAAAGAGTAATATTACTCCCTTTTTACTTACGAGATGTTGACATAATTACGTGTGTTAAGAGGAATGAGATTTTAGACGTACTTACAGTGTTCAATGGTTATGACAGCAATTTATGTTTTACTTATAAGATTGAAAAGGACCATAAGATTAATTTTCTATACACTATACTTATTAAACGTGACAATAAAATCATAACTAACTTTTATTTTTAATAATATGATTAATCTGAATCGCGTATTATTTGGGTTTTTGATATTATGTTGTTTTAATGAAAATTTTACGTCTATTGCAATGCTAATTTTTTTTATAAATTTCAGAATTGGAATTTTTCTAGGTTATTTTGTTTAAGGTTTTGGTGGATAATTTTAATACCTTTTTTATTTTGAAATGATGATTAATTTTGAATAGTAGTTTATTAATTATTTTTGAATTTTGAATTTTGATTCTGTAATTTTTATTGTTACCTCTCGTAATTTTTAGATAAGTTTTAATTTTCAAATTTAAATAATCTCGTTATAAAACGTTATAAATTTTGGTTTTTACACCCGTTTAATTCTAAGTACTAATACTGTGGATCAATTTTGTACCGCTTAGGAATGTATAATGACCGGAAAGGAACTTTATTTTGAAGATCCAGTCAACTAATGTTTTAAACTAACCAAATTAACCTAAAAACACCGCAATGACCGGTAAAAACATAAGCACAGTCCAAGTGACCGATACCACCTTGCTGAACCATCACTGACTACACAGTGGTTTGTCAACCAATAGATAAACGGCTAGGTACTGGAACGATTAGCTAAGCTAATGGATGCATAGGGCACACTCTCACGATCTGGGAGGGAAAGAAATCCAGCAAATTACGTCGTGCAAGCTAAGTGCCCGAACTTTAATTTGAATATATTTGATGTGTAACAAAAATTAACACTCGCCAAAGACTCCAACGAATTGTCATTTAAGCATGAAGCCGAAAACTATATCAGCTGGGACCATCAGAGACTTACTGGTCTTGCGAAGGAAATGGAGGGATCAGAACCAGATAGAAAAAGAACATAACCACTCACGGTACGCTGCGTATGGCAGCTATGCTCCACAGTTAATTTTAGTAATTTTAATAATTTATTTATGGAAACGAGATACCGGCCGAAAATTAGGAGGGAACCCTCAAAAGAATGGAGACCATGATGAAACGATTCAATTGCACAATACAACCGGAAACACCGAAATTCAAGAGTCGGTTTGACTAGGAACGAGCCCGAATATTAAGGGAATGAAAATTACAACGAAATTACCATATAAATCAAATACGAGCTTAAAATCGTATATACCTACTCAAAGGAATGAAACATCTTGTTGATTTCCGAATCAACCCAAAACTAATTACATGGATCACCATCCAATGTGCGTTCGAGGAAAAATACAATCGTGTTAGCCCACTAGGTTGCTAACATGTAATTCCCTTCAATTCAGGCTTACTAACATTTATCTATAACATTTAAAGATAACCATGTATGACACCCATACTACAGTTTCAGGGAAAAAAAAAACCCACCATATACCATGGCTTACAAGGTTTTTGAAACTAGCAAGGACGTTTTTGACGTCCGGACTGTCCATATGATTTGTAGCGACGATGCGAAGATTTTCGAGATAATAAATGACCTCGAAACGTTTGGAAACATCTTGGGAACCCAAGTAAACCGCCACTGCAGTACAAACCGAATAAGAGTCAGTGTTACGTTGGAATATCCGATGGACGCGGCACTTGAAACATACCAAAGCAAGCACTCAGATAAGGACAAATCAGAAGTCAAGCCGAGGAAACCAGAGACCAACCAAAAGGGACAGGAAACCAATACAAGAAGGAATAGTTGCCCCTACGGTAAAAACAGATTGTTTTGCAACCTACCAAATTATTACTCTCCGGCAGACCAAGAAAGATTCCTGTTGGAGCATTTCAGAAGGTTCGGCAGAATTGAATACCACCAGATAATAACAGACAAACACCATATTCCGGTGTCGGCCTTCGTTCAATATTTTGAGGAAACCGAGGCGACAAAAGCTTTAACGAGATCAGGACGCAAGTATGCGGCACAATGGGCTCGAGAACCAAAAAAGCAATTAAATGGAGGAAAGACGTATCATTCCAAGTGCAGCAAGTTAGTGGATACAAGAACGTTTAAGTTGCACCAATGAACCTGTGCAATATTATATCAAAAAGGAAACCAAACAGGGAAGACGTGCACGGTCAAATCTGAGGTAGTGTCTGTTCCCCAAAACAAGGAAATAGAAAAATCGGACGTATCGGACACTGAACGGCAGGACTTGATGAAATGTTGGAAGGAGTTCAAGGCATTACAATATATGTCGGAACAGGAAACTAAGAGAAAGGAAACCTATGACATCAACGCAGAGGACGAAAAGGAGTTGTTGCAGAAAAATGTTGCCGTAATTATGGAAGAGAATATGGACATTCAGTGACAAGTGAATTAAAGACTCTAAGATAAATTATTCAAAAGTTTGTTATCAGGGGTTATTATTATTTTTGATAGGTATTAATTAGTTAGGGCATAAGTTCGAAATAGTTTCAGGGGTAAGGAGATAGGAAGAATGTTTGAATAATTTAGCTTTAAACTATCGCGTAGCGTAAAATTAATAATAGTCGAGTTACCTCTTAAATTTGCATTTACTCTTTCTAAATTTTAGAATTTAAGTTTAACATATAAAATATTGTAAAACCGAAAAATAATTCTTCTATATTTTCCAACTCAGGAAACCATTAACTATCAAGGAAACCAATTAGAATCTTCTTTTTTTTTTCTTTATTATACTTTGATAACCGTTATACTGTCGGGCATATTTGTTGTTAATAATTTAGAGCTAGTATTATTTCGAGCCATGTTTTGTTCCTGAAAGGCATTTTTGGTACAATTCCCTCCTAAACCCATTACTCCCCAAAATAATCTGTAAAGCTGTTGCCACATAATTGGAGACGAAGGAGTCAGGCACACTGACATCCAAGTCTAAATCGCACCCGAGTCCGTGACTAGGAAGTCATCGTGACCCTGGCTGTTAGTGCTCAGCATCTGGCAGTTAAGGCGCGAGTGACTTTACTTGGAAACTCGTGGTAACCCTTTTTTATTAGATCAACATCTAATAAAAGAGGTGCAGCCAATAAATAAATGAAAAAAAAAAAAAAAAAAAAAAAGAGAAAGAAAAAGAAAACATCCTTACCTCTGGTACAGTTGCGAGGACGCAACTAAACTGAGGGGGGGAGGGTGTTACGTTACACTTTTTAACATTCATTTCTTTTTAATTCAGCTCGGCCAACGCCCGAGTTGACCTAAATAGTTCATATAGCAAGTTGTGAAATCGAAGTCCGCGAGTTCCCTGACCGGGAAGAAGCGCAAGACTCGCGTTAGCTGACGCTGACGCACCGTTTCTCTCTCGCTATCTACTTCTTATTTCCTCATTTCCTTTCGACACCTACTGCTCCACAAATTCAAAACCGCGATCACGCAAAACGTGATCATTCAACGTGCCCTGTCCCCTCCAAATTCACCTGTGTCCTAAATTCAAGAAGGAATAAAAACAGCGCCTGCGAGTAAAAAGTAAGTTCGTTCCGGGCGGAGACGAGTGAGAGTCGTCCCTGGCTCTAGTAGTTTTAAGGAAAGTTCAGACTCTTAATATTAATGTAGTTTTAAAATAGAGATAAGTACCAAGCGTCCTGGCCGATTGTGTTCAAGGCACCACATAAACGGGGAAAAGTGACAACCGTCTAAATTGTGATTCTATTTGTTCTATTTGTGATTACAAAATACCAGAAATAAAATACCTAACGGCAACTACCAAACATCAATGAGCAGTGTCATGAAGTTAATTTACTAACCCTCCCGAATCAGGTAAATATTTAAAGTACAATTTAATTATTAACTAAAAAGGATAAGTAACGGGAGCCGCAACGGCAGGCTCCCAGAACGCACACATAAGGGATCACCGGGTTATTTACCTATTTTTCCCAGGTTGCTAAAATAAAAAGAGGGTTAAGGGTCAGTTAAGCTCCGGCCTAACTGTCCCTTAATAAAGCCTTATAAGCCCTGCAGGGCCTTATAGGGCCGCAAAAAATACCTAAAAATCGTGAAGTTTTCCGAATCCGGGGTAAAAAATAGGGGTTCCCATTTGAAAAAACGAACTTTGGGTCCGTAGGGCCCAACGTAAGGCCCCGAGCCCAAATCCAAGGTTACCATTCTACTTTTCCCTCCAATCCAAACAACTTTTATACGAAAAACTTTTTTATACAGGGCTTTGTTTTCAAGATATTTCTGCCATTAGATTAAAATGACTCACCTTGTATATTGTATTTAATGATACCACCTGAGTAGAATAATGAACTTAAACTTTTTAAGTTTTTTCCTCTTATTCTTCTGAATAATTATTACAGATAACTTGGAGATGAACTGTTGCCGAGGATATTGTATAGATTTATTGAAAGAACTATCAAAGACAATAAATTTTACATACAGCTTATCATTAATTGCTGATGGTCAATTCGGTACTTACGGATATCAAAAAAATGGTGAGATGAAATTATTTTTTCAACTTCAATAATTTTTTTTATTACAGTCAATTCATAGAGGACGATATACATAAAAATTCAAAGTTATCATTTCGTAATAACCAAGTACTACTAGGAAGTGTAATCTTACTCAGTGGTTAATAATATATAGTCCTGTGAGCCGCCTAAACGCTAAGCTGTTCAGTGAACTACCGACGGTGCGCGAACAGTCTATACTCGTTCATCAGCTATATTAACCTAATAGGACTGCTGCGACGCTATTTTATAGCAACTTGTTGAAATATAGCTAAATATTATAATATTAGAATTGTGTCACCATCTATTGTCTCGACGCACGACGGTGAACATGAATAGAATATGTGTATCTGTGAGCGAGAGCACATCACGCAATTACGTCACGCGACGCGACGCGACCAGTCGAGTACTGTACTAGCAGATGACCGGTGCGGAGCACGATGCTCGCATGCGGATGATTTGTAACCTTACTATTAAGTAATAATTAAATACTATTAACAAACCACAAAGTGTTTCACTAATTTGATCTACCTCTACAATAATCCCAACATGGTAGCAGAGAACGTAGTTTAGTGTAAAAAGAAAGTGTGGTTGTTAAAGTGAAAACATGTGCTCCTAAAAAATTTTTTGTTCTACTTCTTCTACAATAGAGGAATAGAATTAATTAAAAATATAGCTGCGATTGATTATAGCTTAGAAGCTGAGTAAGTAAGAGGCGTGAAAAGCCTGTAGAAAAAATCCGTGCAAAAAGGTTGATGCACAAGGATTTAGTTTTGTGAAACCGCATGACACGTCGCGAGGTTTAGCGAGCGCATGGCGATAAGTGAGGTTAAGCACATGTTGAGATTTTTTGAAAATCGTTTGAAAATTCTGATAAATATTTTAGTCATTCTGTAAATTTAGATAACCCGATCCAAGTAAACTTGCCAAATGGTGATTGTATTCAAGCAACAAAGAAAGGTAATATGAAAATTTATTTTGAAAGCTGTTGTGGTAAAAAATTAATTGAATTAAAAAATGTATTTTATGTGGAAGGTATTTAAAAAAATTTGTTTAGTTATCATCAAATTGCTAAAAATTCGATTCTTTATTTTAGTGATGATTATATTGAAATGTATACTAAAAAACAACAATTAATTACAGTTGCATATGATATTAATGATCTTTATTTTTTAGAAAGTTTTATAGAAAATAAATTTATTAATGAAGGCATTTACACTAAGGCAGTAAAATTAACTCAAAAAGAAAAATGGCATAGAGCCTTAGGGCATGTAAATCTCAATCATTTAAATAAATTAGTAAATTTTAAATTATTAGATGGGTTACCAGAAAATTAAAAAAAAATTGATATGAAATGTGCTAATTGCATAAAAAGTAAAATGGCAAATGTTCCTTTCAAAAATGATGCAACAAGTTCCTCTGAAATTCTTGAATTAATCCATACAGATTTGAATGGACCCCATAAAACTTTAGGTTATAATAGGGAGAAATATTTTTAAAATTTGTTGATGATTACAGTAAATGTACCAAAATTTTTTGCATAAAGATTAAGTCAAAAACTATACATTGCTTTATAGAATATGTCAATCTTGTTGAAAATCAGCTGAATAAGAAAATGAAAAAGTTTAAATGTGATAATGGCAAAGAATATTTAAATAAATAAATTTTTGATTTTATTAAATATAAAGGGATTAAATTAATAACTTGTCCACCCTACGTCCACGAATTGAATGGAGTAGCGGAAAGGTACAATAGATCTGCAATGGATATTGGAAGATGTTTAATAAGAGAAGCTAAAATAAATTTGAGATATTGGCCAGAAATTATTTATATAGTTGCTTATTTAAAGAATCGAACATTGGCCAACACTATTGAAAACAAATCACCTTATCAGATATTTTTTGGGAAAAAGCCTAATGTTCAACATTTGAAAATTTATGGGAGTACAGTATTTGTGAGAACACCAGAAGGTTTAAGAAAAAATAAGTGGCAAGATAAAAGCCAATTGGGAGTTTTAGTGGGGTATAATGATAATTGTTAAAGAGTTTTGATTAAAGGCAGAATTATAAATGCCACACATATACAAGTTATTGAAGATAGGACATAATTAATTTATTTAGAAAGGAAGGATGATAATGTTGATGAAAATTTAAATTCTAGAGGAAATTTTATAAATTTTGATTTAGAGAGTGAAAATAATGATAATGAAAGTAATGATAGTGAGATTGAAATTGGAAATGGTAACGGGAATGAAATTAATAATGAGAATAGAATTGAAATTGATGAAAACAGTGAAATAAGTCAGAACGAAGTTAGGCAAACTCTGAATGAAATTAAAAATAAACAGAATGAAAATTTAATGCCAGTTAGGAAATCAAATCGTAAAAAGAATCCCATTGAAAGATATGGAAATCCTGTTACTAATTTGATACATGTAAATTATGTAGATGCAAATGTACCTAGTACAGTTGAAGAGGCGTCGAACTCCATAGAATATTTAGAATGGCAAAAAGCTATGGAAAATGAAATAAAAAGTTTGAATAAAAATGAAACTTGGACTTTTGTTAAAAACCCGAAAGATAAGAAAATTATTGATGTGAAATGGATTTTCACGAAGAAAAATAATAATATATAGAAAGTGCGTTTAGTTGCTAGAGGCTTTCAACAAAAGGAACATATTGAGAATGTTTATTCGCCAATAGGCAAAATGCAAGCCTTGAAAATTTTGTTAAGTTGTTCTTGCATTAATAATTTATTTATTAATCAGATGGATGTAGAAACAGCCTTTCTAAATGGAAATGTAAAGTCAGAAGTTTATATTCGCGAACCACAAGGTTTTGAGACGGGGAAAGATAGAGTTTGCAAACTGAAAAAGGCACTTTATGGTCTAAGAGAAAGTTCTAGAGTTTGGTACGATTGTTTTAATGATTATGTTGAAAAACTGAATTTTACTAGAAATAATTTATATCAATGCTTATATGTAAACAAAACAGGGAAAGATCCTATACATACCCTGTTGAATGTCCACACGTGTGGCACACGTAACGTTATTTTCAAGTAGATGATTATAAAAAGGAATAAAATATGGATATAGTTAATTATTTAATGATTTTATAGCCTCTTATGTCATAAATAATCAAAAAATTGTTTTTTTTTTATTTTACGTGCTTTTATTTAACTCACAATGTTTCGTCGTTGTCGTCGTACGTTCAAAACTGCCAAGCTCTAGAACTTGGAGCTTGTAAGACCTGGAGGTCTAAAATTTTGCAGAGAGTCTAGGTTCGGATAACAATACATGAATCCGTAGTCACTTATCGACCTGGACCTCCAGGTCGCCGATGACGGGGGTACTTGAGGGAGTCATCTCCGAGAATTTGGGATAAATTCTTCGGGGATGACTTTGAGGAGAGTTCTAGAGTATTTATCGAGGCAATTTGAACCTAAGTACCAAGGTCACCGATGATGGGGTTACCCGGGGTACCTGGGGGTCATCTCCGAGAATTCGAATCAAATTCTTGGGATATGACTTAGGATAGATTTCGGGGGTGTTTTAGAGCATAGAGGAAGAAGTTTGAACCTGGAGAGCCAGGTCGACGATAACGGGTGTACCTAGGGAACCTGGAAGTCAACTTCGAGAGTTAGGAACAATTTCTGCAGAAATGACTTTAAGAGGTGTTATAGAGTATTTATCGAGGCAATTTAAACCTAGGTACCCAGGTCGCCGATGACGGTTGTTCCTGAGGAACCCGGAGGTCATCTTCGACAGTTTGAGCCAATTTCTGCGGGGATGACTTAAAAGTTCGGCATTTTTGTTCAACTAAATTATACTTCTCGGAGATGACCCCCAGGTACCCCAGGTACCCCCATCATCGGTGACCTTGGTACTAATGTTCAAATTGCCTCGATAAATACTCTATATTACCTCTTAAAGTCATTTCCGCAGAAATTGTCCCTAACTCTCGAAGATGACCTCCAGGTTCCCTAGGTACACTCGTCATCGTCGACCTGACTCTCCAGGTTCAAACTTTTTCCTCTATGCTCTAAAACACCCCCGAAATCTATCCTAAGTCATATCCCAAGAATTTGACCTGAATTCTCGGAGATGACCCCCAGGTATCCCGGGTACCCCTATCATCAGTGACCTTGGTACTTTGGTTCAAATTGCCTCGATAAATACTCTAGAACTTTCCTCAAAGTCATCCCCGAAAAATTTAGCCCAAATTGTCGGAGATGACTCCCTCAGGTACCCCCGTCATCGGCGACCTGGAGGTCCAGGTCGATAAGTGACTACGGATTCATGTATTGTCATCCGAACCTAGACCCTCTGCAAAATTTCAGACCTCCAGGTCTTACAAGCTCCAAGTTCTAGAGCTTGGCAGTTTTGAACGTACGACGACAACGACGAAACATTGTAAGTTAAAGAAAAGCACGTAAAATAAAAAAATAAAAAACAATTTTTTTGATTATTGATGACATAAGAGGCTATAAAATCATTAAATAATTAACTATATCCATATTTTATTCCTTTTTATAATCATCTACTTGAAAATAACGTTACGTGTGCCACACGTGTGACACATGTGTGCCACACGTGTGGCTACACGTGTGGCTCACACGTGTGGACATTCAACAGGGTATACATTAGTTTTTGTTGATGATTTGTTAACATGTTGTAAAGATAAATCTAAAATTGAGGATATTAAATCGAAACTGATGAATAAATTTATTATGAAAGACATGGGTAAAATCAGTAATTATATAGGAATTGATGTGAGTTATAATGATGAGAGGAATTTGATGACATTAAGGGGGTACATATACCTAAAAAAAAAAACTCAGAAAAAATTTTGTAAGTTTTTTAAAAATGATTTATTTAAAAAGATATTTTTTTTCCATAATATACACACATTTTTACATAATTTTTTACATTTAGAAAATTAAAATAAGAGTTTTTATAATTGTTATAAAATTCAGCTTATTTAGGCTATGAAAGTTCATTGCTCGTAAAGTCAAAATTTTTCCTTAAAGCGGATGGACCCAGGACTTGGCATAGTTGTAGTACATGTGAACCCTCATGAGCGGAACCTCAGGCAACTAAATCTAAGCTTTATTAAGCTACTTGCATACTCTAAAATTGCTTAGTGTGGTTAAAATTTTGATAGTTTTTATCATTTTAGTCAATTTATGGTGTGCCATCAGCTTAATAATGCTTAGATTTGGTTGCCTGAGGTTGCGCTCATGAGGGTTCACATGTACAACAAGTGTGCAAAGTCCTGGGTCCATCCGCTGTCTGGAAAAATTTTGGCTTTACGAGCAATGCCCTCATTTTCTCAAAAATCACATATTTGAGAAAATGGCTTTTAAAGTTCTGAACAGATTTTGATGAATATAATGTAGCACACCAACACATAAACATTTATATCTTGAAAATATCTTGTCGCAGGACTCTTGCTTGATGTAAATACTCTTTTGCACATAGTCGGATACTTTATTTTTTTTCTCCTGCTCCTAAAGTGATCCAATTAGCTTTTTTATCAAAAACACAGATCACACACTATTAGGCACCAAGAGCAAGTTAAGACTTTGAGTCAGCGGAGTCTTCACATGCAATTATTTAAAAATTATCTTTAATTTTAAATCACAGAATTATTTTTTCACTTCACATTTGTACATAAACACCTTTTTTTTAACAACTAAAAAACTTCATTAGTTTACCTGGTAAGAATTGGTCATTTATTCTTAAATTTTTTTTTTTTGAATAAAACTAACTTATTTACTTCAGATTGAAATAATAACAAAAACAAAACCAAGTAAAGTAGAATTTCACTAGAAAGATGACTCAAAGAACAAAAAAGTCGTCATGAACTTGCAACGCTGCGTAGAAATACCTAATTTGATATCGATAGATCGATATTGGTGTAATATACTAAAGTAGACTCGTAGAGGTAATATATGTCATATATTATGTCATAAAGGTTATAAATTTTTTCATGCGATCGATTCTAACTTAATAAATTGTTTTTAGCATTAGACTTGAAATGAAAGTTAATCTGTCATTCTTAATTTTCATTATTAAGATATTATGTCACGGAAAAAATCTAATCACAGATAAAAAAATTTTCTTTTTTTTCATCGCTTTTATTAGACGAAAACGATATAAATACTTACAGTTCTGTTCGTGGATAAAAACTAGCGCGCCCCCTGCCCCTTTCGCTTCGCTCAAGAGGCCAGGCGGCTTGCCTGCTCCGGTATTTTTGCCCAAATATTTTTTAAAGTATCGGACTCTGCGCAGCAAGGCTGCGCAAAGTCCGATACTTTAAAAAATATTTGGGCAAAAATACCTCCGCCCTTGCATCGCTACGCTCCGCTACCGCTCCGCGCGATGCAAGGTATGCATCGCCATGCTCCGCTACCGCTCCGCGCGATGCATGAAAGGCACGACCGGCCGACACTCGCGCTTCGCGCTCGACGGTATAGTTTTAGTATTTATTAGTTTCATTTTTACACTCAAATTCATTTCGTGTTTGCTGATATTTAAAAATAATTAATAATGATTCTATACTTAAAAAGATTATTACACTCCAATATGATTTCATAACATAAATTTTATTAAATTTTTTTTATACATAGTCGTATCGAAACCTGTAAGTTTATAGCTTCATAATTTATTTTAAAAAAAATAAATATATTTAAGTAATCAATAAATTAGTGTAGAATAACTTTACTTTATCAATTATGTTGAAAAAACAATAAGAGTGAAAAAAAATTTGAATAAGAGTTCTATTTTTGCTGCGTAGAGGGCGTGTCAGTTGTAGACTCTCGACCTTCAAGTTCAACTGCGAGATATCGATCCTTAAATCGAACGATGTTGTTGTTGTTGTTGACATAGAATTATTTTAGTATTATTTGCAGTTTCTGTAGAGTTTTAAATTTCTACTTTATAGTGTGAAACGTACGCAAAAGTTTTATTGCATTACTTTTACTTAACCATACAGCCGTTGCGAGTTATAATGACTCAAACAAAGCAAGTTAGTGATAATACTGCAGCTTGCAACCAAAAGAAAAATTCGTATTTTGTGAAGTTATTGCGGGATGTTGATGTGAATGATTAGTTTAAAGATAAAAAATGAAGATTGAAGATTGAAGATTGAAGACAAAAATCAAGATTGAAGATGAAGAATCAAGAATTAAAGAGTGTACATGAAGAAACAAATTGGAAATCAGAAATTAAAAGTAAACAAAAAAGAGAACAGCTGATTTTGAAACATCAATCAAGGTATACCATTGAAGTGTTATGAAGTAAGGTATAGTTTTGAAGAGTTCAATCAAGATATTAATTGAAGTGTCTAGTTAAGATGCAAAGATTTTTGTGTTATCGGTTCAGTGTTCATCTACATATATGTGTTAAAAATGGAAAATATTTTAAGTTACAATAAACATATATATCCACACAACACAATTTACTTATTTACTTGTTTTGAATTAAAAAAAAATTATTTTTATTTATTACTTGTTTTTCATGGACATAAAGATTAAAGAGCAAGTATAAAAATCAAGAATGAAGACTGAAGATAAATAATCAAGAATGAAAACTGAAGAGTGAAGATCAAGAAATAAAGAATAGCTGCATACGCCTTTTTCATCAGCTCCAGTGGGAAGTTAATAAATTATTATTGGAAAGTAACTTTAGATGAGTCTAAGAAGAAGTAAAAATTATCGGTTCTTGGTTCACTGTTTATTTACAAGTGTTAAAAAAGAAAAAAATTTTAAAGTTATAATTGATATTTTTAAATACTTGTTTGTTATGGACATAAAAATTGAAGAGCGAGTATCAAAAATCAAGAATGAAGAGTAAAGATATATAATTAAGAATGAAGACTGAAGAGTGAAGTTCAAGAAATTGCTGGATACGCCTTTTTCATCAGCTCAAGTGGGAAGTTTTCACTTTAATGCATGGTGGTATACGCTTTAACCCTGCATTATAGTAAAGCTCATAGTTTATTATTGGAAGTAACTTGAGATGAGTTTAAGAAGAATAGAATAGAATAAAAAGTCTGATTTTGAGCAATATGACTAATTTTATTGGACACCTCTTTTTTTTAAAGAAAATTTGCTACAAATAATTTGTGGAAAAATTAATAAAAAATAAAAAAAAAATTTCAAGAAACTTCAACTCTGGAACTCATATTAGTGACAATGGATCAAATTTTTTGTGTCATCATTCGGACAGCTCAATACCTTTAGCTTATATACCTCAAATAATTAATCTAATATGGCTTCATAAACTATTGCAGAAGAAGAAGTTCATCATCTTTTCAGAAAAAATCTGTCCAGTCCCTTGATGCTAACCGTTATTGTAAGTGTTTATTAATTTATCAATACATTAGATATATGTGAAATTTTTTTAATAAATAATAAATTTTAGTTGATATCTAAAAGTTTTATACAAATAAAAATTGTTTGTGATGTAGCAACTCAAATCATTTAATAAATAAAAAACAAATTATTATGATACTTTCACAGGATTTGTATGGATTCAAAAAGGAAGAGTTGGAGACTATTATTATTTTGGTTGCGAACAGTTGTGGAGATCATGAGCTTTCAAAACTACTACTTTGGCTGATTGGAAAAAATCTTCAAAGAAAATAGTATGAAGTCATTCATCGGATACAGGAGAAATCCTGAAAATCTGCAAGATTATTTTTATTTCCTAATTTATAATAAGATTTTAATCACTTTAAGCTGAAAATCATTAAAAAAATTTTTTTTTTTTAACCTTCAACTCTGCAGTATAATTTTAAAAATTAATTAATAAAAAATGAAAAAAGCTTAAAATTTCAAAAAATAATTACTGCTGTGTTTTTACAGGGCTTGTACTAACTCATATCAATATTATTATTGGTAAAGACAGTTCTGGAGATCACAATCATTCAAAACTATTCCATTAGCTGATTGGAAAATATCTTTGAAGATAATGGTATGAAGTCATTCATCAAGTACATGGGGGCATCATGAAGATTTTTTAGAATTATTATAATTTTTTTGTTTTTTTTTATTTCCTAACTTACATTAAGGTTTTAATTATTGTAAACTGAAAATCATTTTTGAAATATTATATTATTTTTAAATTTAACGAATAAATTTCAAAAATAATTTATGTAATACAAATTGAAATGAAACAACTACTCTTGATGCAACTCAGGAATGATTTTCATTATTGAAAATTAGTATTTAAATTTTCAAACTGGCTAAATTTCAACGAAGTTTATAAAATCATTACGTTTGAACTGTACACTATTAATGAAGAATGATTTTCAGTGATTTTTATTTATTTGACAAATTTGTAGGGTATGATTTTCACGGTTAAAAAACTAATTTTTTATTACATAGAAGTTTATAACTTTTTACTCAAATTGTTTTGATACGTACCAATTGTTCCAGTATAACCCAATATACTGGAAATAGAATCATAATTATGTAATTCAAAACGCAAATTTTTCCATAGACTTAGTGAGGTTGGGTTCATTAGCTTGGAAAAAAAACTTTGTACAATTTTGTAGTTGCGTTAAAATTAGCGTTAAATGAACATTGTAAATCGTTTTTGTATGCGTTATTGGTTCCAGTGTGATCCGATCATGCTGGAATTGGGACCATCATTATGGGACGCAAAAACGAACCTTTTCCCGTTTACCCGGTGAAAATCGGTACGACCAATTTCGAGAAAACCGTTGTACAATTTTGTAGTTGCGTTAAAATTAGCGTTAAATGAACATTGTAAAACGTTTTTGTATGCGTTATTCGTTCCAGTGTGATCCGATCATGCTGGAATTGAGACCATCATTATGGAACGCGAAAACGAACTTTTTCCCGTTCACCCGGTGAAAATCGGTTCGACCAATTTCGAGAAAACCTTTGTACAATTTTGTAGTTGCGTTAAAATTAGCGTTAAATGAACATTGTAAAACGTTTTTGTATGCGTTATTGGTTCCAGTGTGATCCGATCATGCTGGAATTGGGACCATCATTATGAGACGCAAAAACGAACCTTTTCCCGTTTACCCGGTGAAAATCGGTTCGACCAATTTCGAGAAAACCTTTGTACAATTTTGTAGTTGCGTTAAAATTAGCGTTAAATGAACATTGTAAATCGTTTTTGTATGCGTTATTGGTTCCAGTGTGATCCGATCATGCTAGAATTGGGACCATCATTATGGGACGCAAAAACAAACCTTTTCCCGTTCACCCGGTGAAAATCGGTTCGACCAATTTCGAGAAAACCTTTGTACAATTTTGTAGTTGCGTTAAAATTAGCGTTAAATGAACATTGTAAATCGTTTTTGTATGCGTTATTGGTTCCAGTGTGATCCGATCATGCTGGAATTGGGACCATCATTATGAGACGCAAAAACAAACCTTTTCCCGTTCACCCGGTGAAAATCGGTACGACCAATTTCGAGAAAACCGTTGTACAATTTTGTAGTTGCGTTAAAATTAGCGTTAAATGAACATTGTAAAACGTTTTTGTATGCGTTATTCGTTCCAGTGTGATCCGATCATGCTGGAATTGAGACCATCATTATGGAACGCGAAAACGAACTTTTTCCCGTTCACCCGGTGAAAATCGGTTCGACCAATTTCGAGAAAACCTTTGTACAATTTTGTAGTTGCGTTAAAATTAGCGTTAAATGAACATTGTAAAACGTTTTTGTATGCGTTATTGGTTCCAGTGTGATCCGATCATGCTGGAATTGGGACCATCATTATGAGACGCAAAAACGAACCTTTTCCCGTTTACCCGGTGAAAATCGGTTCGACCAATTTCGAGAAAACCTTTGTACAATTTTGTAGTTGCGTTAAAATTAGCGTTAAATGAACATTGTAAATCGTTTTTGTATGCGTTATTGGTTCCAGTGTGATCCGATCATGCTAGAATTGGGACCATCATTATGGGACGCAAAAACAAACCTTTTCCCGTTCACCCGGTGAAAATCGGTTCGACCAATTTCGAGAAAACCTTTGTACAATTTTGTAGTTGCGTTAAAATTAGCGTTAAATGAACATTGTAAATAGTTTTTGTATGCGTTATTCGTTCCAGTGTGATCCGATCATGCTGGAATTGGGAACATCATTATGGGACGCGAAAACGAACTTTTTCCCGTTCACCCGGTGAAAATCGGTCCGACCAATTTCGAGAAAACCTTTGTACAATTTTGTAGTTGCGTTAAAATTAGCGTTAAATGAACATTGTAAATCGTTTTTGTATGCGTTATTCGTTCACGTGTGATCCGATCATGCTGGAATTGGGAACATCATTATGGGACGCGAAAACGAACTTTTTCCCGTTCACCCGGTGAAAATCGGTCCGACCAATTTCGAGAAAACCTTTGTACAATTTTGTAGTTGCGTTAAAATTAGCGTTAAATGAACATTGTAAATCGTTTTTGTATGCGTTATTCGTTCACGTGTGATCCGATCATGCTGGAATTGGGACCATCATTATGGGACGCGAAAACGAACCTTTTGCCGTCCACCCGGTGAAAATCGGTTCGACCAATTTCGAGAAAACCTTTGTACAATTTTGTAGTTGCGTTAAAATTAGCGTTAAATGAACATTGTAAATAGTTTTTGTATGCGTTATTCGTTCCAGTGTGATCCGATCATGCTGGAATTGGGAACATCATTATGGGACGCGAAAACGAACTTTTTCCCGTTCACCCGGTGAAAATCGGTTCGACCAATTTCGAGAAAACCTTTGTACAATTTTGTAGTTGCGTTAAAATTAGCGTTAAATGAACATTGTAAATCGTTTTTGTATGCGTTATTGGTTCCAGTGTGATCCGATCATGCTGGAATTGGGACCATCATTATGAGACGCAAAAACAAACCTTTTCCCGTTCACCCGGTGAAAATCGGTACGACCAATTTCGAGAAAACCGTTGTACAATTTTGTAGTTGCGTTAAAATTAGCGTTAAATGAACATTGTAAAACGTTTTTGTATGCGTTATTCGTTCCAGTGTGATCCGATCATGCTGGAATTGAGACCATCATTATGGAACGCGAAAACGAACTTTTTCCCGTTCACCCGGTGAAAATCGGTTCGACCAATTTCGAGAAAACCTTTGTACAATTTTGTAGTTGCGTTAAAATTAGCGTTAAATGAACATTGTAAATAGTTTTTGTATGCGTTATTCGTTCCAGTGTGATCCGATCATGCTGGAATTGGGAACATCATTATGGGACGCGAAAACGAACTTTTTCCCGTTCACCCGGTGAAAATCGGTTCGACCAATTTCGAGAAAACCTTTGTACAATTTTGTAGTTGCGTTAAAATTAGCGTTAAATGAACATTGTAAATAGTTTTTGTATGCGTTATTCGTTCCAGTGTGATCCGATCATGCTGGAATTGGGAACATCATTATGGGACGCGAAAACGAACTTTTTCCCGTTCACCCGGTGAAAATCGGTCCGACCAATTTCGAGAAAACCTTTGTACAATTTTGTAGTTGCGTTAAAATTAGCGTTAAATGAACATTGTAAATCGTTTTTGTATGCGTTATTCGTTCACGTGTGATCCGATCATGCTGGAATTGGGAACATCATTATGGGACGCGAAAACGAACTTTTTCCCGTTCACCCGGTGAAAATCGGTCCGACCAATTTCGAGAAAACCTTTGTACAATTTTGTAGTTGCGTTAAAATTAGCGTTAAATGAACATTGTAAATCGTTTTTGTATGCGTTATTCGTTCACGTGTGATCCGATCATGCTGGAATTGGGACCATCATTATGGGACGCGAAAACGAACCTTTTGCCGTCCACCCGGTGAAAATCGGTTCGACCAATTTCGAGAAAACCTTTGTACAATTTTGTAGTTGCGTTAAAATTAGCGTTAAATGAACATTGTAAATAGTTTTTGTATGCGTTATTCGTTCCAGTGTGATCCGATCATGCTGGAATTGGGAACATCATTATGGGACGCGAAAACGAACTTTTTCCCGTTCACCCGGTGAAAATCGGTTCGACCAATTTCGAGAAAACCTTTGTACAATTTTGTAGTTGCGTTAAAATTAGCGTTAAATGAACATTGTAAATCGTTTTTGTATGCGTTATTGGTTCCAGTGTGATCCGATCATGCTGGAATTGGGACCATCATTATGAGACGCAAAAACAAACCTTTTCCCGTTCACCCGGTGAAAATCGGTACGACCAATTTCGAGAAAACCGTTGTACAATTTTGTAGTTGCGTTAAAATTAGCGTTAAATGAACATTGTAAAACGTTTTTGTATGCGTTATTCGTTCCAGTGTGATCCGATCATGCTGGAATTGAGACCATCATTATGGAACGCGAAAACGAACTTTTTCCCGTTCACCCGGTGAAAATCGGTTCGACCAATTTCGAGAAAACCTTTGTACAATTTTGTAGTTGCGTTAAAATTAGCGTTAAATGAACATTGTAAAACGTTTTTGTATGCGTTATTGGTTCCAGTGTGATCCGATCATGCTGGAATTGGGACCATCATTATGAGACGCAAAAACGAACCTTTTCCCGTTTACCCGGTGAAAATCGGTTCGACCAATTTCGAGAAAACCTTTGTACAATTTTGTAGTTGCGTTAAAGTTAGCGTTAAATGAACATTGTAAATCGTTTTTGTATGCGTTATTGGTTCCAGTGTGATCCGATCATGCTAGAATTGGGACCATCATTATGGGACGCAAAAACAAACCTTTTCCCGTTCACCCGGTGAAAATCGGTTCGACCAATTTCGAGAAAACCTTTGTACAATTTTGTAGTTGCGTTAAAATTAGCGTTAAATGAACATTGTAAATAGTTTTTGTATGCGTTATTCGTTCCAGTGTGATCCGATCATGCTGGAATTGGGAACATCATTATGGGACGCGAAAACGAACTTTTTCCCGTTCACCCGGTGAAAATCGGTCCGACCAATTTCGAGAAAACCTTTGTACAATTTTGTAGTTGCGTTAAAATTAGCGTTAAATGAACATTGTAAATCGTTTTTGTATGCGTTATTCGTTCACGTGTGATCCGATCATGCTGGAATTGGGACCATCATTATGGGACGCGAAAACGAACCTTTTGCCGTCCACCCGGTGAAAATCGGTTCGACCAATTTCGAGAAAACCTTTGTACAATTTTGTAGTTGCGTTAAAATTAGCGTCAAATGAACATTGTAAATCGTTTTTGTATGCGTTATTCGTTCCAGTGTGATCCGATCATGCTGGAATTGGGACCATCATTATGGGACGCGAAAACGAACCTTTTGCTGTTCACCCGGTGAAAATCGGTTCGACCAATTTTTAGAAAACCTTTGTACAATTTTGTACTCGTTCGTAAATGCGTAAAATACCGAAAGTGGGACATGCGAAATAACACCCAAAACGGCCTCAAAACACATTAAAAACCATTTTTTCGTAATCTAGGTTCGATTTTAAGAAGGTAACACTTTTTGCTCTCCCGAACTTATAAGGCGCTCCCGACCCCTTCGGGGCCGGTCGTGCCTAAAAAAAATTATACCTACATTGCGAAAATTAAAAAAGGAAAAAATACATCGAAAAAGCATTTGTACCTATAGTATCGTAGAAAGTATTTCTGCTACTAGAACTGACTTGAAAATCTTGAATTTCAAAAAAAGCCATTTCAACGTAAATTTAATCAATTGAATGTCTTTATTAAATTAACTGTAACTTTTTTTCCTTAACGAATTAAGAAACGCGGTTTGCGGCATTTGAAAGCTGATGTAAAAGTACATCAAAAAACACAAAAACCTGAAAATTGATTTTTTGAAAAATTTTAGGTATATGTACCCCCTTAAGTCAAACAAAATTAATAGAATCTTTATCTGTAAAATACAGGTTAAAAAATGCAAAATTATACGACACTCCTATGGAGAATAATCTTAAGCTAGAGCAAGCTTCTGAAATCGACGAAAGATAAAATATAGAAATTTGATTGGTGAATTATTGTATATTAGCTCAGGTACAAGACTTGATATTTCTTTTACCGTGAATTATCTTAGTCGATTCCAGAACTGCTACAATGAAACACATTTTAAAAACGCTATGAGAGTTTGGAAATATCTTACTGAAACTAAAGATTTAAAATTAACTCACACCGATAAGGAAAAAAATGCAAACTTAGATTGTATGGTAGATTCAGACTATGCAGGCGATAGCATAGATAGAAGATTGACTACCGGATTTGTAATATGTTTGTTTAACAATGTTGTATTTTGGAAATCGAGAAAACAAAACTGCGTAACAAAATGTTCAACCTTTGCGGAGTATACTGCTATGTCCGAAGCAGTGACTAAAATTTTATTTATAAGAAATCTTTTAAGTGAATCATTTGATATTAAATTTATTAAACCGATAAAAATGTTTGAACATAATTTGGGTGCTTTGTTAATCGCGAAATTTGGAAATTTTACAAAGAACTCTAAACACATAGAGGTTCAATACCATTTTGTTAACGAAAATTATGAAAAGAAAGTTATAGATATTTTGAAAGTGGAGTCACAGAGTAATATTGCTGATGTCCTTACTAAAAGTCTTAATAAAAATAAATTTATTAAAAATTGCAAAAATCTGAAATTATTGTAAATTTTTGAAACTGGTTAAATTTAAACTATTATGAAATAATGAAATAAATGTAGAAAGAAAACAAATATTATAAATTTAAGGAGGCGTGTTGAAATATAGCTAAATATTATAATATGAGAATCGTGTCACCATCTATTGTCTCGACGTCCAACGGAGAACACGAATAGAATATGTGTATGTGTGAGCGAGAGCACATCATGCGACTACGTCACGCGACGCGACGTGACCAGTCGAGTACTGTACTAGCAGCTGACCGGTGCGGAGCACGATGCTCGCATGCGGATGATTTGTAACCTTACTATTAAATAATCATTAAATACTATTAATTAACCACAAAGTGTTTCACTAATTTGATCTACCTCTAAAATAATCCCAACCAATGCCTAAACTTTTTACCGTGTATAAAAGATAGTATAAAAATAAATTGCGATAAAACTCTCTTCAACCTTACATACGATTCTAGTATTCATGAAATGATACAATATTATGATACTGATTATGATATTTTGTATAAAATTTAATGTTATCTCTAATAACTTTACCTTAAATCCATAAGCTGCATAGAAATGACAAAGTACTGAAGTTTCTAATAAATGAATAAGAAAACTCATAAATCCATTATCCGGACCATCTTAGAATAAATCAAAAAGTAAGAATCGTTTTCAATTGATTAAATAGAGCGTTTAGAACAATTTTCAACACACAACACAATTTAATTTTCGCGTGTGTATCATTTTCTTCTAGAAGATATCACTTAATTAAAAAAATTAAAAAGTCCTGGATAATATATAAAGGTCATTTAAAAATAAACTATACAGCTATTAATTGAAATAAACTCATGTATACATGTTCAAAATAAATAAAATAAAAATAATCAACTTATTGTTTAAATTTATTTCAGGTTTGCTTTCAATTTTAAAAGCAATCAAATTAGAATTTAACTCTCAGTTTGAGGATAAAATTCTAACGAAAATTTGCTCTCAAATTTGACCCCCAAATAAAAACTTTCAATTGAGAGTTACTTTTACTCTCAGTTGGGAGGGTGCGAGAGTTTACTCTCAGTTGAGTTTACTTTCAGACATCCCTCAACCTACTTGAGGGTAAACTGGGAGTAAATTTTGAGAGTGTAAAATTTACCCTCAATTTGAGAGTAACTCCCAAGTAGGTTGAGGGATGTCCGAAAGTAGACTCAGTTGAGAGTGACTAGTTGGGAGTGATTTAGAGGGTTTTTTTGGGGATAATTTTGGGGGTTTTTTCCGTACGGGGTAGTCGAGGCGATTAGGAAGTTTCGATGTTACGTCGAAGGTTTTAAATTCCACGTGATTACGGACCTCAATTCGCTGAAGTGGCTAAACAAACTGTCGAACGCGACGGGCAGGCTAACAAGATGGTGGCTGGAACTGCAAAGCTACACATTTTTGACGGAATACCAGAAAGGTTCCTTAAATGTGGTGCCCAACGCCTTGTCACGTATGTATATGGAGGACGAGACGACTGTTGCAGCCGTAGGCTATCCTGACGGAGAGCTGGACGACTGGTATGCAAATAAAATGGAAGCCATGCAGAGAAATCCAGGCAAATTCCTTATATAGAAGGTCGTGGGTAGCAAGCTTTATTTTTACAAGTCTGACGACTTAATTGAAGAAACAGTCGGTGACGGCTCCGCTTGGAAACTGGTGACACCTGTGTTTTTGAGGAACGATATCCTTAAAGAAAAACACGACGCTCCCCTTGCAGGACACTTGGGCCGAGATAAAACTCTAAAGAGAGTTGCCCAAGAGTATTTTTGGCCTGGTATGTATAAGGACATAGAGGCTTATGTAAAATCATGCCAGATGTGCCAAATGCAAAAGGTGGAACAGCGTTTGCCTGGAGGTCTGAGGGGAAAGTGGCCGATCGTAAAACCATGGCAGGCGGTGTCAGGCGACATACTGGGTCCATACACCCGTAGTGACAACGGACATAAGTATGTCTTAGTTTTAACGGATCTGTTTACTCGTTGGGCAGAAGTGACACTGTTGAAACGGGCTGATGGTGAAGCCATATGGAACCACATCTGGCAAAACCTAATCCTACGGTGGGGTCAGCCGGAAATGTTCCTATTGGATCAAGGGTTGGAGTTTAAGAATCGCCAAATCGACGACCGTCTGGTAGAACTCGGCGTCGAACATGAAAACTCGCCAACTAGTAACCCTGAGTCAAACGGCCAAGTTGAAAGGCTTAATAGGACTCTAAAAACTATGATCTGGTGTTTTATTGCAGACAATCAGCAAAAATGGGACGTTCTTTTACCCGAGCTGGTCTGCGCATACAACAGGGCGGAGCACTCGGCCATAAAAACGACTCCGGCCATGTTGAACATGTTGCGTCAGTTGATCGACTGTAGTGTGGTCAGCAAAGAGCTAGCTGACGAGACACTAAAGAAATATGAAGAAATGGCTCTTCAAGAAAGGCTGGACAAGGCAGCCAGAGCCGAAGACTTAAGAAGGAAAGCTGGCGAAAATTCAAGAATTCAACAGGACAGAGCGGCTGAGCATTAGAACAAGCGACACCGTGAAGTAATTTTCCAACCTGGAGACATGGTTTGGAGGAAAAACAAAGTCCTATCCAATAAAGCTAAAGGCTTCACAGCTAGCCTAGCGCCTAAGTATACAGGTCCGTATACAGTGGTCGAAAAGCTAGGTAGAAATACATATACGATAGTAGATGCCTTTGGGAATGAACAAAGTCCAGTAGCTGTACAACAACTGAAGAAATGGATCGCAAGAGTTGAACCGGAGTCTTCAGGTGAAGAAGATACAGCAACGGAAAATGCGCGCGAAAATCCTAACGATAGCGAGCGTGAGGTGGTGTGCAGGAATGAGCCTACCGTGAGGGTGAATATTTTGAATGAGTCTGTACGGCAAATTGTAAATGTTAGCAAGCCATGTGTGCAAGTCGACCCGATGATTGGAAGGCGTAGGGCAGGCCAAAAGGGTCGACTAAGAAAATTTGCGTCGACAACACGAAAACACCGTCACCGTGGAAAACTCGCGCACAACGCAAAGCCTAATCCGTCTATCCTATTTTTATCCTTATTCCTTCCTTCGTTTGTTGCAGGCGATGGCAGAATTCTTCGAGAGGGGAGATTTGGCAAGGATGATGGTAGAAGAGGTTAGGCTCGGTTGAGTCCTAGCTCCGGACATGACCGAATCAGTGGGACAAGCAACGCCCCAAGCCGAAACGGCTCCTAGCGAGCCTAACGGTACACGAGAGTTGGCTGCAGCGTTGGACATAGTTGGAGTAGACGAGCCTGCAGCATCCCAAGCCGTAACAACTACAAATGAGCCTGGCAGCACTCGGATGGCAGCAAACCCCTGGCCAACGACTGACGATTGGGGCATGCTGGCATTCTAGTTGAAGGAGTGCAGACAAGGTTCGAAGGAGCAGGAAAACTGGGAGCGAGATCTCTTCAACTAGTTGCAAGAGATGTGTGCGGAGTGGCCCGGAACCATGCCACCAGACATGGTAGAATGGCGTCGCCAGGCCACTGATCGACTGTCTGACCTGGACGTAGTCCGTCAACGTCGGTCAGTACGCGCACAGGCAAGAGCCGCTGAGGAAGAGGCAAGAACCAGACAGGCCCGCATTGCGAGCGAATGGAAGCAGGCCAAGAGGGACAGAGAGCTAGCGTCAAGCAAGCTTCTCTTCTTGGAGTTGAATGCCAGGAAAGAGGCTGTCAAGCTTGAATGGAGGAAGAAAGCGGAGGACCAGCGTTGGTGTCCAGCTTGCCGATATCCAGTGGTGGAAAATCCTGACTTTTGCCCAAACAGGGCACAACACTGGCGTGGTGGTTAACGTCCCCCGATGGCAAGGCGGATAGGCAGCCTGAAGAAAAACCAGCTGCACGGCTTGGCTAGTAAGCCTACCGGCGTGGACAAGTGGTCCGTCCACGACTGTAAGATAATAAAGTGGCCATGGATAGTACATACAGATGGTGTGTTTCCTTTCCTCAAACCCAACCCTAACCTACGTTTCCCTAAACTCGGATAGGCAGCGTTCGTGGTATATCGAAGTGACGTATTTTTCGGATACGACACCTCTGGAAGGGGGTGTAGCGGTCAAGTTGATTAATCGCGACGACATTGAATTAATTTCATGTTCACTGCGCGATCGTTAGAACGCGGCCAGTGTGGGAATGGAACGCGCGGGAATCGGCAGAATATCGGCCCGGGTAGAAGGAGGACCGGAATCATTCCAATCGCCGCACGCGTTCGAGTACGTATCGTGACGATTCGAAACTACACTGGGTTATTGAAAATACGAGTAAAGATCGGTTTTGTTGTGTCGTGCGTGCTCGGGAGTTATTGCCGGAACGAAACCAATACTTCGACAGGATTGTCATCCTTGGACAACTTGGTATCCTGTGACAACGAGACGACGACACTGATCCGTACGCCGGCAGCCAAGCATAGCGGTCTACGTTTTGGGCATGTAGCTTGGAGGCTAGAGTTTCAGCCTAACGATTTATAACAGGTGCACTTGCGGCGTCCTCGTGAGTTGTTATTTATTAAGCGACGATAACCGTTATTGTGTGTGAGTGTGAGTGATTGAAATCGACCGTAAAATATCCTTTGTTTTTCTCGCGTGCATGTGAGCTGCCGATAGCAGCAAGTTGTTGTATGCGCGCGCAGATAAGTTCAGAGAGCACTAATAACTCTTCGTTGTTGATTGAAATACTCGATCGCACGAGTATTTATTTAGAATCTATCACCGTGTTGATCATCAATTTTTGTATTAGTTTTAAGTTAATTTTTGTCATTAAATATTAAAAATTAACGTTTTGAGTTGCAATTATTTTGCTGACCGGTGTTCCACGCGCTCGATTCCTCTAGCCCGCGCCCACCTACCGAATTCAATGAGCTGTCGCGCCCTCCCAGATTGATAAACCGTTTAGGGATTTATTATCACGGACGGATTATTCTCCTTTTTCAGGAAGCTTGTCGGCGTGTGGCCGACTGCGGCAGAGCTTATAGAAGCTACACAATGGACTCGACAAATCAACGTGGGTTGTATTCCCGAGTCCGCTTGCTTAAATAACGCCCTATAACAGTATATAAATTAAAAAATTAGAAAAAAAAGTTAACTATATTAGTATTACTATCGTAATACCACGAGTATTCCAAAATTTTCGAAAATTTTCCAACTGTTTATTGTCATAACAGCGAGGGGGACAAGTTTGGTAGGTTAAAGTCACTCGCGCTTCGCGCACGTGATTTTTTGCCAAACTTGCCCTGCAGGTTGCTATATGACAAAAAAACTAGAGGAAAATTTTCTATAATTTTGGAGCACGAGCGGCATTTGGCTGGATTATTTTTCCCAGCTGAATTTTAACCCACAGAAACGCAGTATTTCACTTTTATGCGGGATAATAGTTTTTTTATTTTAAATGCTTTGAATTACAGAAGAATTAATGTAGGTTGTAACGTGCACGAAAGCCGTACAACTTCCCGGAGCATTGATAATATAAATTAAAAAAGCTGTAAACTACAGCATTTTTGTAAACTAGTGAGCAGCAGCTCGGACAACAAGCGTGCGCTCGCAAAGAGAGAGTAAGACACACGAGGTGAGCCTTAGTCGAGTGGCAGCTGAGTGGTCACGTGGATCTTTCGAGTGACCCCGTGTTTTTCTTAATTTTATTAATCGGAAACCTAAGCTGCTACCAGCTCCTGCCGTAACGAGGAAAGCCTCACGTTTTATAAATTCGTTAATTGTGAATGTTAATTGTGCTAGCGCACGCTTATTACTTTTGGAGCCGCAGTTGTAGTGTGTGAGTATCTCTCCCTCTCGTTTACTGGGTTTTGCCCCCGCTGGCTCGTACGGTGCGCGTGGTTTATAAAGGAGGGAATAAAGTGTTTAAGTTTCAAATGTAGCTCTGTTTGTTCTTATTAAATTCCCAAAGATCCTCGAAGTCCGAATCTTTTATTCAGCAAAGCCTGCCTGGCTTTGGACTTAAGGCATAACCTTACAACTGGCATCCCTTGTAGTCTTGGAGAATTATAGAGGATTTCAGTTTTCTGTGTGCTGAGTGATTTAGAGTGTGTGAATAGAAAAGCGCGTGACGTTAAATGTGTGTGAGAGCAAATTCCTTGATAGGGTACCGCGACGATTCGTCAAGTGACAATTCGTCAACGCGACAACTCGTCAAACGACTGCCACCAATCAGGGGCCAACAGCCCGAAAATGTTCGTCGGCCACACCAGCATCTGCCCGTCCTGCTCTCGCATTGTACCACGTGGTAAGCCTACAAAACAGTGCACTTACTGCTATTCCCTCTCCCATACCACCTGCATTCCCTCATCATATCCCAGAAACACTCCTTTCCTTTGTTCACGCTGCTACACTCCTAATCCTGAGCTCTCACCTAATCAAGCCGCTTACAACCCACCCTCCCAGTTCTCTGCACAGTGCCATAACCTTTCTCATTCTCCTACCTCTACCCACCGCAACAACTCCCCTCCCTTCACCCCCCGCAATACTGGCCTCACCTTCATACCGCCCCTCTTTCCTACTATCAGACCCTGTTAAATATCGAGTTAGCTTTTCAGCTCCAAATAATTTTAATGAGTGTAGTTGGGGGAGTGAGTAATTAAAATACACCTTTTTATTATTATATACAATTTGATAATTTATTTATAATATTTACAGACCTTCTGGGTTGAGTTAAACAATTATGTACACCTTACTTGAGTATTTACAATAATAAATAGTTGCAATCAACTCAGTTGAGTTGATGTACACCTTGTTGAATGAGCCTGTTGCTATAATAAAACTTCTTTGTTGTTGAGCAGACTTCGTGGGTGATTGTTAATGATGAGTGGATCCTTTTGAGAGTAAACCAGTTGAGCGTTGAGAGGAGCTTGACGAGTAGTACCTTGAGGAAAAGCCAAACCAAAATACCGCATTCACCCTGCGGCGGTAGCAAGGTTATGGTCGTAGTCGAGTAGACCACGAGAGATGAGCTAGTGATTTTCCACTCTTGCATGATTTTCAAGTAATTTGTAAACACACAATTATATTTATTGGCACTCACTAATCACTTTCCTTTGAGCTCGCATTCGGATTATTATTGAATCTATGCTTCTTTGCTTAAACGAGGCGTGAAAGCAAGCTGAAAAAACCCGGATGATGGAATCCAAGTAAGCAGTTGATTTTTACCCGTGTTGAGCCTAAATAACGTGACAGCACTCCGTAATTAATCGCGCGCTCGCGCATTACTTTTTCTTTGAGTATTACAGCAAATTATTATTGAATTTGCTTGAGTCACGTTGGCACGAGGTGCAACGCTAGCCAACATTAGTTAACCTACAATCGAAGTCCGAGCACGAGGCAGCCGCCGAGGAGGTACTCGGCCGGTGAGCCAGCCGGTAAGTGACCGACGAGAGATGATTGAGGCGGCCGATTTAAATATTTAATTAATACTCAACAGACCCCCTCCTCCAAACTCCTGCAAGCGTTTACCTGATTCCTCGCCAGAGAATCAACCTCAAACCCGTCGTCCTTCCGTCCCTCGCCTGCAAAAGCAAAATCCTGCACACAGACGTGGAAGCTTTCCTTGCCAACCCCCAAAACCCCCAATTCATGAAAGACCTTTTCCGTATCCCTTTTCGCTCCCCCCCCCCCTCCAAAAGCTATCATCACTTGAAACCTTCGCTACCGAAGTTGCCACACTCGAGTACCGCTTCCTGGAGTCAGACCCCTGCGAGATACATATCGATGGCATCCCCATCGACCCACTCATCACACCTCTTGAAGCCGCCACTGCCGTTCTAAATTTCATCGGTCGCCCTGCCGCAATCAACCTCATCCTCACTGCCCGCCCCGGGAATTATAAACCACCCCAACCCCCAAACAATCCCCCTCAACCCGCGACCAACTCCAAGTCTATTATGGTCAACTCCAAGTCATTCTGTTCATCACTCGTTCAATAGATAAAATCTCATCCTTTTCTCAAACATCAACCCCCTTTACCCCTGGCCACGATCTCATTTCACTAAACCTCTGCATTGACCCTCCACCCCCTCCTACAGATACAATAACTGTCCGCAAACTCAAATCCATTGACCCCGCAACACTTCACAACCTACTGATTACCAAACTTTTAACCATATTTCTACCACCCCCACGCCTAGCGAATTGCTCGTACAACCCCTCCCCCCTACAAACACTAATCGACTTGACCTTAAAACATCCGAAATCACAAAAATTACTCTTGAAGTCTTCGATACTCTCGCCCCCCTGAAAACCATAAGAAAGAAACCCCTAGTGAAACCCTACATAACACCCGCTATACTGAATAAGATGAGCTTCCACGATAACCTTTACAGACGGGCCACAAGATCACACTCTGCTCGTCTTTTCTCCGAATACAGGGCACTCCGTAACCAAGTCATAACCGACCTCGACCGGTTGAAGAATGCCCATATCAAGAATATTGTAGATAATGACCAGAACGATCATGCTGCTAAGTGGTGCGCCATCCGTAAAACCGGCGTACTAGAACTCACGAGACCCTCCCTCCTCATAATTTTCAACAGCCCCACACTCAACTCACACTACGCAGCAGTATCCCAATCATCGCCTCCCCTTACACCTCGCGACCTCAAACACATCCTCTCCATACCACCACCAATGCCCCCCCTTCCCCTTTTTGAGTTCACCCAGGTTAACGAATTCATCGTTCTGCAAGCATTTAACCAGCACAGCCCAAGGGGCATGGGACCCGACAACATCACCTCCTCAATGCTTAAGCTGGCCATGCCCTCCCTTCTTCCATCTATTACTAACATCATCAACATATCCCTCTCACTCGGTCACTTCCCCACCTCATGGAAAAAATCATCTATTATCCCCCTAGCCAAGATCCACCACCCTCGTACCCCCTCCGACACTCGCCCCATCGCCCTTCTCCCGCAACTATCCAAACTCCTTGAAAGAATCGTCTCATCACAACTCATCACTTTCGCAACTCGTCACAACCTTCTCGATCCCTTTCAATACGCCTATAAAAAACACCACTCTGCCCAAATCGCTCTTCTTGGCATCCTCGAAGACGCGCGTTCCACCATAGACCGGGGCGAAGTCACCATCATCATCTTGTTTGACTTCACCAAAGCATTCGACACCATCCCCCATCGCATCCTCCTCTCCAAATTACGCCAAGTAGGTTGCTCGGACACCGTGGTGCGCTGGTTCTACTCGTGTCTTACGGGTGGATCCCAAGCCGTCAACTCGCAGGATGGCCAACACGCAAACGACCTCAGGTGTACCCCAAGGCAGCGTCCTTGGCCCCCTCTTCTTCATCCTCTTCATTCTTTACGCCTTTCATGCATTTTACGCCAACGACTCCACCCTTTACATATATTCCCCTTTCTCCCAACTTCTCCATTTTCTTTCCCTCATTTTCACAGATGCCCAGTCCGTGGCTGCCTGGGCCTCTGCAAACCACCTCAACCTCAACCCCAGCAAGACCTCCCTCATAATCATTGCCAGCGACCACCACCTATCGAAAATCGACTTCAAATCCCTCCCCCTCATAATCATAAATGGCCACACCATCCCCTACTCTAACATGATAAAATCATTAGGCACGCACATCTCCTCCTCCCTAAACTGGAACCGTCAAATCAGTGAAACAGCCAAACGCGTGAAGTACTCCCTCTACTCCCTCCACCACTTTCGTAAAGCTTTATCCCGCCCCACACGCATCCTTCTCACAAACTCACTCATCCTTCCTCTTTTTGACTTTTCTGCGCCCTTTTTAACCCGTCTCACCCGCCAACAAAACCTTAAACTCCAAACCCTTCACAATGCCTGGACTCGGTTTGCTTTTGGCTCCGTTCCCCGCACTGCGCATGTCAGCCCCTACCGCCTCTCCATCAACTGGCTCTCTGCTGCTTCCCGTCGCGAATACCTAAACACCTCCCTCGCCTACTCCATCATAGCCTAGCAGAAACTATTACGCCTTTACTCAAATTACAGGTTGGACCCTGGCGAGGAATTATTCAGACGCTCAAATCGCTGCCCTCAACCACCTCTAATTCACCCCACCCCCCGCACATCCACCTACAACTACTCCTTTACTATACAAACCTCAAGTACCATAAATAAACATCGCTCAATTTTCTATAACAGCAACTCACTCCAAAACTACAAAACCTCCCTTAAATCCACCCTCTTCACCATAGACTGTGCAGATTGGGTCCAAAGGGCCAACGCTGAGAACCTCACTATCATCCCTCCACCCCTCTCTTCCCTCTTAAAACCCTTGTTACAACCTCCTTTAGCTCGACTCTAACCTCCCCCCCCCACTCCCCACCTTCAAGCATTACGGCAATGTTGAATAGCTCTCCACCACGTACCACAACAAGCAACAAAACAGTGCAAACAATGCGCATACTTATTTGATCTAATCAGCAAGCATTATTATTATATTACTTCTTGTGTCATCATATATATTAAATTATTCTTTGTATCTATTTAAATTAGCTGTATTTTACTGCGCGCGCACACTGTATAACGTGCATCGGTGCATCGTTTTGTTTTCTAGTTCTGCAGCATTAGTCTGCTGGTGTCGGAAAGCCTAACCCACGTGTTGTTAAAAACCCAAGGAAGTGTTAAAGTGAGAGTGACTCGTAGATTTTTTTTCTCTTCCTTATTTTTGATGTTTTTGGGATTTCTCACTACTTACTGCCTGGGTATACTGTTAGTTAGTTACGCAAGCGACAATAACTCGATTATTTTATGTATCTGTATGAGAGTGTCATTTGATTAGTTTCGATTGAATTCAAAGCGAATTCTTCTATCCGGGTAGTCCGAAACGAGCTGTGAATGGGTGAAAAAGCAGACGCTTAGCTTTGTTCCTAAACTTTTACAGAGGCATTTTGTGAGGAATGTAGGGAGATTTTCTGTGATTAAATCTACATGTTTGTATTTTTTGGGGGGGAAGTCGTCGGCAAAAGAGGAACAGGGGGTAGCGGATGCATGTTTTGGATGAATGGATGCAGAACCGGTGTTGGGCCTAACGGTCGAAGATGACGCTGCAACATAAGAAGGATGCAGAGCACCGGAAATGGAAGAAAATCGAACTGGTATTGAAACTCCTGGTGATGTTTTGGCGCCAACTGAGCTGAATCAAGCTCACAGAATTGAAAACCACATGCTGTTAAATGCTGATGTGAAGTTTTTTGTTATTTTGGCGAAGAGCGACTCCACCAGAATGAATTGTTCGTCATCAAAAAATCGATTTTTGGGCTCCCGCTGTACTCTCAAGCAACAAAAAGGGGGTGCGAGATCGCTAGCAGCAGGCGCCAAAAGTGTGTGGAAGATGAATTTCCTGGACGCACTGATACTAACAAGAAGATGGTTTATCCTTTGGGACCTGGATTTTCATGAAACTTTGTACACAGTTTTTATTCATCATAAAAGCAATCTTCACTGTTCTTTTTCCAGAAGGGACTTTTTTTCACCTACTTCCCATACAACCCCTGCGTTGAAACGTAAGCTGTTTCCTATAAACAGCCGTTTTTGGCCTCATATTCAAAAAAATTTTCCTTGGACCGTATTGCACTTAGAAATATCTGAAGCCTCGCCTTTTTTCGTTTTTCTAAGCACTTTTGAAAAAAAAATATTCAAAAAATTTTTTGAATGATCTTGTCCATGTATATTGTAACCCAAATTTACTAAAAATTGACTTTAAAAACCTTAATTTTTTATAGTTAAAACCTAGAAACAATAAAAAAAGAAAGAAAATTTCGTACGGCTCACCTAAGATCGAAATTATGAATGATATATTTAAAGCCAGAAAAGGGCGCGTTTTTACTGACACCGGAACAGACGTGAGTGTAATTAAAATTCAATCTCTAAACCCCACGTATAAAATCAATAAAAATCGTACACTTCAACTGACCGGGATCGGAGCAGATCCTGTCTACACTCTTGATACGGTTAATTTTAAAGAAAGGGCGGTAGAAAACATCACATGCACATCCTCCTTAAAAATTCTTCGCTTAAAGAAGATGCCATTTTTGGTTCCAGTTATCTTCAAATTGAAAAAGGTCAAATCGACTTAGCCAACAATCAATTAATTACTCAGAACGGTACTCAAGACATCTGTTTTTCCAACGGTACAGACAACAGCGATTCTGAATCTTCCAACCCTACAGAATTTTCTGATTCTCAACAAACACCTCAAAGTCAAAACACCATTCCCGACATTCAACCAACTTCCAGAAAAATACCTCCGAATATTTTCCATTATAAAGCTCGTCGAAAACAAGGAAAAGCTCTGTCCATAAGATACCCGTTGCCAGCATGTTGTAAAATTGCGATAGAAATTCCTGTGTCGCAAAACTCTCCAAGAGGAGAGGCGTATCTTCCCCGAGTACAAGCCCCTACCGAAATATTTATCGGCGATTCAGCCGTTACCCATGAGAAAGGTTCATATTACGTGTTTGCCATTAACACGAAAAACGAACCTCAAGAAGTCGAAATACCACTGCAAGATCTGTATCCCTTTGAACTCTGTAATTCCAAAGACTTCTTTGATTCTGATAATGAGGGAACACCTTCTCCTCCTGAATAGAGAGTACCTCGAATATTCGACCTTCTGAAAAGAAAACATTACGACGAAACATCCCCAACTCAATTGAAGTTAGTGGTTGAACGTTTTACTTACCTTTTTATGTTACCTGGTGACGATCCTCCTCGTACACATCTAGTACAACATACCATTTTCCTAACCAATGACAAACCGATATATACATGCCAATATCGTTATCCCCAAATGTTGCACGAAGAGATTAAGTGGCAAGTAGACGACTTGCTGGAGAAAGGAATCATCCAACCCTCCTCCAGCCCTTGGAACTCGCCTCTTTGAATAGTTCCAAAACGACCTGGCCCTGACGGTAAGAAACAACATCGTCTTGTTATTGATTACAGAAAACTCAACGAATTAACAATTCCAGACGCCTACTCACTTCCAAATATTCAAGAAATATTGGAGTCCCTAGGCAAATCCGAATATTTTTCAGTTTTTAATCTCGGTAACGGTTTCCATCAAGTGCCTATGCACCCTGATGACAGAGCTAAAACCGCTTTCTCACTGAGCGAGAGTGTTGAGCTGTAGTCCTAGGCATCATGCACTTCAGACACTACTTTTACGGTCGCACTTTCTATGTATACGTTGATCACGAACCTTTACAATGGATTGATTCAATGTCAAGATTAAACCACTGGAGAGCCCGACTACGTGGCTACAAATACATCGCCCGTTACAAGCCTGGAAGGCTTAACACTAACGCCGACTGACTTTTGAGAAATCCGATATATCAGAATGAGGTAGAAAACGAAAAGTCAGCGAACATATCCTCTCAATCATTGCAGAAGTTTAAAACAGAAACCATGCTACCTATTCAGAAACCAAGAGAAACAAAAACATCCCTTGCTCGACAAGCCCATATTAAAAGCAAGGAAGAAAACTTCTCTGATACCTCGCAAACTGGCCCTTTGCGAAGAGGCAGACCAAAAGGGTCCAAAAATAAAACTCGTGTATTGCCGAACGTATATGGTCAAGGTAATTTTCCAGGTAATAACATCGCCTCTCATCTAAGACTCAGACGAAATCAGTTGGTAGAGCTGAAAAATACTACACCTATCTACTAAGCAAACGACGAAGTCTCCACCTCAGAGATAGAAAATTCAGACGAAACCGAAGACGCCTCTGAAGCGCCTGTACCCTTGCAAAACCGATCCTTGATACCTGGTTTTGTAGAACCACTCAACACAACAACCACATCACCTGCCACTGAATGTAAAATCAGAAACCCAGAACAAGATGAGATTTCTGGCATAAGCGAGTTCGATGAAACCATGGTACCATCAGAGGATTTCGAAGATGTAGTCGCTCATTTTCAAAAACCTACATTGAGGAAGGCGATCTTTGATTCTCCATCAAAAAGAGTGAAACCTCCAGCAAATGATGACGATTCTTCATCTTCTGATGAGGAAGCACTCTATGAGACTACCCCTGAAAAACCAAATTTGGAACTCCAAGCTCAGCTCAAACCTTTCAACTTCAACTCCAAGCCGAAAGAAGAGTTTATCGAAGGATTTAATTCCTTGTGGTGGGACTCTGGAAAATGGAAAAAACTTCTCGAAAATTTTGACCTGGGAGCTAACTATAACGAAGTGGATCACTCTGTAGTCCACAGTGATCCGGGCTATTTGGAAAATGATCGCATTGACGCAGACGATAGACAAAATTTAAATAATACACAATCTTTGTTAGAATTAGATAAATGGCAACTGACCGATGACTCAGAATTCAAAAACCCTCCCTTATCGTCCACTCTCTTAACACCAAAAATACCTCCAATAAATTTTGATGACACTTTTAATCTCGAAAACACCAAAATCATGTCTAGTGAAGATTCCGACTCTTCAACAAATTCCGCGAAAACCATTGCACTCGATCATAAACCGATAGAAGCTCCATCGAAAATCTCTCTAAATCTACAAGAGAATGTTACTCGTCTTCGAGATATCGACAGAACGACCCTTCCATCCTCGCAACTCGACTTTTCTACAAAACAACCAAATTCAAATTTAATACTTCAAAGTTCGAAAATTACTACGACAAATATTAACAGTGATATTTTCACAAGCGTTTTAAACATTCCACCAATCGTACCACCGATCCAAAATGCCTTTAGCACTCCGATTAAACCCCCTGAACGACTGACAGTGAGACTCACCTGAGACGTCTTCACGGGACAAAAAGATAATATAATACATTTTATCCCTGCGAATCTGAACCTAAACACACCTAACAATCAACTCTTATCGAGTTAGAACTAATTTCAAGGAATGAACTCAAAGATTTGAACCCTATGGTTGGCAGTGTTCTTGTCTCTAAAACCCGAGGCCGAATAATCTTCCCTCTAGTAGTTACAGAAACCAAAATAAATCCTACTAGGCAAAGTTCTTTGAAAGAATGCTTACACAACCTTTATCATCTACTGCTCGAAAAAGAAATAACATCGATCCGCGTGTCACGAAAGGGCGAACTCACAGATGCACTGAACTCCATACCGAGAAGTCTGAGACGCTCTCAAAGACATACCTGTGACGCTAAGGATCTGTCTAGGCGCCTGCAGAATACCTCTACCCGAATCCTTCAAAACCATCCTGAAAGACTGCCACGATACCCTATTCGGAGGACATCGTGGGGTAGAGAAAACTTACGGTAGAGTGAAGGAAAAATTTGCTTGGTCTGGTTTGCGTAAAGTTATAGTCGAATATATAAATATATATGTCGAATATGTCAAGAGTTTAAACTCATAGGTTATCGCATCAAAGAACCCATGGTAATTACCGATAAGCCCGCAGAACCGTTCTTTAAAATGGCTATCGACGCGGTCGGAGCTATGCCTCGAACTGTCAACGGCAACACTTACATAATCACTATGCAATGTTTATTTTCAAAATTTTGTATAGCGGTACCTGTACCTAATCTTAAAGCGCTAACTGTACACCGAGAGAACTAAAACACAACAGTTAATACGCCGACATAACAGTTAAATCGGGACGCTTAACTATTAGTGGCGGACAAAATCTCGTAATGGTTAATACCTCCTACTTAACTATTAATGCGAGAACTGTAACTAAGATTGTTAAATTTTTGGGCAATACCGCTTATCAGAAAATGATATGTATTAAATAATAGAAGATATTTTTGTAAATTTTTCAACTTGTTTTTGGTATAATTGTCTAGATAGTACAGTACCAATAATATATTTAGTCAAAAAAATTGCAAAAGTGATTCCGACTGTGAAAATGAGTTGTAAATATTGTTCGAATTGTAGGAAAAAAACCTAACCAGTGTAGCATTTGTGATGACGGAATGGGGTGGTTTTTTAGGAGTAGAAAATCGTTTTTTTCATTTTTTGAAAAAACTATTGATTTTATCAAAAAAGTTTGGGTGTAAAAGTTGTAGATAACATAAAAATCTACAACTTTTGTTCTATACATTTTTTTTCATAACCTCAAAATTTTCGAGAAAAATGCAAAAAACCGTTTTTTTGGTTTTTGATTTTTCCTGGCCAAAAATATCGTTTAATTATTATCGTACTGAGCAAAAGTAAAGCATTTTATATGTTAAATAAGCAGTTTTTTTTGTTTATAAATATTTAATTGTATAGGAAATATTAACAAAAAAAGCAAAAAAAATTTTTTTTTTAAAGCCATTTCCCGTATAAACTTTTGCTATCAGAAAGTCCAGGTTGGTCTCATTTTGTTTGTCTAATTTTATATTTTCATTAAAAAAAAAAAATTATGACCTCACCAGAGGAAAACATTGAAAAAAATCAAAAAAATCGAAAAATTTAATATTTTTTCAATAAAATTGATTTATTTGTTATAAATATTGTATTGTTTAACAATATTTATGGTAATAATTAATGTTGAATGTTAAATATACTCTATTGTGATGGATATATTAGCTATGAAATAAATTTGATCATTAATAAAGTAAAAAAATTCATTAAAAAATTGACCAATGATTGAAGGATATTTAGATTATCAATGTTAACTAATTAAATTTCTATTTTTCTTTCTTTTTATTTATTTGAAGAAAAGTTTCTTTTTCTTCATTGTGATAAATTTATTATTACCTGAAAAAAAATTTCTCCAAAATTTGCTACAAAAAGTTTGTACTGAATTAATTATAAGTTGTAATATGTTGCACACTTAATAAATAAAATAGTTCATAAAATTAAGAGTTTTTACTGAAAAATATTTTATTAAATAAAAGAACATGTTCACTTTTCAACAAAATCAGGTTTTTTTATTCCTCTTAAACTTAAAATATGAATATATTACAAAATAAATACAGTGAATTTTAGTCTTAAATTATTTTCTGCGTCATATTTCCAGCCCCAATCTACTGCAGATTTGTGAAAGCCAAGCCATTTTTGAATTTGGAAGTAAACTCTGTAACTGTGTTGTTCAGCAGCTCCTTCAGTGGGTGGAAGTTTGTCTAGCGAGAATTCAGATTTGTATGTTTTAGCTGAATAGTTCAAATATCTTACTTCGTTGAGTGGTAAATTTTTCTTCTTTTTATTGCCAGAGTACATCCAAGCTTTAAGCTTACATCCACTGTTTGCAATCAGTTTTGAATCTCCTTCTGAAGAATTATAAAATTTTTTTGCTGAAGTTGATAAATTCGGATTTGATAGTAGAATTTTTACAGAAGTTTTTTTTCCTTTACCACAAAAAGCAGAGGACATGTCGCATCCGGTAGAGGAATGTATAAATGCAACAATTTCTCGATTATGTTTGAAACTATCTGATCCAAAAAAGGCTTCTTTAACTGTTTTAGTCCCAACTTCATTAAAAAAAACATGCAAACCAACATCATCAAGCAATTGACACAAAAGCACTAAAAGATCAATGTCTTGTCAAACTATTACAACGTTTCTTGTTATGGTTCATGATTTTTTTAGTGCAGCAATTGCTCTTGCTGTTACTACAATAAGTCTATCAGCGTCTTCATCAGCTTGTTGACAGTTGAATCCAGAAGCAGACAGCTTCTGCATGATTTTTTTTATTAATCTATTTTTATTCCGTTCGTTACTTAAAAACTTATCTGGTGTGTACGAAATTTCTGTAGTCTTCTACAGTCTCTTACTACAGGGGCGGCATTCTGTAGACCGAAGGTAAGGATATGAACATTTACGTAGGCTTAGGTTACCCCCACATCCGATTTTTCTGTAGCCAACTATATCTATATTTATGGTTCTTACCTCGTTCTTACAGAATGCTGCCCCAAGGGGCCCGTACTATTAAACAAAGAGACGAGGAAAAGACTTTATAAAATGTTACTTCTGATTTTTAAAATTTCGTACAAATAGTATATACCATATACTATTTACTATATACAATATACTTTTTTGTTTATTTTAAGATGAATTTTTTAACAATTACTTTTAATTCTATTGTAATTATTAGTTGGAAATTGTACTTAGCATTCAACATAAATTAATACCATAAATATTGTTAAACAATACAATATTTATAACAAGTAAATCAATTTTATTGAAAAAATATTAAATTTTTCGGTTTTTTTGATTTTTTTCAATGTTTTCCTCTGGTGAGGTCATAATTTTTTTTTTTTTTTAATAAAAATATAAAATTAGACAAACAAAATGAGACCAACCTGGACTTTCTATTAAAAAGTTTAAACGGGAAATGGCTTTAAAAAAAAAATTTTTTTTGCTTTTTTGTTAATATATCGTATACAATTAAATATTTTTAAACAAAAAAAACTGCTTATTTAACATATAAAATGCTTTACTTTTGCTCAGTACGATAATAATTAAACGATATTTTTGGCCAGGAAAAATCAAAAACCAAAAAAACGGTTTTTTGCATTTTTCTCGAAAATTTTGAGGTTATGAAAAAAAATGTATAGAACAAAAGTTGTAGACTTTTATGTTATCTACAACTTTTACACCCAAACTTTTTTGATAAAATCAATAGTTTTTTCAAAAAATGAAAAAAACGATTTTCTACTCCTAAAAAACCACCCCATTCCGTCATCGCAAAGGATACACTGGTAAGATTTTTTTCCAACAATTCAAATAATATTTATAACTCATTGTCATAGTCAGAATCACTTGCAATTTTTCGCAATTTTCTTATTTTTTCCGGTAACGGTACTGTACTAAGAAAATAGTTTAATTGTTGAATAGAAACATTTCAGTAAAAATTATAACTGAGCGGTCGTTGGGTCAGTGGTTAGCGTGCTTGCTTCTGAAACAACGTCGTTTGAGGGGTCTTGGGTTCGATCCTCGGCGCAACCAACTTTGAATTTTTTCTTCGTTAGCAGCGTCGGTAACATCGATCCCTACGTTCACCCCGACTGCTTTGGAGTCGGTTTTACCGGGGGCTTTCATTTCAGAGCTGGTCGGAGATTATCTCGACCAGGGGCAATATTTGGGGCATAATTTCCCAATGAGCTAAACTCGGTTCAGCGCTGGTCTAATCCAAGACTATCTGATTGGGGGGCAATACTTGGGACAAGTTCCCCATGAGCCTCCGGTTCAGCGCTGGTCTTTCGATTAAGTTGAATGGGGCACATACCCTGGGTTTTCCGTACTCCACATGGTCTATTTGGACCATGGGCTAATACGAAGCAGTGTAGGGACCAAAAGTCGTCAATTAGCACATATTGGAGCATAAAAGTCGCGACTATAAATAAGTAAAAAAAAAAATTATAACATTCTAAAATTGAGTTGTTTTTCTATTTTATAATAAATTATATTTTCTTACTTTTAATTTTCTTAGTGATAATCATTTGAAAAGCATTCAGAAACTTAACGCGCAAAGTCTATGATCGAATAAACAAACCGCCATAAACTGCACTTGGCGCTCGATCGTTTTATGGTTACGATGAATTGAGAACAAGCGCGCACGCGCACATCTTCGCTCAGCGCGAAAAAACTCTAGATTAATATTTTAGGTATCTTGCATTAACAGTTAAGTCGGAGGTATTAACTATTACGAGATTTTGTCCGCCACTAATAGATAAGCGTCCCGACATAACTGTTATCTCGGCGTATTAACTGTTGTGTTTTAGTTCTCTTGGTGTAGCACAAGTCCTCGCTAAGCATCTTATAGCCGTTCATGGAGTACCTAAAATTATCTTGAGCAATCAAGGTAAAAGCTTTAGAAATAGACTCCTCAAAAATCTTGAAATCATGCTCGACTGTCGTCTAAAAACGATGACATTTTTTCACCCTCAGTCAAACGCATCGCTGGAAAGAAGTCATGCTGTCTTGAAAGACTACTTGAGGACAAACAACCCTATGTATCAAGACTGGAACGAACTCGTTACTTTGCCATGATGGAATATAATTCTTCAGTCCACTCTTCTACAGGTTTTACTCCCTACGAAATAGCCATAGGATGAAACCCCAGAACCCCTTCAGGATGCCCAGACGACTTCAACAATGACACATATAATGGTTACATTTACGATTTAGCAACGAGAATTGCTGAAATTCGAGAGATGGCATTGAAAAGTTTAGAATCATCCAAACAAATTAACAAAACAAATAACGACAAATCTACTAAACTCCTCGATGTAAAACCCGGAGACAAAGTTTATGTCAACATGTACCACGTAAAAACAAACTAGATAAAGTCAACTACGGAGTTTTCGATGTCCTAGAAGTACGTGAAAATAACACTGCCCTCTTACAAAGCCAAAAAGGAAAAAAAAATCTTAGTCCATAAAGATCGTCTGAAAAAATTTTACTAAAAACCTTGTTCTTCTCTAAAATTACCTCCTCATCTAATTTAAATCTGTCCTAATTTTTTTGTTCCGAAAAAATGCTTTTCATTTTGCTGTGGTGCATGAGCTTTGCTCCAGTCGGGACAGTTAACAAGGAAAATAAAACCTTTAATAAAGTACAAACAATCCCCAATAACCCGGGTATTTTCTATGAACACGTCAGAAGAATTAATTTAGTCAGAACAAAAGCTCACATTTATATTTTCGTAAATTGTCCCTGACTATAGAGAAACTTCGAAACGTACACAAAAATTTCAAACAATTGGTGAATGAAATAAGTCGAATTTACCCCGTTCAAATAATACCAGGATTCTCGGAACTTCACAAAACCCGAAAATTACTCGCAATACATGATTTACACGAATCTATAAAAAGCATTTTCGTTTCGCAGGAAACAATAATCGATTTTATATAATTGATAAACTCGAGGAGCCCCAATCGAAGTCAGTGGTTGGGTTACAAAATGGTTATTCAGTATCATGGACTCGATGACCGCGAACTAATCAATAATGACATTGACAAACGACATTGTACGATTGTCAGAAAAATTTATCCCGAATCTCACTCAAATCAACTCATCTAATCAAATCAGGGCTCGAAAATTTATATAAATCCAACAATAATCCAACACTAGAAATTTCACGCTTATTCAGTTGTGTCAAAAACATTTCCGAACAAAACTCGGCCATGAACAAAGAGTTGCAATTAGCAAACATTACCAGATGGTGGTTCGATTACACATACGAACTTGACGAATTAAAAAGAGGTTATGAAACCTTGTTGGAAGTAATTCAAACCACCGCAAGAGGACACCTACACTCTCTTCTGTTATCTTACTCACAAATGTCCGATCTACTTCTAAAAATTAACAATAATTCGAATCTTCAATAATCAAACACCGCAGAATTAATCACACCCCGCTACCTATTCAACATAGCAAGAACGACTATTTTCATCACTAATGGAAAACTTCACGTTTCTATAAAACTACTTTTAGTAAATGACGATGATCTAGATATGTACAAAATACACTCTTTTCTGAACCCTATAAACCTCCCCATTAATAATACAGGCTATTTAACAATAAAACCAAGAGTAAATTATGTCGTTATATCGAAAAACCAGACATATGTTCTCTTAGATGACGAACTCCTTCAATTGTGTTTCACTTATGATCACACTAAGCTATGTGAAGACTTTTTACCCCTAATCGACGGAACCTAATCGACCCCTAATACATTGTGCGAATTATTCAATGTTTAATCGGCCGATAACCTCTTCTCTAAAAACCTGCTGGACAATTATTATATAAAAAACGCCCATAATTCTAACACCCTTGCACGCATCGAATTTATGGTTACTTTCAACTTTAAAACCGACTAAGCTGACAATAATCTGTCATAACCAACATCGTAATGAATTTCTCATAAACAGCACAGGTTCACTTTACCTGAGTAGCGAATGTACCGCACACACGACAAGCTTTACTTTACACGGTCTTCGAAAAATCTCATTCACATCAGAGTACAATAAATTATAAACCCGAACTGTCAGCAGAATTGAACACATTAAAACCCGAGATGCATGAATATGCAATCAAATACCCCATGGAAGTGGAGAAAGAACTCTCTGAATCACTCTAAAACTTTAATCCAATTCCCCTGAACGAAATTGAAAATAAACTGCGGGTGATACATATCCGACGAACGGAAAAAAAACAAACACATTCATTTATAGCCATCGGCTTAGGATCCTCAATCGCGATAACATTAGTTCTAAAAATCTTGTTAGATAAATTTATTCAGAAATCTTACCCTTCTTCTTTATCTGCAACAAAAAGAAAGAAAATAATCAAAACATAGAAACAAATGAAGAAAAATACGCCCAAGAAACATTCACTTGTAAAAATAATCATCAGGGCGATTGTTTGGGAATTCGCGAAGGTTGCGGTTAAGGGAATAATTACCGCAATCACGAGGGAGTGTGAAAGTAGAAGAAAGTTCGATTATCAAGCACAATACTTGTCGATTTTATGCTGCACTTAAACTATTTATTAATACTATATATACAAATGAGGAGAGAGAGCTCGCCGTTTTGGCCGGGAGTCTCTCAACCTCAGGTAAACTAGGTGGAATCGTCGTAGATAAGCGGGCGATCTAGGACGACGGCATGGAGTCCCGTGGCGCGTGGTTGCGGCACCACGGTCGTAGTAAGACTGGTGAGGGCAGAAACTGGTCACTCCGGGTAGCTCTGGCGCGGGTCGCTCGCATGACCAATCCCGTGGCGATACTCTTCCTAATGAAACTCATAGCTTGCTGCACACTCAAACAATTGCAGATATTGTAATTCACGTGGAACCACCTCCACAAAACTCAACAGTGCTTATAAACTCTCCAAAAACACCAAACTCTAATACGAAACCACCGCCTCACGTCGCAGAGCCATGAAAAACAAAACAAAATGTTAGAAAAAAAAATAATGGAAAAAAAGTAAATAAATAAATAAAGAAAGAAACAAATAAAAAGAAAAAAAATTCAAATAATACTAATAATTATAAAAAAAAAATAAAAATAATGATAATAATAAAAAAAAGTTAAATAAACGAATCTACTATCTTATCTTCGGAAATTAATAATAATTTTGGCAACATTAAATAAACAGAATACACCCTTCATTTTCAAAACCAATGTTGATTAACTGTCCATCTGGCAACATGCTTAAAACTCTACCATAGCCATGAATCTTCGCAATCACTGGCCTGCCCAGTGAGCCTGCTGCATGCGATCCAACCATACAGCCACACCCACGAATCTTTTAATACAAACTACAAACAATTAATTTATGAAATAACGACAATAGACGACCATAACTTTAACAATAATTTAAGAAAAATAGTAACAAATAAAATCACCATACTCACGAACACGCTGAAGACCCAAGAATAATTTTTTTTTTTACTATTCATCAACAAACAAGTATCAAATAAAAGTTTTGTTGTTTTTTTATGACAAACAATGATTGATTGATAACAAAACATAGAAAGTATTTACCTTTTAAGGGGGTACATATACCTAAAATTTTTCAAAAAATCAATTTTCAGGTTTTTGTGTTTTTTGATGTACTTTTACATCAGTTTTCAAACGCCGCAAACCGCGTTTCTTAATTCGTTAAGGGAAAAAAGTTACAGTTAATTTAATAAAGACATTCAATTTATTAAATTAACGTTGAAATGGCTTTTTTTGAAATTCAAGAATTTCAAGTCAGTTCTAGTAGCAGAAATACTTTCTACGATACTATCGGTACAAATGCTTTTTCGATGTATTTTTTCCTTTTTTAATTTTCGCAATGAAGGTATAATTTTTTTTTTTTCATCCACGAACAGAACTGTAAGTATTTATATCGTTTTCGTCTAATAAAAGCGATGAAAAAACAGAAATTTTTTTTATCTGTGATTAGATTTTTTCCGTGACATAATATCTTAATAATGAAAATTAAGAATGAAAGATTAACTTTCATTTCAAGTCTAATGCTAAAAACAGTTTATTAAGTTAGAATCGATCGCATAAAAGAATTTATAACCTTTATGACATAATATATGACATAAATTACCTTTAAGAGTCTACTTTAGTATATTACATCAAATAGTATCGAACATCGATCTATCGATATCAAATTATTTCCGCAGCGTTGCAAGTTCATGACGACTTTTTTGTTTTTGAGTCATCTTTCTAGTGAAATTTTACTTTACTTGGTTTTGTTATTGTTATTATTTTAATCTCAAGTAAATAAGTTAGTTTTATTCCAAAAAAAAAAAAAAATTAAGAATAAATGACCAATTTTTACCAGTTAAACTTATGAAGTTTTTAGTTGTTAAAAAAAAGAGGTTTATGTACAAATGTGAAGTGAAAAAATAATTCTGTGATATAAAGTTAAAGATAATTTTAAGAGTGCTGCCTACCTCGGAGAGAGTTCCGAATTGACCGTGCCGCCGTCAACTAAGCCAACGGCCAAAACAATAACTAACCGCTCTACTATACCGGCACACAGGGCCGTCGCTAATAACTTGTAGCTATGCTGTTGGGGTTCAAAGGGAAATTCCTAATCAAAATAATTTCTTCAAATTTTGCAACTAAATTTTTACTGACGCATACAATTTTTTTTTGATAATGGGATCTAATATTTTGTTCAACATTATTCCAGAAGTAATTAATAATATATTGCGTAATTGAGACACCGGCACGGCGCGCGTCGGCCCACGGTCGCGGCGGTTCGTCTCACGCTGCCGGCATACATGAGCCGTATCTATATGCAGAGAAACAGCTGGGTGCCTGTGTGGCAGCGGTTGCTATGGGGACACGCTCGGCTACCTTCGGCTTTATTCGCGATGTCGTTTCGCAAACAATCCAGCCTGCATGCATGCTAGGCTCTCCGTGGCTTGTTCACGAAATTCTGGCTCCGCTCAGAATTATTAGACACCGACAAGTCCCCCGTCCCCCGACCGTTAGCATGTGTATATGTATATATACAATATAACAGCAGTGTCGTTTTAGTTGTAAAAATTAGACATTATTAAAATTAATTATCCTGTAAATTAGTATTATATTTAGGTTCATGTATATATTTTTTGACTAACATTGTTTCATTTGTTTATGAATTTTTTTTAAATAAATGAAATAATGTAAGTCAAAATTTACAAATAAACCTAAGTATAATAATTTTTTTTGTATAGATTAATTAATTATAATCATGCCTTATTTTTGTAACGATATCTTTTATCGGAAAAAGATACCACATGGAATTTTTTATTAACAATTTCTTTTGAAAAATAAGGAATAATAAAAAAATATACATCTACATTGATTAAAGCAAAATCGTTTACGCATAATAATACTCCGTCCATTTTTTAACATTGTTTTTGAAAATCAAAAATAATATTTATAAAATTAAAAAGAATGCATAAAATTTATTTGATTCCGTCCTACTACTTAGTTTGCGTATGATACATATGAGCTGCAAGATCAAGAGGAGTGGACTGAGGCGGGGTCTACACAGTCGATTATCTGAAAGGTTGGACGGGATTTTTGGAACGAAGTTCCTTATCGGAGCTTACGACGCGCAGGGGGGCTGCAGCAAAAAAAAACGTTACGTCACGAAAAAGTGTCAGATTACGTTGCAGTATATCTATATATAACCCCCCTCCAACAAGCCCAGACTCACAGCTCAGCAGCTGCACACGCGTTAGAGAGAGAGAGAGAGAGGCAGAGTGAGAAAGAGAGAAGACTATGCCGTTCGTTCGAGGATGGGCAACACGTGTGTTTTTATTTTATTTATTTGTTATTTATTTATTTATCATGCTTTTCTCTCATTACCTACGTTTCGTCGTCGTCGTACGTTCAAAACTGCCAAGCTCTATAACTTTGAGCCTAAAAGACCTAGAGGTCTGAAATTTTGCAGAGGGTCTAGGTTCGGGTGACAATACATGAATCCGTAGTCATTTCTCGACCTGGGCCTCCAGGTCGCCGATCACGGGGGTACCTGGGGGTCATCTTCGAGAATTCGGATCGAATTTTTCGAGAATGACTTTTGGGGTTGTCTTAGAGTGTACGAGGAGGAACTTTAGACCTGGACAGCCAGGTGGCCGATTATGGGGGTACCCGGGGCACCGGGGGGGGGGGGGTTATCTCCAAGAGTTCGGAGCGAATGTTTGGGGTAAGACTTTGGATGGAGTTCGGGGATGTTTTAGAGTATATGAGAAAGAAGTTTTGACCTGGACAGCTAGGTCGCTGATGACGGGTGTACCTGGGGAACCTGGAGGTCATCTTCGACAGTCTGGGCCAAATTCTGTGGAGATGACTTTGAGAGGTGTTATAGAATATTTATCGAGTCAATTTAAACCTAGCTACCCAGGTCACCGATGACGGGTGTACTTGGTGAACCTGGATGTCATCTTCGAGAGTTTTGGGCCAAAATCTGGGGGGATTACTCCAGTTCTACCGAAGAATTCGATCAACTTATGAAAATTTACTAAATAATACAGTAAAACTCGATATTTCGAAGTTAAGTTCCGTGCTCTTGAACATATTTTTTATGAAATAGTAATGATAATTCTAATTTTGGATAGTTCTTAGTTTTTCCTGATTCCCTCAGCACTTTGATTTATCGAGGTTTGACTGTATGTTGAAACTGCATTTTCTGAAAAGAGTTGAAGGCTCAATAAGCATTCTTATCAGCTGTTAAGTAAAAGCTCTTCTTTAGCAGGTTTTTACAGAGTATCAATGATAACTCTAAAATTTTATCAAACTTTTTGAGCTTGTAAAACAGCCATTTAAATTTTCGCAGGGTTACTGTGAAGGTCTATAGCTAAATGTAGAGACTCATGACAAAGCTTTAAAATTAATATTAGCTGGAAGCTCAATAAAGAAGCTTTGATCTCTGTGCTAAACAGTAATTGTACAAGTTTGTTACGCTAATAAGAAAAAAAAAAAATTTGTCTTCGTTATTTTGGTCTTGTCACACATAAATGCGATTAAAAAAAATTGAACGTTTCAGCTCATATCGGAGTTTCCACTTTGAAGAAAACAATTAAAACAAAAAAAAACTCATACTTAACTATATAGTTTACAAACTTTTGTCTTCTTCGGTTTGGAGTTGAAATTGTGTCAAAACCTCAAAACATCAGAAAAAACTGCATAATATAAGTAAATCCGGATGAGGAAGCCAAAACAGGTACACGAATTTTCTTTACTAAGAAACCTACTTTTCGGAGGTACAACTGTTTACAATTTAAACGTTTTACTATTTAAATACATTTGGAACACAGTATCGTTCGATTTCTGATTTAGTTTCCCTGTTCAAGAACAGATTCATTAATTTACGAGACTGCAAGCAACATTAAAAGGTTTAAAACCTGCTCTCGGCGTTACCCAGGAACAACGGCTTGGACGTGGCAGGTGCTGTTCCCACAGGATGCTCTAATTGCATGAGCTCCCTTGAGTCTCAGATACATGTGAATCTTTGTTCATTATGTATCTGAACCTCAGATATTAAACCTCCACAAATACATGCGTGAAGTATGCTGCAGTCTCCTGTCTAGTCAAAAGACTATGTTCATTCAGTTTTAGGAAATATTTACTGATACAGTTCTTATCTTATCTCTCATCGTCTCAACGTCTGAACTCTTGAAACCATCAAACTCTCATCGCGAATCACCTTCGGTCTTCAAAGCCAATCGTGTCTCAATGGGAAGGCACGCGAAGTGCATGAACCAATGGTTCGGAAGCGGTGATTTGTTCTGAGCGAGAGGACACAATCTCCGAAATCATAAAAAAATTCTAAATCAATTATCTTTGAAAATCAGAGTACTGTTTGCAATACTACTAAAAGAACTATTTCAACGAAATCCGCATATTTAAAATAAGTATAAGTATATTTGAAAGTAATAAAAAAATTACGAAGCATTAATAAAAATGAAAAATATACAGACTCATTCATTTTGGAGATCGTAACCCTTCGGCTCTACACTCAAACACTCTGGAAACAATGAAACTCTCGTTGCGAATCACCTTCGGTCTTCAAGACCGATCACGTCTCAATGGGAAGGCACGCGAAGTGCTTGAACCTATGGTTCGGAAGTGGTGATTTTCAACTTTGCATATTATAAGTTTTTCATTTAAAACTTTTCTTCTTGCTGTATACAACGTAGTCATACACCAATCAATCTGAATAGATAATGGAAAATTTTCAAATCATTTTAACGTACGAGGGGCTAGGTATTCCGGAATCAGCGAAAAAATTAGAAATAAAATTAATAATGATTAGAAAATTAAGTAAAGCACTTTTTATAAAAAATCTGTACGGTTAGAAAAATTACAAGTGTCTTCTGAAGTTAAAGAATAATACAGAAAAATTTTCAAGTAAAGAAAAAAATTTTTTTTGATTCTGGAGTTCGTAACCCTTCTACTGTACACTCCAACACTCTAGGAACAATCAAACTCTCGTTGCGAATCACCTTTTTACTGTACAAAACGTAATCATACACCAATCAATCTGGATAGAAAAAAGGAAATTTTTGAATCATTGTTACGTACGAGAGGCTAGGTACTCCGGAATCAGCAATAAAATTACAAATAAATTTTATAATGATTTGAAAATTAATCACTTTCAAAAAAAAAAAGTTTGCATTAAAAATATTAAAAGTGTCTTTGTTAATTAAAGAAAATTACGAAACCATTGTTAAGATAATGATAAAAAGTTTTTAGATTCTGGAGTTCGAAGCTCTACGACTCTACACACCAACACTCTACAAACAATTAAACTCTCATCGCGAATCACCTTCGGTCTTCAAGACCGATCACGTCTCTATGGGAAGGCACGCGAAGTGCTTGAACCTATGGTTCGGAAGTGGTGATTTTCAACTTTGCATATTATAAGTTTTTCATTTAAAACTTTTCTTCTTGCTGTATACAACGTAGTCATACACCAATCAATCTGAATAGATAATGGAAAATTTTCAAATCATTTTAACGTACGAGGGGCTAGGTACTCCGGAATCAGCGAAAAAATTAGAAATAAAATTAATAATGATTAGAAAATTAAGTAAAGCACTTTTTATAAAAAATCTCTATGGTTAGAAAAATTACAAGTGTCTTCTGAAGTTAAAGAATAATACAGAAAAATTGTCAAGTAAAGAAAAAAAAAATTTTTTGATTCTGGAGTTCGTAACCCTTCTACTGTACACTCCAACACTCTAGGAACAATCAAACTCTCGTTGCGAATCACCTTTTTACTGTACAAAACGTAATCATACACCAATCAATCTGGATAGAAAAAAGGAAATTTTTGAATCATTGTTACGTACGAGAGGCTAGGTACTCCGGAATCAGCAATAAAATTACAAATAAATTTTATAATGATTTGAAAATTAATCACTTTCAAAAAAAAAAAGTTTGTATTAAAAATATTAAAAGTGTCTTTGTTAATTAAAGAAAATTACGAAACCATTGTTAAGATAATGATAAAAAGTTTGTAGATTCTGGAGTTCGAAGCTCTACGACTCTACACACCAACACTCTACAAACAATTAAACTCTCATCGCGAATCACCTTCGGTCTTCAAGACCAATCACGTCTCAATGGGAAGGCACGCGAAGTGCTTGAACCTATGGTTCGGAAGTGGTGATTTATCAGTTCGAATACTATAAGTTTTCCGTTTAAAAGTTTTCATGTAATTCTTATTCTGGGGGTCAAAATACATTTTTTAAATCTGGGTGAATATCATACCACTTTAGATGTGATGGGACGGATACCTTTTGTGGTCTCAGTTTTTGTCTCAAAATTAGAAGTTGAAAAAAATTTAGGCTGTCTTAATTTTTGCAACGGTCGGGGACTGCTCCTGGGACGTCGCAAAATCTGAGACCAAGACACTTCACATCTCTACTCCGGAATCGTTGGTTGTGACTAGAGATGTGAAGTGTCTTAGTATCAGATTTTGCGACGTCCTAGGACATGTTCCAGGACCAGTCCCCGACCGTTGCATAAATTAAGATGGTCTTAATTTTTATCAACTTTAAAAATACTTCTAATTTTGAGACAAAAACTAAGATCACACAAGCTATGACCGTCATATCACATCTATACATACCTCGCGATTTTTTGTTAAGTTTTTATTGCTAGACAACGTTTAGAATTTCCAAATTATGTAGGTATTTATCCGAGCTCCGTACCTAATGTTGATTCTAAATGATACTTTAATCACCTGATGATTAGAGTTTCTCTTCATTCCTGTTGGAGTGCCTGCTTTGAATTATTCTGATCTTGTGTACTGAACATTCTATCTGCCCTTTTCCCCAAAAAACTAAACGTCTGAACGCTTCAAACCATCGAAATCTCATCGCGAATCACCTTTGGTCTTCAAGACCAATCTTGTCCCAATGGGAAGGCACGCGAAGTGCTTGAACCTATGGTTCGGAAGTGGTGATTTTCAACTTTGCATATTATAAGTTTTTCATTTAAAACTTTTCTTGTTGCTGTACAATGCATAATCATACATCAATCTGGATAGATAATGAGAAATTCTCAAATCATCTCAACGTACGAGGGGCTAGGTACTCCGTAATCAGCGAAAAAATTAGAAATATAATTTATAATGATTAGAAAATTAAATAAAGCACTTTTAAAAAAAATCTGTACAGTTAGAAAAATTACAAGTGTCTTCTAAAGTTAAAGAAAAATTCAGACAAATTGTTAAGCAAATAAAAAAATTTTTTCTAGATACTGGAGTTCTTAACCCTTGTACTGTACACTCCTACACTCTACAAACAATCAAACTCTCGTCTGAACTCTTGATACCATCAAACTCTCATCGCGAATCACCTTCGGTCTTCAAAACCGATCGTGTCTCAATGGGAAGGCACGCGAAGTGCATGAACCTATGGTTCGGAAGCGGTGATTTTTCCTATGCGAGAGGCTACGAGCTCCAAAATAATAAATAATTAACAAATCAGTCATCTTTGAAAGACTGAGAACTGTTTGGAATACTACTCAAAGAACTTTGTAAACGAAATACATATATTTAAAATAAGTATAAGCATGTTTAAAAGTAATAAAAAAATTACAAAGAATATATAAAAAAGAAAAAAATATAGACTCATTCATTTTGGAGTTCGTAACCCTTCGATTGTACACTCAAACACTCTAGAAACAATCATACTCTCATCACGAATTCTTTATTTTCTGTCTGTATGGCAAAACGAAGTTATATGAGTAACTAAAAAATTGAAGGAACCAGTAACGAACTAACTTTTTGTTAACAATAAAAAGTATTGTAACAATGAAATCAAATAATAAATTTCATCAAATTTTTTTAGAACTCACTTCAATTAATTTATTTTGCATAGTGTTTCATCAACTGATTTAGTTCTTCTACAGTGTTAATCACTGGAAGATTGCCTTCGAAAACTACTTCGTAATCAATAACCTCACTGTTTTCGTTGTTAGCTTCATCACAATAGCCTGTATCTTCATAACCAAATTGTTCATCAGATCCCGATTCGGAATCTGATGAATCGTCGCACATAAAGTCGTCGTCGTCGTTGGTTCCTCCGGTTTCATCACAATTGTCGTCTCTTCGACTCTCCTCTTCATCATACATGGCATCTTCAATTTCACCTTCCATTGCTTCTCCTATTTCTGGTGCAGCTTCAGTCGATATAGCATCAGTTTGTGCAGCTTCAGTTGATGCAGGATCTGTTTGTGCAGCTTCTGTTGATGCAAGATCTGTTTGTGCAGCTTTCTTGTTGAGATCCTCTTTGCGCTTTTTTTAGGCATCCAAAATATACTGCGGTTCACGTATGGGCATACGTCTGTGAATTCTGGAATCGACAATTTCAGGAACCATACAGTTATTATAAAATCTTTGAGCAAGGGTCATCATTTTCTCAATGAATTCTTCATTTCTGTGCACTATAGTTACGTGTACATTGTGAGGTTTACACTGAGTATATCCTACAAAATAACACAGTTGCCTTCCAGTACAGCGCATTTGACACTACATTTGATAATAATAACTGTCCTTTGTGTTTATTGTAAGGTCACCATTTTTTGAGTGCCTAAATGCTTTGGAAATGCGGGTGCTTCGATCCCTTATAGCTTCTAAAGCAGGTTTGTCTTTTGAATCCCAAGGACACTTAATCTCAACAACTGCATCTGTATCAATTAAGCCATCTGGAGTTGCTCCAATCCCTGGAATGATTTCATCAACAAATAATCCACAAGGCTCGACGTTGAAACCCCTTCTTCGCAATTCTTCGATTGCCTCTGCTTCGGTTTTTTTTCCATACTGAACGGCATCACCGTTTAGAGGCTTCGGGTTAAGAATAGCATTGACATTGTTATAGCATGATGTCCAAAATTTCATTCTACAAACTATTGCTATATTCGATGCAGTAAGTAAAAACGACCGAGCATCAAACCAAAGATAATCGGACGCTTGTCCTCTTGTCATCTGCTCCAAGTTAACTCGTGTTGCGATGAAGCCTCTTAACTTCTTCATAAGTTCTTCAATTCTCACAGACATAATTTCTGTCGATAAATCTGGAGCCCTGGCATACCTTCCATAATCTTCATCAGGCCCTGAACATTGATTGATTTGAGTAGGACGCTCTTTTGGGCCATTTTCAGCAGTCCTAATGGATCGTTGCACATTCTCACTTGCCCGGAACGCTTGCAACTCTTTCCCTAAGACTGGACATGGAATTTTTAATGCTTTGCAAACAGGCTCGTAAGTTGCGTGCTCATTCCAAGAAATAGCAGCCATCCAGCAGCGAATACGGTACTCCCATTTTTTCGGTGTGTCCAATCGCTTGGCTGCATTGTTTTTTGCAATAAGAGCATTGCAACTTTCAGACATATTGGTTGACTCATTGTGCAACAAACTGTCAACATTTCTTTCAGCACGAACAAAACATTCTTGATAAGCGTTGAGAAGGTTCGCATTTCTAACCGCAGATAGAAGATTTTCTTCACCATTGGCACCAACTCCTGTACAACCGAAATGATTTCCGTTGCGACAATTCGAATGCTCTCCTAATAAATGGTCCTTCATTAATACTATGTTCCTATGCAACAACTCCCGTTTTTCGGCAAAAGTCATATCCAATTGATTAATACTTTCTACTGCAGTCTTGATACATTGTCGAGCTCCTTTACCAGCTTTCTTGATGACTTCCCTAACTTTTGTTCCGTACGAACCTTTACTTTTGGAGACAGTATTCAAATTGTTTGAAATATTACGCTTGATGTGCTGGACGCACAGTAAGTTTTGTACAGTCACACCATCGGTAGCGTAAGGACGTCTTTGATGGATAGCATAAATATTTGAACTGTCTCCATCCGAAACAAGAGTTTCATAAATTGAGCCTCTCTTGGCTTTGCTTCGTTCAAATATTCTTACAAAGCCTTCTCTTTCCATGGAAGTAGAACTTTCCATTATATCATGATTCCTAGTACAGGGATGAGCTGGACGTGGCAAGTTTCGGCTATCGTACCAGTCGCATACAGAACATCGTTTTTGAAGAACTTCCATGTCTATAACTTTTTTGGTCTTACAACCAATAATAAGAACGCAAGCCCCAGATGAATCATGTTTGCTATTGGGGTAGCTTCTTTTTTCGAAGCTACCATCTCCTTCGACCTTGATTTTTTTATAATATGTAAAAGATTCTTCGGTGGCCAACCGTTTTTCTTCAGCTGCAGCCTCATTCATTGATTTTTCTGCAGCTTCCCAAACAGCATCTTTTACCAACGAAACCTTGTTTTGCCAAGTTTCATTGCAAGGAGAAGGTATATTCTAAATACTGGAATCCTCCTGTTTTTGATAATAACCTGTACCAATCGTCTGTGTACCTATCACAGCTGCAATATTCAGGTCTAAAGAACCAGGTCGTTGATTGCGAATTGTTGCTTCGAAGCCGCACATATTGCACTTGAACATTGTCTTCACCATGTATCCATTAAAATGTTGTTTGACTAAAACAATATTTTTAAAGTTACATCCGAGTATACCACCTCTATCATGATCATCAAAAGCTTCGTGAAACGCTTCCATGAAATATTTCATGTTGACAATCATGTTAACGTCTTCATCTAATTTCTTTGTTCTTGATTGCTGGCTTGGTCTAGGTTGTTGACCACGAGTTGATGAAGCATTAGATGTTACCAACTGTTCAGTCTCTATTTCTGCTTCCTCCCGTCTCAATCTCTGTATTTCTTCGTGACACTCCTCTTCACGCGTAGGTTCTCCACTAACAGCCGCTTCTGTCTGTACTTCGTAAGCAACAAACTGAAAACGATTGCGAAGAATATCATCAGATTCTGCTTCTACCAGATGATTATGTAAAAGAATATCAAGTATTTCTTTTACATTTTTTCGAAAAATATAGCACGCAACACCGTCAGCAGTAGCTTTTCCATCCATGCCTCTTGAATGCGAGTCGAATATTGCCAGACCCTGGTTTTCAGCCATGATAGCTACAGATGCACCATTACAAGTAAAAATGCATCTTTGAGTCACACCATTTATTAAATTATCTATCAATAAATCATTCAAGACATCTTCTAGATTGCGAGGCATTGCTTCGTTGCGGTCTTTTAGATGTCCAACTGAAACTTCTCCTCGTCGCAAAATACATTTGCGACCGAATAGTGTCAGTTGATCGTGCAGTTCCTCAGGCATCAGATAATCAATATTCTGATTATCTTCAAGCGCTTGCACTGGATTTGGACGATTTTGTTTACTGTAAGCATAAAAAAAATCGCCAGCGTGCAAAATAATCTGTACAGTCTCCTTCGTCCATGTTGAAGCTTCTTTTACAGATGCCATTGCAATAGCTACTGCGGCCATCGCAGTTTATTGTACTCCTTGATTTCCGTTCATCGCAAAACAAGGAGATCCTTGATGAATAGTTCCTCCTACATAAAATACTGAAGGTTGAGGTACGGATTGCTGATTCGTATTTTCAAAGCTTTCTGCTGAACTCTCAGCAACCGCAACATCAACATTATTGGTCGTTATCGTAACATCTGAAAAGTTTGAAACAACATTTTCCAAGACAGTATCATTACGAATTCGCGCTAATAGGTCACAGCTCTGCGGAACGTTCAGACTATGACTAATCATTGGAGCATCGGAATCGTTCGATAGAATATTCTCCGAAACACTAACATTTACATTTTGCTCACAAAATTCACGGTCCTCTGACGATAATAAAGATTCGTTTAACGAACCATTTAAGTTAGCATCCACATGACTTTGAAAATCATGTGATGCAGGGGAAAGGGCAGATTCACGTTCAGATTCATTGGCAGCTGCTTTTTGTTTTTGCCGAAACGAAGCCCTAAAGATGAAACGATTGTGGTTGATAATATGTATTTATAAATTTAATTTATTTATTATTTGTCATTTAAAAAGTAATGATATAAACTATTTTTTAATTATACGATTGAAATAAGTAATTTGATTCGAAAATTTTCGAAAACATAATGTTTGGTCCAAACAAATTCTAATGTGAACATAAACATTAAAAAGATGGGGTAAGGGGAATTTTTCCAAGCAAGCGATAATTATTATATTCCTAAGAGAGCGCTGAACGAAAATATATTTTCAGTTCGAATTTATTTAATTAAACACTTTTGTAATATCAGAATAACCAAAATCTTTTGTTCATTCAAATAATGTTGATTGAAAATATGGGATGACGCAGTATTACATGCACGGAGAGAAAAAAATTGTAGTTTCTACAAGTTTTAGTAGGTAGCGCTGCAAATGGCTCCGCTTGTACAGTCAACAAGCAGAAATTGGAGTTTTAACTATTTTTAGTTGTGGTTGTTACCTTCAATGAAAACCATTTTTTTAAGATCTAAATCGGTAGTCACCTGCAAATAATAAGGTCGGCGATTACGACCTGGAGACGATTTCTTCGGGGAGTTTTGACTCCGGAAGGGTCAGGACGGACACCCGGTGCACTTGGAAATGTTACACCTTGGAGATGATTTCCCCAGGAAGTCTTGACTCTGGAAGGGTCAGGGCGGACACCTGGTGCACTTTGCGTTAGTTACACCTTGGAGATGATTTCCCCAGGAAGTTTTGACTCCGCAAGGGTCAGGACGGATACCGGGTAGTTAATTCAATTGGCCCAGTAGTTATTACTATACCATGCACCAGGTGTCTACCCTGACCCTTCCGGTGTCAAAACTTACTGGGGAAATCATATCCAAGGTGTAACTAACACCAAATGCATCAGTTGTCCGTCCTGACCCTTCCGGAGTCAAAACTTCCTGGGGAAAAATATTCATGCATACATATTATATAATCTGTAATGCGACTCCTTTCATCAACCTTTTAAATCTAAAAAAAATTCCAATTCATGATTGGAGATCTAACAAAAAAAATTGTAGAAACTCCAATTCGAGATTGTAGAATCTACAATTTTTTTTTAGGTTATAACTACGCATTTATAGGTAGATACTACAATTTTTTTCTCTCCGTGTACCCACTTCTGATTGATCTCCCTTATACTGATGTAATTCGACCACAGCAACATATATACTAATAGAAGGACTCCTCCGTAATGCGTCCGTTTACAATATCTCTTCAACTTGAAATATTATGGTGAAAATTAAAAGTTTTCAACAACTTATCGTGTTTATTTTAAAACCAAGCTACATTAGTTCTATTAATTTTATTGTAATATATTTATTATGTCACGAAAAATTTCGTGATTTTTTTTCAAATACTTTGTACAGGGGGGGGGGGGGGGGAACAGGTTCGAGAATTTATCGTGCTACCTCAACTCCAAAGTTTAACGTGCGAGTACCGTAAAAACTCTAAGCAGTACGGTAACGCCAGCCAATCAATTGGAGTCTGTCCCCACTTTTCGATGTCTTGAATCTTATTTATCTATAATACTATTTATATCAAAGTCAGCTTATTCAGGACGTAAAAAAAGGGATAGAGTCGATTTGATTTGCTGGTGTTACCGTGGCACTTACAGTCTTTACGTTATTCATACGGTATTTTGTAGAGTATAGGTAGCACGATTAAAGTATCTAATGAACTCCATAACTTCTCGAGTTCTTTCCGGGATAAATTTTCCAATCTTTTATCTCTGTGTATACACTGTAGTGGCTGATCTGAAATTTTTTTTATTTTCGTTGCAAACATGTATAAGTATATTAGATATAACATTAATTTTAAATGCTGAGTAATTAATTTTTGAAAATTTTAAAATATTTATAATTATAAAAAAAATTTGTTATGAATAAACTATTTTAAACTACCATTTAAAAGAATGCCATAATAATTACTTTTTTTTAATTGAGTAATGAAACAGTTATAGTAATAATGTACAAAAAGAAAATACAGGTTTTTACCAAAAAAAAAAAAAAAAAAAAAAAAAAAACAACATAGGAAAAAGAAATAATAATCACAACAATTATTTTTGCAAATACAAATTATTTATTACAAAAGTACGAAAAATGTTCATTTCAGATACTACTGCTAATTTTGGCATTAATTGCTTTTTTTGGCGTAGGATCTATCGATCCAACTCCCATCACATTGTATGTTGTTTCTCGATCCATTTCTTGAGTTATTTCTATTGTCATTGTTTCGGTCATCCCTCGGGCGTTCTACCAATTTTTTAATATATTTTTCATTATAATTGCAATTCATATAATTAATAACTAAAATTCTTACTGTTAAAGATATACTCACCTCCTCCATTGGTTTGCGGGCTTGTATCATCTCTTTGATGATCAGCTAAAAAAAAACGTTTTTCTCACGGATAGAAAACTAAATTTACTACCTTTTGCTACTAAATTTGTTACCTTTCCGAAAACATAGAATATGTGAAGGTTTTATTAATTAAAAACAGCTCCGTCGCTAAAAAAGCGATTTTTAACGTATCGAAAACTGAATTTTGCAGATCGTTTTTTGAAGCGCGCGAGGGCATTTACAAAGGTAGCGAGGTGCGGTTCACGGAAAAATCTTTCATTTTCTGCTACCTTTCTGAAAATATATAATAAGTCAAAGTTTTGTTAATAAAAAAAAGCTCCGTCGCTAAAAAAGCGGTTTTTTACGCACCGACAACTGAATTTTGAGTTCGTTTTTTGAACCGCGCGAGGGCATTTTCAGAGTTAGGAGGGTGCGGATCACGCTAAATCTTTTTTTTTTTACTACCTTTCCGAAAACAAATAATTAATGGAGGTTTTATTAATTCAAAACAGCTCCGACGCTAAAAAAGCGATTTTTTACGTATCGAAAACTGAAGTTTGAGTCCGTTTTTGAACCGTGCGAGGGCATTTTCAGAGTTAGGAGGGTGCGGTTCACGCTCAAATCTTTCTTTTTTTACTACCTTTCTGAAAATATATAATAAGTTAAAGTTTTATAAATTAAAAACAGCTCCGTCGCTGAAAAATCGATTTTTTACGTATCGAAAACTGAAGTTTCAGTTCGTTTTTTGGACCGTGCGAGGGCATTTTCAAAGTTACGATGGTGCGATTTATGCTAAAATTTTTCTTTTTTTACTACCTTTCCCAAAATATATAATTAGTGGAGGTTTTATTAATTCAAAACCAGAGTTGGGCAAGTATCCGAAGTTGAAATATCGGATACTTTTGGGCTTTCGAAAAGTATCCGAAAAAAGTATCTTCGGATACTTTTCAATTTTTTAAAGTATCCGAAAAAAGTATCTTCGGATACAAGATAAATTTCATGAAAGTATCTTCAGTTACAAGATACATTTCAAAAGTATCCGAAAAAAGTATCTTCGGATACTTTTCAATTTTTTGAAAAAGTATCTTCGGATACTTTTTTTTTTTGAAAAAGTATCTTCGGATACTTTTTAAACTTAAAAAGTATCCGAAAAAAGTATCTTCGGATACTTTCATAATCTAAATATATCCGAACATACTTTTTGTGTCATAAAAATTTTATACAGTTAAAAAATTTAACTTTTTTTACTAATGAGTCCAATAACCAAAATCAAATAAAAAAATAAATAAAATTATTAAAAACGTGATCGGAAATTGTTGGGGACGCTCGAACGGATTCTAAGGATTATAAAAGGATTGAAAATACTTCATTGCATATATTTTTTTGCAAAACAAAAAAAAAATTACTATTTGAACCAACTCTTGAATTCAATCACCGTGCTTCGTTTCAATAATTTAGTCGCGCAACTTGTTCACACGTTAATACAAGAGTTTTTACGACAAATTTTTTGTTTAAACCGGTCTCAATTCAAAGTTTTTTATATCTTTATTTTATATTTGAATTTTATTATTTTAGAAATGATTTACAAATTTGTCTCGCAACAACTCTTGTATAAGTTTCGTGACTAAATAATGGAAACATATTTACGTATTTAACAGAAGCTGATTGTAGTGAAGGACGGTGATTGAATTCAAGAGTTGGTTCAAAAAGTAATTTTTTTTTTTGTTTTGCAAAAAATTATATGCAGTTAAGTATTTTAAATCCTTTTAAAATCCTTAGCATCTGTTCGAGCGTCCCCAACAATTTCGGATCACGTTTTTAATAATTTTATTTTTTTTATTATTTTTTTTTTATTTGATTTTGGTTATTGGACTCATTAGTAAAAAAAGTTAAATTTTTTAACTGTATAAAATTTTTATGACACAAAAAATATGTTCGGATATATTTCGATTATGAAAGTATCCGAAGATACTTTTTCAAAAAATTGAAAAGTATCCGAAGATACTTTTTTCGGATACTTTTGAAATGCATCTTATATCTGAAGATACTTTCATGAAATTTATCTTGTATCCGAAGATACTTTTTTCGGATACTTTTAAAAATTGAAAAGTATCCGAAGATACTTTTTTCGGATACTTTTGAAATGTATCTTATATCTGAAGATACTTTCATGAAATTTATCTTGTATCCGAAGATACTTTTTTCGGATACTTTTAAAAATTGAAAAGTATCCGAAGATACTTTTTTCGGATACTTTTCGAAAGCCCAAAAGTATCCGAAATTTCAACTTCGGATACTTGCCCAACTCTGTTCAAAACAGCTCCGTCGCTAAATAAGCGATTTTTTACGTATCGAAAACTGAAGTTTCAGTTCGTTTTTTGAACCGTGCGAGGGCATTTTCAAAGTTACGATGGTGCGATTCATGCTAAATTTTTCTTTTTTTACAACCTTTCCGAAAACATATAATTAGTGGAGGTTTTATTAATTCAAAACAGCTCCGACGCTAAAAAAGCGATTTTTTACGTATCGAAAACTGAAGTTTGAGTTCGTTTTTTGATCCGTGCGAGGGCATTTTAAAAGTTACGATGGTGCGATTCATGCTAAATTTTTCTTTTTTTACAACCTTTCCGAAAACATATAATTAGTGGAGGTTTTATTAATTCAAAACAGCTCCGACGCTAAAAAAGCGATTTTTTACGTATCGAAAACTGAAGTTTGAGTTCGTTTTTTGATCCGTGCGAGGGCATTTTAAAAGTTAGGAGGGTGCAGTTCACGCTACAATCTTTCTTTTTCTGCTACCGTTCTGAAAATATATAATAAAATAAAGTTTTATCAATTAAAAACAGCTCCGTCGCTAAAAAAGCGATTTGTGACGGATCGAAAACTGAATTTTGAGATCGTTTTTTGAACCGCGCGAGGGCATTTTAAAAGTTAGGAGGGTGCGGTTCACGCAAAATTCTTTCTTTTTCTGCTACCTGTCCGAAAATATATAATAAAATAAAGTTTTATCAATTCAAAACAGCTCCGTCGCTAAAAAAGCGATTTGTGACGGATCGAAAACTGAATTTTGAGATCGTTTTTTGAACCACGCGAGGGCATTTTCAAAGGTAGCAGGATGCGATTCACGCTAAAATCTTTCTTTTTCTAATACTTTTCCGAAAATATATAATAAGTTCAAGTTTTATAAATTAAAAACAGCTCCGTCGCTAAAAAAGCGATTTGTGACGGATCGAAAACTGAATTTTGAGATCGTTTTTTGTACCGCGCGAGGGCATTTTCAAAGGTAGCACGGTGCGGTTCACGCAAAAATCTTTCATTTTCTGCTACCTTTCCGGAAATATATAATTAGTGGAGGTTTTATCAATTCAAAACAGCTCCGTCGCTAAAAAATCGATTTTTTACGTATCGAAAACTGAAGTTTCAGTTCGTTTTTTGGACCGTGCGAGGGCATTTTCAAAGTTACGATGGTGCGATTCATGCTAAAATTTTTCTTTTTTTACTACCTTTCCGAAAATATATAATTAGTGGAGGTTTTATTAATTCAAAACAGCTCCGTCGCTAAATAAGCGATTTTTTACGTATCGAAAACTGAAGTTTCAGTTCGTTTTTTGATCCGTGCGAGGGCATTTTAAAAGTTACGATGGTGCGATTCATGCTAAATTTTTCTTTTTTTACAACCTTTCCGAAAACATATAATTAGTGGAGGTTTCATTAATTCAAAACAGCTCCGACGCTAAAAAAGCGATTTTTTACGTATCGAAAACTGAAGTTTGAGTTCGTTTTTTGATCCGTGCGAGGGCATTTTAAAAGTTAGGAGGGTGCAGTTCACGCTACAATCTTTCTTTTTCTGCTACCGTTCTGAAAATATATAATAAAATAAAGTTTTATCAATTAAAAACAGCTCCGTCGCTAAAAAAGCGATTTGTGACGGATCGAAAACTGAATTTTGAGATCGTTTTTATAACCGCGCGAGGGCATTTTAAAAGTTAGGAGGGTGCGGTTCACGCAAAATTCTTTCTTTTTCTGCTACCTGTCCGAAAATATATAATAAAATAAAGTTTTATCAATTCAAAACAGCTCCGTCGCTAAAAAAGCGATTTGTGACGGATCGAAAACTGAATTTTGAGATCGTTTTTTGAACCACGCGAGGGCATTTTCAAAGGTAGCAGTATGCGATTCACGCTAAAATCTTTCTTTTTCTAATACTTTTCCGAAAATATATAATAAGTTCAAGTTTTATAAATTAAAAACAGCTCCGTCGCTAAAAAAGCGATTTGTGACGGATCGAAAACTGAATTTTGAGATCGTTTTTTGTACCGCGCGAGGGCATTTTCAAAGGTAGCACGGTGCGGTTCACGCAAAAATCTTTCATCTTCTGCTACCTTTCCGGAAATATATAATTAGTGGAGGTTTTATCAATTCAAAACAGCTCCGTCGCTAAAAAAGCGTTTTTTTACGTATCGAAAACTGAAGTTTGAGTTCGTTTTTTGAACCGTGCGAGGGCATTTTTAAAGTTAGGAGGGTGCGGTTCACGCTCAAATCTTTCATTTTCTGCTACCTTTCTGAAAATATATAATAAGTCAAAGTTTTGTTAATAAAAAAAAGCTCCGTCGCTAAAAAAGCGGTTTTTTACGTATCGGAAATGAATTTTGAGATCGTTTTTTGAACCGTGCGAGGGCATTTTCAAAGGTAGCAGGGTGCGGTTCACGCAAAAATCTTTCATTTTCTGCTACCTGTCCGAAAATATATAATAAAATAAAGTTTTATCAATTCAAAACAGCTCCGTCGCTAAAAAAGCGATTTGTGACGGATCGAAAACTGAATTTTGAAATCGTTTTTTGAACCACGCGAGGGCATTTTCAAAGGTAGCAGGGTGCGATTCACGCTTAAATCTTTCTTTTTCTAATACTTTTCCGAAAATATATAATAAGTTAAAGTTTTATAAATTAAAAACAGCTCCGTCGCTAAAAAAGCGATTTGTGACGGATCGAAAACTGAATTTTGAGATCGTTTTTTGAACCGCGCGAGGGCATTTTCAAAGGTAGCACGGTGCGGTTCACGCAAAAATCTTTCATTTTCTGCTACCTTTCCGGAAATTTATAATTAGTGGAGGTTTTATTAATTCAAAACAGCTCCGTCGCTAAAAAAGCGATTTTTTACGTATCGACAACTGAATTTTGAGTTCGTTTTTTGAACCGTGCGAGGGCATTTTCAAAGTTAGGAGGGTGCGGTTCATGCAAAAATCTTTCATTTTCTGCTACCTTTCCGTAATTATATAATTAGTGGAGGTTTCAATAATTCAAAACAGCTCCGTCGTTAAAAAAGCGATTTTTTACGTATCGAAAACTGAAGTTTGAGTTCGTTTTTTGAACCGTGCGAGGGCATTTTTAAAGTTAGGAGGGTGCGGTACACGCTTAAATCTTTCTTTTTCTGCTATCTTTCTGAAAATATATAATAAGTTAAAGTTTTATAAATTAAAAACAGCTCCGTCGCTAAAAAAGCTATTTGTGACGGATCAAAAACTGAAGTTTGAGTTCGTTTTTTGAACCGCGCGAGGGCATTTTCAAAGGTAGCAGGGTGCGGTTCACGTTTAAATCATTCATTTTTTGCTACCTTTCCGGAAATATATAATAAGTTAAAGTTTTATAAATTAAAAACAGCTCCGTCGCTAAAAAAACGATTTTTTACGTATCGAAAACTGAAGTTTGAGCTCGTTTTTTGAACCGTGCGAGGGCATTTTCAAAGTTACGATGGTGCGATTCATGCTAAAATTTTTCTTTTTTTACTACCTTTCCGAAAACATATATTTAGTGGAGGTTTTATCAATTCAAAACAGCTCCGTCGCTAAAAAAGCGATTTTTTACGTATCGAAAACTGAAGTTTGAGTTCGTTTTTTGAACCGTGCGAGGGCATTTTCAAAGGTAGCCAGGTGCGGTTCATGCAAAAATCTTTCATTTTCTGCTACCTTTCTGAAAATATATAGTAAGTTAAAGTTTTGTTAATAAAAAACAGCCCCGTCGCTATAAAACCGGTTTTTTACGCACCGACAACTGAATTTTGAGTTCGTTTTTTGAACCGCGCGAGGGCATTTTCAGAGTTAGGAGGGTGCGGTTCACTCTTAAATCTTTCTTTTTTTAATACCTTTCCGAAAACATATAATTAGTGAAGGTTTTATTAATTCACAACAGCTCCGTCGCTAAAAAACCGATTTTTGACGTATCGGAAACTGAATTTTGAGATCGTTTTTTGAACCACGCGATGGCATTTTCAAAGGTAGCAGGGTGCGGTTCACGCGAAAATCTTTCTTTTTCTGCTACCTTTCCGAAAATATATAATTAGTTAAAGTTTTATTCACCAAAAACAGCTGCGTCGCTAAAAAAGCGATTTTTTACGGATTGAAAACTGAATTTTGAGTTCTTTTTTTTAACCGCGCGAAGGCAAGTTCATCTAATGAATTCGCTTGTTACATACCATTGATTTTTTATAACTAAACCTTGAAAAAAAAAAAAAAAAAAATAAATAAATAAATAAATAAATAAATAGAGTATTTTTTTTGTCCGCGGCTCAGGACTCCCGACATCATTGTTTTGAAGTAAACAATCAAAGATTTTGGGGTTATTTTATTGTAAACACATAGGTAAACGAAACAATATGTTTAGATTCGTATCCGATATAATCAAATTACTTATTTTCAATAGTGAGAGTATTGAAAAAACTAAAATTTTATCAATAAACGCGAAATACAAACATGTTTACCTTGACCGTTTCCCTCGAGTTTTTCGGCTCTTTCTTTTCGCAAAAAGCTTCTTCCGTCGTTTTGCAGGAATATCACCTTCGTTTGATTCGTCTATCCCAATGTTTTTATCACTCATTGTTAAAAAACTGTTGTTTTTTAACTCAATCACTCACACTTAATTTTAACGCGTAAAATTAACCTATAAACTTATGTTAAATAAACTTATTCACTAAATAATCAAATAAATAAATAAAAAATAAAAAAGCTAGAAGCAGTGTCTATTATCTCTCAAAAATATCGTTAGATTTGCTAGATCCAAGAATATAATTGAAACGTGTAATAAAAAATCAGCGAAAAAGCCTTATCTTGTAACACAGACAAATTAGTCGAGTGTTGACACGATTAGGCGCGAAAGCTCTGTAGATATCACCTGACCTTTCGCTTTCCCGCGGTTTTATGACAAGAGAAAAGTGACAGTTGATAACGCGGCAATTTGATATGTATTAACTATTTTTGAAATTATAAAGCTGCTTACTTTTAAATATTAGGAAACCATTTCTAATAAATTAATTATATGAATATAAAAATTTATAGCAGCAAATAAAACTATTTAAAAACTGGAAAAAAAAAAAAATGCATGGGTTGCTCCACGCTTGTTTGAAAATTTTTTTTTTCTTCCATCATGAAAAATTGTGCTCATTTCTACGCATCAGATATAAATGGTCGATTCAAGCTAGGCTCCGCCCCTCATAATTGCTGCTCAACTATATATACATACGTATGTTTTCATTTATATGCACAGGCCGGATAGTGACCGCTGTACCATGTGAAAAATTTGTAAAGTAATATTCACACCCTCTATCAGCGCAAATCACGCGCAATCCTCCCACGTATTCAAAAAAATCATAATAATCCATTTTTTAAATATTTCTGTTTCTAAATAACTCATCAATAAATACTTTGCTAGGTTTCCGCACCTCTTACAAAATAACCCATCCTAAAGAAATCACCGGGGGGTCAGGTCTTATATGTCAGTTTGGCAGAAACCTTTTTTTCTAAAAAAAATAAAGGGGTCATTCAATTTTTTTTTTTTTTTTTTTGCATTTTGAAAATGTCCGGACGGTCATGTCTGATTGAATTTTATAAGTTTAGCGTGAAATTGAACCATATTTAAAAATATCCACTATGTATTTATTTATATTTTAGCTATCTAATTATTTATATTTTATTTAATATAATTATAGTAGTGTTTTAATTTTACTGTTTTTTGTTGTTTTTTTTCAATCGTGTGAAGTCTATTTTGAACTTATTGAGTTGCGGTTCACTTAGAATACTTCCTTATTTCATTACCTTTCTAACAACCCATGATTTGTATAGTTTTAACAAATAAAAAAAGTTTAAGTTAGCTAAAAAGAGCGATGTTTTGTTTCATTGGTTTTTCTAACTGTGCGAGAGCATTTTTGTAGATACAGGGTTTCGGTAGTTGCAAAAAAATTCCTCTTTTCAATACCTTTAGAAAGATTTATTATTTGTATCGATTTTATAAATCCAAAACATTCCAAGGTACTGAATGAGCGCAAAGAGCGGTTTCTTACGATTACAAAATATATAATTTTTTTTGGTTTTGAGTTCGTAATTTTCATGGCTTTTGACAAACTAAAATTGAATGAAATCAACAAAAGATTGGAGCTAAAAAAATAATTATTTTATCTACTGTTTTTTTTAATCGATAAACGATTTTTTTGCGGAGCATTAGTTGGTTAAAAAAATCATGGTTTAGTGATTTTTGGGCATGTATAATGTACATACATAAAGGTTCATCGACGATTTCCGACTGAGAAAACAAGCCCGAGAGTGGGAAGTGCCTAACGGCCGAGTCCATGAATCGCTGCGGAGCGAGCGTTTCCAAGACAATCTGCCATGCAGTCGGAACTCACACCGTAACAGCTGTCGCTAAGCCCCGGGGACCCAGCAACTCACAAAAATATGTACGCCCTTGTATTTTTGCATCGACGCCATCTACGGTCGGGCGGCGAACTAGATATCCGCTCTGTTTTATCCCGAAAGACTAAAATCACAACAACCAGCCGGCTGAAATAGTTCCATACTAAATGTGGCCGCTAGAATCCACCAATTGTTACGAAAAAAATACCAAAAAATTCGTTATTTCAGCCTACAGGTCCCTTACTATCTGGTTTTTTCATCAAGTGAAGGAATAATTCGCAGTAAGTAATTCTTTGTCATCGGCATTAACATGCGCAGCAGACGCTGATTTTACCGAGATTTTCAATCATTGTTTACAAGCATTTAGAAAAATTTTTCGGGAAAACCATATAGTAAGGGACCTGTACAATAATTTTAACTATTTTTTGAGATTTTTTTGGGAATGATTAAATCATTATTGAAAGCGTATTTTGTCTGGAACTTTTTCCACGCGCCCGTAATGCATCGTTAGGTGGCGCTCTCCGCGCGGTAGGCAGCACTCTTAAGATAATTGCATATGAAGACTCCACTGACTCAAAGTCTTAACTCGGTCTTGGTGCCTAATAGTGTGTAATCTGTGTTTTTGATAAAAAATCTAATTGGGTCACTTTAGGAGCAGGATCAAAAAAATAAAGTATCTGGCTGTGTCCAAAAGAGTATTTACATCAAGCAAGAGTCCTGTGATAAGATATTTTCAAGATATAAATGTTTATGTGTTTGTGTGTTACATTTTATTCATCAAAATCTGTTCAGAACTTCAAAAACCATTTTCTCAAATATGTGATTTTTGAGAAAATGAGGGCATTGCTCGTAAAGCCAAAATTTTTCCAGACAGCGGATGGACCCATGACTTTGCACACTTGTTGTACATGTGAACCCTCATGAGCGCAACCTCAGGCCACCAAATCTAAGCATTATTAAGCTGATTGCACATCATAAATTTTTTTTTTTTTTTTTTTTTTTTTTTAATTTATTTATTATCATCAACGGACACTAGGTATCCTTTTACAAACATAACTTAACAAAAATAGAGTATGGTAATTTAACAGAAATATAAAGTATAATATAATAAGTTAATTTAAATTCGAGTCGTCTACAATTGATGGTTAAGTATATCTATAAACGAAGGATTTACAATTCATTTTATATTGACTTATATTTTCACAATTTCTCAATTCAATTGGTGAAGTATTCCACTCTCTTCTCATTCTATTTATCACAGCAAAAAATTCAAAATCTGTAGATGATTTTCTTTCCACTAAGGATCTAAGATTTCTGATATCAACATACACAGAGCGATACACAAATAGGTCATTAATAGCATCAATATTAACAAAACCTCTCAAGATCTTAAAAGTGAGAAATAAATCATTTTATAAATGCTGGGATTTGATAGAACAAACATCAAATCTCTTCGCAATAAGACTATAATCATGGTTAAAAAAATTCATAGGATCAAATCTAAGCATTATTAAGCTGATTGCACACCATAAATTGATTAAAAAGATAAAAACTATAAAAATTTTTACCATATTAAGCAATTTTAGAGTGTGCAAGTAGCTTGATAGTGCTTGTATTTGGTTGCTTGAGGTTCCGCTCATGAGGGTTCACATGTACAACAACTGTGCCAAGTCCTGGGTCCATCCGCTTTAATGAAAATTTTTGACTTTACGAGCAATTAATTTTCATAGCCTAAATAAGCTGCATTTTATAAAACTTATAAAAACACTTATTTTAATTTTCTAAATGTAAAAAATTATGTAAAAATGTGTGTATATTATGGAAAAAAATATCTTTTTAAATAAATAATTTTTAAAAAAGTTACAAAATTTTTTCTGTGGTTTTTTTTTTAGGTATATGTACCTCGTTAATGCACCTCAATAAGTTGAAGAATTGCGATAATAATCCTTATAAACTAACCGCACTCCGAGTCCAACTAGCACTTCGATCGGTGTCGCGACAAAACGTCAAAACGACGAAACGTCAACGACAAAACAACAAGTCACATAACGTCAGGTGAAACAAAACGTCAAATGACAAAACGTCAAGAGACAAAACGTCAAATAGTCCTAGTTTGGGTCACAAATTATGAAGAAGACAAAAAAATTTGTTTATTTTATTATATAATATTTTATTGTAACTCTTTAACAACAATTTTCTTCGCAATATCATTGTTTATTTTGTTTTACCTGATACATTTGCGGTACACTTTGTAATAATGCTCATGGACGAATCAGCGGATTTTAAAGCTAATTTTTTAATTTTACTTTTGACTTTCAAAACTTCTAAGTCACTTTTTTCAACAATATGATTATGAGTTATTTGTACTCTAGTATCGATGACCGATCCGCTTTTTCTGTCAGAGGTTGTTAATATTTTTGCTTAACAATTTTTTTCCTCATACAGTGCACATCTCTAAAATACAGAATCTTTATTACGATAATACTCTCTGTAAACAAAATTATTATGAATCAAATTTTTCTTTCCTTTTTGACTGATAATAAAACTCAAACCAATTATGAAAACGATGTTTACAGTCGTAGAACTGACTTGATACTAAATATTCAATTTATTACAAATGAAAACATGACAACATTTTACCTATAATTCTAATACATACATTACGTTTATTACACCAGTATGTATTAAACGATTAAATTAGATTATTTTTAATTTTTAATTAAACATTCTGATCAAAAAATAAAAAATGTTTATAACCTACTTTAAAAATGTTTTTTTGACATTTTGTCACTTGACGTTTTGTAACTTGACATTTAGTGTCATTTGAAATTTTGTCGTTTGTCGTTTTGTCTTTTGACGTTTTATCCGGGAATCCTCTGATCGACGTAATACCGGCTGGAGCCCCTTCTGAATGCACCAACAACAGCATGTTTATCAAAACCGGCAACACAGCATGATATAATTTGATGAGCGCACTACTGCAATGTCACCGACTACACCTACTTGCACTATACCAACCTCGTGCGCCGCCGCTGACCAGCCGACCAACCGATTTCAAAAACAACGATACAGCAACATTCACATCAAGGACAGAAGCAGTTCACCAGTAAAATATAAACTTTTCTCATACAATATTTTTGTGTACTAAATAAGTGTATTTCCAGAATTTAAATTTTATTTAATATTCAGACATTATCTTGGAATTAATAAAACTTTCTCAACTACTTAACGATGCTTTTTTTTTACAATACTTAAATATTATTTGAAAATTTAGTAAAAACTTTGGCAACATGCTTATTTAACTTCATTATCACTTTTTAATATTTATAAAACTTTTATATTTATTGTAAGATTAATTTTAAGTAATTCTTAATATTTATTGTACAAACTTTATGAATTGAAATTCAAGATAGGCTTGATTTGTAAATTTCTCCGTAACATACATGATGTTCTAATGTTCTAATGTTAAATCTACTTGTTCAGTATTTAATTTAAATATTCGCGCCGCGCGCTGTTATCAACTCTCGGCGGCGCGGTCTCTCGACGTCTTTCTTTTTTTTCTCTCTCTCTCTCTCTCTTGTAAGCTCTGGTTGGCTCCGAGTATCGCTCCTGGTGTTTGCGCCTCGTTGCAGTATTTTCTGAGTGATTTCTTCTAGTGAAGCGGCTTCGGGTGGTTTTTTTTTTGACTTTTTCATGTTTTTTTTTTTTTTTTTTTTAATACTTATTTATAGTCGCGACTTTTTATGCTCTGTATGGGCTTATTGACGACTTTGTCTCTACACTGCTTCGCATTAGCCCATGGCCCATATGGACCATGTGGAGTACGGGAAACTTTTTCATGTTACTGCGATGTTTGCATAGTAATTAACTTTTAAAAAACTCATTTATTCAAAGTTAGGTTAGTGCAAAATTTTTTGCGGCATCAGTGTGTGGGCGCGCAAAGTGCCTTATGTCTTGCTTACAATAGTGCGCACATAGTGAACCCAGTGAAGCCAGTGCAAATCTGCGTGAATATTCGATTCTACCTAGGCTGCGAATTTATTGGCTGGCAACCCGACTTACCGTGGAGCCTGTACGGTGAACCATAACCTCACACTGTTGTGGATGATTGTTTTCGACAACTTCCACCCCTTGTCTGCGGTTTTTATGGGCTGACTATTCATAGTCTGCTACTACTTGCTAGCATCTTTCCGTGGTCCATACCACACTGTGATATGACCACTGACCAATTATTGACCTTTTGCACTTACCTGTGGCCTGACCACAGGTTGACTAGAACTTCTCGTCCATATATTCACGAGCTCTTTTGCAGTACTTACTAAAGCCTCCAAAATTTGAATCCTTTGGATTGCCGCACCTAAACTTGAGTGTACTACTCGCGTGCTGTATCTTGGGAATTATACTTGTAGTTTTTTACTTCTCTGTTCTCTTCAGCCATGATGTTCGTTGAAGACACCTGCTCGATCTGAAACAAGCCCAAACTCCCAAGAAACCTAATTCAGCCATGCTCAGTGTGCAATCTACTCTTTCATACTCAGTTTATCAAGTTCTCGTTAGATACTATAGATGGTATCCCCGTGGAAATCTGTCAAGTATATGAAACAAGGAAGGAAACCACCAAAGACTCTCCATCCACAAGTTCTACCGTTCTGAGTACACCCTCTGATACACCAACCCCAGCACAAGCTCCGATTACCACCGATGCTACTCTCCGGTTACTATAAGAAAAGATCAAGGACCTCAAGAAGTCAGTTAATGGGTGACTCGATGGCATTGACACAAAACTTGAGGGACTTGACGCAATTCCTGACTTAGTCAAAAGAGTTGATAATGCCAAGACAGAATTGGAAGAAGTCAAGCATGAATTAGCCGATATCAAGCAAAGGCAAGAATCGCCATCTAATCAGTCAGCTTCGCATGAGAATCTGGAGCTTGTTAACAAAGTTCTAAGCCTTGAAAGAAAGAATGCTGAATTATCGAATCCCCTCACTCTTGTCTCCACTTCTAGAACGTCAAACTCCAATGATATTGTGATTGGTGACCTGACCGTGCAACCTGGTGCCGACCTCAAAGCACTGGTTCTGGTAGTGTTAAAAACTGTCCATGCTGACATTGATGCACGTGAAGTCATCTCGGCTAGACTACTGATTAGCAAGACTGCTACGAAGAAAGCACCTGCTAGTATGGACCTACCTGATCAGGACAATCAAACACAGCGGTCTCCTGCTGCTCCTGCCGCATCATCACCACGCCAATCTCGTCTTTCATCTATAATTGCCACGCTCAGCTCTCGGCCACTGCTTTTGGAGATAATCAAAAGCAAAATTCAACTTGGCAAACTACACACCACAGCGATGACAACAAATCTCGCCACTGGTATTTAACCAACTGCTATCAAGCATGGCCTGATCAACATCAATGAATGTCTGCCAAGGAAAATCTTTAATCTTCGCTGCACCGTTTACAGGAAATCACAGCAGAAGAACTCCGGCTTCGTGACTTTCGTCCGCAATGGGCACATTTATGTAAGGAGGAAGAAGGGAGACGTTCCTACGCTAATTCACTCCGAGCAAGATCTGCACCGGTTTTTACAATAATAGGTTTACTATTACATCTTCTCTCTCGTGGTAATAATTCATACGCATCATATCATTACAGTTTTGTTAATCCTTCACCCTTTCATCCCTCTATAAGCTTCTCTCTCCCTTGTTTTACCTTCAAACATACCTCACACCTCTCAGAACTCTTTGCGGATGCAGGGAGATACACTTCGTGTCTGTTATTTTAATGCGAACTCTCTGCGCAGCCATATTGAGCAGGTCAGGCTTTTCCTTTTGACGCAACCCTTGATACATCTAATAGCTTTTGCTGAGACCTAGCTAAGCCCTACGATTGAGGACACGCTTGTCGCACTGGATGGTGGTTATGTCGTCCTTAGGTGGGACCGCAATACTCAAGGGAGTGGGGTTGCTCTCTTTGTGCATGAATCGCTTTCGGTCAAGCACCTCTGCTCGTCAACTACGGAATGAGACGGTAAACCGGGTCACCCTGAATATTTGTTTGCTGAGGTTTCCATTAGAGGAAGTGACCCTGTGTTTGTTGGTGTGCTGTATAGACCCCCTGGGGCCCCTTTGTTGCTGGTACCAATTTTGTCTGATCTGCGTGATACTATGCACACGTATGGCTCCAAAGTTATCCTCGGTGACTTAAATGCTAACCAGCTGTCAGACTCAGATGCAGATGCGGTTTTTGTGCGTAAATTTATTGATGAGAACTCATTATTTTCTGTGCCATATGGGGCTGCACACCACACCTCTCACTCGGATACCTAGTTTGACCTATGTCTTGTCAATGCTCCTGATACTGTGACTTAATACTGCAAGACTGATACTCCATTTATTGCTTGGCATGACTTACTGACGGCTTCTCTTGACATTCAAACGCCGCAACTGATGACTGATATTACACTTACCGTGACTTTAAATCTGTGAATACTGAGGCTTTGAATGATTATTTGCTTAAATGTGATTGGTCGGTTGTCACGGATGGGACGAGCTCTCTTAGTGCGAGGTTGGATTGTTTGTATGCTAATCTTTATGCTGCTCTTGACGTATTTGCTACACTGAAAACTCTCAAACATAGAAATCGCCATCCGTGTTTCACCACCTACCATCGCTCATTGAAATCTGAGAGAGATAGACTCTACAGACGCTACAGACGCTCGAGACTTGATATTTAATTACTCCTATATAGACAAGCACGTGATTCTGCTCATGAGCAGATTGAGTCTGCAAAACTCAACTTTTACTACCACAGACTCAGGACATCTCTGACCCTAAACAGCTCTGGAAGGATCTTAGACACCTTGGCATCTCCCCTAGCCCTGATTTCAACTTGGGTGCTTTCTCTGCAGAGGACCTCAACGCTCACTTTGCCTCTGTTTCGTTTGACTCCACAGCACCGGATCTCTCTCATTTTCTGAACAACTTGGAAAATGAGAGGGATGGTGGTGTCTTTGATTTTTCCACTGTGACGATGGGTGAAGTCACTGCTGCTGTTGGCCAGTCGTTGTCTCAAGCAATGGGTGTTGACTCTCTTCCGCAGAGCTTTATTCAATCAGCATTCCCATCCATAGGCCCTATCATCCACAATATCTTCAATACTTCCTTATCCACATCAACATTCTCTGAGCGGTGGAAACAGTCTATTGTTATTGCTCTCAACAAAGTTCCCTCTCCATCTTGCCTGAATGATTTCCATCCGTTCTCTTTGCTTTGTTTTTTGTCTAAAGTACTTGAGAGGCTGGTTTATGACCAGATTGCTTCGTTTGTTGAATCACAGGGACTGATGGATGGGCACCAGGCAGGTTTTAGAGCAGGGCACAGTACACAGACTGTACTACTGAAACTTACAGACGACATCCAAGTGGGCATGGACAGGAGGCAGGTGACTGCACTGTTGCTCTTTGATTTCAGCAAAGCCTTTGACTCGGTCTCTCACGTATTGCTACTTGAGAAACTGCAATCCCTTGGCTTTTCGCACAGGGTTTTGCAATGGATTGCTTCCTATCTGTCAGGCCACTCGCAAGCGGTGAAAGCTGAGGACCGGAGTTTTACATCTTTTTGTCCCCTAAATAAGGGTGTGCTCCAGGGCTCTGTATTGGGTCCTCAGCTTTTTTCTGTGTTTGTCGCTGACATTCCCCTGGGTCTCGGCCATGGTGTTTGTCATGTGATTTATGCGGACGACCTTTAGATTTACGTGCGCTGCCGAGTCGAGGACATACGTATCATTCTGGACAGACTGAGCCGAGGTGCTGAGCATGTTGCAGGCTGGGCTACCGAGAATGGGCTGATTTTGAATGCTGGCAAGACCAAGGCCATGCTTTTGGGTACCGCGTCTTATGTCAATACAGATTGGGTATTCGCACCCTGCAGTTTGGGGAGTGCACTGTCCCGTTTGTTTCGTCTACACGTAGTCTGGGGTTGGTGCTGGACTCCAAGCTGACCTGGAAAGATCATGTTCGGTATGTCTGTCGCAGAGGTAATTCTCTCATGTACCGTCTTAACCACTTCAGACGCAGCACCACTTTTGAACTGCGGAAGCACCTCATACAAAACCTCCTTTTTCCTGTTGTTGACTATTGCTGCCTTGTTTATCGGAATATCTCAGATGAACAGGACCTGATGCTGCAGCGTGTGCTCAATCGTGGGATCAGATACATATTTGGGGCTAGGAAGAGCGATCACATCACTCCTTTCAAACGTGAGCTTGGCTGGCTCTGAGTGTCGGGTAGTAGAGACTACTTTGCGGCCTGTTTGCTCTATAAAATACTGAATTCAGGAATTCCGTCTTATTTGGCGAATTTTTTTATTGAAAAGCACAGCTCGCGTCCGAGGAGGGTGGTGAATCAGCAGGCTTTAGATACATTGATTGTTTTCTATTTTCGCATAGAGTCCTTAAAACGCTCATTTCATGTATCAACTACCTACATTAGGAAAAGTTTACCCCCTTATATTCGCCAGGCATCATCATTTGCAACTTTCAAACATCTCATTAAATCACGCATCTTTACTACCGAGGGAGAAGGTTGAGTACTCTGTGCCGCAAAAAAACTAAACTATGTAAGAATTTGTAGTGCTACTAGTGGCTGATTTGCGATGACTTTTTTGCTGGCACAGATTGTATTAAATTAAATTTAATTAGATTACCAAAGTTTGTTATAACTGATGTATACCTTTATTTTCATAACAACAAAATGTACAACCAATAAACTCATCAAAATCAAATCAAAAATTAAATCTCTCTGCTCGACGATGGTCGCGCGGTTTCATTGGTTTTTTGGTTAGCTTAGCATACCTCGTGCTCGCTAAATTTCTCTCATTCTTTTACTCGCTAAAACGTCTTAATTCACCACAAAAGTGATCCTTAAGTGCCGAAGAAATTCCAAGTGCTTAGGAGTCAAGATTCAAGAGGCCGAAAGAATTCTGAGAGCATTCAAATTCGCTCCTCAACCAACATAACCTGGACGTCACCGCGTGATCTACGTGAACTCCGGTGATCATCACCACTTCTGGAACACTCACTCTTCACCCAGACTTTCATCACCTCTTCGGCAAACTCAACGTTAGACAGACTCTTCAAGAATAATCAACTACGAAGAGATTCTCATCAAGGTACCTTTGTTGACAAGTACAGCCCCCAAGGTATTTCTCCATTTTCTATCAAGGGTTTCTCAGCCAATCACTATTTTTAGAAGAAAATTAGTTCATGTAATTTCCTCAATTTGTTTTCTGTAAACCTGTAAATAGCTTAGAGTTTAATGATAAAATTAAGTTGTATATAAAAGGTTGTTGGTTATTTCTCACTCCCCCACCTGCACTCATAAAAAATCAGCTCAATAATTAACATTTGGTCCTTCGAGCCGGATAAAGTAGGTGGCTGTGAGAAAATTTTCAACTAAAAAGCCTTTTTAAGTTAGATTTGTCAATATTAGGTTAGGGATAACTGATATTTATCCTATTCCTCAACTACAAGGTCGGGTATTGGGTGATCAAGACTTGATGCAATCAATCCAGGGTATTTTTCTGGTTCTAGTAGCACAGCCAGTGTCTACACTGACTACCCAGAAGCTCAAGTTGCTCATCGGATCCTCATCACTAGTTCCGGTAGCACAGCCAGTGTCTACGCTGACTACCTAGAAGCTCAAGTTGCTTATCGAATACTCCTCATTAGTTCTAGTAGCACATCCAGCTGACTCCAGGAAGGAAAAACAGCAAGAAAAGGAGGATTTGGGCCTCTTACAGAAAAGTCACTTATCCAGGAACTCCACGGAAGATCTTAACATAGATAAAGGCTTAACAACTCCTATCAGCACACCAGGCGAATCTATCATCCCAGGTATTGTAATTGATGACTCGAACGTGGTTGATCCCAAAGCAAAGAAAACTCGCTCTACCTCACCCTCAGCCGGGCCAGCTGATCTGGTGATTAAAATCACCATCTCACATCTCAGTGGGGCAGACTGGAGGCAATGAAATATCTTGGTGAGAACGTCGAGAAATTTAAGTAAAAGCTGCCTTGGTAAGGCAATGGAGCAAGAAGGCCAACCAGATCAATGACGCGTTTCAAAAGGAACACTCTTTTTTAGAAAGCTCGCGCCCAGCGTCGATGGTGAACGATCCTTAATTTGTGAACTCGGCAGCTGCTCAAATGGCCCGAGGTTATACAAACGTCATGCTGGAGGTTTCTTTATTGGAACAAGAGCTCATCCCGGAACCACTCAACGTCTCTTGCAACTACTCAAGCGGGGGAACATCGACGCACGAGGTTCCCAGAGATCAAACTGCCTCGTTTCTCGGGGGCGTATTCAGATTGGCGCAGGTTCAAGGAGACGTTTACAACGTTGGTGCTCGACGATGACCGACTTACAGACCTGGAGAAGTTGCATCATCTTTTCAGCTCACTCGGAGATCAGCCCAAGGGACTCATCTCTGGTATGCCGCTCATCGGGGATTCTCTCAAACCATCCTGGGAAACACTCATAAACAGGTATGACAATAAGAGGTACGTAATAGGGTGAGGCGTTTTTGGGTCATTTTCGAATATCGACTTTTAATAGCGATAGAAGTTTCACTTTATACCTAACTTGAAAGTTTGCGAAGTCCGGACGCGCTTGGTTGAAATTTACTGTTGTACCAAGCGACATATATGTGATTTTTGTCGTATTTTTAGCTATTTTAATGATTTTTTTAAAAATCTGCTTGATTTTCATAAAAATTAATTATTTTGAGGCCCATAACTCATCATTATAATAAATATGCATCTAATAAACACCTTTTTATGATTACAGAGTCCAATAGTGTAGTCACAAATTTTGTACATGCCTAGAAAGTTGATTTTTTCACTCATTTTGGCCGTTTTTTAACAATTTTTGATGAATTTTTAAAAATTGAAGAAACGGTCTTTCAGAGTCTAGTAAGCGGGATTTTCTTTCTCAAACATTATATTTTTGAAAAAAAAGTTTTTGCACACCTCCATTATACCCTGAAAAAAATTGGCGGGCCTAAATAATAAGAGTGTTTTGCGATAATACAATTACTTAAAAAGTATTTAATTACTTATACTTGCCGCTTTCGAGTGAACGAGAAAAATTTTTTTTTGCATTTTTTACCATACAAATTCCATAGATGAACTTAAAAACTTTTAAACAAACAAAAATTTTACCCATCCATTTCTATTAGTAATACATTAACAAGCGTTCAATGATTTAAAAAAGTTTCTAACCTATGAAATAGAGACTTTTTAAAGGGCCTTTGGACTATCGAAGAGAGTAGTTTAGGAACTAAAAAATTATCTAAAGAACTAAAAAGTATATCAAATATAGAATTGATAAATAATTTATCCAGCAAGGTTCTTGTAGAATGGGAATTTTCCAAATTTCCATGTCACACCGTAGCAGTTGAACGACTCGTCAAACTAGTAACTAAAGCATCTAGAAAAACTTGTGGCGAAGGAAACAGAAATGGATTTATTGAAGCGGTCTCTTTATTGCGAAAAAGCTTCTCAAGATTTGATCTCAGAAAAACAATTTGAATATAAAATAATTTTATGTACGAATAATTAGATTGTAAATAAAAAATATCCTCAAAGTCTAATAAGCTAGTATTAAATATTTAACAAATCTGTTTCGCAAATAATGAACTTTCAAAATTGTTTAATAGTTTTTGTGCACATGAGTATGATTTAAAGTTGACAGTTTTCTTAGAGATCGATAAAAATGTTTATTATTATTCAAATTATTTATATTTTAAGTAATTTAATTTAGTTTTAAGTATTTTATTTTTTTCATTGTTCCAAGTTACTTAAAATTGCTTGATTTCTTTTTTTAATTTAATTCAAACGCGGTAAAACAAATTTTAATTTAATCATAAATTTTTTTGTAAATAAAGCAGAAAAGCACTATTTTTATAAAAAAAACAATGCAAACTTGGTTTGAAACTATAATTTTTTAGTTTCCAAACTACTCTCTTCGATAGTCCAAAAGTTCTTTAAAAAGTCTCTATTTTATAACTTAGCAACTTTTTTAAATCATTGAACTCTTGTACCTGTATTATAAATGGAAATTAATGAGTAAAATTTTTGTTTGTTTGCAAGTTTTTAAGTTCATCTATGGTATTTGTATGGTGAAAAATGCAAAAAAAAATTTTCTCGTTCACTCGAAAGCGGCAAGTATAAGTAATTAAATACTTTTTAAGTAATTGTATTATCGCAAAACACTCTTATTATTTAGGCCCGCCAATTTTTTTCAGGGTTTAATGGAGGTGTGCAAAAAATTTTTTTCAAAAATATAATGTTTGAGAAAGAAAATCTCGCTTAGTGGACTCTGAAAGACCGGTTCCTCAATTTTTAAAAATTCATAAAAAATTGTTAAAAAACGGCCAAAATGAGTGAAAAAATCAACTTTCTAGGCATGTACAAAATTTGTGACAACACTATTGGACTCTGTAATCATAAAAAGGTGTTTATTAGATGCATATTTATTAAAATGATGAGTTATGGGCCTCAAAATAATTAATTTTTATGAAAATCAAGCAGATTTTTTAAAAAATCATTAAAATAGCTAAAAATACGACAAAAATCACATATACGTCTCTTAGTACAACAGAAAATTTCAACCAAGTGCGTCCAGACTTCGCAAACTTTCAAGTTAGGTATAAAGTGAAACTTCTATCTCTATTAGGAGTCGATATTCGAAAATGACCCAAAAACGCCTCACCCTAGTACGTAATGAGTACCTACCCTGTTGAATGTGCACACGTGTGGCACACGTAACGTTATTTTCAAGTAGATGATTATAAAAAGGAATAAAATATGGATATAGTTAATTATTTAATGATTTTATAGCCTCTTATGTCATAAATAATCAAAAAAATTGTTTTTTTTTTTTTTTATTTTACGTGCTTTTCTTTAACTCACAATGTTTCGTCGTTGTCGTCGTACGTTCAAAACTGCCAAGCTCTAGAACTTGGAGCTTGTAAGACCTGGAGGTCTGAAATTTGGCAGAGAGTCTAGGTTCGGATGACAATACATGAATCCGTAGTCACTTATCGACCTGGACCTCCAGGTCGCCGATGACGGGGGTACTTGAGGGAGTCATCTCCGAGAATTTGGGATAAAGTCTTCGGGGATGACTTTGAGGAAAGTTCTAGAGTATTTATCGAGGCAATTTGAACCTAAGTACCAAGGTCACCGATGATGGGGCGACCCGGGGTACCTGGGGGTCATCTCCGAGAATTCGAATCAAATTCTTGGGATATGACTTAGGATAGATTTCGGAGGTGTTTTAGAGCATATGAGGAAGAAGTTTGAACCTGGAGAGCCAGGTCGACGATAACGGGTGTACCTAGGGAACCTGGAGGTCATCTTCGAGAGATAGGGACAATTTCTGCGGAAATGACTTTAAGAGGTGTTATAGAGTATTTATCGAGGCAACTTAAGCCTAGGTACCCAGGTCGCCGATGACGGTTGTTCCTGAGGAACCTGGAGGTCATCTTCGACAGTTTGGGCCAATTTCTGCAGGGATGACTTAAAAGTTCTGCAATTTTTTTCAACTAAGTTATACTTCTCGAAGATGACCCCCAGGTACCCCGGGTACCCCTATCATCGGTGACCTTGGTACTAATGTTCAAATTGCCTCGATAAATACTCTATATTACCTCTTAAAGTCATTTCCGCAGAAATTGTCCCTATCTCTCGAAGATGACCTCCAGGTTCCCTAGGTACACTCGTCATCGTCGACCTGACTCTCCTGGTTCAAACTTCTTCCTCATATGCTCTTAAACACCTCCGAAATCTATCCTAAGTCATATCCCAAGAATTCAACCCGAATTCTCGGAGATGACCCCCAGGTACCCCGGGTACCCCTATCATCGGTGACCTTGGTACTAATGTTCAAATTGCCTCGATCAATACTCTAGAACTTTCCTCAAAGTCATCCCCGAAAAATTTAGCCCAAATTCTCGGAGATGACTCCCTCAGGTACCCCCGTCATCGGCGACCTGGAGGTCCAGGTCGATAAGTGACTACGGTTTCATGTTCTGTCATCTGAACCTAGACCCTCTGCAAAATTTCAGACCTCCAGGTCTTACAAGCTCCAAGTTCTAGAGCTTGGCAGTTTTGAACGTACGACGACAACGACGAAACATTGTGAGTTAAAGAAAAGCACGTAAAATAAAAAAAAAAACAATTTTTTTGATTATTTATGACATAAGAGGCTATAAAATCATTAAATAATTAACTATATCCATATTTTATTCCTTTTTATAATCATCTACTTGAAAATAACGTTACGTGTGGCTCACACGTGTGGACATTCAACAGGGTACCTTGAGGAACTGTATTCTTTGGCACCAGCTCAACAGAAAAATGTCGAATCGCTTACCAAGCTCACTGACACTGTTTAGTACAGTACCGATACTGGTAAAAAAAAAGAAAATTAAAAGTTTAAATTAAAAATTAAATTAAAAGTAAAATCACTCGGAACTAATAATGTGCCGGGGAGGCCCGCTTATTGCAGCCCGAGCCGAAGGCTCGGGCTGCAACCGCAGCGGGCCTCCCCGGCACACTTTAGTCCCTTGGTGAATAATATACTATTAAATGTTTTTTTTTTAATTTTAGTTATCCCCAGGCTTTAAAAAAAAAAATGATATTTTAATAACTATTAATTTTTTATTTTTCAAACTATTTAATAACTAGGTATAAGGTGAAACTAAAAAAATTGGTAAAATTTACCAATTGATTCCTGACTTGAACAAACAACTTATGACTCCGTTGAGATGAATGATTCTATCGATATTGAAGGACAATTAAAATGAACTAATTTTTTTGTATAATTTTTTTACTGATTTTTAAACATCAAGTATAAAAAAAATTTTTATTTTGATAATTCTGTTATAGCAACTATACAGTAAAAACCCAACTCGCCGTTGGTATCTTACATTTTTAAATGTTTTTTTTTTTTTTTTTAATTTTATCTATCTCGCAGGATTAAAAAAAAATGATATTTCAATAATTATTTATTTGTCAGTTCTCAATTAAAATGAGAGTAAAATAAATTGAAAAGATTTTTTTCTTAGTTATGTGTTGTTGTTGCTCTGCAAAAGAGGTTCTGGCATAAGAACCAAACTATGCTTAAATGAATTTTTTGAGATGTTTTTTTTTTTATCATGCAGTCAAAAATATTTTCTCAAATCTCTGATCTTACTAAATTGTTTTATATTTTTTTCATCATTTTATTTACTTTAAATTTTAACTTTTCAGGCTTGAAGCATAATAGTTGAATTCAAAATTGTATCTATTTGTAAAAAAAAAAACAACTCAAAACACATCACTACGACTAAACTGACTTAAAACCCACACAATTTGAAGGTTTCACAAAAATATTGCGATCTGTAGTTATAACAGATACTGTACCGATAAAATTTTTGGTGATAAAATTTATTATATTAACAATTTTTGCAACATGTCTGACAATTTAAATAACCCCATGAGACATTGATCGCCATCACATTTAAAGGCAGCCAATGTCAATGAACAAGTTGAGGTAGTTGGTATAGAGCGGATAAAACTAAAATTAAACTTTATAGTCAGACAAATTCATCTTGGAAAGTAAACTGAGAACAGTAAACCTTACCCATGTTGGTGTATTGACTCAGAATTTATAAATTCCAATGATGATTTAAATGTATTTATTTGTCTGACAATTTGAATAACCCCATGAGACATTGATCACCATTCACATTTAAACTACCCCAACTTGGTCATTGACATTTGTTGCAGCAATTTTCACTGGATAAATAAACCTCTACAGCACCAGCAGAAGGTTTCACAAGTTCAACTCACTCTAACTCATAGATGATTATCATAGGGAGACTTTAGATATTTTGTTTTGAAAAATTATAGCCAAATATTTTTCTATAATTATTGATGGTTATAACGGTCATAATAGTTATTAATTAAATTATGTTAATAGTGAATTTAGCGTGATGCCGCTATATATTTTATTATATACTACTTTTTTAATTACTTAATTATTTCTTAATCATGTAATAAAATAACTAATATGTATTAGTTATACCAATAGGTATAATAATAACTAATACGTATAAAATAATAATAAATAATATGACCGCTGTCTTCTGCTCAGCTGCTCGGGTCTCGGCGGGTCGGCCTCTTTCGTGCGCGCACCTCACCTGCGCAGCCTGCTCGCATGCCTTGCTGCAGGCTGCAAGAGTGAGACAGCGTTACGTAAGATCCGGTTTAAGCCACATGCAGCGCATGTAGAGAAACCGGATGCTCAGGGACTGGAAACGAAAAAATCTAAAGGAAATCACCGCTTCGAATTTTGAGACGGTCATAACTTCTTAACGCAGAAATTTTTCAGGATGATTTTTTTTTTAATCTTCGCAGGGGATCTTAGGCTACGCGTAGAATATATGGTTAAGGAAAAATAATCATCCTAATAGTGTTTTTTTCATGAACGACCTAACCTAAAACTGAAATTCAAAGTATATAAAGCGGTACCCTTTCACGGTAGTCGGTTTTAAAAACCCACTCGCCGTCCATGGCTACCGCCCTTTAGGATACTCAATTCTAGGTTAATATCAACGTTCAATTTGTACAAAATGTAAGAAATATAAATTTATTTTTTTAGTAACCAAAGTTTTTGTGTTATTATTCAATAATTTAATTTTATTAATAACCTTTGTTTAAAAAAATTATTGCAATATTTATTTATAAAAATTGTACCGTATCATAATTTTCAGACTATTCAAATGTATTATCACAATGTACTTACTCATTTTAGAAAATTTATGCAAAAAATACCGGAAAATATTAATTAAAATATTTTTATTAACTCGAAATTGAATCCGTGAAAAAAAAACCTCGACTTAACAAATGTCAGTTCTTTAACTTTCTATGTTTTATTAGTTATTTTCGACACTTTTCGTAATTGAACATATTCGACAATAAAGTAATAGTACATGAAAAAGTATATGTTACTATAAACATAACTTTTAACAATAAAAATTGATAAACAATACATTATTTATAACAAATAATATCAACATTGTGTAAAAAATATTGTTGTTTTCAGTTTTTCGCATTTTTCCGGATGTTTTTCTCTGGTAACATTATTATTATTTTTTTTTTTCAAAAAATTTAAAATTCAAAGAAAAAAATGAGCCCAAGCAAAATTTTCTAAAAGCATTTTATTTAAGGAGCTGTATACATGAAAAAAAAAAATTTTTCACGTTTTTTGACGATTTCTCCGAAACCATTCAATATTTTTCAAAAAAAAAAAAAAAAAAACCACATATTTTGCACATAAAATGCTAAACTTCCATCAAATATTGTTAAATTTAATTAATTTTTGCGATCAGGAAAAATCAAAAACAAAAAAAGTGGTTTTTTTCTCGAAAAATTTGAGGTTATGTAAAAAAAATGTCAGAACAAAAGTTGTAGGTTTTTTAATTATCTACAACTTTTACATTCCAACTTTTTTAATAAAACGTGTAGTTTCTTCAGAAAATGCGAAAAACCACTTTTCACCCATAAAAACCCACCCCCTTCTTCGATTTCCAAACTGAATTTCCTGAAATTATTTTTCCTTCACATAGAATCATATAAACAACCAACTTCCACAGTTAGTTACTGTTCATTAATTTTTTCCCTTCTCAAATATTATCGGTACTGTAATAGTTAGCAAGATCCGTACGGTGATGCTAACCATATGCGAACCGAACCAGCTAGGAGACTGTTTTCTTACTCATCATTTGATCCGGTTGCTGTATCGACAATCACGAGAAGCCTTGGAGACTTCACTCAGTAGTATGCAAGAATATCCTGGCTTCGAACAAGTTAGCTCATTTCTGTCCTCTCGGACTCGAGCCTTGGAACAGGTCAATGGCTCTTTACCCGAAAAGGATCAGCCCAAACCTCAGAAACTGGCCTGGCCAGCACGGATCAATCTCAGCAACACCTCATCGGTAAACTCAAGGCCTCATCCAATCTTATCAATCATGTTTGCGTCGACTGGAGCCACCCTCAACAAGACTTTCTTACCAACAAGTTGTCAGTACCCCTGCTCAATGGGCCAGGAATCACATTTCGTCGTATAGCCTGCCCTTAGTTTTTCAAGCTTACGCCGCCGGAAAGAAGAAAGGTGGTGTTAGAGAAGGATTTGCGCTTCAATTGCTTGGGTCAACATTCTGTCAGAAATTGCCAGAGTCGAATCAAATGCAAAAAGTGTGGAAAGACTCATCATACATGATCCATCTAGATGATGTTGTCGCTACAGCCATCGCAATCACAAATCAAAACCCACAGGTACCTCGATTATAATTACTCGGCGTACTTGACTTCACTCATTACTCAATCTTCATCATAGGATCATCATCTCACCAACGTTGGCACTGCTCACCCCCGGACTAATGTGCTTCTGGCAACCGCATGGGCTTGGTATAACTCAACGCCCAACCGGCACCAACTCAGGCTACTCATCGACTCTGGATCGGAGTTGTCATTCATCACCGAGAAGGCGGTAAAACTCACGGGAATACTCAAGTCTAATTCGAACATACCGATTCTTGGTATCAGTGGCTCACCATCTGGTCACATTCTTGGAGGGGTACTCATCCTGCTCGAATCTATACATCGGAAAATTCAAATACAAATCACTGCACATGTACTCAAGAAATTATCATCGGCGTTACCATCCTTTTCGTGCAGTGAGAACACTTGGCCTCACTTAAAAAAATTACGCTTAGCTGACCCAGCATTCGGTTAGCCGCGTGATGTAGACATCATCATCGGAGAAGATCATTATTGAGAGATTATCAAGTCAAACATCGTCCGAAGCCTGCCTGAAGAGCCAATAGCTCAATCCTCTATTTTTGGTTGGCTTTTAATTGGTCCCACTCAAAACTTACCAGAATATCTAAGAGTATCAAATCAGGCAAGAACCTCAACTGATGAAGCTCTAATTGAAACGCTTACTGGGTTTTGGATGTTAGAAGAGGTACCTACCTCTGATCGTAAGGAAATTCTCAAACCCGACGAAGCCTTTTGCGAGCAGCATTTCAAGGAAACTCATCTTCGAGTGAGCATTTTGACACATTTTTTCAATTTACAGTCAGTGATATCATCAAAATAATGAAAAAAAAGGATTAAAAAAATGGTAAAACTACTTTTTACTTTCCGTATACTGCTGCCAAACAAATCCACTTCATTAAAAAAATCGCACGAGGGATCGAAAATTGGGCAACCCTACAGTTTGATATCAATTTTATTAATTTTAGTGACAAATTTTAAGAAGGCTCAAGAATTTAGAACATTCTTACCACATTTTACTGCACTGTGTGGCGTTTCTACATACTTAATCTTGCGAGCGTTCAAAACTGGAGCTCCTGTTATTTGAAATCCCTCCAACATTAACGACTATATAGAAAGTTAAAAGTACGTTCAATACAAACCTATATCTTTGCTCACTGTCAATTTACCTATAAAGTTTGTTATCACTGGTACAGAAGATGAATATCTCGATTCAACTCACATGATGTTGAGTTTGAGAGTATCTTCAAAAGTTACGATTCCAAAAGAATCTTCAGAGGAAGAAGCAAAAAATCTCATTTGACAAGCGTTCTTTGGTACGATGATACAGCTAAAAATACACAAAAAGTAATCAACCACAGGAAAAAAAAGTGTCTGTATGAGGTGTTTACGAACTTCAAAGGTGGTGCTGCGCCTGAAGTGATAAAGCCGGTATATCGAAGCATTTGCTTAGAATCCATCACAAACCCTAAACTGCACACATACGAGTCGAACGGGATGGTGTGGCTACCAAGCTGCAAGTCGAGAATGCCCATCTCATTGAAAACATTCACATAGATTCAGGTGTACCAAAAATCATAGCTTTGGTCTTACCCAGTTCAGTATCAGATGATTGGTGTAGGTAGCCCAGTAACATGCTCAGCGCCCTGGCTCAGTTTATCCAGAATAAAAAATTTAAATCATTTATTATTTTCAAATAATACACCTGTCATCAAACAAAACATTTTAAAAATTTACATTAATTTATAAAAATATAATTCAATCTGTTTTTTGGCGTTTGAAAAATTTAGTTATCTTTATTTTTTATTTTCAATAATTTCAGAAATAAAGTCTTCATATTCATAATGTTTTCGAAGTCGGTCCCCCCATGTTGCGGCAAACGGCTCTTCATAAAACTTGCAAAGCATTTGAAATTTCTTTATTTGAGGGTGGTTTTGCATCTTCTTCAATCTCAGACTTATCATTGTCACTGACGTCTTTGGATAAGATTGAATCGAAAATTAGGTCTTCGTAGTAATTTTCAGAAGTTTCAAGGCAGCAGTAAACACAATCCTCATACGTTTTTTTTAAAAAGACCTACGAGTGGCTGCGGTGATTTAGTAAGTTCTTTTTCAGTCTCTTCCTCAATATTTTTAATATAAATCTCAAGCTAGTAGAATTACTCAGCAATTGATCATTTATTCTTGCAGCAGGTACCTGATTGTTGTTCGCATGGCAAGAGCTTTCATTTGATTAATTATTCAAACTTTTATTCATGCGGTTTCTCGTGCTTCGTTGCTTGCACGCCAGGGGGGTCGAGCTCGTAGCCTAACTCTTACCTAACTTTAACCTACTAAGACGTGTGTTAAGGATCGAGTGCGTATCATTTTTTCGAGCTGCACTGGTTCATCTCACAACAGATAAAAAATTTATTTTTATATATTTTCTCAACTTGTTCACAACCCGTCAAAATTTCTTAAAAAGTCTGTGATATTTTACCGGATCTATACGCATTGGTTCTAATGATAAAAAATATAAACCAAGTTTAAAAAAAAATTAAAAAAATTTTAATATTAGTTTAGACGTTTATATTTTTTCAGAGCTCCCTGCAAGACTGATATGTTGCAATTGATTCTACGTGGAATCATGTAACATATTTTATTATTATGCTCTTAATAACTTTGTTTCCTTTTAGAGTTAAAACTTAAAACTTTATTTATTATCTCCAGAAAGTGGAAAGAAAGAGTGGAATGGTTTAATTGGAGAAATTGTCAACGAGCGAGCTGATATGATCGTGGCTCCATTAACAATCAACCCAGAAAGAGCAGAGTTCATAGCATTCAGTAAACCTTTTAAATATCAAGGTATCACTATTTTGGAAAAAAAAGTAAGTCTTTATCTTGTTTTGAGATATGATTTGTATTCTTTATTGCATTCCAAACGCTAAAGCTCTCCTATATCCAATACTGCAAATATATTTTGCGGCATCGGTACGTTATGCGAATGTAATTCGAATTAACGAGGTAACAGCAGGCTGAATGCGCGCTGATCATAATATGAGCAGTTCTCTGCAATAACGACCTAAGGCGCCTTAGGTCGTTTTTCCGGAGATCTCAAAAATGGGTAGACAAACTATTCAAAAGTACTCCCACCAAATATCATAAAAAAATATTGAAAATTGAAGCTTTTGTGAATTTTTAAGTAGAGGCAAAACGTGCGTCACTAGAACCCTGAGTGGAGACACGCCGTGGCTGCGCCAACTCGCTGCAACCGCACATAAGTTCCCGTGCTATAGCTGATTGCTTTGAGCGCTTTGTATTGTAAATTGTTTTTGGTTAAAAACGTAATAATAAATTGAAAACAATCATTTTTATATCAATTTTTCAATAATATTTATATAATTGAGTAGTTCACCCGAAAAACGACCTAAGTGAAAAACTGTTGATAACAATTTTTTTCTAGTAAATTATTATTATTTTATTAATTTCATCATGCATATTCATTACGAGATAGGGTAACTTCCTTTTCAAAAAATTAGTTTTTTAATTCTCAACGAGTGCTTTAAAATAGTACACTTCAAAAACTTTAAACCTTGTTTTCTCGAAACGATGTTTTGTCACTTAGGTCGTTATTGCAGAGAACGGCTCATATATAGTTAATTATTTATAGTTTATTCTTAGTAACGAATGTTTTTCGCATTATTGAGTTATGAAATGAAAACTAAAGAGAAATCAAAGTAATTAATAAATATTTATGTTTTGTATAAATAAATCTGACAATACTTTGGGGGTTCCCCTGCTCGCCCCACTCACCAACCTCCCAACAATTATATTTTTACAAGTAAAATTAAAATATTCAATACTTAATAATATCGTATGAAAATCAATAAAAAAAAATTATAACTTAATTGAAAATTTATTACTACAATTTTATTTTATGGTTATAACTAACATTCAAAATTCTTTAAAAAATATACCTTTAACTGAATAAATAGTATTACAAAGATATTTGATTTTGAAATTTAAACTAATTATTAATTTTTATACGTGTTTCAAAAAAAAAAAAAAAAAAATAGAAAAAAATTAAAAAAAAAAACAAACAAACAAACTTAACCAAAATATACTGTGACGCTTGGACGATGTCCCTAACTAATATATTTATTTATTTTTTTAATCTTATCTCTTTACCGTAAATTTATTTATTGATACATTATTTTGCCTTTTTCTTATTTTTTTCTGTGTTTTTTTTTTTTTTTTTTGCATTTAGATTAGATTAAAATAAAGGAACTTTGGCATTCAAGTCCTGAAATGAAAAATTCTAAATTAAGTTATTAAAGGTTATCTAATAAAAAAAATAATAATAAAAAAAAAAAAACAAACTTCAGGAATTTCAAGAAGAATATGGAAACTTTGTCTTGTAATCTTGCTACCACCCTGGTACCTTTTATCTCGAGTTCCCCAATGCAAATGTACTGAAAAAATTTGGTCATAAATTCGAGTCAAATACAATCTCGATGTTTGACTTTATGGCCTTCTTTCTGGAGGCATGCTGAGTAATAGTTGCCAGGGAGAGTTTTTTTTCTCGTATCTAGAAAAACTCAAGATTCCCAATTTTTTTTATTTTTTTTCAAGCGTAGCAACTGACGTAGATACTGACAATATAACTCTGCACCTTATGTATAGCTTTACTTATAACTCATCTCATCCACGGCAGCAGTAAAATAAATAAAAGTGATCGTCATCTGAAAACGTCATTTGGGAGCGCCATGTAAGATCGTCATTTGCCTCCGTAACGCGGAATAATGGGTTTCCAACACGGAGACCTCAGGAAATTCAATTTGAAATCGGCGTTTGGCAATCAAACATACTTACTCTAGAGGGTGTCGACGTCGACCTGGTAAACCCGGGAGCCCAGGTCAAAAAAACCCATCGGTGACCACTTTTCCTCAGGAAGTTTGGTTGAAATCATACTTATTGGAGTATCGAATCATTTGCCTGTGTAACGACGAGTAAAAAGGTTGGGAGCTGATTCATTCGGCAAGTGGCCGGTGGTTGAACGAGTCTCCCTCTCACTCTCTTTGCTAATCTGCCTCTTTAAACACTCCTCGTTTCTAAACAGTGCCTCTGTACTAGCCGTGCAGTAGAGGCATGGTTGCCTTGTATGTATATTATACAATGAATAAGTGCGTGCGTTTTTTTGATTATGAAACTCATGCCATAAAAACTGTGCATTCAAATCAACACAAATTTGATGCTTGAAGAAAAATTAACTACACGAGCTGATTCATTCTGCCAGCAGCTTGTGGTCGATTGTCTTTCTCAAACTAAAATGAGAATCGTCCCGTTTCTCGATTAGTATACTAACCGAGAAACAGGCCTATTTTCATGTAGTACTTGTGGCAACGTTTCTCATATATACCGCCTATTCAAATTATACAGAGTGAGCCATATTAAATGACTCACTGCTGAGCGGCCTGCCGATTACCAACTGAATATATATATTTTATTGAATATATTCAAACAGTCATCAGATTTGAGAAAGCACTTTCTTAGTTAAATCGTGGAGTAGTGTGTTTACTTTTGTTCTCCAAGTGATTTTAACTCAACCAATCAAAAAAAAGTAACAATTAAATAGTTCTTTTATTCAATTGAGTAGTTTTTCTTGCTGAAAAATTACATAATCATTGTAATTTTTCACTAGTCATTATAAGTCCAGAGTATTATTGTGATTGATTAACCTTACTTTACAAACTACGTGCATAAGCAATTTCGTCTGTTTACCTTACTTGATATGAATTATCTATTCCTCTGCTATTATGCCGCACTATTGTTTTTCGTGTCCTAAAAAAGGCCCATTAGTTGTCTCTGAAGCTGTGCTTAAAGTGTAAAGTTTAATACCATAGAAGCGGTGCTGGAAGAGCAGGTGTAAACAACAAAAGCACATCAATTTTTTTTTTTTTGACGAGGTTAAAAAAAAAAAAAAGCAAGTGCTGTAGCTTAAACAAGGGTGAGAGATCTAGGAAAAGCTCAACTGATTCAATGTCATCAAATACTTCTCGTTCATCACTATCAAGATCAAATACACCTGTAAACATCACTAAAATAAACAAACATATTTACAGAATAAATCTCAGGACACCAAAAACCCAGCAGTTGATCTTACTGATAACTTAAATACGGATCATTCATATAATGTTGATCTTGATCCACCTACGAATCTAGCTGAACTATATAGTCTAGGATACAAAAACAAGCTGATGAAAATACTACAAAGCTCTCAAATGAATTTCAAGATTCAAGAACTCAATTCTTTGATTTAGACACTCGCCTTAATAGTGCTCAAGAACAAATAAATGTTTTGGAGAATAAATTTGATCAACAGGCATCCTCCTACCTTGATGCCATGATTTGGACCAGTCTTTTTAAGGATATGACGGATGTTGATTCTTGTCTTCTACTACTTTAGGCTTCTACTACTTTAGAAGAAGTACCACCTTTGAGCTGAGAAAGCACCGTATACAATCCCTTTTATTTCCCATTGTCGATTATTGCTCTCTGGTTTATTGTGATGTCACGGCTGAACAAAACCTCATCCTTACAACGAATCCTCAACACAGGTACATCTACGGTATCAGGAAGAGCGTGCACATCACACCCAACAGAAGAAAGCTAGGTTGATTATGAGCCCAGGTTCGTAGGGACTATTATGCAGCTTGCCTCCTTTACGAGATCCTCCAGATCCCCCACTTATCTGGCAGACTTCTTCTTGGCAAGACTTGGAAACTTTCCTAGAGGAAATGCCCGGACGCTCTGCAAGTTCCTGGATTTTGTACAGAAGCTTTGAGATGCTCATTTCATGTCTCTACCTCAGCCCTTAGGAATTCCATCTCTCTCAATATTAGTAATGTACACACCATAGCATCATTTAAACGTCTCATCTGAGATATTCCGATAAACAAGACAGCAATAGTCAACGATTGGAAAAAGGAGGGTTTGTGTAAGGTGCTTCCGCACTTCATAAGTGGTGCTGCGTCTGAAGTGGTTAAGACGGTACATGAGAGAATTACCTCTGCGACAGACATACCGAACATGATCTTTCCAGGTCAGCTTGGAGTCCAGCACCACCCCCAGACTACGTGTAGACGGAACAAACGGGACAGTGCAGGGTGCGAATACCCAATCTGTAAAAGTCATTGACATAAGACGCAGTACCCAAAATCATGGCCTTGGTCTTGCCAGCATTCAAAATCAGCCCATTCTCGGTAGCCCAGCCAGCAACATGCTCAGCACCTCGGCTCAGTCTGTCCAGAATGGTACGTATGTCCTCGACTTGGCCGCGCACGTAAATCTGAAGGTCGACCGCATAAATCACATGACAAACACCAGGATTGAGACCGAGGGCAATGTCAGCGACAAACAGAGAAAAAAGCAGGGCATCCAATACAGAGCCCTGGGGTACACCCTTATTGAGGGGACGAAAAGATGTGAAACTCCGGTCCTCAGCTTTCACCGCATGCAAGCGGCCTGACAGATAGGAAGCAATCCATTGCAAAACCCTGCGCGAAAAGCCAAGGGATTGTAGTTTCTCAAGTAGCAATACGTGAGAGACCGAGTCAAAGGCTTTTCTGAAATCAAAGAGCAACAGTGCAGTCACCTACCTCCTGTCCATTCTTGGGTGTCGTCTGTAAGTCTTAGTAGTGCAGTCTGTGTACTGTGCCCTGCTCTAAAATCTGCTTGGTGCCCATCCATCAGTCCCTGCGATAAAACAAACAAAGCAATCTGGTCATGAACCAGCCTGTCAAGTATTTTTGTCAAACAAAGCAGGGAGATCGGACGGAAATCATTCAGGCAAGATGGAGAGGGAACTTTGTGGAGAGCAATAACAATCGGCTCTTTCAACCGCTCAGGGAATGTTGATGTGGATACGGAAGTATTGAAGATATTGTGGACATCACTCTAATGTAGGGAGTGACCACAAAACCTTAGCAAACAAATATTCAGGGTGACCCGGCCTACCGTCCCATTCCGTAGTTGACGAGCAGAGGTGCTTGGCCGAAAGTGAATCATGCGCAAAGAGAGCAACCCCACCCCCTTGTGTATTGCGGTCCCTCCTAAGGACAACATAACCACCATCCAGTGCGATAAGCGTGTTCTCAATCGTAGGGCTTAGCCTATTCTCAGCAACAGCTATGAAATGTATCAAGGGTTGCGTCAAAAGAAAAAGCCTGACCTGCTCAATATGGCTGAGCAAAGAGTTCGCATTAAAATCACAGACACGAAGTTTATTCCCCTGCTTCCGCGAAGAATTCTGAGAGGTGTGAGGTATGTTTGAAGGTGAACAGGGGAGTAAGAAGCTTATAGAGGGATAAAAGGGTGAAGGATTAACAAAACTGTAATGATATGATGCGTATGAAATATCACCACGAGAGAGTAGATGTAATAGTATACTATTATTGTAAAAATCAGTGTGGATCTTGCTCGGAGTGAATTAGCGTAGGAACGACTCCCTTCTTCCTCCTTACATAAATGTGCCCATTGTGGATGAAAGTCACGAAGCCTGAGTTCTTCTGCTGTGATTTCCTGTATACGGTGCGGCGAAGATTAAAGATTTTCCTTGGCAGACATTCATTGATGTTGATCAGGCCATGCTTGATAGCAGTTGGTTAAATGCCAGTGGGAAGATTTGGCGTCATCGCTATGGTGTGTAGCTTGCCAAGTTGAATTTTTCTTTTTATTATCTCCAAAAGCAGTGGCCAAGAGCTGAGCGTGGCAATTATAGATGAAAGATGAGGTTGGCGTGGTGATGATGCGGCAGGAGCAGCAGGAGGCCGCTGTGTTTGATTTTCCTGATCAGGTAGGTTGACACTAGCAGGTGCTTTCTTCGTAGCAGTCTTGCTAATCAGTAGTCTAGCTGAGATGACATCACGTGCATCAATGTCAGCATGGACAGTTTTTAACACTGCGAGAACCAGTGCTTTGAGGTTGGCACCAGGTGGCACGGTCAGGTCACCAATCACAATATCATTAGAGTTCGACGTTCTAGAAATGGAGACAAGAGTGAGGCTATTCGATAATTCAGCATTTTTCTTTCAAGGCTTAGAACTTTGTTAACAAGCTCCAGATTTTCATGCGAAGCTGACTGATTAGATGGCGATTCTAGCTTTTGCTTGATATCGGCTAATTCACGCTTGACTTCTTCTAATTCTGTCTCGACATTATCAACCATTTTGACTAAGTCAGAAATTTTTAGGGATGATGATATGCCAACCTCGCTTGAGGATTGTGTTGATGACCTCGCTCCCAGTGACTGAGTTGTCTGTGACTAGGTCCGATTTAGAGACCAAACTACGTATGATAGGTAGATAATCTGGGTCCTGGTGCAGATAGTATCCCTGTTGCATTTATCAAATCTCTTTCCTCATCTTTTGTGAATCCTTTGTGCCTTATTTTTAATAAATCATTGTCCATTGGGAAATTTTCAAAAGCTTGGAAAGAAACCTACATTACTCCTGTTCACAAGCTAGTTGACAAATCTGTTGTGAATAATTATAGACCTTCTGCCAAATTGTCCCTGTTGGCCAAGATGTTCGATAGTATTATTCACCGCAGATTGTCATACTATCTAAATCGTTTTATTCACTATACCAACAAGGCTTGATATCATACCGTTCAACTGTAAGTAATCCATCTCATTACACTGAATACATCCTAGGACAGTCGAATGCGGGTCATCAAGTGGACTTAATCTATACTGATTTTAGTGCAGCATTTGATTCCGTGAACCATCGTTTGTTCATCAGGAAGCTGTCTAGATATGAGATTGATGGTGTACTTCTTCGTTGGATCGAGTCCTACTTGACTGATCGTAGACTATATAAATACAATAATTTTATATCACATGTCTTTTACGCGACGTCAGGTGTACCACAAGGTTCATATTGTGGCCCGTTATACTGTTCAATGTGTTCATAAATGATCTACTGTCAGTTATCAGATTTAGTCTTTGCCTGCTATTTGCAGATGACTTTAAATTGTTTATTAGTATCAAGCCAGCGTATGATTCATTATTATTACAGGATCATTTAAGATCGATCGAGAGGTGGTGTAAAGAAAATAGCCTTGAGTTCAGCATTAAAAAATGCTCAGTGATTTCCTTTTGTACAACTATCCCAGTACATTATTAGTATGTAAAGGATTTAGGTGTGTATTTTGATGAACGCTTGTCCTTTTCACATCATATTAAATTTATTGTAAATAAGTCAGTGAGACTATTGTCATACATATTTCGACAATCACGTGATTTAAAAAATTTTAATACCTTGAGAACTTTGTATCACACTATTATTCGAACTTTGATCATGATTTTGAAGGGATATCACGTAAACATGACATTTGCATGCTTGGATCCTTTTATAATTATCAGGATATTCTGTACCTTTTTAAGATTGTTAATGGATATATTGATTCCCCAGATCTTCTTGCTATGATCCACTTTAAAGTCCCTGCGAGGCTGTTGAGACCATCAGCAATTTCCGCCTTTATCAGGCATAGCAAAATCACCATCTCGAATAGGTCAGCTATAGATAGAGCAATTCGCACGTTGAACTCAGAAATGAGTATTTTTGATTTTCCAGGTTTTAACATTTCTAGTTTTAAGAAAATGGCGAGAGAAAAGTTTCTAAAGTATTACTAATGAAGTGTCACATGTAAATGATCTCAATTCACGATTACTGTGATCTCAATCTTATAAATTAACAATAATAATAATACCATATTCAATACATTGATTAGTACAATTAGATAAAAGCAATAAAATGTGTAATTTAAAATTTTTTTGACAAAAACTTTTTTATACCCTAATTTCCTTGTTTAATAAGAGTATAATTCATGTACAGGTAGTTAATAAAAATATCAAAGTATAACTAACAATAAACAATTTTGTGACTTTCTTATTAGAAGGAGTTGGTCGAAGTCGTTTATAAAAGTTGACATTTTTACAAGAATGAATGCCTCTTAGGGTTGACGAGCGTCTTAAGGATGTTTGGTACTTTCGTGAGAGGAAAAGAGGGGAGGGGACAAGCACCGCAGCGGCCGACTAGACAACTTTAATTTCAACTCATCAGTACTTTGACCCTAATAAATGAATCGTTGTGAAAATTTTACACAACATAGATAAAAGTCTCTACTTTCAGGTAGTATTAATTTTATTTCTAAAAAATATTTTAAAAACTTAGGAAAAATCACGAAAACATAACCTAATTTTCAATTTACAAAACTCTGCGACAAAAGTTTAAAAACGTTAACTTTTTTAATCTCACATTAAAAATTGAGACCTAAAGACATTGTCTGCAAATTTTTAGATCAAATTATGCAGTAGAAAAAAAGTTAGAGCATTTCTTGTTCAGATGCGCATTGAATTTAACCGCTGCGCGCTTGTTTTTCTTTGTTATCTTTTTCAAAAGGTCGACAAGGTATTATAAAAAAAGTCTTAAAATCTTCTTCGAGCTGAAATCTACAAATCCCAATAATTCTTTTAACGATCTCTGTATTTTTGGAATAGTGACATACGATCAAAGAAAAAGATTGCTTGATTTCCATAAGAGTTCAGGTTAAAGTATTTGAAAAAAACACTTTAATTTAAAAAAAAACAAAATCGAATAAATTATGGCAAAAATTCAATGATTATTTGATATTAACCCTTAAAGGCCACACCCAAATCCAGAACTGCCACACTGACAGTTATGTGGGGTCATTCTGACCCCGTGTGGCATTTAAGGGTTAATCATAAATCGATCCGATCAAAATTGACAAAACGGCTGCATTTTTTTGTAGGTACCAAATATCCTTAATATGATCTGTTGAGCGTTGAGGTATGCTCGGGATCGCATAAATGGGAAGAAGGTGTGTCTTAGTGGTATCACAGTGGCGTGAAAGCTAGTAAAATTTTAAAAATTAGTGCCAGGCCCACTGTAACGAATGGGATGCCATAACATTATTAAAAGTAGCAATAGAAAAGAAAATATGACAAGTGCTAAGATGTCAAAAAGTTGCATAATACAAAACAACTAGAAAAAAAAACTCAAAAAAAAAATTAATTTGATAAAAAATAATGTATCGATTGTAGAAATTAAGCATGTGCTAAATGTTTTTTCTGCGCATAGGGTTGAGAAACTTCTAGAGGATTACTCGCACCTATGTATTAGTTGAGTGCAGACTATAAGGTGTCACAAAATTCGATGAAAAAATTATACATTATAGAATTGAAACTGATTGTAGAATTGTACAGACGCACGATGCAGATTTCACCCTAAAAGTCTAATACGAAAAACAATATGCTTCAAAAAGTGTGTCGGTAGCCTCGAGCAAAAATATCTAAAAAGAAAATAAAGTATGGTGAATTATAAAAAAAGGAATATAATTTTGCTAGTATGTTTCTAAAATGTACAATTGCATATTATGCATCTCCACAGGAAACATCTTGATATAAAACGCATCTTAATGCATTATTTATCGTGATAATCAATGCATCCTATGAAGATAAGCATAAGATTACAGTCGATCGCATTCAACACCGTACAGTTACAGTTGAACCTCGCATTGCATTGTTTAAAAATATATTTGACTGGATCGCAGCGTATTGCATTTTAAAAAATTACATTGTAGAGGATCACTTTGGATCATGATGCATCGAATTAGACTGCGTTGTATTATTTTAGATTGGCTTGGATCACCTGAATACTGCTGTATTGGATTGAGCTTTAGTTCATCACTTTTTATTCATTGCATTGGATTCGATGTATTTGGATCGCATTGAGCTTGAGAAAATCACTTTTTTTAATTACACTTGACTAAATGTTGACTTTGGATTATAATGAATCAAATCCAATGACACCGTACCACTTCGAATTGTAATGAATTCGATGAGATTGGATTGAATTGAATCGCATCGGATTGGATTGGATCGCATCGGATCGCATTGAATTGGATTGGATTCGATCGCATCGGATCGGATTGAATCACATTGGATCGCATTGCATCGCATCGGATCGCATTGCATTGGATTGGATCGCATCGGATCGCATCAGATCGCATCGGATCGGATTGGATTGGATTGGATCGCATTGGATTGGATTGGATCGCATTGAATCGGATCGGATCGGATTGAATCGCATTGGATTGCATTAGGATCGGATCGTATCGGATTGGATTGCATTGCGATCGGATCGGATTAGTATTAAATTGATTAACTTTCAACTGGAAAATAACAAGGAGTCTGAGAGGGAACTTATGGTATGGTATGGTATGGTATTTGTGGGAGGGGTACGCGGTCCCTACCCGGGAACATGCGACCCCAGCACTCAGGTATACACCCATTGTGCTGATTTCCCTGCCTTACTCAATCCCTGTTCAAGGCCACTTCGATGTGGCCTATTGCCGTCGTGATTGCTGAAACACTTGCCTCCCTTAGATCCAATGGATCTATAATGGGTCCGCCAAGCCTTCTGGTCCGGAGTGTGGAAATGCTCTGTGAATGTCCCCCAAGCGGGACATTCACAGAGAAGATGTCCCGTCGTTTCGGCCGATTCTCCGCACCACCTGCAGTTTGAGACATCGCTGAGTCCTATCCTTGATAGGTGATGTCTCACCATCCAGTGGCCCGTAAGCCAGCCGATGATCATCCTGAGTTTTGTTCTGCTAGTCCTTCTCAGGTCTCGCAGCCATGTTTCAGGCGGCTTGTCACCGATGAGGCTCTTTGCCTGCCTCAGCCCCTGGTGATCATTCCATCTTCGGTCAGGTACACCTGTCATCCAGCGTTCCATGGCTTCTTGCATTGAGCAATCGGGCATTCCAACGTTGCATTGGTCCGCCCTGATGCCCAAGGCGCCCCGGTTCGCCAGCCTGTCTGCCTTTTCGTTGCCCAGGATCATCGAGTGTCCTGGCACCCATAATAGGGTGACACAATGTTGTTTATTTGGATTTACGTGCGACACCTGCGTGAGCTCACCCGCACGGGCCACTCGGCCACTTGGGTCTCGGATTACGTCCTCCTGCGCGGCTTACCTCTTCGGAAGACCCGAAGGCCATCCGTTCGGCTCGCCTACAAATTTCCGATCAAAATTAAGTGAGTACAGTTGAAAGGACCCTTTGTGAGGGTATTCGCATGTCACACCATTCGGGTGCTCTTTCATCCTGGCTAAGACGGGCCAGGAACCCGGTTGACCTGGTCGACGACGAGTCTGACACCAGGCTAGACGCAACCTGAACGCGCAATTTCATCCAGAACCATGAACGTCGAGCCGTAGCCCACTGTTGACGCCACTCGCTGGACACCCTTGCTTGCTGTCATACGACAGAGTACCACTGCCACCAAGAGTCCAGACCCATTCGACCGATCAGGAAGAACAAGCCCAATGAGGCGGAATGAGAGAAGCATAATTCGGCCGAAGCCGCTCCCACGCTACTACCACCTCTATGAGCTCGTTAATCCCGGCTTGGAAATCGGTACGCCCTTGGTAGATTTTACCCTCTCTTGCGAGCACCACTAGAGTCTCTCACCAGACTTTGGTTGTGGCCACCGTCGATTCAAATTAGGAGTTTTTGGAACATGAGACAAAGTCTAGGTATAAGAATTCACACAGTCACAAGGGCTCATCCCCACAGCAATCCCCACAGGCCTCGACCTCCCACAGGGGTCGAAAAACGTCACTAAGATGACGAGTCATTGGCTACCATTGCGTCACTATAATGACGAGTCATTTGCTACCACGCGTTCGAACAGCATACGACGAGAGACGAGTTGTCTCAAGACGAGATGCTTATGCCAGAGTTGGACTTAGGCAAGTAAATTATTCCCTAGTCCCAAGAGTATTTGCTACCACCTCACGCCCGAAAAGGCTTATTGGGAAACAGTTTTAGCGCGAACGAGACTCTCATTCATTGAATGTCTTTCAAGCTCGATCGCAGCTGCATCCTATGAGGTTCCCAATTTTGATGGCCACGGTCAGGCATGCTCTGCTCTAGCCCGGCCGCAGTTCGTACCTGCCCCTGAGGGCAGATACCGTGATGTCCACCCTCAATATTGGGATCAAGGGCAGGATCAATCTCGCTATGACCAGACAGGGTCACTGACCAGCCAGGATCAGTAGAGGTTGCCTGTCGTGGCCTATTCTTAAAAATGAATTCAGCAAACTTGCATAATTTCTCATACGTCTGCTTGTTCTGGAGGGCAAAGCTTACGTCCCATCCGTGATCGGGCTCTGACTGTCTGAAAATACCCATGCTCTCGAGGTCTCTTTCACTCGAATAGAGAGTGCAGTCACAGAGCACATGGATCCAATCTTCACGAATGAATCCACATGGACAAGCAGGGGAATCGGAAAACTTGCGTGCAAATCGGAAAGCATTCAAGCTTCCGTGTCCTGTCAACAGGTAACTCAATTCAAGATTTAACTTGAAGTCCGTTCTAAAAGGCGAGGATCTAACTCCTTTCAGCCATTCATAAGTACTCTGCCTTTGGACGAAGCATCCCATCTCTGCTGCCATCTGAGATCTGCCCTGTCATTTATCAATCGCTTTTGAGCGCTGAATACGAGTCCAGAGACTTCAGCTGTCGTGACCAAATCGCCCTCCTGCATTGGTATGTCTTTCCGGGCTTTATATAGGTTAGCGTGTCTTATACAATCAAGGTCCCATGGGAGACTTCCCGCGAGGACTTGTAAAGTTTCAGTAGAGACGGTTCTGCAGGTGTTCAGGCTTGCTAAGAGCACCTTCCTTTGATAACGCTGCATCGTCTCAGCTAACTTTTTATTGTCGCACAGCCTTCTATACCAGGCACTCGCACCGTACATTACTGCAGGTAGCAGAGTCCCCTTGAAGATGAATAGAGCAGTCTTAGAATTCAATCCCCACTCCTTCCTCAAGACCCTTCTAAACTTATTAATTGAGGCAAGGACCTTCTTCTCCAATTTCTTGATGTGAGAATTCAGGCCCAAGCCAGTTGTGAAGTTAATGCCGAGATACTTCACTTCGCTCTTAAAGCCGACCCTAGCCACAGTATCGCCATTCGCATTCTTTACCTCGACCGCTTTTGTCTTGGTGAGATTTCTATCTCCCACGAGGTCCATGGCCACTGTCTTGGTTTCGGAAATCTCCACACCGGATTTCTGCCCCCAGTCGTAGACTTGGCGCATAATTTCCGCTATGGCTGCAATAAGAGCGGCCCTGGTGCAGGCTTCAATTATGAGAACCAGATCATCTGCGTAGGCAACGAACTTTATACCAAGCCTGGCTAAAAGGTTCAACAGCTCATCCATACAGAGCCTCCAAATGGTAGGTCCGCTGATAGATCCTTGCGGACACCCGCGCTTGGCCTTCCTTTCAACCTTTTCGGTAGGGCTTCTCATATATACTGTACGGTCGCAAAAATAGCTTCGCCACAGTTTTAGATCAGCCCCGGAGCAGCCAACTTCTTTCAAGCGGGATAGAGCGTAATCCCATAACAGATTGTCAAAAGCGCCTTTGAAATCTACGAAGATTCCAACCACATAATTTCCAGCGGCCTCCCTGGTGAGACGAGACAACTCTGCCAATGCGTCTTCGCATGATTCACCTTCAACGAAGCCGAATTGAAATTTGTTCCATCGATTGTACATAACAACCTCGAGCCTAAGGACCATCATTCGCTCCAAAAGCTTTCCCAGGCCATCGAGTAAGCAAATGGGCCGACATGAGCGTGGATCAGTCGGGTCTTTCTCAGGTCCCTTCTTAATCACAACCACTCGGGCAGCCTTCCATTTCGGTGGGAAACATCCGGAACGAATACAAGAATTGTAAACGCTCCGTATGAACTCAGGGATAACCGTCCAGACCCTTTTAAGGACTTCATTAGAGATTCCATCCGGGCCTGGAGCCTTCCCCACCGACATTCGCTTGATGGAGTAAATCATCTCGTCGATTGTGAAATCGACTGGGGCATCATCGTTAACCTCGTTATCACCTTCCAGAGGTTCGCTGCTACCCGGAGGAAAGAATTCCTTCAACAGAGTTTCAGCGCTTTCGACCCACGTTCGAGTCTGGCCATTTGCAGTTTTTAGGCTTGACAAAGTATCTCTCTGGGATTTGCCATTGCAGACTTTATATACTGGTCCCCAAAGATTCCTATTTCCCGTCTCACTCACGAAATTCTGCCAATTTCGAAGTTTGGCAGACCTAAGCGAGGAGGTGTATCTCATAGCTGACCTCCTCCACTTTCTCCAACTACGCCCATCCCTGTCACCCGATCTTTTCCTCTCCCTCTGGCATTTCCCTTTCAATTCATGGGTCTGGGCCCTGAGTTTGGATAACTCAAAGTTCCACCACTTGAGGCTCTGTGGTCTTTTCGAGCGCGAGGTACTTTTGAGAAATTTGTCGTTAGCTTCAGTAACCCATGTACACAGCATATCAACCTTTTCCTCGACCCTAAGTAGGTTAAACGGCTCAATGCCGTAACCATTTGCGCAGAGCTTAACATAACTTGTATAAGCTGACCAATCCGTGTCCTTAGTATTCCATCTCCTTTCGGACGGTAAGAGCTCAGTGGTGCTTAGGTCTGAAGTGCCCTCAATTCCAATCTCGATTGGGTTGTGGTCACTCAGCCCCCTTCCCTCCAGAATTTTCCAGGAAAATCTCGCCTCCTTACCATGGTCCCCCCAATTGCCTCCAACCAGGGTCACATCAATGTCTGAAAATCCTCTCGGTCCTACAAAAGTGTAGGCCTCGCTAGGCTCGTTCAATACCTCTAGTCTAGACGCAAGGAACCAATCGGATAGCATTTCTCCCCTACTCTCGGCATTGTGATCAGCCTTCTTGCCAAGGCTATCTTTGCTATGCCATAGATCAGAGATTGCGTTCGAGTCCATTCCGATCAGAATCCTACGTCCTGCCGCGTGTGCAACAACATCATCAAGGTAATCCAGACTCTGAAGGATATCCTGGCTCGGAGGGCAATACAAAGAGACCAATAAAAGCTCCCCGAAGGGACCCTTAGTGTTAATACAAACACCATTCTCGAAGGAACTAAGTTCCACAAGGATAGCAGAGATTTCTTCCTGTAACACAACTATGGCCGCTTTACCATTCTTAGTTGCGAACACAGAAAGGCCAGATGGTAGACCGACCGGACGACCAAAGGCCATATGAGTTTCCTGAAGTAGACAAATCTGTACTCCTGCTTCGAAAGCTATCTGCATCAGGTCGCAGACAGCTGTTGAAGATCTCTGGCAGTTTACCTGCATGATCTTCATAGTTGGAGAGTTAGAGTCAACCTGCCTTGGTACACTTTGGGAAAGGTCACCAGGGTTAGTATTGGCAAAGCTATCTCGAGATCGCTTTCGAGGAGGCTCACCGTCTTCCCAAGCTATGCCATCATCGTTATTGAGGTCGTCCTGGTGGGATTCAGCTTTACGCTTACTAACCACACCGGACCTTTCAGGGTTTTCCACCAGTGATTGAGTACTAACCCTACTAGGCTCATAGGGGAGGTCAAAAAGGTCACGGTGATAAAGATCCCTCGGACCTTCACTATCCTCCGTAACCAAATTGACACCGGCCTTGTCGCGAACTCTAGGTCCAACTTCACAACCCGGTTGCGAGCACTCTACCTCAAGTCCGATATCATCGGATGAGAGATGTATTCTTGAGCTGGTCGAAATTCGTCGACGCTTTAAGCGAGGCTGAGGTACATCATCATAGTAGTTATCATCGTCATGAAAATCAGCTCGGGATTCAGGAGATTCCTTACTAACCGGTTGAAGTCCAACAGAGGTTTCCACAGAGTTCTGAGTACTAACTCCACTAAACGCCTGATGACGCGCCTCTTGACTTCCGCAATAAGGATCCTTCGGATCATTGAAATCACGAGAAGTCTCAGCACCAATTTCACGGTCGTGGGTTTCAAGCCCCATCACACCCTTGGGCTGTGAGCCTCCAAGTTCTCCTCCCTGTATGAGAGGGAACCTGATAGAAATGCTAGATTTCTGCTTTCTTTGTTTTCTTTTGAGTCTAGGTCTGACACTCCGAGTTCCTTCACGGACTTCGGGATCACCGCCCTTCGCTCCCTTTCGATAAGAGTCCATCGTCGGAGCTAACGATAGACAATTCGCTTTCGATTTTGTTTTGTGCTTTCTCATCTGTTTCGTGCCTCCCTTTAATCAGAGGGCTATGCCCTCCTTTAAGGGAGAAGATACTAATTCCAGGTGTTATCATTATTTCAAACTCAGCACTGTCACATTTATTGGAATCCGTCCAATCATACATCCCAGGGCTGTGACGCTAGAGCACGGGGATTCGGGAAGTTTTCACTGGGCTCCTTACCAGGGTTGAGTTATTGAGCCAACCACTCTCGATCACGCGGTCAAGCGCAGCCTTGGATCTATACACCTAACACCCATGTTACCTCTAACATGGAGCACATCCAGCGTATAGGTAGCCAATTGTAATCACCAAGGTGACCACAAGAGTCGTCGAGGTCCAACGACTCTAGCTAGGGTAAAAGCGGGAAGCCACCCCGTAGCAGTTTTGACGCTGCCATCCCTTCAGTAAGTCGTCCATCACGGGGTTCTCAGTCCCGAGTGTTCCACTTGGCGTTCAGGCTCCCGGTTTGGACCAGTCATTAAGCGCATATGAAGCAATTAAATCTTCGCACTCTGAGGCCGTTGGGAAATTTATGAATCAGCACGAGGAGCGTAGAAGGGAGCTAAACCTTCGACACCTTGGTATCCTGTTAAGGTCTCCACGATGTTTCCTTATACGTTCTCGGAAGATCTTCCATTTATACTCCTTAGAGCTGGTTGTTAATGACGAGATTACAGGCATTGGAAGATCTCCGAGAAGGCCAACCACAGTCGTCTGATTCCATTTACGCCGCTCATTACTCTTGCTTTCCGTCTTTGACCAGCAATTATCCGTGCAAAAGCTAGCCATCCCTAGTATCACAGGCGCCAACCTAACCTAGGCCCTGTACACGGCAGCAAATCGCAACTAGCCAAATCGGCTGGAGTCTTTTCAGTCAACTGCCTGAGGTACAAAATAGTATGCTATACTTCCCACAGAGGCTCTGCGTTCGATTGAGAAATTTGCGTCACTAGAATGACGAGTCAATTGCTACCTCGCGTTCAAACAGCATACGACAAGAGATGAATTATCTCGAGGCGAAATGCCGAACCAGAGCTGGATTTTGGCCGCTTTGTCGCGTTCGAACAAAACGTTGCCCATTTAGCACGACGGGGACGTATCCAGTTGGCCAACGCCAGTTCACTCTTTTGTGCTTCTGGCAGTGGTTTAGCTAAATGGCAGTGGTTTAGCTAAATAATAGGGTGACACAGTGGTTCAACGCCATATTAGTCAGTGCCTCTTTGCAGAGAGCCACTTCCCTCGAGCTTGTGGCCCAGCCCTTGAGCGCCAAAAGCGCCGCTTTGCTGTCGGAGCAAATCGTGACTGGGCATCTCCTGTTAACCTCTCTCAGCGTGGCCCGTGCACACTCTGTGATCGCCCTTACCTCAGCCTGAAAGACTGTGGCAAAGTCGTCAAGGTGTAGCGTTATCTCCCTGGAACAGCCCTGTCTCCAGGCTCCGGCGCCCACGCCTTCCTTTCTTTTCGAGCCATCTGTGAACCAGACAACTCCCTGACCTGTATACTTGTGCCGTCCTCCTTGCCAGTCGGCCCGGCTGCCCGTTTCGACTCTAAACGGCTTTTTGAAACTGATGTTCCTCGCCATATGATCGAGCTTGGGCAGCTTCTCCAGATTTAGTTCTCTGGTTATCTGCCGGTCTGCTAGGTGGTCAACCTTCGCTTTGCCATCGTAGCGACACACGGCCTTGAAGGCCGCACTTCTAACCACGAGGTCGAGCGGAAGGGTTCCCGTCAGACGTTCCATCGCAACCAGTGGTGTGGTGCTCATGCATCCCGTAAGGCCTCTCAAGACGAGGGTCTGTACGCGATCCAAAATTGACTTAACGCCCTTTACCGTCGCCACCCGGGGAGCCCATATGACTGCCCCGTGTAGTAGCTTGGGTTTCAACACCGCTGTGTATAGCCAGTGTATCTTTTCGGGCTTCAGTTCCCATGTCCTGCCAAAAGCCCTTCTGCATGCCCAGAAGGACTGAATCACCTTTGCGGAGGTGATATCGAGATGCCTTTTCCAACTGAGTTTGGAGTCGAATGTGACTCCCAGATACTTAATCTCACTGGTCAGGTCTAGTGCCCTTCCCATGAGATGTAGGCCCTTGACAGGGCCCACCTTGTATCTGGTTGTAAAGCACGTGACTCCAACTTTGCTCGGGTTCACCGTCAAGTGGACCCCCTTACACCATTTCTCGACGATTCCCAGTGCTAGTTGCATTAGGCCCGCTGCCACATCCAGATCGTCGGCCCTAACGAGAATGAAGACGTCGTCAGCATATGCCAAGGCAAAAATGCCGGCTTCATCCAACAATCTCAGTAGGGTATCGACTACCAGGCACCACATAGTGGGAGACAAAACTCCCCCCTGTGGGCATCCCTTACCGATCCTACCCTTGCGGATACGGTCGCCCCATGTGGCCAGCAGGCTCCTGGTGCTTAACATGTGGCACATCCATTTCACCAGGGTGGGCGGAATGGCATGATTCTCTGCACCCTTCCGGATGCTATCCACCCGGGTGTGATTGAATGCGCCTTCTATGTCAAGCAGAGCTGCTAGTACATAACCTTTATTCTTCATCCCGTTTCTGATCCAGGATTCCGCCTCTATAAGAGCTGTATCTACAGACTTCCCTGCCTGGTAGGCATGCTGTCTGCAGTGCAGCGGTCTGTCGACCAAAGACGTCTCCTTGAGATACCTATCCACGAGCCTTTCAAGTGCTTTCAGTACGAAGGACGACAGACATATAAATCTGTGGTCCTTCGCGCTGGCAACCACTCTGCCTGGCTTCGGTATAAATACCACTTTCGCCGTCCTCCAGCAGGTCGGGACAAATCCCAGGGCCAAGCACGCCCTAAAGAGTTTGACCAGAGGGCTTAACAGTACCTTCAGCCTTTTTTGTATGAGGGCCGGGAAGATACCGTCCGGTCCGGCAGCTTTGAACGGGTCAAAGGTGCCGATTGCCCATCTGACTCTCTCCGGTGTCGTTATGGTCCTGGCCAGTTCCCAGTCCTGTCTTCTTCTTGCGTGCCTTGGTGTACTTCGCCTTCCCTGAAGTCGGGAAAGTGGGTCTCCAGTAGTGCGTTGAGGCAGTCCGCACCATTTTCGGCCCATTGCCCCGAGTTCAGCCTCATTACACCTGGCGTCTGGTTTGGGCCACTGCGCAGAATGCGACTGAGCCTGGATGTCGCTGCGACATCCTTTTGCTCTGTGCAGTAGTTCTGCCAGCCCAGAGTGGGCGCCCTCTCCAGCTCCTTCTTGTATAGTCGTTGCGCCTGTCGATAGGCGTCTTCGTCCTCCCTTTCTTTAGTCTTGTACGACCTGTTGTAGAGTCTCCTTACTTCCTTCCTCAAGGCTGTAAGTTCGGGTGGCCACCACGGACATCCCTGACTCTTACCTCTCTTACAAACCCGGCAGTTGTTCTCGAAAGCCGTCACCAGAGTCTCCTGCAGGGACTCTGCGCAGTGTTCGATCTCCACCGGGGTGCCGTATCTCCCAGGAAAATTGGAAATTCTCCTAGCAAGATCGACCCTGTAACCTTCCGAGTTTGTGTTTCTGGGATTTCTCCAGTAAGGCCTATCGGTAGTTCTGCCCACCAACGAAAAGGTGATGTGTTCGTGGTCTGACATGGAGGGCTCGTCCGAGACTCTCCAGTCCTCCACGGACGCCGCCAGATCGATCGTGGCCAGAGTGATATCGATGACCTCCTCACGCCTTACATCCCGAAAGGTGGGCTTGCCACCTTTATTCAGGATCTCCAAATTGGTACCCGCCAGGAAGCTCAAAAGTGCGTCCCCTCTGTTATTGCAATCCGAGCTGCTCCACACCGTGTGATTTGAGTTGGCGTCGCACGCAAGTAAGAGGTCCAAGCCTTTCAGTTCGCAGGTCCTGACAAGATCCCTAACCCTTTGTGGGGGTGGATCCTCCTCATCGTATGGAAAATAGGCCGAGGCAACTACGAGTTGCCTTTCAGTGCCTTTCTCATCCTTGTATTTCACGGTCGCTGTCGCAATGTCTCTGTCACGGAAGGATCCCCAGGCTTCAGCAGCAAGCCCTTTAATTATCAGGGCCGCCCTGGCTGAGTCTCCGTTCCAACTGAAACGGTTGCCGCAACAGGGAACTTAAGTTTCAGTAGCAAAATAAATAAAAAACGAATTTGAGATAATTACTGGCAGTACATTGATATTGAAAATACCAAAAAAAAACTTTCGAGCATTCTATCAGTGAGGTATTAAGATGTTTTCAGGATCTTAAAAATGGAATACCAAGATATTCGATTTTGAGAACTTAATTTCATAAACGACCTTATGATAAAATTATTCAGTAATATAAGTCATTTTATAAAGTTTAACTCAAATTTTAGGGATTGACATTGAAAAAGGAACAAAAATGAAGAATTGATAAAATAAAAAATTTTAATTCAGGTCCGAAAAAGTAGAAAAAACTTTTTTTTAAGTGACAAGTTTTTTTTAATTTCTTTATTCCTTATATCAGAATATTAAACAACTAATTCTGGGACCTTTTATAAATAAAATGATTATTTCTGGGACGTGCTTCCTAATTCTGGGACGTCCCAGAAATTGTACTATACCAGATTACTATTTCTGAGACGTTTTTAAAAATGGGTTATTTTGAAATATTTTAGAGTTATGTGGATACAAAAGGGTTATTTTTACTTTAGGCAGGGGTTGGAGAGGGGATTATTACTTTAGGAAAGCAAAAGAGGATGATTATAACTTTAGTAGTTTAAAAGGGTTATTTTAAATTTGAGAAGGGTTACATAAAGTTATTTGGTATTAGAAAGGGTTATTTTTGGTTTTTAAAAATTTGTATATTTGCATGTACATACAAGGTGGCTATTAAGTAGTGGATGGACTAAAAAACTTGAAAAATATGCATTTTTTCTATAGAACATGCAACGTAAGAGTTACTTTTTATAAAATTTTTGGATCAGATGGGCCAGACAGAATAGGGCCCGGGCCTGTACTGTAGGCCCCACGGACTCTAAAACCATTTTTTCAAATGGAAACCTATACTTTTCACTCCAGATTTGGAAAGAGCGCAAAATTTTATTTTCGTGTAGGACTTTGAAATATTTTTTCTAGTCCATTCTGAGGCCTCGTAGGGGGGCCAAAGAGCCCGTTAACGATAATACCTGAATAACTATGAAAAAAATCACTTTTTCGACTACCCGAGCTCTAGCAAAGGTTTTTCTTTTACAAAATTTAGGATCAGATGGGCCAGACAGAATAGGGCCCAAAAGAATAAAAACCGGGCTTTTACTTTGAGACCTAAAGAGTGTAAAGTAAAATCGCTTTAAATAAAACTGAAATTAAGAATCAAATTAAAAACTACTGGGACTTACAAGTAAAATAATAATCATAAATTTTTACAGGAATTGCCTGAGTCTTGGTGGAGGTCCACAAACCCCTACTAATCATGACATCTGAATGACTCAGAAAAAACATTCTTACGTTAAACTGAGATTTGAAATAATTTTTTTTATGATTTAGCCTGTAGTAGGGCCCAGTAACTCACTACGTGTGAGCCCGATGAGTGTGTAAAACTATCTCTTTTTGGTACAAACTGATTACCAACTCAAATTTGAGAACAAATCTAAAAAAAAAATCAAAACTCAAAATTTTAAAATGAATTCCTGCAGCCCTTAAGCCTGCAAACCTGAAAGCTTCATACGCTAAGGGGTCATTCATTAATTACGTAAGGGTTACAGGGGGGAGGGGGGGTCCCAAGAATCTCTACATGCCCTTACGTTGAACGGGCAGGGGGGGTCACATGTCAGATTTTTTAAAGGCAAAATTATCTAATTTCCATTCATGCAACAGTGCAGTGAACGCATAGTATTTATGCGCATGTCAAACGCGAGACTGTAGACTTACAGTTACCGACCGCAGTGCTGGTATGATAAGAACACGTGAGTTAATTACTAGGCGCTGCATGCTGCAACAAGCTATCCGACAGCTCGCGCCAGCGTTTGTTTTTATTAAAATTTTTTGGATCTGAAATTCAAAAACAATGGCCACTTACAGGATTTTTTATGAAGCATTTTCGATGCGTTACATGAATTATCGAAACAGTGTATTTAAGATAAGTGTAATGACTGCTGGAACATTCTTAAGTGGCAATTCAAAGGTGCAGAACTAAACTCTGAAATTGATAAGACGATTCGAGAGTTGAGGGCTGTAACGAAGTTTACGAAACAAAAGATACAGCAAAATCTATTTCGATATCTTCCAAAGGTAAATTCAATCATTTGTTTAATCTAATACCAATGAAAATCTTCTGGTTTTTTATTCATTGCGCGGGCTTAATAAATTTTTAATATTACAAATATATACTAGTAATGATATCAACGATTACGTGACAAAAATGTGCTATATTTTCAAACTTTCATCACTGGAAGAAAATAAATATTGATTGAATCTGAACTTAAAAAATAAAAAAATCAATCAACTTAAACTCAACAGTAATAAATCACGTTTTTTCAACTAAAAAAAATTCATATTATTCATCAAATCAGTTTGAAATTAAAAAATATTTTTTCAATATGTTCATTTTGAGAGATGCATTTTTATATTCAAAAAAATCAAATTAAAAAAAAAAATTTTTTAGCACGGATTTTTTAATAGTTATTATTGAAATTTTCTTGTCATAGCAGCTGCCCACTTCCGCAAAAAGCAGCAGCAGTACTGATCACGAATCATCAATTCTCCGTAAATCCATCGAGGAACCATCCGCAGCAGACTGCAGTAACAAAAAAATAGAAGAGGATCCTAAAGAAAATTCCGAACTAGATTTGGTTAGCCCTGAACCGGGAAATATTCTTAAACGCAAGTACTTGACCCCTGCTCAAGACCTTATGCAAACAAAAAAATTAATGCGTTACAGGGTCAATTGTCAGCTACACTAGCAGCAAGAGATGCAAATTTAGATATAGACGTTGAAAATGGTATAAAAAAAGCCCACAAAGAACTGAATCTTCAAGAGCAACTTTTGAAAACAAAAAAAAAATAATGCCAAGAATCAGGCTAATTATCGAAATAAAATAAAAGAAAAATTGAAGGGAATTTCAACGTCAAGTAATGATATTGGTATATGCACAGAAGCTGGTTGTCCCCGTCTCGAAGAAGAACACGTTAATTTGCTTGATTCTATCAAAACCGTTGTCATCCATGGAAGTGCAGCTCATGAACGTCGCCAGACTGGTGAAATGAAATCTTGTCAAACATTGGACGAATTGCATCGTAATGTTCAAAATTTAGTAGGGTCGTCTATTTCAAGAAGTGCCATTTATACTTGCCTCATTCCGAAAAATTCTCGGACTAATCAAGCATTACGCCATGTAGTGACGGTGCTGGTTTGTTTATCCAAGCCATCAAATGATTTACACAAACACCATCTGGATGGAAAATTTTGCACAGCAAGTATAAGGAATTTAGAGTCACTTGCATTTATTCTTGGACCTAAACAATGCAGCTTCTTATCGCAAGATGATAAAGCTCGTGTGCCGATCGGGATCATTGCTGCAAAAGAGCAGTGCTTGCTTGTGATGCACATTGATTATCGAGTCCAGCTTCCAGATCACGACTTCATAATCGGCGAAAAACATAAACTTATACCTTCAGTATATGCTGGCATTTCTATCAAACCAAATGGCAAAGGCGATCCTAGTGACGTTACCTACAGTGGTCCTACATTTATTTCAGTTTGAAGTGGAAAACACGCTCAGTCTACTGCAGCGTCTCACGCTCATGACATGAGTACTTTAATGAGAGAAGAAAATTTTTCACAAATTATGAAAACGGATCAAGGTGATGTCAAGCCAGTGATGATTATCACTGTAGATGGAGGTCCGGACGAGAATCCAAGGTAAATTACAGCATAAAACTTTCACTTGAAATTATGCGTAACCTTATATCGAGTTTAATTAACATATTTTTTTACAGGTTTTCTAAAAATATTGCTTTCGCCATTCAGCATTTCCGGAACTTCAATTTGGATGCTCTGTTTGTGGCTACTAACGCTCCAGGTCGTAGCGATTTCAATCGGGTTTAGCGCAGAATGGCACCGTTAAGCAAGCAGTTAACGGGAGTAATTTTACCATACGATACTTTTGGTACCCATCTTGATTCTCGAGGAAAAACCTTTGACTCCGAATTAGAGTTCAAAAATTTTCAAGCTGCTGGCGAGGCTTTAGCAAACCTCTGGAATGGTTAAGAGATAGACTCCTTTGCTGTAAAAGCAGTTTACGAAGGCCCAAATGCTGAAGCAGTAGTCCCTGAACCAGTAGATGATGTGTGGTATTCTAATCATGTCAGGGAATCCCAATATTGCTTGCAAATTGTAAAATGCGATAGTATCCATTACTGCGGATAACTAAGAAGTGACTTGAAATTAGTTTTAAAAAAATGGGATTCTGCTACCACCTGTGCAATTCATCCACCATCCGGAAACGGGACGACTGCGCAGTCTTAATGTATTAGAAAATATAACTGGGGCTCATTTTTAGCCGTTTTTTCAAGCTATGACTGTACAATTATCAATGCCTACCTCTTTTAAAAATCTACCATATGATTTTTTTTGTCCTACCGTACAAAGTGACCTTACGCCTGAGCGTAGAATTTGCAAGACATGCGAACTTTACTTTGCTTCTATCTCAGCAGCTGACAAACACAACCGTGCTGTTCATAATCAACGCCAAATTAGGTCTCAAATAAACAAGAACTTGACTGAAAACCGCAGACCTTCTTTGCGAATAGCAGCTAAAATTTTTAAAAGAGGAAAGGAAGTATTATGTCGCATGATTCATCCTGAAACCAGTGGAGAAGATGTCAAGTGGCTAGAAAAGAGTGAGGTACCAATCGAAGTAACTGAAGATGTTTCGTCGTTAACTGAGAGTAATGATTTACCCATCGTTTCTGACTTAGAAACATGATTTTCTAATCCATTTACCACAGATAATTAAGAGTTTATTTTGTTTATTAATCTCATTAGATTATTGATAATTTTATGAAGATAAAATCAAGTTATTTGTATTGTTACCAAGAGTATTCCTAGATTATAAATTATTCAATAATTTACTTTCTTTTATTGTTTCGGATCTTTCGTAACTAGCATAATATTCTAAAAGGATCAATAAAGGCTTTAAATAAAAAAAATGCATTTACCAAAGACAAAAAATAAGCTATGTATAAAAAACTTTAAAAAGGTAAGAATTTACGGCGAGTGGTTTTTTTTTGGACAGAACTAAAACAAAAGTATATATGTTGTTACTTTCAGATCTATGTTAATATTAATGAATTTATCCCGAAAGATACGAACAGATGAATAAAATAAAAAAATAAAATAAAAAACCATCTTTCAGTAGAGTTACAGTGAATTCTGTTCATTTTTTTAAACTTTAATTATAAATTAATTCGAGTATCTACTCTGATTTTGATATTATGTTTTCGGGGATACGAACAGATGAATGAAATGAAATCAAAAATCATTTTCCGGACGAGTTTTTAATAAATTTTTTTCAGTTTTATTTCTTTAATTAATTTTTACTCAAATTATTTAAAATTCCTACTCTGATTCTGTTGATATTTTTTTGGAATATGAACAGATGAAGGAGATGAAATCAAAGAATCATCTTCCGGACGAGTTTTAAGTAAATTTTTCTTTTCTTTTTTACGCATCTTTTTTCTTTTTTTTTTTTTTAAACTTGAATTCAATTTTTTTTTAGTAAAAGTTTACTATCAATTTATTCAATTTAGGTGTCGTTCAATATCGTTAAAATCATTCGAACTCGACGGAGCCGCAGATTAACGATTAACAGTCGACCAAAGATATTCATGCATCACCGAAAAGCAGAAACTGTATTAGGGTAACTAAAAATAAAAAGACTTAAAAATCTAAGAGCTTTTTTTTTTAATTGATTCTTTGAAAAGTAATATTATTCTAATTAATAAATCTGCGGCTCCGTCGAGTCCGAATGATTTTAACGATATTGAACGACACCTAAATTGAATAAATTGATAGTAAACTTTTACTAAAAAAAAATTGAATTCAAGTTTAAAAAAAAAAAAAGAAAAAAGATGCGTAAAAAAGAAAAGAAAAATTTACTTAAAACTCGTCCGGAAGATGATTCTTTGATTTCATCTCCTTCATCTGTTCATATTCCAAAAAAATATCAACAGAATCAGAGTAGGAATTTTAAATAATTTGAGTAAAAATTAATTAAAGAAATAAAACTGAAAAAAATTTATTAAAAACTCGTCCGGAAAATGATTTTTGATTTCATTTCATTCATCTGTTCGTATCCCCGAAAACATAATATCAAAATCAGAGTAGATACTCGAATTAATTTATAATTAAAAAAATGAACAGAATTCACTGTAACTCTACTGAAAGATGGTTTTTTATTTTATTTTTTTATTTTATTCATCTGTTCGTATCTTTCGGGATAAATTCATTAATATTAACATAGATCTGAAAGTAACAACATATATACTTTTGTTTTAGTTCTGTCCAAAAAAAAACCACTCGCCGTAAATTCTTACCTTTTTAAAGGTCTTTCTTTTTAAAGATTTCATTTCTTTCGCTAGGTATAAGGTGAAACTAAAAAAAAAATGGTAAAATTTACCAATTGATACCTGAGTAGAACAGAAAACTTATGACTCCATTGAGATGAATGATTTTATCGATATTGAAGGACAATTAAAATGAATTGATTTTATTGTAAACTTTTTTTACTGATTTTTAAACATCAAGTATAAAAAAAAATTTTTATTTTGATAATTCTGTTATAGCAACTATAGCAGTAAAAACCTAAGTTGCCGTTGGTATCTTACATTTTTAAATGTTTTTTTTTTTTTTAATTTTATTTATCTCCAGGCTTTAAAAAAAAAATGATATTTTAATAACTATTAATTTTTTATTTTTCAAACTATTTAATAACTAGGTATAAGGTGAAACTAAAAAAATTGGTAAAATTTACCAATTGATTCCTGACTAGAACAAACAACTTATGATCACCATCACATTTGAATGCGGCAAATGTCAATGACCAAGTTGAGGTAGTTGGTACACAGCGGATAAAACTGAAATGAAACTTGATAGTCAGACAAATTCATCTTGGAAAATAAACTGAGAACAATAAACCTTATCCGTGTTGGTGTATTGACTCAGAATTTATAAGTTCCAGTAATGATTTAAATGTATTTACTTGCCTGACAATTTGAATAATTCCATGAGACATTGATCACACTTAAACTACCTCAACTTGGTCATTGACATTTGCTGCAGCAAGTTAAGGTAGTTGGTGTATAGCGGATAAAACTAAAATTAAACTTGATAGTCAGACAAATTCATCTTGGAAAATAAACTGAGAACAATAAACCTTATCCGTGTTGGTGTATTGACTCAGAATTTATAAGTTCCAGTAATGATCTAAATGTATTTACTTGCCTGACAATTTGAATAATTCCATGAGACATTGATCCCACTTAAACTACCCCAACTTGGTCATTGACATTTGCTGCAGCAAGTTAAGGTAGTTGGTATATAGCGGATAAAACTAAAATTAAACTTGATAGTCAGACAAATTCATCTTGGAAAATAAACTGAGAACAATAAACCTTATCCGTGTTGGTGTATTGACTCAGAATTTATAAGTTCCAGTGATGATTTAAATGTATTTACTTGTCTGACAATTTGAATAACCCCATGAAACATTGATCACCATCACATTTGAATGCAGCAAATGTCAATGACCAAGTTGAGGTAGTTGGTACACAGCGGATAAAACTGAAATTAAACTTGATAGTCAGACAAATTCATCTTGGAAAATAAACTGAGAACAATAAACCTTATCCGTGTTGGTGTATTGACTCAGAATTTATAAGTTCCAGTGATGATTTAAATGTATTTACTTGCCTGACAATTTGAATAGTTCCATGAGACATTGATCACACTTAAACTACCTCAACTTGGTCATTGACATTTGCTGCAGCAAGTTAAGGTAGTTGGTATATAGCGGATAAAACTAAAATTAAACTTGATAGTCAGACAAATTCATCTTGGAAAATAAACTGAGAACAATAAACCTTATCCATGTTGGTGTATTGATTCAGAATTTATAAATTTCAGTGATGATTTAAATGTATTTACTTGTCTGACAATTTGAATAATTTCATGAGACATTGATCACATTTAAACTACCTTAACTTGGTCATGATAGTCAGACAAATTTATCTTGGAAAATAAACTGAGAACAATAAACCTTATCCGTGTTGGTGTATTGATTCAGAATTTATAAGTTCCAGTAATGATTTAAATGTATTTACTTGCCTGACAATTTGAATAATTCCATGAGACATTGATCACACTTAAACTACCTCAACTTGGTCATTGACATTTGCTGCAGCAAGTTAAGGTAGTTGGTATATAGCGGATAAAACTAAAATTAAACTTGATAGTCAGACAAATTCATCTTGGAAAATAAACTGAGAGCAGTAAACCTTATCCATGTTGGTGTATTGACTCAGAATTTATAAATTCCAATGATGATTTAAATGTATTTACTTGTCTGACAATTTGAATAACCCCATGAGACATTGATCACCATTCACATTTAAACTACCTCAACTTGGTCATTGACATTTGTTGCAGCAATTTTCACTGGATAAATAAATCTCTACAGCACCAGCAGAAGGTTTCACAAGTTCAACTCACTCTAACTCATAGATGATTATCATAGGGAGACTTTAGATATTTTGTTTTGAAAAATTATAGCCAAATATTTTTCCTTAATTATTGATGGTTAACGGTCATAATATTTATTAATTAAATTATGTTAATAGTGAATTTAGCGTGATGCCGCTGTATATTTTATTATATCCTACTTTTTTAATTACTTAATTATTTCTAAATCATGTAATAAAATAATAATAATTATGACCGCTGTCTTTTGCTCAGCTGCTCGGGTCTCGGCGGCTCGGCCTCTTGCGTGCGCGCACCTCACCTGCGCAGCCTGCTCGCATGCCTTGCTGCAGGCTGCAAGAGTGAGACAGCGTTACGTAAGATCCGGTTTAAGCCACATGCAGCGCATGTAGAGAAACCGGATGCTCAGGGACTGGAAACGAAAAAATTTCTAAAGGAAATCACCGTTTCGAATTTTGAGACGGTCATAACTTCTTTACGCAGAAATTTTTCAGGATGATTTTTTTTTTTAATCTTCTCAGGGTATCTTAGGCTACGCGTAGAATATATGGTCAAGGAAAAATAATCATCCTAATAGTGTTTTTTTCATGAACGACCTAACCTAAAACCGAATTTCAATGTATATAAAGCGTACGCTTTAACGGCAGTCGGTTAAAAAAACCTACTCGCCGTCAAAGTGCTACCGCACTTTAGGATTTAAGAATGAATAAATATATTTAAACAATGTGAAATAATATCTTATTTATCAACGTTTATGACATATTCTCCCTTTTTCTTGCTTTTAAGAGAATTATTAATGTCTAGCGAAAATCGAGTTCAAATCTTACGTAAGTAGCCGGGGAGGGGGGGGGTGAAAAAAATCTTACGTGGCCTTACGTGGGGGGAGGGGGGGGGTCAAAAGTAGCTAAAATCATGCTTACGTAATTAATGAATGGCCCCCAACCCTGAAGGTCTTTTGCCCAAGACTACAAGCTCGAAGCCTTTGTTTCCTAAGCCCCTAATCCCCAAGCCCGTAACCTTGAAGCTTGAAGGATTTAGGGTCCGTAGGGCCCACAGTAAAGACCTGGGCCCTATTCTGTCTCACCCATTTGATCCTAAATTTTGTAAAAAAAAAACTTTGCTAGAGCTCGGGTAGTCGAAAAAGTTATTTTTTTCCGAGTTATTCAGGTATTAACGTTAAAGGGCTCTTTGGGCCCTCTACGTGGCCTCAGAATGGACTAGAAAAAATATTTCAAAGTCCTACAGGAAAATCAAATTTTCCGCTCTTTCCGAATCTGGAGTGAAAACTATAGGTTTCCATTTGAAAAAATGGTTTTAGGGTCCGTGGGGCCTACAGTACGGGCTCGGGCCCTATTCTGTCTGGCCCATCTGATCCTAAATTTTGTAAGAAGTAACTCTTACGTTGCATGTTCTATAGAAAAAATTAATATTTTTCAAGTTTTTTAGTCCATTCACTACTTAATAGACACCTTGTATATAATGTTTGACACACACACACACACGCGCGCGTGCGCGCGCGCGCAAACACACATATAATGTAAGAAATAAAAATAAACTTGTCACTTAAAAAAAAATTTTTCTACTTTTTCGGGCCTAAATTAAAATTTTTTACTTTATCAATTCTTCATTTTTGTTCCTTTTTCAATGTCAATCCCTAAAATTTGATCTAAACTTTAAAAAATGACTTATATTCTGAATAATTTTATCATTAGGTCGTTTATGAAATTAAGTACTCATAATCGAATATCTTGGTATTCCATTTTTAAGATCCTGAAAATATCTTAATACCTCACTGCTAGAATGGTTGAAAGTTTTTTTTCGGTATTTTAAATATCAATATCGTGCCGGTAATTATCTCAAATTTGTCTTTTATTTATTTTGCGTTCCCTCTCAGACTCCTTATTATTTTCCAGTTGAAAGTTAATTAATTTAATACAAATCCGATCTGATCGCAATGCAACCCAATCCAAAAAAATTTAGCGCATGCTTAATTTCTACAATTAATACATTCTTTTTTATTAAATTAATTTTTTTTTTTCGAGTTTTTTTTTCTAGTGTTTTGTATTATGCAACTTTTTGACATTTTAGCACTTGTCATATTTTCTTTTCTATTGCTACTATCAATCATGTTATGGCATCCAATTCGTTACAGTTGGCCTGGCACTAATTTTTAAAATTTTACTAGCTGTCACTCCACTATGATACCACTATCTTAGGGAGTAGGCTGAAAGACGTCCAACAGGCCTACACAATGGGTACTTCCCAAGAGCTTACGCGCTCTTAAGGGGAAGTCAGGCGAGGGTCCAATGGTAGTTAGTTAAAATTAAAAAAAAAAAAAATTGAGGGGATCAATTCAAAAAAGGGCTCTGTAGCAGGGTAGCGACATTGAAAAGCTACATTTTAAAAAAAACTGCATCAAAATTCGTTGAAAATTGGCCGAGAAAAACGCAGAACGGTAATTTGGTATTTTTTTTCGTCGGCCGCATCAGCCATGACAGCAGACGCCACTGCTGCTACAGTGCGTTGCTGTGCGTGAGACCGCGCGTACGTAATTCTAACCAACAAATTTCTAATCATGCAATCAAAAAGTAACAAATTTGTTGTAACCCACGTTTTTGTTGTATTTATGTTTTTATAAGTAATTTCAAACAGTTGCAAAGTGATCAGAGCCAAGAGCTTAGAATCTTCAAAGCTGGTAGGACAAGATTTCAATAATCCTTAGTCAGGTTTGAAATGTATGAACTAAGCCAGCTAATTACATACTTGAGGTGATAAACACTGATAAAGTTTTTTATTGACACAGTCTCTGAGGGTATATTAGAGTCAAGATCTTAGAAACTTCAAAGCAAGTAACAAGTTTTAAACAATTTTTAGTCATTTTAGAAATTCTAAATTTTATAAATAGTTTAAAAATATTTTTTTTCTACTTTTTCAATTGATTTATTTATCAAGAATTCTTTTTTAGTTTTAAAATTTTATAACTATTGAATACTTATATTACTTCAATACTTATAACTATTGAAAACTTGTCTTACTCGCTTTGAAGATTCTAAACTTTTGATTCTTGTATATGACTTATAGAGACAAAATTAAACAAATCTTGAAAAAATTTAATCTGGTTCATTTTTATGAGCTACATGCAAAGTTTATTATTGTCATAAAATCTTAAGATTTTCTTGGCTGACAATAAAGGTGTACTATGATTTTTTTTGTGCAAGGCAACCATGCCTTTGAGCATTGACATTTGCTCTTGCTGGGAGACCTACAACTTATTTTACATTTGAACTGTTCCAAAGCGTCAAGTCAATTCATTTGATGAGATCTCATTAGTTCAAGAAAGTTCTGATTGCATGAGTGATTGCAGCTACTGTTCCAATTTTTAGTTATCAAGTAGGCTAAAGTAAGTGGTCTCCCAGCAAGAGCAAATGTCAATGTTCACAGGCATGGTTGACTTTACACAAAAACAATAATAGTTCATCTTTATTGTCAGCCAAGTAAATCTTAAAGAATTTGTAGCAATAATAAACTTTGTGTGAGTGAAGCTTATAAAAATAAACCTGATTAAAACTCTTTCAAGATTTGTTTAATTTTATGACTATATCTTGTTGTTGTTGTTGTTGTTTTTTTTTTTTTTTTTTTTTTTTATGTACAGATATTGTTAAAACAACTATTTTATTGAAATATTACTAGTATTTGAAATTTTTATGAATCAAGAGACCTACTTTACATGAAGAAAATTATTGAAATTTTTACGATCTGAAGCAAATCAAGAGTAAATATTGAAGAAATAATTGAAGAAACATGAATTGTTTATAATGCAACTGAAGAGTTTTATTTAAGAAGAAAATTTTTTCATAAAACTAGTGATTTTGCTAATTTTATTTTAGAAATAATGTATGATTCTTTTTTTCAATTGACACATTTTCAGCCTTGTATTGAGTGTAATGAATAAGTAATTTTGAGTTTCAGCTTATTTCATTATTTTGATTTTTCATCACATATATATTTGATTTTGCAAGATAATTTTTACTACGAATTTGATTTATTGAGGAGAGGTAGCTGAGGAGTAAGCCGTAAGGCAGTCATAAAGTTTTACAAACTTATAGGTTAGACGCGCATAGCCACGCACAGCAACAGTGGCAGACGACGACATGGCTGCCGCGATTGACGAAAAAAAATCTTCAACTGCCGTTCTGCGTTTTACTCAGTGAATTTTTAATCAATTTTCATGATTTTTTTTTAAATTACAGCTTTTTAATTTCTCTACCCTGCTACAGAGCCCTTTTTTAAAAATATTTTCTTAATTAAAATCTATTCATCAAAAAAACTCGCCTGACTTCCCCTTAATACTTGCACGAAGTGAAGACTTGATTCGCGGGACGTCAAAAGGCTAAATTATTGTAAAAAAGTGTACGAATCATCTATATAAGTGTTTACAGATCTTGTTTTTTAATATTATCAATACATTTTTTGTAATCATGTCTCAATTAAATCGTGTCAATAATGACATTGAAGATATTATTGTGAAAATGAATGTTGAGCATTTCGCTGAAAAATCGCTTACAGTAATTGGGTTCCCTATCAATAATTTTGTGGTTATCGAAATCAATAAAATGCCCAGTCTCGGGTACGTGAGAAGCATGGGCGTTGTTTAATTTACCTTTCCTGACTGCATAATTATGCCCATATACACTCTTTTTTAACTTGCGAGAACTTTATCCAATGTAACGGTGGTCACAATCAGCACAATCTATTTTAATTTAACTATTTATAGAATTTTATCGAAAATTCAAAGAAATCTTCTAGCCAGGAGACTCGAACCCTAGGCTTTTTTAACTATTGTTCGACACTTCTAGAGAGTTACTGGGATGCGTTCTTCGGTACCCATCGCAAAATGATTCAATTCGCTGAATTCGAAGCGTCTGAATACGCTACCGCGGATTGGTTCGGCATAGCCGAAGATAACTTTGTCAAGGCAGCTTCCATCCTCAAAACTGAAATTGCCAAATTGCAGGCTGCAGTGGTCCCCACTGCAACCCCTACGCAAACCTTGCCAACGCAAAATACGCAACCTGCCGTACCGTGAATCAGTTTGCCCCCCGTAGACATCCCCGTTTTTGACGGAGATCCCTTGAAGTGGGAGAGTTTTCGGGACCTCTTCAAGGCTTTGGTCAACGATGTACCAGGCTTGCCCGGAAGTCAGAAACTTCTCTACTTGCAATCTAAGCTTACTGGTGAGGCAGCGGAGCTTGTAAAAAATACTACCGTTACCGATTCGAATTTTGCGGGTGCTTGGGAAGATCTGGAAGCGAGGTACAGTAATTCTCGAATCATTTCATCCTTCCACATGAAAAATTTATTCTCAATCCCCCCCGCGAAAAAATCAAAACCGTCAGAAATTCGACGCCTCGTGGACACCTTTCGTCAATCAATACGAGCCTTTCGTACCCTTAAGAAACCCACCACTCAGTGGGACAAATTCTTCGTCTACCTACTGGTCCAGAAGTTAGATCGTACAACTCGGTTGTCTTGGCAAACCTCCCTCGCTAATAGCAAGGACGTCCCAACCTTTCAAGCGCTCTCTGACTACCTTGAGAACCAGGTGCATGCGCTTGAGTTCGATCGATCTAGCCCGCGCTAAGCCCTCGCCACAACCAAATAGGGCATCCACCCTAAGTCAATTTGTAGACCGTTTTAAAACTACGTTGTCCATTTCAAAATCACCTGAAACGCGCTCGTTGAAGCAGCTCAATCTATGAGCCAACTTATAGGTGACTTGCCCAAACTCAGACTCCAAGTCAGGTGAATATAAAAGACACTTGGTTGAGTTGTGTCTGTTGCCAGTAACTCCAGGATAGAGCGTCAATTGTCAAATTTAGGTAGTCTGGGTTTGAGTATCCTGGCTTGAACATGTTAGTTTTTTAAGTATACCTTTGTCAGATCTCTAGTTAAGATTAAGTTATTTCTCGTTATTAATATTAGTTTTCTTCGTAAAAGTTTTGCTTGTGTATTCTCGCTATTGAAATGTAAGCCGTCACGGCGAGTGGTTCGCGAGAATAAGGAAAAAAAACCCCATGATGATAGTTCAACATTGTTATAATCAGTAAGTTAAGTTCAAACATTGTAAAAAAAAAAATGGAAAAAGAAAAAAAATAAATAAACATCATGTAAAACATGCCTCCGGCCATCGACAGAGCATGGGCTTGTTCCCTTTTTTGTCGTAATTTCGTTTCTATATTGCTGAAGCAATGGTAATTATTAACTTCGTCTCTGGACGAGGCGGGCCGGGCGGCATGTGTCAGCCACTCAGAGCTCAGCTCTGACGGGCGACCGGAAGGAGCGAGATCGGTAGCGTCACGTCGCTCTGATCGTTTTTGCGGCAGCAGTCGCGTCGTGTCACTGTAATAGTACGTACGTGTTGCTCTTGGTGTAAGGCTCACGTTTGTCAAGATCAAGTCTCGGTTTTTTTCTACTGAAGAGTCGTGCATCGTCCACGATCACGACTCGCCCTTATTTTGGCACGCATCGCGTGGCGATCGTGTTTTTAAATATTTAAGTTTTTTAATAATAAGTGTTTTTAGTGAGTCGACAATGTTCTTCTTTTGACTGCGCGTCTTTTCCATCTCCCTCTTCATTCACGCCAAGCCGTTCTCTAGCCACTTAGACGAGACAGTGAAAAACGTATTAACATACTACCTGCGCAATCGACCCACTGCATGCCTTCGCTTAAGGTTGGGCTGCAATATAGTGGCCGCTAGCGCATGGGAGCACAATAACTGTTCTTTTGGCTTTTATCGGAGGGAAATCAAGTTAAAATTTTTGATAAACGATGTAAAAAAAAAAAATTATATATCACTCAGGCCTCAAGTGTGCCCTTGACTTCTACTCGATCTGCAATGACAGAAGGCATCCATGGCACACTTGCTTCCCTTGGAAATGATATACTATTTTAAATAAACAAATTCAAAAAATATACACGTTATCTGTAAATTTTATTAGAAAACTATTGGTTTATTAGCCGATTTTCAGTGTTACAAAAAATTTTGAAAATAAAAATATCTGAAAACGCTTTTATTTATTTGATTAAAGTCTCTAGAATTTTTCTTGATTTTTTAAAATCAAGGCACTGTATAAACCATCTCAAAAAATTTTTCTCAATATTAAAAGACAGCTGCATACGCAGCTTAGAAGGTGTTCCAATTTGACAGTTGCTCAGGCAGCTGCTTCCTTTGGTTCGGGAGTTCAGTCACAATGTAACGTCAATGGAACAAACTAATATCTTTAATTTTACACCAACAGTTCATTTAAATACTCCTCCCTCAAATCATTACAATTGGCGACGAAGATAAAAGCAAAAAATCCGACGTGGATAAAAGCAAAGTATCCAACGAGGTTGAAAATTAGTGATAAAAGTTCAAGAAAAATCCGACGAGGATTAAAAATAATAAAATGTGAAAAAGTTCATTTACGGTGAAAAAGTGCATACAAAAAAGGGCGTGACGAGCGCTTAAGTGTTTAATAAATAAAGTGTTTCCACTATAAAATTTACAAAACACGACGAGCGCATAAAATTTAATGTGTGAGAAAAGTGAAATTTCTGAAAACATAAAAAAGCTTATAGAAGATAAAACACCAACGTGGATTCATACGTTGAATAAAGAAGAGTTAGTGGAATTCTTAGAAAAGTTCGATATAGAAACAGTACTAAAGGAATTTTCTGAAGAAGAATTACGTAAATTAGCAAAAAATTTCCGCTCTATCAACGCAAAAGAAGCTGCAAAACACACATTAATACATCTTCTAGCAGTATTTAAATATTACTGCAGCAGCAAAGAAAGACACTTAAAATTACTGAATCCATGCCAATTCGACCTTTTAAGAAAAGTAGTCAAAAACTTGTTAAAAAATTACAAAGAAAGCATTGATAAAAGCAAAGGTTCGATAGAAGAAGAAGAAGTAGAAGAACAAGAAAGCGACTTAAACGCCACAATAATAAATTCAAGCTTAGAAAATAAAAAGAAAAAATTTCGCAAACTGAAACTAAAGCAGCAAACTCAGCAGAAAGTGAAGAAATTATATTAGATCTTGAAATGGCAGATCTAGAATTTCACAAAAACAAGGACAACCGGGAGTAGTAAGTCGAGAGGATAGAGTTATACTGCATAGCCAATAAAATCATAGAGGATAAAGCACAAGTAGCTACATTGCTCACAAAATGTGGTTCAGAAGCATATAAACTAGTTAGAGATTTATGTTCTCCAGCAAAACCTTAAGATAAGAAGTTTGAAGATATTATCAAACTTATGAAAGAGCATTTAACACCAAAAAAGAACACGGCAATGGAAAGGTGTATCTTCAGTCAAGCTAAGCAAAATAATGGAGAAACAATCAAAGAATACGTGGCAAGATTAAGAGAATTTTCAATGACTTGCAATTTTACAGAGTTGGACGAGGCTCTGTGTAACCAATTAGTGCGCAGTGCAAAAGATCGTGTTACAAAAATCGAATTATTTAGTGAAAAAGCTCTAACGATAGAAACAGCAACAGAATTAGCTACAACTTGAGAGGCAGCTGTTAAAAGTGCGACGAGCACTGAAAAGAAAACAAATTCAACACGTAAGCAGCTCACAAAGATTCCAGAGGAAGGGCGGAGCACCATACAACGGTGGCTACAAAAAGGGCAACAGCAACAAGAGCGGTAACGTAAATAATAAGTATAGCGCAAGTAATTCGCAAAGTTTTAAATACAATTGTTATCGGTGCGGCATGAATAATCATCTAGCGAAAGATTGTTAATTCATAAATTATAATTGTATCTTTTGCAAAAAAAGAGGTCATTTAAAAAGTATGCATTAAAAAACACGGGAAAAATATAATTTTTAAAAATGCTGACGGTAATGTGAGAAGTGACAGTAGCAGGCCGTGCAATCACGTGCAGCCAGAAGAGCGCGAATCAAACGATGAGTTCGAATATTCTGATGAATTTTATTCTATTAAAAAAAACAAAGTCAAAATTAATAAAATAGACGCAAAACCTCAATTTGCAGAGGCAATAAATAATATACAATTTGAAATGGAAATTGACACCGAGTCATATCTAACAGCTACGTCGGAAAAAGATAAGAATAAATATTTTCCAAATGAAAAATTAAGCAAAAGCGATCTTAGATTAACGTGTTATGGAGGACTACCACTGAATCTTATCGGAATTTTAAAAGTAAAAGTAAATTTCTTAGAAAGCGAGAAAAACTTAGATTTGTACATTATAGCCAGCTTAGGACCTTTATTGTTAGGTTGGCAATGGCTGAAAGCTTTTAATTTATGGCCGTTAAAATTAATGAAAAATGAACATTAAAGTAATGTTTTAAAAATAGAGAGCGAAACTACAAAACATAACATGTTAAAAAAATTTCCAGTATCATTCTCATGGTGTTATAAAGGTAGAAAAGTACATTTAGTTTTTAAAGATAATTTAAAACCGATACAACTAAAGCCTCGTCATGCACCTTTCACGCTAATGCCAAAAATTTCAAACGAAATTCAAAGATTAATTAAATTGGGAAATTTAGAGCCGGGAGAGTGTAGTGAATGGGCAACACCCATTATTCTGGTATTAAAGAAAAACGGAGAAGTGCGTATTTGCGGTAATTTTAAACTAACAGTCAACCCGCAATTAGTAATTGAAAGGCATCCAATAGCTCTGAAAGAAAAAATTTTTAACACGTTCAGAGTCGGAAGTAAATGGTCGCAAACAGACTTAAAATACGCGTTTATGCAATTTGAATTAGACGACGAATCTAAAAACGCGCTAACAATTATTACAGATGAAAGTTTATATTGATACACAAAGCTGTGCGAAGGGATAGCATCAAGTCCGGGTGAATGTCAGAATATTCTTGAAGAAATTTTAAAAGGTACAAAACATACGGAAGTTTACATTGATAATATTTATAGTACGGGTCAAACGGACCAAGAACATATTGGAATTTTAACAGAGATTTTTGTAAGACTAGATAAAGCATGTCTACGCGTAAATTTAGATAAATGTGATTTTTTTAAAGATAGCATGGAAATTTTAGGGTTTTTTATAAACGAGAACAGGTTAAATATAAGTCCATCTAAGATAAAAGCAATTAAAGAAGAACCATCGCAAAAAAACTATAAAGAATTAGAAGCTTATTTAGGCTTAGTAAATTTTTCGTGAATCAAAAATAAAAAGGGGGGAATTGTAATGTAAGCATTTTATGAGAGTGAATGAACCAAAAAGAATGTTAAAAGTGCTAAAGCGTAGTTAGCAAAAAGTTTAGCCAGTGGGTTATTGACAGGCTGATCGAGCGTTATATATATATTATTATAATTATACAGCGTATAATATATACAATTATACAGCAAATAACTCTTACTAGAGTTCAGTCACAATGTAACGTCAATGGAATAAACTAATATCTTTAACTTTACACCAACAGTTCATTTAAATACTCTTCCCTCAAACCATTACAAAAACAACAACAGAGGTGGCGGTAGCTGGAGACCAAAAGGTAGAGGCAGGCAACAGAGCCAACACATGCAACGAAGTGACTACTCACAACACCAGAGCAACAACATTTCAGCTTGGAGCATTCAGGTGAATAAAAATGTGATAAGTGATGTGAATGTTAAAAATAAAGTACATTGGCTACTTGATAGCGGTTGTACTGCTCATTTAAGGTGGATCTAGCGACCTGCACCGTATCAAGCTGGGGCCCCTTTAGGGTGCAATCTAAGAAATGCACATTTTATCGTATGTTTATGTTGCTATGCTGTAAAAATAATTATTTAAACGTATCTAGATATTAATTTCGAAGAATTAATACGTAAAAAAAAATAATATTTTTTACAAATGCCCCCTTGCACCCCATAATCTAGTACGTGACTGAATTTTTCGAAACGTGGCAACGTCCCAATCGGTTGACTATTCGCAGTCATCAAAAGTCGAAAGTGCCAGTACTTATTTGTTTACGTTATGAAATTAATATATTAACACATTGAATTTTACTGAATTACACTTCCAAAGTTTTATTAAAACATTTTTTCTCAAACTAGGTTAGCTTCAATGAATCATTAAAAAAAATTTTTTTTTATCATCGATATAAATCACTCAATTATTAACACGAATTTTATTTAACACGTTGTAATTATGCAGTTTTAACCAAATCGCTGGATCCTCCTTTATGAATTATGAGAAATATTTCACAAGTTTTAGTGAATTAGAAAAACATGCTAGTGTGAATTTACCAGACTACGGAGTATGCAGGGCAACGAAAGTTGGTAATGTAAGAACTTATTTTAAAGGTAATAATAATAAATGAAATGAAATAGAATTGCGTAATGTATTTTATGTAGAAGGGTTATGTCATAATTTTTTAGGTTTTTCAAAAATTTCCAAGAATACAAATATCCAAGTTTATGATGATAGAATTGAAATGTACGATAAAATTAGAGGTGATTTGTAATACATAGAAAGTTTTGAATTGAATGATATTAATAATGTAAAATAATAAGATTGATAAAGCTAAGGATATTTTTGTAAATGTGACAAAGCTAATAAAAAAAGAACGTTGGCATAGGGCTTTACATGTTACCTTTGATTACCTTAATGAGATCGTTAAAAATAAAACTTTGAATGGCTTGCCAGAGAAATAAGAGAAAGGTGAAATGAAATGCGCGTCATGCATTGAATCGAAAATGACTAATATTCCGTATGGAAATAATCGTGAACGCGCTACTGAGATTTTGCAAATGGTTCATACTAATTTAAATGGTCCTCATTCAATTCGGGGTTATCGTGGCGAAAAATATTTTTTAACATTTTTTTTTTTCACGCGCAAATCTATACCATTTAGTCGAGAGATGAGACTATTGTTTACTTTAAAGATTACATTAATTGGGCAGAGAATCAATTTAATAAATGCATCAAGCGATTACAGTGTGATAAAGGCACTGAATATTTGAATAATGAGACTTATAATTTTATTCACGAGAAGGGGATTGAGCTACTACCTTGTCCGACTGGTGTGCATGAACTTAACGGCGTCGCAGAGCGCTATAATAGTTTAAAGATGCACATTGGTTGATGTTTATGTAACGAGCCGCGAATAAATAAAATTTATTGTCCAGAAGTGATACAAACGGCAGCTTATTTAAAAAATCGTACTTTGGCAAATACAATCCAAAACAAAAGTCCTTTTCAAAATTTCAAAACTTATGGGTCTAGAGTTTTTGCGCGGGTCGCGGAAAATAAAAGATTAAATTGGAATAATTAGTCCGATGTTGGAGTATTAGTTGGTTATAAAAATGAAATGTTTTTATGTCAAAGTAAATACATCCAATTTCTAGCCAATAAATATAAATTAACTGTTGTGAAACTGTATGAAACTCCCATGGAGGAGAACTTGAAGTTAGAGCAAGCTGAGCAGTCTGATGAGCGTGTGAAATATAGAAATTTGATAGGTGAACTTTTATATATTAGCTCGGGCACGAGACCCGATATATCGTATGCCGTGAATTATTTTCATAGATATCAGAGCTGCTACAGTAATACACATTATAACTTATACCGTATTGACCAGCGTATAAGCCCCCCTGGCGTATATCCCCCCCCCCCATGATTTCGTTATCGAGAATTCCGAATTTATGTACCCTCGGCGTACAAGCCCCCCCTCAAATTTGTTAACATAAGACAGACTTAATTACCTGATTACTGCTTCCGTGAAGAAACTCAACTTGCTACAGATAGCATTTGAAGCCTGTCTCGTTCTGATCGTGCTTTTAAATTCTAAATCTTAGTGATTTGTATTTAATTTTATTATATTAATTTTATTATAATAATTTGCGTAATTATGACTACTAGGTGAAAGTACGACGCTGCTTTTAAATTAAAAGTTATAAAGTATCCAAAAGAGACAAGCAACCATCAAGCTGCACAAAAATTTTGCGTTGACAGAAAAAAACGTACGTAGGTGGGTAGACAGTGAAACTATCATAAAAGAAATGCCTACACGTGAGTGTGCACTCAGAACTGGTACTGCCAAATGGCCCGAATTAGAACAATACGTTTCGAAATTTGTATTAAATGCGAGAAAAGAAGGTATCTTTGTCTCCAGAAAATTAATTAGAAATGAAGCTATAAAATGGGCCTTGAAAAATCCAAATTTAGCAAAAAATTTTACATCCACAGTTAGTTGGTATACCCGCTTCATGGAAAGGTTTCATTTCGTTTTGAGAGAAAAAACTAAAATCTCCCAAAAATTACCTTCTGATTTAGAGGACAAAATATTAAATTTTCAAAGATATTTAATCAAGTTAAGAGAAGATTTTTACTTTCCACTGGGAAGTATTGGAAACATGGACGAGACGCCAGTACAATTTGACATTTTGGGTAACTGCACTGTAGATGTGAGAGGAACAAAAAAATTTTTTGTTAAATCCACTGGAAATGAAAAAAGTAGATTCACTGTTGTCTTGTCGTGTTTAGCCAATGGTATAAAATTAAAGCCGATAGTGATTTTTAAAAGACCATGCCAAAAATCAAATTTCCTCCAGGCATCCTTGTTCACGTGCAAAAAAATGGTTGGATAGATGAAGATGGTGTAAAAATATGGCTGAGTCAAATTTGGGATAAACAACCTGGTAATTTTAACAACCGAAGTTTGCTAGTTTGGGACATGTTCCGAAGCCAGAAAATAAAAGCAAATTAATTAAAATTTTTTAGTATTTTTTAATTAATCATTAGGAGACTCTAAGTAATAAATAAAAATCGTTTACGTAAAATACGCATGATTGCGAGGTTAATGTACTCGGCGTATAAGTCCCCCCTTAATTTTAAGAGACGATTTTAGGGGCTTCCAGGGGGGGCTTATACGCCGGACAATACGGTAATTATACTCTCATTGTATACTTGTAATTTATAAGTATGCAATGAGAGTATTAATGTAGTTATGTGCAGTGCGTGACCAAAAGTTATGTTATTCGAAAAATGGATTGAATGGAAGAATTGATTGTTTTTTTGACTCGGACTTTGCTGGTCAAAAAACGGACAGAAAGTCAACAAGTGGTTATGTGGTTCGATTTGGTGGTAACTTAATTTTTTAGAAGTCGCGTAAACAAAACATCGTTACGAAATGTTCTACTTTTGCGGAATATGTAACTTTATCGGAGGTGGTGACTGAGGTATTGTTTATTAGAAATTTATGTAATGAGATGTTTGGAATTGATGTGAGTGATCCTATCAAATTTTATAAAGACAATAGCGGTGCAGTGTCAATTTCTAAATTTGGAAACTTCACAAAAAATTCCAAACATATCGAAATTCAATATCACTATATTAATGAGAATTATCGAAATGGTATAATTGATATTGTAAAAATTGATTCCAAAGATAATACAGCCGATATGCTTACCAAATCATTATCGAAAATTAATTTTGTAAAAAAACGCGTTTGACTAAAATTATGGTAATTTTTAGAAACACAGCAATATTAAATTTAGGAGGCGTATTAGATATGATAAATATAATATCGCCGTTAAATACATTGTAAACTAGTATTGTACACGCACGTCAGAGTATTGATTATTAGAGAGAGACAACGATTGCTTTCTCTACACCTGTTGAGTTGCGCACGCAATATCGTTCTACTTCTACGTGAACTGTGTCCGGCTCTGGATGGTTTCGTGCGCATGCATAACCATACCATTGCTCATATATTTACGTTTGTTAATTATATATTTGACTTGTTACTAAATAAGAACATTTATTAATTAATAATGAAGAAGTCCATACAAACTTATTTTAACCTTAAACCATGTCTGCTTATTTCCTGATTTTTTTAACAATAATTGTAGAAGGTAATTAAATATTAAATCAACTATTACAGTAATTGAAGTTTTTAAGTGCTCGCAAAATAAAGAGAAGAACAAATCAAGGCTAGACTATTGGAAATGATAGATCTTGAAGAAATAAAAAATGATGAATATAAAACCGAAATTACGAATCTGATTATTATGATCGCTAAGGTTTCAACGCGAATTTTACTTCTGGGAGATACTTTAGACTGCTCACTCAGAGATGTGCGGTACAATAGTTAATGCAGCGCCTGAATAGTTAAAGCGAGCCCCAAAATTTCACCGTACTGCGTCTTTATTATAAATTATTACAATGAAAATTAAAAACTCTTGAACTGTGAATTTAATGTCTTCACTTGCGATGTGGTAAAGACGTTTCATCAATTTTCGGTATATTCCTATAGATATAAAACGGCAATTTATTTTGTGGAAGAAATCTATATACGAAAAACTCCAATTTTTTCATTTTAACACAGTACATCTACGAAGAATTTTTCAATTTATCAATCAAATGGTTGCATGTTACAGCTCACAGAAGAAATCAAGAACACTCATCCTAAGGTTGCAAAAGCTATACAGAAGAACTGGTTTGCTGATGATTTTAACGAGGATTTTTATGTCGGGGCTGACGACAACATTAAGCTTATGATGATCATGAACCTTCTCGTGTCTACTTTAGATTCAGTAGACATGAAACTAAACAACGAACGAGCAATCCATTTTAAAATCTATTCAAGGCGCAAGACCATAGAAAAATGTTTATGGTGAGCAAGATAAAGCAGATGTCACGTTTTCAGAATCATTCCCTAGAAATTGATTCTTATATTTTATTTATTGAAAATAACTTCCCCCCCGAAGGAGAGTACAAATTATACGAGTGTGTATGTCGCTAATGTATCTTAAGATTAAATAGTTCATTCGCCCTAGGCACAATAGCAGAAGTTAGAACTTACAATACTTTCATCACAGATAAGTTGCTGTCAAATCTCTATCGATCTAACCACTCAGACAGTTGTTCTATATATTTGAGGATACTTCAATAAAATAATTTCAGTCTTACAATTACACTGCTTCTGGGACGCGTCTGAGCAGGCGTACTCTGAGGCAGTTTAAATAATTACCAAATAATTTTTAAAACAACGCAAGCACGTCGCGTTAAACGATTGACAGCAGAGCGCGCACGCAGTTCGCGCACCGCTCCGTCACCGCCGACTGTTCTCGCGCTCGCGTGCGAGCCGTCGTGTCAGTCTGGCTACACACCGCGATTCGGTACGTTGTCCGCGATCGTGATTCCAAAGTTAAAATCCTTTTTTTTTAAACCCCGTGTTCGTTGCTCTTCGCCGAGCTCGTGGCCGACGCGTCACGTTTATCGTATACTTGTTGGCTACAACGCAACCGTCTCCAAATTTACTCACACCGGCCAAACGACGAGCCCGGCACGCGAACACGCGGTAAATTCATTCCTCGCGCTTAGGCCTAACGATTAGCCACCTGGGGCCATATCCAGTAAAATAATCGTTCGCTAAACCAGCGTTAGTATCGATATTCTGCTCAGGGGACTAAGCTATATGTTCAGGACATACTTTTCGGCCAAGCATTAGGTTCAGGTTGTTCGGTGGGCTTGTACAGGAATCCCACAAGTTTGACAACCCGATAACGCTGGGAACAGCAATAAATAAATTATTTTTTATAAACAAATAACTAACCAGCAAGCTTCAAACCCCCGTAACGCTGGAAAAAAGGATAAATAAATATTTTTTTATAAACAAATAATTAACCGACGAGCTTTAAACCCCCATAACACTGGAAAAATAGATAAATAAATTATTTTTTATAAACAAATAACTAACCAGCAAGATTTCAACCCCCATAACGCCGAAAAATAAGATATATAAATGATTTTTTATAAACAAATAACTAACCAGCAAGGTTGAAACCCCTGTACGCCGGGATATAGATAAATAAATTATTTTTTATAAACAAATAAGTAACCAGCATGGTTGAAACCCCTGTAACGCTGGAAAAATAGATAAATAAATATTTTTTTATAGACAATTAAATAAACCGCCAAGCTCTAAACCCCAATGACGCTGGAAAAAGCGATTAATGAATTATTTTTTATAAACAATTAAATAAACCGACAAGCTCTAAGCCCCCATAATGCTGGGGAGAGCGATAAATAAATAATTTTTTATAAACAGTTTACTAAAATGCCAAGCTCTAAGCCCCAATAACTCTGGGGAGAGCGAAAAATAAATTATTTTTTATGAACAATTAATGAAACCGCCAAGCTATAAACCCCCATAACGCTGGGGAGAGCAATAAATAAATTATTTTTTATAAACAATTAAATAAACCGACAAGCTCTAAACCCCCAAAACAATGGGGAGAGAGATAAATACATAATTTTGATAAACAATTAAATAAACCGACAAGCTGTAAGCCCCCAAAATGCTGGGGAAAGCGATAAATTAATTATTTTTTATAAACAATTAATTAAACTGCCAAGCTCTAGTCCCCCATAGCGTTGGGGAGAGCGATAAATACATAATTTTTTATAAACAATTGAATAAACTGACAAGCTCTAGACCCCCATAACGATGGGGAAAGCGATAAGTAAATTATTTTTTATAAACAATTAAATAAACCGCCAAGCTGTAAAAATATTGATTTATCGAATATTATTATAAAAAATAATTAATTTATCGCTTTTCCCAGCGTTTTGGGGGTTTAGAGCTTGGCGGTTCATTCAATTGTTTATCAAAAATAATTTATATATCGCCTTCCCCAGCGTTATGGGGGTTTATAGCTTGGCGGTTTCATTAATTGTTTATAAAAAAAAATTTATTTATCGCTCTCCCAAGCATTTTGGGGGTTTAGAGCTTGTCGGCTTATTCAATTATTTATAAAAAATTATTAATTTATCGCTCTCCCCAGCGTTTTGGGGGCTTAGAGCTTGTCGGTTTATTTAATCGTTTATAAAAAGTAATTCATTTTCCGCTCTCCCCAGCGTTCTGGGGGTTTAGAGATTGTCGTTTATTTAATTGTTCATAAAAAATTATTCATTTTTCGCTCTCCCCAGCATTATGGGGGCTTAGAGCTTGTCGGTTTATTTAATTGTTTATAAAAAAATATTTATTTATCTACTTTTCCAGCGTTACAGAGGTTTCAAGCTTGCTGGTTACTTATTTGTTTATAAAAGATCATTTATTTGACTATATCCCAGCGTTACGTGGGGTTTCAACCTTGCTGGTGAGTTATTTGTTTATTAAAAAATCATTTATTTATCTTATTTTTCAGCGTTATGGGGGTTTAAAGCTTGCTGGTTAGATATTTGTTAAATTAAAATAATTTATTTATCTATTTTTCCAGCGTTAGGGGGGTTTACAGCTCGTCGGTTAATTGTTTGTTTATAAAAAAATATTCATTTATCCTTTTTTCCAGCGTTACGGGGGTTTGAAGGTTGCTGGTTAGTTATTTGTTTATAAAAAATAATTTATTTATTGCTGTTCCCAGCGTTATCGGGTTGTCAAGCTTGTGGGATTCCTGTACTAGCCCACCGAACAACCTGAACCTAATGCTTGGTAGAAAAGTATGCCCTGAACTTATAGCTTAGTCCCCTGAGCAGAATATCGATACCAACGCTGAATTATTTTTTATAAACAAATAACCAACCAGCAAGCTTCAAACCCCCGTAACGCTGGAAAAATAGATAAATAAATTATTTTTTATAAACAAATAACTAACCAGCAAGCTTTAAAACCCCATAACGCAGAAAAATAAGATAAATAAAATATTTTTTATAAACAAATAACTAACCAGCAAGGTTGAAACCCCTGTAACGCTGGGATATAGATGAATAAATTATTTTTTATAAACAAATAAGTAACCAGCAAGCTTGAAACCCCTGTATCGCTGGAAAAATAGGTAAATAAATATTTTTTTATAAACAACTAAATAAACCGCTAAGCACTAAGCCCCAATGACGCTTAAAAGGCGATTAATGAATTATATTTTATAAACAATTAAATAAACCGACAAGCTCTAAGCCCCCATAACGCTGGGGAGAGCTATAAATATATTATTTTTTATAAACAATTAAATAAACCGACAAGCTGTAAACTCCCAAAACGCTGAGGAGAGTGATAAATAAATTATTTTATATAAAGAATTAATGAAACCGCCAAGCTATAAACCCCCATAACGCTGGGGAGAGAGATGAATGCATAATTTTTTAGAAACAATTAAATAAACCGACAAGCTCTCAGCCCCTATAACGCTGGGGAAAACGATCAATGAATTATTTTTTATAAACAATTAAATAAACCGACGAGCTCTAAGCTGCCATAACGCTGGGGAGAGCGATAAATATATTATTTTTTATAAACAATTAAATAAACCGACAAGCTCCAAACCCCCAAAACGCTGAGGAGAGTGATAAATAAATTATTTTTTATAAAGAATTAATGAAACCGCCAAGCTATAAACCTCCATAACGCCGGGGAGAGAGATGAATGCATAATTTTTTAGAAACAATTAAATAAACCGACAAGCTCTAAGCCCCTATAACGCTGGGGAAAGCGATCAATGAATTATTTTTTATAAACAATTAAATAAACCGACGAGCTCTAAGCTGCCATAACGCTGGGGAGAGCGATAAATATATTATTTTTTATAAACAATTAAATAAACCGACAAGCTCTAAACCCCCAAAACGCTGAGGAGAGTGATAAATAAATTATTTTTTATAAACAATTAATGAAACCGCCAAGCTATAAACCCCCATAACGCTGGGGAGAGAGATGAATACATAATTTTTTGTAAACAATTCAATAAACCGACAAGCTCTAAGCCCCAATAACGCTGGGGAAAGCGATAAATAAATTATTTTTTATGAACAATTAATTAAACCGCCAAACTCTAGTCCACCATAGCGCTGGGGAGAGCGATAAATACATAATTGTTTATAAACAATTAAATAAACCGACAAGCTCCGAACAACCATAACGCTGGGGAAAGCGATAAATAAATTTTTTTTTATAAACAATTCAATAAACCTCCAAGCTTTAAGCCCCAATAATGCTGGGGAGAGCGATTAATGAATTATTTTTTATAAACAATTAAATAAACCGACAAGCTTTAAACCCCCAAAACGCTGAGGAGAGTGATAAGTAAATTATTTTTTATAAACAATTAATGAAACCGCCAAGCTATAAACCCCCATAACGCTGGGGAGAGAGATGAATACATAATTTTTTATAAACAATCAAATAAACCGACAAGCTCTAAGTTCCAATAACGCTGGGGAAAGCGATAAATTAATTATCTTTTATAAACAATTAATTAAACGACCAAGCTCTAGTCCACCATAGCGCTGGGGAGAGCGATAAATACATAATTTTTTATAAGTAATTAAATAAACCGACAAGCTCTAAACCACCATAACACTGGGGAAAGCGAAAAATAAATTATTTTTTAATAACAATTCAATAAACCGCCAAGCTCTAAGCCCCAATAATGCTGGGGAGAGCGATTAATGAATTATTTTTTATAAACAATTAAATAAACCGACAAGCTCTAAACCCCCAAAACGCTGCGGAGAGCGATAAATAAATTATTTTTTATAAACAATTAATGGAACCGCCAAGCTATAAACCCTACATAACGCTGCGGAGAGCGATAAATAAATTATTTTTTATAAACAATTAATGAAACCACCAAGCTATAAACCCCCATAACGCTGGGGAGAGCGATAAATTAACTATTTTTTATAATAATATACGATAAATTAATATTTTTAGAGCTTGGCGGTTTATTAAATTGTTTATAAAAAATAATTTATTTATCGCTTTCCCCAGCGTTATGGGGGTTTAGAGCTTGTCGGTTTGTTTGATTGTTTATAAAAATTTATGTATTCATCGCGCTCCCCAGCGTTTTAGGGGTTTAGAGCTTGGCGGTTTATTTAATTGTTTATAAAAAATAATTTATTTTTCGCTCTCCCCAGCGTTTTGGGGGTTTAGAGCTTGTCGGTTGGTTTAATTGTTTATAAAAAATAATTTACTTATCGCTCTCCCCAGCGTTATGGGGATTTATAGTTTGGTGGTGTCATTAATTGTTTATAAAAAATAATTTATTTATCGCTCTCCCCAGCTTTTTGGGGGTTCAGAGCTTGTCGGTTTATTTAATTGTTCATGAAAAAATAATTAATTTATCGCTTTCCCCAGCGTTTTGGGGGCTTAGAGCTTGTCGGTTTATTGAATTGTTTTCAAATAATAATTCACTTATCGCTCTCCCCAGCATTATTGGGGCTTAGAGCTTGGCGGTTTATTTAATTGTTTATAAAAAATAATTTATCTATCGCTTTCCCCACCGTTATGGGGGCTTAGAGCTTGTCGGTTTATTTAATTTTTTATAAAAAATTATGTATTTATCGCTCTGCCCAGCGCTATGGGGGACTAGAGCTTGGCGGTTTAATTAATTGTTTATAAAAAATAATTAATTTATCGCTTTCCACAGCGTTATTGAGGCTTAGAGTTTGTCGGTTTATTTAATTGTTTATAAAAAATTATGTATTTATCTCTCTCCCCATTGTTTTGGGGGTTTAGAGCTTGTCGGTTTATTTAATTGTTTATAAAAAATAATTTATGTATCGCTTTCCCCAGCGTTATTGGGGCTTAGAGCTTGTCGGTTAATTTAATTGTTTATATAAAATTATGTATTTATCTCTCTCCCCAGCGTTTTAGGGGTTTAGAGCTTGGCGGTTTATTGAATTGTTTATAAAAAATAATTTATTTATCGCTCTCCCCAGCGTTATGGGGGTTTATAGCTTGGCGGTTTCATTAATTGTTTATAAAAAGTAATTTATTTATCACTCTCCTCAGCGTTTTGGGGGTTTAGAGCTTGTCGGTTTATATAAATGTTTATAAAAAATAATACATGCATCGCTCTCCCCAGCGTCATGCGGGCTTAGTGCTTGTGGGTTTATTTAATTGTTTATAAAAAATAATTCATTAATCGCTTTTTCCAGCGTCATTGGGGCTTAGAGCTTGGCGGTTTATTTAATTTTTTATAAAAAAATATTTATTTATCTATTTTTCCAGCGTTACAGGGGTTTCAAGCTTGCTGGTTACTTATTTGTTTATACAAAATAATTTATTTATCTATATCCCAGCGTTACAGGGGTTGCAACCTTGCTGGTTAGTTATTTGTTTATAAAAAATCATTTATTTATCTTATTTTTCAGCGTTATATATATATATATATATATGGGTTATAAGTTGAAACTATATATTATTTTTCAATAATAGAATAAAATAGTTACAATAGTAGTAACTGAAGACAATTTTGAATTTACTTTAAGCAAAGCAAGTAAATAATTTTTGAATGTAATAATATTAAATTAAATATTAATCTTTTATACTCTAAAATTAAGAAAAAAACCGAAAATTTATAAAGTTGACGTAAATTATGAAACACAACCAGAAAATAAATAAAAAACAAAAGTTTTCAGAAAACATGCTTTTCTTATAAAAGTTTTGAGAAATTATAAAAAAAAAACGTACTAAAAAGTAGAAAATAAAATTTTAATATTGCTAAATTCTTTCAAAGTACTTTAAAAGATTTCATATAAATAGAACAAACAACATTACGTGATGAATCTAAACAAAAGCATGGGGCTCTATAGATGACATAAATTTAAGGCGTATGACTGTGTTTCATCGATTGCCACATGATTCTTTTGTTTAGAGTCATCACGAAATGTTGTTTGTTCTATTTATATTAAATCTTTTAAAGGTACTTTTAAAGAATTTAGCAGTATTAAAATTTTATTTTCTACTTTTAAGTACGTTTTTTTTATAATTTCTCAAAATTTTTAAAGAAAAGCATGTTTTTTAAAAACCTTTTTTTTATTTATTTTTTATTTTCTTCTTTTTAGTCTTGAAAAGAATATTTTTAGCATAAAATTTTAAATCTAATTCATGTTTAAAATTTGGTTATTATTGAAATTTTTACCATCCTTTTTACAATTATAATACTTGAAAACATTTTTTTTATTCAAATATATTGATAACTACCAAATTACAGTAGTGGTCCAAATTATAGAGCACCCCCAAATTTCATACTTCAGTCTTTAAGTTTTTGTGCTTTTATGCGACTGCAAACACTTAAATATTTTTATAAATGCCTGAAATTTTTTTTTTTCACTTAAACTACATAAAAACTGGAAAAAAGAAGTTTTACTTAACTTAAATTCAATAAAAAAAATTAACTTTTACCTCCATTTTTATTAAAAAGTTCATTTTTCAAAAAACAGCTAATTTTTGCTTTTTTAAAAACTTGCGTAGTATATTTCAACCAGTTAAAAACATCCGAAAATATTGTAAATTTTTTTTCTTTTCTTTTTAGTATTCAAAACCAACGAAAAAAATTTTCAAGTTGATTGGTGCAAAATTGTTCAAACCACAAGCAAATAACTCATTTTTTTAATCATTGTAAAATTACCGATTTTTCATGATTTTACATAATTTAATGCCTTAATCTCATATTTTTTTTCAGTATTACAGGTAAATTTGAATAAAAACACCAAATTCATAATAATTTAACTATTCTTATTTTAAATTGAAAAAAATCTTACAGAAAATCACCACAAGTTTTAAAATTTTACAAATTTTTCAACACAATTGATCTTTGAAAAGAAAACGTTATTTTTGTAATAATTGCTATGTAAGTAGTAGTACTAAGAGAGAACGACGCCATGGCGTCGTTCTCTCTCGTACATTTTGGCGTCGTACTCTCGTACTTTTCGGTGCCGCTCTCTCGTACTTTTCGGCGCGAGACTCTCATACTTTTTTGAGGTGGCGCGAGACTCTCATACTTTTTTGAGGTGGCGCGAGACTCTCATACTTTTTTGAGGTGGCGCGAGACTCTCATACTTTTTGAGGTGGCGCGAAACTCCCATACTTTTTGAGGTGGCGCCTAACTCTCATACTTTTGGAGGTGGCGTCACTCTCTCGTACTTTTTTGGGTTCGCTCTCTCGTACAGTATTGTGCCCGCTCTCTCATACTGTTTTGGCCCAAGTACCTTTTGAGGGCGGGCACCTGGGGTCGTGCTAGGGGCTAGCCGCTGCTGGCTAGCTGCTAGCTCTACTTTTTATACTACTTATTTTTAATTGATAACATTTTAATTATTAGAATTCAATTAAATTTTTTTCTTTTTCTTTAATTTTTTCATATTTAATCTTTTTTTCATTTTTCTTTTCGTAAGTTTTTTGTTCTTCTTGAAGCTTTTGAAAGCTTTTATATTGCTCATCTTGACGCTTTTTTTCCTCCGAATAACTTTTAAAACCCGAGGATTTTTCATCTTTTATTTTTTCATAGCCAGAGGAGCTCTGTTGTTGACCCATCTTGCTCGAAGGTTAGATTAAGACTGAATCTCTTCCCACTCCATATCCTGCCACTCCAAATTTTCCAAAATAACTTTTTTCATAATTCGGGCGTTTTGTAGTGCGCATGTAGTTTTTCTGAGAAATTTATGATTCAAGCATACCGTGGCAACTTTAGTTGGTTTCTCGGAATAATCAATGGACGTCACTTCACAAACAGGTAAGTTGAATCTTTCTAACCAGTTCTTTTTCATTTCACCTCTTACATAAATTTTTTTGGCATCCGATAAGTATTCCTTGAGCACGTTGACCACCAGTGTGTAGGGCACTTTCCCGGAACTCCACGACAAACCATGCTTGGTGGTTTCTAGTAAACGATTGATATTTCTGTACTTATTCGATAATCTCTGCCAAGGAAAAGGTTCTTGGAACATGAATACCTTTGCGTCAGAATCATCATGCAATGAAATTATTGCAAGTTCTTTGACAACAAAGTCATTTCCAGGTTGCAGAAATCCTTGCATGTCTACGGCGTACTCCATCATATATTTAATTGCCTGTACATACAAGTTGAATCGTGTGTAAACTTGCCTAAGCCTTTTTCCGTGTATATTTTATTACGACTCAATATTTGTACACTGTAATGTTTTGGACAGCGAGTGTCGTATTTAGAGAAACTGTAATCTCTCAAATGTTTATTGGATATACCAAATCTAATGTTAAAAACCTTATGTTTGATGATTATCTCTACGAGTTCTGACACTGTTATATCCTCAAAAACTTTTTCATCATAAAAGTCACCATATTCATGATGAGGACTTGAACATTTTATATCGTGACAATTTTTCCAACTACTTCGAAGGTAGCCGCCAGGTGGATATAAACATTCACGTTCTGTGAAACGTCCGTATATTGCAACATAAAATTTTAAACTATTTTTATCTTTATATAAATTAACGATTTCTAGAACTTCTTTGATTTCTCGCTGAACTGCAGCTGTTTGAATTTGTAGCTTCAATTGTACTAACGTTAGAAGTATTTTATGCCAAGTTAAACCCTCCAATGATTTTTTGTATTCTGGAAAATAATCACAACTAGGAATATTGCAACTGGTTTCTCTGCAGCACTTGGAGACTACTTGACTCTTCGGCATCTTGGAGTATACTAAGCGATCTTTCTAACGTCTCCGCTGACAGGATTGTACTCGACTATTCGATCATGTATGATCAAGCAGTAAGCAGTTGTGATTCCTGGAAAATTGTCACTTGATTCAAATTCCAAACGAACATCTACCGGAGCGTTTTTCAGAGATTCGTTCTGTTTGGAGCAGTCCAGAACAATCAGTGGAATTTTCTTGATAAAATTTTCCTTGCTCAACAACGGTTCTGACTCTTTACCATAGTACGAATTCTGAAAATTGACGTACATGTCGTAAAGCATAGCATACTGGTTCTGACCAATATCCAAATTCAGATTACTGTAAGGATAATACTGAGAATTAAGAAACAGTTTAGCATTTCTGATATTACAATGATCAAATTGACTCAAGTTTTTATCTTTTTGATTTTTGCGGTTGGTCTGAAATGCTAGAATAACAAAGCGGGGTTTTTCCAATTGATTGGATGTTTTCACTGTCCATACGTGTTTCGAAGTACTAGGAAGCATAGGATACTCAAATAATTCCCAAGATCGAAAACTCATAACCACTGGTTTACCCCTTTGCAGATGATTCAACATGCTAATTTTATTTTCGTTGGAGAGAAACACGTACGGCATGAGCCATTCGATTTTTGATAATTGAATTTTCCAATTTTCCCATTTATCTTCTGCTCCCTCCTTATAAGATGATGATTTGATCGCATTGACATCTGTATTGGATCTTCGAAGAATCAATTCATGTTTTGTATTGACCACAATCTTTCGATAATCCTCTGCAAAACCCAGAAGCATGCTGAGAGGGATAAATATATCGAAATAACCATTATCAGTGATCTTGATTTTTTCGTCTACATTGACCCATCCAGCATTTTCTAAGGTTTGTCTGGGATTGAAAGATAACCAACCTTTTATGAGTGATGTAAGTCCAACGTTTTTGCAACGATCGATCTCGATTGCATTGATCTCGTATCTAATTTCATCAAACAAGTGACAAATTCCATTGTTGACAAAATCAGTATGAGCTAATACACTATTGTCTTCTTTTACTAATTTTCCGCAAATATGCAGCGAACTTTTAGATGGTAACAAACACAAGTCTTGATGTTGAATCGATATACGGATTTCATCACTGTTGTTGAAATGAGCACCTGTGTATGGCTGATGAGCGTGTACTTCGTAATGTGAAATACTGTCATCGAACACTACAGGTGTCTCTATACTTAGAATTTCTTCCATTTTTCTTGTAGCAGCAGAAGAATATGCAAGTTATTTTCCACCAGGTTTTACTCGGAAACCGAGACTTTTCAGAAATTTTATGTTTTGTCGTGTTAACGCTTTCAGAGTTCGTTGACGACTGATGGTCGAGCGACATGGTGTAGGCCTTTTATACCCTCGCCCGTAAAAAACGATCCCCATCACGTGACTGATTTGATGTGTAATCTAACAGTAATCGTTTCTCCACGAAAATTAACCAAGTCACCGTCCTGATCAACTATACGCAGTTGAATATAATCTATACACTTGTTTGAAACTGGTAAATAAATTACTTGAGAAGGAGCTTCGATAATTTTATATCCGGGAGGAACTGCAGGAAAAAATTGATGAATTGTGTAAACGCTTTGGTTATTTATGTAAGCACCAGTCGTTATATTACACTCGATTCTCAAAGAGTTAACTTTAAGAATTTTAACTGGTAAATCAGAGGTGTGTTCGATGTTAGCAGGAAGTTTTCTTTGAGTAAAACCTAGTAATCGACCTACAGAATCCTTAGATTTCAAAATGACCTCTTCACTACACTTGATCACGCTTGTTAACGTGTTATTGTTAGGTTTCAAACTGAATGTTATGTCATCAGTAAGGTGATTTTTTATATATTTTTCAATATCTTCAATTTCGTAGCTGCCTGTAGGTATTTTTATCACTTTATTACCAACTTTGATTTTATTATTTTTTTCATCAATATTAGGTATTGAATGAAATGACAAAAATTCTACCAAACCAAGCACGTAGTTTTTGTTTGATGAAAGTTCCAAAGGAGGAAAGTAATGAGCTTCAAGTGAAGAAGTTTTACCTGATAAAGTTAAGGTTATTGACTCCATAATAGCTCAAAGTAGACTGAGGTCTTAAGCTTAAACTTTCTCTTTATATACCTTTGAGTTTGTTGGATAAAAATTGTAGACATAGGTGACCACAATTATACGTTCCAAAGTCTTGGAATCTTTGAGGATTATATTTGACTTTGTCCACACCTAAATATAAAATCAAATCAAGAGGTGGTCTAAGATCTCCAAAACTATCAAAGTAGATCACTTCTTTTCCTATTTTACGATAAGCCACCCAATGAGTTCCAGGACCTTTATCGTCATCAAGATTTACTATCGCTGATTCACGATAAAGAGGACCATTTGATGGCAAAGAATTTCTCATGAACACACCACGAAAATCAGGTATTTTTAATTTTTTAGCATATTTAATCAAATCAAAGTTAGACAACGCTCTTTTGGGTAAACTTATTTCGAGCTTTTTTTTTTTAAGCTCCCACCCATGTAAGGTTTGAGGTACAGACCATAACCTGTTTTATATGGTTTCAAGTATAATCCTTTCCCGAGAGCTATAGCTTCCATGGTTTGATTATGTCTACGATTTTCTTCCAATTGTTCTTTCGATGACTTTGCTTGATTTATTGCCTTTGCTACTCCAGCTGCTCCACCAGCAAGGGCACCTGTTGCACTTAATCCAGCAAAAAGAGGAATCAGATACGGCAAAACTCCACCGATTTTCTTGGAAACTGGAAGAATTCTTGGAATTATAACATTTTTCTTACCACCAGCTTTTTTGATGGCCTCCCGTGCATTCTTTATTGCTGAGCTTATAGCTTTTTTAGCACATTTTCCTGAAGCATTTGGTTTTGCAGCCTTGATTATTTGTTTCAAAGTTGTCTTTTTTGTTTTTCTTTTCATTGTTTTTCTTTTCTTGATTCTTCTTTTGGTCTTTTTCAGACCCTGTCCGAGTTTGGTTTTTAAATTCATAGCGTTAGTAACAGCGTACGCTGCAGCTCTTTCACCGATACTTGCGTCTTTTGAAAGTACTCTACCCCAAGCTTTATTCGCGAGGTCTCTGTCTGCTGCGTGTCTAGCCTGTAAATCTTCTCGATTCTGAGAATAAGCTATGTCGTGGTCCTTGCAAGCTGAGTCTAATAAATTTATTCCTGGATCACCACGTGCTAAACGTTTAGCCAATTTTGTTCCAGGTCCACAATACTGATATCCTGGGATATGGAGTTCTATTGGGAGTTTATTGATTAGCTTGTTTACCAGACCACGACCTTTCTTCTTGTGAATGATCATTACTGTTCAGAAGTTCATGAATGAATGAGTTGAACACTATATAAACCCTGTATTTATACCTCCTCGCATCAGTCTTTGTTCAGAATTTAAATGATTAACATGGATTTCCTACCGAGTTCCAAGAAACTTCCCGTGATGAATTTCGACACAATAGTCGAAGAGGAGAAAAAGATCAAGAGACATGGTGATTTACTTCCGGATACAATAAGAGCAGTATTCTGTGGACCTTCCAACTGTGGAAAGACCAATAGTTTATTGGCCCTCATTACGCAAGAAAATGGTCTCAGATTCGAAAATGTGTATGTTTATTCGAAATCCCTCAACCAACCGAAATATAAATTTCTGAAAGATCTTTTGGAACCCATAGATGGTGTAAAATATTTTCCATTCAGTGAGCACGAAGATGTAATATCACCAAAAGACGCTCTCCCGAATTCATTAATGATTTTTGATGACGTTTCTTGTGAAAAAATGGATAACGTGAAAGCATTTTTCTGCATGGGTAGACATGCAAAAGTTGATTCTTTCTATCTTTGTCAGTCATATGCTCAAGTGCCAAAACATCTTGTACGAGATAACGTTAATCTACTCGTACTATTCAGACAAGATGATGTAAACTTGAAACATGTGTACGACGATCACGTCAACACTGACATGCCTTACACGAGTTTCAAGAATTTCTGTTCAGAATGTTGGAAAGATAACCATACATTTGTAGTCATAGACAAGGACAGACCGATAAATTCTGGTCGATATCGCAAATGCTTTGATAATTTTGCTATAAATATAACTAACTAAATGACTGTGTCATCAGTCTACAGTTAGATTTAAAGAGGTCAACATGTCTCATATAGAAAGAGAAAAAAATATGCTGGAGCAGCTTGTCAAAGCGCGTCAAGCTGTAAAGCAGAAATACAATTTGGTTAAATCTCAAAGAGATGGTACAGAAAAAGTCTTGAATGAAACGTTTAAACCCATCATTACTCCTCTCCAAGAACTCATAAATCATAAAAAATCAAATTCTACGAAAAAAGAAGAAAAATTTGAAAATTTAAAGAATGATTTGATTAAATTTGAGGATTTAAAGAGCGATTTGATTAAATTTGAGGATAATTTTCAGAGTGAAAAAGACTTAATTGATGACTCTGTGAGAATTCCAAACAAAACGAAACAAAGTTTAATCCAATCTATTGAAGAAGATTCCTTTGGAGAAGAAATCGAACTCGTTGCAGCAGAGCAAGATAAACTATATGGAATTAAGAAAAAAACAAACCATGGGTATGAGCTTGGGAATGCAATTTTACGATTTTCGAAAGATAAGATTTTCGTAAACAATAAGTCATTTCCAAGAACTCAAGGGTTGCAAGATCTTATTGTAAAAAAGAATCCTGAAAAATTTTCTATGAAGGATGAATCAAACTATCTAAAAATTCTTGAGGAATCAAATGCTCATAAAAATACCAACGGTCAATTAAAAAAACATATTTCCAGTTGGAAATACAATAATATAATTAAACGCATGTTCGAATCGACCGGGAGTGGACTCTTACCTCGATACAAAGTTGCCAAGCGTAATACCCGTATGGATCTTGTTTACTGGGATAATCCTAATGAGCTCGTGGAACGTCTTCAACTTTTGGTTGCCGAAAAATCAGCTGGTAATTATAATCATGAGAACGAAATTCACTCAATCATCGAAGAACTCCGAGAAGCTGGCTATATATATTGATCTGATTTCGATGATTCTTCATCATTATAAAAATGAGTGTCGACGTGTTCGAACGTGCTTTAAAAAAGAATACAGAGGGCGTTCGAGGTGCTCCGGGTATAGGTTATAAATTAACCGAAACCGGTCAGTTTGATGTAGAAGGCAAACGACTTTGCAACCTAGCTGCACCTGTGGAATCTAACGACGCCGTTAATTTAGAAACTATCAAAAACCTGATTGGATTGGAACTTCAAAGTCTGTACGAGATTACGAAAAAATTGAGAAGTGACGTGGATGATTTGAGTGCTATTCTAAGCAATCACAAAACAGAGATAAACGACAACGTTCAGAAGAAAGTTGATGAACTATTTGAATTAATTGAAGGTCACAGAGACGACATTGACAAGAGTATCCTGCAAATAAACGCTAAAATTGTTAAAAAAGATGAATAAAAAAGAGGTGGTGGTCGAAGAACTTCACAAGCCTGCTCGTCGTAATTATCCTCGAAGGAAATTCGATGTTCGAGGTATTGATGAAACCTGGCAAGCTGATCTCGTAGAGATGCAACCTTACTCTAGGGAGAACAAAGGATTCAGATACTTGCTTACCGCGATAGATGTTTTCTCAAAATATGCCTGGGGTGTGCCTGTAAAAACAAAATCTGGTAAGGACGTTACCGAAGCCATGAATTCTATTCTTAATGAGAAGCGAATTCCAAAGAACCTTCATGTTGATCGTGGAAAGGAATTTTACAACAAAGACTTTCAAGGTCTAATGAAAAATCATAAAATCAACATGTATTCAACTTACAGTAATCTCAAAGCATCCATTGTTGAGCGATTTAATCAAACTTTAAAAAACAAGATGTGGAAGCAATTCAGTTTACAAGGAAGTTATCAGTGGCTCGATCTATTACCTGAGTTAATTGAAAAATACAACAATACCAAACATCGGACAATTGGCATGAAACCCAAGGACGTCACTGCTGCCAACGAAGCTGAAGTTCTCAAGCGCTTTATGGACAATAGAAAGCTTTCAATTAAGATAAAATTTAAAGTTAATGATAAAGTTAGAGTTAGCAAAATAAAACACTTGTTTGAAAAAGGTTATACACCTAATTGGACGACGGAAATTTTCACGGTTACCAGAGTACTTAAAACTAAACCAGTTACCTATCATTTGAAGGATCACAAAGGCGAACCAATTTCTGGCTGTTTTTATGAGCAAGAACTTTTAAGGGTTAAACATCCGGATGTTTTTTTAGTTGAAAAAGTAATTAAAAAACAAGGTGATAAATTATATGTTAAATGGTTAGGTTTTGACAAAAGTCAAAACAGCTGGATACATAAGAATGATTTATAAATTGTATTATATTTGAATAAAATAATTTGTATTATATTTGAATAAAATAATTTGTATTATATTTGAATAAATAAAAACACAATTAATTAAAATAAATTTGTTGGTTTATTAACTAATATTCACATGAATTTGAATTTACTATTACCCAAATTCAAAATGAATAGTTCTAATTTATTCGCTTTAGCTGCTAAATTATTATACATGTCGTCGTTCTCGTAGAGGGCATCAGAGATGCGGGTCGGAACAAAAATTTGGAATTGACTGGAACCTTCGGTGATGACGAAGACCATCTTTTGTCCGTAGCGTGTGGTAACCTTTTTGATCTCGGTGAGCATGTAGCTCTCATTCAGGGCCAGGTCGTTCCAGGACTTCCTGGGGAGGTAGGAGTTGGAGGCCAGGTTGTTGAGGCTGTTTAAATCCATTTTTCTGGAAAATAAATAAGATTTACAATTAATTTTTAAAAATCTCATTAAAGAATAAAAGTTTCATGGAAAAGTGAAAACCATACTTACTCAGGATAGACGGGGTCTCTTGGCTGGTGGCGAGTCTTCGTAGAAGTCAAGGTCCAACGGGATGTCCAGGAAGTCGTCGTCTGGATACTCTGCAGCGTCGTCTTCTGGAGATCGGCTATCTGCTGCTGGAAGTAGTGGAGCTGCTCCGTCGTCGTCTGGAAGTGCTGGAGATCTGCTGTCTGCTGCTGGAAGTCTGCTGTTTGGCTCGTTCACAACTGGAATGACTTCGGGAGCCTGGGGTGCCTCTATAAGTACGGTTGTCCCCACTCCTTCTGCCACCTCCATTGGCTCTGCCACTTGGAATTCTTTCTCCAATTCCTGGTACTTCTCAATGTCCTTGTGGCCCCATGGTAAAGTATCGGTACTTCCAGGAATCAAGTACCGCTTGTCATCGTAAGGGTTCAAAGCCACTTTCTCTTGATACTCCGTAGTGACCTGATGTTTCTTGGAACGGATCAAGTGTTGCTGGCATTTGACAATGGATTTCTCGAAAAGGCACTCCCTGTAATCCTCAAAAGTTAGTCTTCTGAGTGCTGTTGACTTGACCCCTTTGACTTTCATCACAGGTGCCTCATTTTCTACCAGAAAGCTGTATAATTTACTACGTAACCCAATGAAGTGAGTCATGATTTTGCCATTGCACTCGTCTTTCATGAGGCCCACCTTCTTCTCGTTGTCAGGTTTTATCCCGAAACGATTGTCTGGAGGGTAAGCAGAAGTGTCGAAGTACTCAGGATGCTCTTTCATGACCTTGTATACGTCGGTTCCTTCAATTTCATAGACGAAACTGTCTGTGTCTGTGTACAACAATTTGCACTTGGAACCGACCCACTTCTTCATTTTGTTGTAGTGGAAGTCGTACATCAGGGTCTTGGAGATGTCAAGCACGCTTAAACCTATGTAGAGTGGTTTGTTGATCTTAATTTTGCTCTGCTTCATCTGAACCAGCACAGCGTCTTCAGCAAGTTCCACGAGGCTGTGGAAATTTGGACAAGCGATGCAAGCCTCAGCCCCATACCGACTGGGCCAGACGGTAACCACTCTTGCGTCCACGTGATCTCGCTGTGACTCCATCGTCTTGCCGTATATTATGTTATTCAACAATTTGAAGAAGTCACGTTCAAACTTGTTTCTCGCAAGTCTTCTTTTCTCAGTGTTGAAATCGATGTATTTCTTCAACCACTGAGACTGGTTAAATTGAACTGCTCGATGAATTTTCTTGACCATGAGACCGTGTTTTTGTGCTTGAATCAGAGCCCTGTAATGGATCACGTACTTGTTCTTGTGTAACATGGTCGTGAGTAACTTCTTGTGCTTGGAGTTAGGTGGCGCCATATGTTCCGGACAGAAGGGGAGATCCTGTTGCTCCAGATGAAGATCTTCCGGATACTCGATGTCCACTTCCAGAAAGTAGCCGATGTCATTGTCTTCTGGAACGACATAGAAGTCAGGATCACTTAAATCCTCCACCCACTTGAGCCCACCGTACGGAAGATACTGACACATAGCCCAACTGTAAATAAAACATCAGAAATTACAAAAATGATTAATTAATTGATAATAACGTCATAATTACCCGTATAAGTTGTTGGCGTCCAGGTAGACGAGGTATTTCTCGTCCTTCTCCGGGTCATAACCTTCCTTCATGTAGGGGTTGTTTGCCTCCGAGTATCGATTGGAACACTGGCTGATACCTCCTCGGATCCCCTTTTCGGTGAAAAGAAGCATGTCTATGTCGGTTATCAGCTCCAACTCCACCTCTGTTTGTTTAAGCATGGCATCTCACGATAGGCCAGCTGTGGTGTAGTAGCAGGCAGGATCCAGGTTGTAAGCTTCCAAACAAGTCGAACGGAAATTTTCAAAAACGTTGCAGAGTAACAAGACGTCTGACCTGAGGTAGCTGTCTGAGTACTCTCCAAGAGTTTGCACGTTGAGTTTGGACCATACATCCCTGGCGTGGGTGTACTCATCTTCTCCAATGGTGGTGTCGGTCAAACTGCTGTAGAATTTTTCACGTTCGGGAAGCTCCGTCTCATTGAGTTTCTCGAAAGAGTCAGTATACTCGTAAGGGTAGTGACCTTTGACCGTGAGTAACTCGATTTGATCATCTTCCAAACCAGCTTGACGGAGATTTCCAACGGCAATGTCCTTGTCGGGGAGGTTCTTGACGAGCTGGTCCAAGGATGACGCCATAAACCGGAACGAGTCCAAAAATCGGAAGTTGATCACACAATCCTTGATGTATTTCGTGAATGAAATGTAACGATCTTTATTTTGTGCAATTACAGTCATATCACCATCAAGGATCTTCTTCGAAGCAATTTCCTTGATCAAAAAGTGGGCGTCGTATCCCGACAGGTTGTGGAAGATGACAGGAACGAATTTAGCAGCCTTGAACTTTAAATTACACGACCTGAAAGAAAATTTTTTATTAAAAACTGTTTTACCGACCTAAAATTATTTTATCGACTTACCTGTGGGCTGCGCCTCTGTATTTCCCTGTAAAGTGACAGTGGTCCTTCACCTTATAGTCAGATTGCTGGAAAAACCCTTTGTTGCACAAGTAACATGTCGTTGCATGATTGAAATTATTCCAATCACGTTCAGTGAGAATAATCTCTCGGGGATTCTTATGCAACAACTCGATCTCAGACGCAATCCTCTTCAATTCCTTCACAAACCATTCCGCAGGTGTCTGCTGACCATCTTCAGATTGGCGGTAACTTTTATAGTACGATTGGCTATCGTCGTAACTATTTTTCAAGTAGTAACCAACGCTGAAGGCTTGATGTTGTTGAGGGCTGCGAGGATCACCGGTGGGCTTAAGCAAACTTTCGAAATCGGCGTAGATCACATGACTCACTTTGTCCATATTTTTAAAATTTTGAAACTTGAGTTTATTGTCTTTTTCACTGGGAAGTTCAATTTTACAACTGTTAAACTGTTGGCAAATGGCTCTGTGGTCAATCATTTTTTGCTCTGTGTCATAGTAATGTAAGCAACGGTCACAGAAGTGCTTTTTACCGTTGTGATCAGTCAACTGCTTACCAACCAAACGACTCAAATCTTTGATCCAGACATAATGACTCTTGGGGATGTTGTTTATGAGTTCATTTTCATCAGGGTAGTGGTCTTGAACATAAAGCAAATTGACGTGACTGGGCTTGTAGCAGTCGGTAACATGAGCCGTACACACTTCAAACTGGTTACCACGTTTCTTGAGAATGAAGATATTCACTGAGACATCATTCTGTCTTTCAAACACTTTCACTTGCTTCAGTTTAATAGGAAATGATATGCCAGTAAAATTGAGTTCATTTGAGTATGGTGTATAGTTACTTACACGATATGGATGATTTTTATATGATACTGGATGCAGCGCAGACAGTATTGCCCAACGAAAACACTCTTCGTCTTCGTTAACGATATTAATACAACCTTGCCTTTTGTGTATGGGAGTCGGTAACGGAATGTGAGAGCCAGCATGCATTGGTTGGTAATGCTTCATGCTAACCACCATACTCAGAATCTGCCGCAAGGTCCAACCTGAGCCGCAACCTTCAAACTCTTCTATTTGAGACAACACAGGTGCAATCACATTTTGATCATACCACTCACGCAAATCAGTTGTCTCAAATATGGCATGACTCGCAGTATTGAAGTGTTTTACCTCATTAGTCTCAATGTCATTTTTCAAAATCACATACTCCGAAGAGAGTTCAACACTAACCATTAAAGCACTATGCATGTGCAAAGCATCACTAACCTTTTCCTCGAATAAAGTCCACGAGTCCTGGAGGAAAGATTTCACATCTTTGTGCAGCATGTTTATTATGATTCCAGACTTAATATGGTTCTGGAAAACACCCGGCATTTCTTCCCACTTCACTGTATCCTTGGGTAAATCAGCAGGTTGCACTTCATCAGGAACCGCTGGCTCTCCTTCAACGACAGGTTGCACTTTGTAAGGAACCACTGGCTCTCCTTCAACGACAGGTTGCACTTTGTCAGGAACCACTGGCTCTCCTTCAACGACAGGTTGCACTTTGTCAGGAACCACTAGCTCTCCTCCAGTTACCAACATTAAATTTTCAAGTCTTTTTTTTATGTTGGTAAGCTGGAAGACGTAGGCTGCACACTTCCGCTTCTGATGAATGGTTAAATCCCCTAAAACAAGTAAATTTTGGAGAATACCTTTCATTTCCTTCACCGTGTCCAACCACTGCTGTAGCTCACTGTGTTCTGCAGAGCCAGCATGCACTTGGAGAGAATTCAGTAGAGCCTTAATGCTCACACCAAAACAATCGAGGGAAGCCATAATGTCACAAAATTAATAATCAATATAAAGTCAAGTGCGGTAATTAACACGGAATACAATATAAAGCACTGAATACAAACTGGAGCACTGAACAAGATGATCCGATTGACTTGAAGCACTGGACTGAAATGATTTAGGAGAGTTGAGAGGTCTCATTTTATACACTTTATACTAGTGGAGGGGGGGGGGAGGCAAATACATGAATTTTTCCTAGAATTTCGGGAACTGGTGGTGACAAGAATTGGGGTCAATTTTTCTAAGAATCCTAGTGCAGCTGTGATTCATTCCTACAGAAACTTTTGCTATATAAGCTGCGACCCTCTGCTGCAGCCATCATTCCGACTTGGACAACCGACATGGCTGAGTACGTGGTGGACATCCAGTGCTTCAAGAGGTCTTCCAACATACTCCAGGTGAAGGAGTTGGCTATCATCCCCGTGGACGATTGGAGGTTGCCCACCATCTGTCTATTCCAGTCACCATGCCGCTTTGGAAAACTCCTGGAGGAGGAGCAGAGGACGAACCGCTGGCTGGAGAGGCATCACCATGCCATCCCTTGGAGTTCAGGCTTCGTCCCGTTCACGGCCTGCACCAGGGTAATCCAGGATACCCTCCGAGATGCTTCCCGGGTCTACACCAAGGGCACCGAGAAGACGAAGCTGCTCCAGTCGATGCTCTCCAGGAAGTAAGTAGTTTTCTAACCTAAACTAACCTAAACTAACCTAAACTTACCTTGGCTAACCTAAACTAACCTATATTTTACTTACCTTCCGCAGGCTAATCGTTGACATGGACGAGATTCGCTGCCCTTCGTTGAAGTCCTTGGAGAAGGCATGCCCGTTCTCCTGCCACTACCACACCCGAGCTGGAGCAGTCTGCGCTGTGGACAACGCCTACGCCTTGAAAAGCTGGTTGGTGAAGCGACGAAACTGGTTAATCGAAGCACGAGAAGGACAAGACGAAGTGGATAATAATCGAGAAACTATGGACGAATCGAAACAAACCAGCAGATCTTTATAATTAATTTAAATGTCTATTTTATTAAGAATACTGTATTATGATGCTTAAAATATATATTTATTTAAATTTAAAAAAGACTTTTTTATTCCAACTGTAGGAATTGATTATTAAAAATAAATAAATAAAAATTCAATTAAAACATTTACGGACAAGGTTTGATTAAAAAAAATTTACTCATAAAGTTTTAAGTTCTTATATATTAAACAAATTTTTTTACATTTTATTTTACTCTATTTTTACATTTTCCTTAACATTTTTTAATCTTAACTTAACATTATTAATAAAAAAAATACAAAAAATTACAATAAATTACAAAAATTATAAAAAATTATAAAAAATTACAAAAATTATAAAAATTACAAAAAAAAAAAAAAAAAAAAATTAAAAAATTAATATTTTTTAAAAATTTTTGCTCTGGGGAGCGTTGAGCTCGTAGGCAGCGGCCTACCCCCACTAATGGATCGGGTGGGTACCCTCACCCAAGGCTCGTAAGCTCGTTGTTTTACCCACTCCTCCACCTCTTCATCCGACATTTTGCCACGGGTAGGAGTGCGCTCTTCTTCATCGCTTGGTCGTTCCCAGCTCCATACGACTCCAAGAGGACACTCTTTTTTCTCCTGTTGTACCTCGGATATCTCTGTTACATCCCAACGTCGTTTGCGTCGAGGTGCAACAGGAGAACTTAGAGTGGGCATTGAGGACGTCGATGGATCTGTGAGGATCAAGCTTGAAGGATCACATTCAGCAATGTCCCGATGAGAGGGAAGAAGAGGGGTGGATATTGATGAAGCCAAAGGTAGGTCACCCTGGTCCATTTGCGGGGTTGCCGAGAGCCCAAGCATCCCCTCAACTCCCGCCGCGATCTCGGCCCATGCCGCATCATCATACGAGGGTGGCTCATCCCTCGCTTCAGCGAGCTCACAAAGCGCTGATGCTGCTGCAACCACCTCGTATGGTGGTGGTGGTGACGATGACGATGGTGGTGGTGACGATGACAATGGTGGTGACGGTGGCGGTGATGACGGTGCCAATGTTGTGAGTGGTCCCGGCAACCAGCACATCCACTCCAAAATCTCCCCCGTTGTCAGAGGAGATTTTGGAGGTGTCGGGGCCACTGCTGGTTCCGCTGCCACCACTGGAGGGGGTCGCTGCTTCAAGTGATAGTTGTGGCCCACCTTCTTTATCAGCAAATTTAAATTTTGTACTGAAAAATATTAATATATATATAAGTAGTTAAAAATAATAAAATAAATAAATAAATTTAAAAAACTTACTGTTTTTTATTTTAGGTTTTGACTTGATGTCATTCTTCAAAGCCTTTTGTTTAGGAGGAGAAAGTAGCGGAGATGGCGGTGGAGAAGGTGTAACCCTCAACTGAAAAAAAAAAAGAACCGAAATATTTTGAAACTATAATACATATTTTCATACAATATACTAAACACACACACACACACACACACAGATTTTTAGTTTCACATTCATCCTGTACCCATGCAACCAGCCATACACTCAAATTTTAAATTATTTGAATTTTACATTCACCCTGTACCCATGCAACCACCCATACACTCAAATTTTAAATTATTTGAATTTTACATTCATCCTGTACCCATGCAACCAGCCATACACACTAATTTTTAATTATTTTAATTACACATTCATCCTGTACCCATGCAACCAGCCATACACGCAGATTTTTAACTTCACATTCACTCAAGCAACCAGCCATACACAGATTTTTTAATTTTACATACACCCTGTACCCAAGCAACCAGCCATACACGCAGATTTTTAACTTCACATTCACTCAAGCAACCGGCCATACACACAGATTTTTTAATTTTACATACACCCTGTACCCAAGCAACCAGCCATACACGCAGATTTTTAACTTCACATTCACTCAAGCAACCGGCCATACACACAGATTTTTTAATCTCTCTCTCTCTCTCACACACACGCACACACACATACATTTAAATTTCACATTCACACTATACGCATGCATTCAGCCATATGCACTCAAATTTAAATTTTGCATTCACACAAACACATGAAAAAAAAAAAAAAAAAAAAAAAAAAAAAAAAAAAAACTTACGTCCTCTAAAAGCCGCTGATGGTAGCCCTCCTCCTGCTCCAGCAGCTGGCTCGGAGGCAGCTCGTTACGAGAGTGCAGCTCCTTCACGAGGCTGGTCAGGTACAGGTTTGAGTCCCTGATGAATATGGCGTTGGTGTCAATCTTCTCGACCCAAAGCTGATCTCGAAGATATGACACCGCCTCCATCAGGGACTCATCATCCTCCTCCTCCTCCTCGTGCTGCTGCTGCATGGTGTCCTGGAGGAACTCGTCACCGTCACCAGCCTCTTCCTCCATCCGCTGCTGCACGGGAGTGTGCGGGGGCTGCTGCTGCAGGGCGTCCTGGAGGAAGTCGTCGGTCGACTCTTCCTCCAAGCACTGCGGCTCCCTCTCCTCCTGCTCGTGCTGCGGATGCATGGGCGTATGCAGAGGCTGCAGCTTTTGTAGAGCGTCGAACTCCTGGAGGAAGTCGTCGGCCGACTCTTCCTCCAACCGCTGCAGGTCCGCCAAGCATTGCGCCTCCGTCGTGGGATCGTAGCCGGCAGCAGCGCGGAGCACCAAGAACTCCTCGAGCTCCTCTTGGAGCACTTTGTCCTCTGCATAGCCCATCTTCTCGATTCAAGGGTCACTTGATAACTGATGAACTCGCAGAGGACGACGTGTATTTATATGGTTTTTCGCAGTCGGTTAGAATATTGTTTACAAAACAAAAATATTCTAATTGGTTGTAAGCCAAGTACAGCCTAAGAGTTTCTTGGAACCGCGCTGGATCAAAAAGGGCGCAAGCTGCGGTGTACCAAAGAGTCACGCAACCTTTGGCGGCGAAAAATATTTATTTATTTATTTCAAACGCGGCCGGCAACATTTAAATCTCATGAACATTCCTAAAAATGCTCATTGGTTCAGGAGGTAGAGTGCCTGCCTGTCATGCCTGGGGTCGTGGGTTCGATTCCCGATGGATGAAATTTTTTCTTTGGTAATTTTACTATAAATAATTTTCTTATTGAAGTATCTTCAATAAAAAAATATGTAAAATCAATTTGAAATTGATTGAATTAAATTCATAATAAGAATTAAATAATAAATAATCACGATGTCGGTAAAATAGTTAACCACATAAAAACCTAAAGACTTTATTAATACCTATCTCTTCAAAGTGAGCCAGTGGTTCAGGTGGTAGAGGGCCCGCCTGTCATGCCTGGGGTCGTGGAATCGAATCTCGGTGGCCGAGAATTTTTTTTTTTTTTTTTTTTTAATTTTTTTTTATTTATTTATTTTTTTTTCTTAAAATTTTACTAAAATAATTGTAATTATTTTATCAAATTGAATAAAAATAATTGTTTGAAAAACAAAAATTAATTCACATTATAAAAAAGTAGAGTGCTAAAGTAGGGGGGGGGGCAAAAAAGTATGAGAGTACGGCGCCGAAAAGTACGAGAGAGCGGCACCGAAAAGTACGAGAGTACGACGCCAAAATGTACGAGAGAGAACGACGCCATGGCGTCGTTCTCTCTTAGTACTACTACTTATGTATAAAGTATACGTTTTAAAATGTTTTTACCTTTCGTTAACAATTCAGTATAAATCTAAAGTAAGCTTATTTTAATTAAATATATTATTTGAATTCTTCGGATTCGAATTATAGACTATAGTTGCGACGTCTATTCAATCGGTAAATAATATACCTGCCTTACTGACTGAGCAGTTATTATACACTGTAACAGCTAGCGCGTTGATTAAATTCGAATTCGGCGCTAACTGTTATAGAACGCAGATGCGGATCGGTAAGTCAGGTGATGACGAGATCTACCGATCAGCATTACTCTAATTTCAGTGCTTGGCGCGATCACACGTGTGTCAGAGAGCGAATATACTTATTTACTTTTTTTGTGTTGTTAGATAACTTTATTGAGGTTGTGTTAGATAAAGTTATCAGTGAGAAGTTGTGTAGATTTTCCTGTGATCCAGTTGTCATTGGATCGGAGCGGGGAAGACGAACATCTCACGGAAAGTCAGCGTGCGGCCTTGGAAGGCATTGTCGTCTTGTGTGAAGCCATTCAGGCTAATAGTAATTATCATTATTATTGTTTAATCAAGCGAAGGTGCACCTGCTAGAAAAGTAAGTCCGCGTAGCGGTTAATCATTGAGTATTTGTTCGTGTGATAGTTAGAGTCGGAGTGTGTGTGTGAAGTACAGTAAGTACTTAGATTTAATATCGGAGTTAGTCCACGTCTTTGTTCTTTTGGCACGCTGCAGCAAGCAGACGAGCGCGAGAGTGTGTGTGTGCGTCGGTGTGTTATTAGCGACCACAACACAACCGACGAACTTTATTTTTGTAAAATTAATTTTCGTCGTATCAAGACTTTGAGTCATTCGGGTTGGATTGTTTGTAAACAATCGGATAGAATTAATTTGGAATATTATGTAAATTTTTGATTCATTTATTTTTCTTGTTAATGAAAATTATTAAAATTTACATTTTATCATTAATTTAATTAACCCGTGTTCCTGCGATCGGTCCACGTAAACTCACGCCACTACCGACGAAGGAGAGCAGCCGCGCCGCGTAATAAAAACATTAGTTCGCGTACGCGTCTTCCCCCCTCTTTTCAGGTATTGAAGAAAAATCGACGGATTGTCGTGTGCACAGAAAGTGCATTTTGTCATCAGGCCGGAGGAGTGCGGACGACGATCCCCGCGGGTTCTCGTGTTCAATCACGATCCTCCGAGGAATTAAATTCCTTAATTCGAGCCCTGTGACAATTGGCGCCCAACAACGTGTAGGTAGTTAGGTAACCAAAACAAAGGTTATTGGTTAGTGTGAGTGATCGCAGGTGTGCGCTGACCGGCGGGGGTTCAAGGTCGGTCGGCAGAGTTAATCTTGGGATAAAGACAAAGGCAGAGTAGCAAGTCGAGGAATTTTTTTTTCCTGTTAATTGCTCGGTGGAGTGCGAGTGCTTGCTGGATTTTAGTTAAAATCGTTAATTTATTATTATTTTTTTTTTTTCTTTTCTCGGGTTTGAGAGTTTTGCAACTCGAAGTTGAATTCACATCGGAGTTGTTTTGATTAAACCGTGTTCTCATACGGTAAGGTGTTTGTTTAGGCATAGCCTAGTAATTTAACTCCGACGCGGATATTTCGAGCTGCGTTTTTCGATTTTGACTTGTTTCTTTTTTTGGTTTTTTGTTAGAGCAAGTACTCCACCAAGCAGAACCTATACGTGACAGTAGCGAGAGTAAAGCGCTGAATAATATTAATTTATTGTATGATTATTATAAAATATTATTTTACTCGCAGGCTGTTATCGACTAACGATCGGTATCAACTGTAACTTATATTTCTGAGTTGAAAAATCGGGTTTTGACACTTGTAGTTGATTCTATATTGGCTTCAACGGGTAATTCGTTTTTTTTAGCCAATCGGGAGTTTTTGTTAAAACCAAGCGTGGTTGGTGGACTTTTTGGTCATTTCGGATTATTGCTGTTGAGATCAGTGAATCGATTTTGTTTTTTTTTGTTTTCTTACATAACTCAGAAATATAATTGAATTTTTGTTATCTATTTCAGGATTGCGAGATATATATTTTGTGTAAAATATTAATAAATTAGAGTGTGTTGAAACTGTCACGTGGGTTAGGGTACTGTTTTCTTTGTAAGCTAGGTGACATCGGACGCAGTTATGATGCAGGAACTTACAAAAGAAGACTTGGTCTTTTCGTGGATCATGGCCGAAGGGGCAGATGTCGTGTCAGAGGCTTTGAATGAGCTTGAGCTCAAGCCTGAAGGTACGCTGATCGATAAAAGTGGTAGGCTGCTGAATTGGCTGTTAGGCAATTATTCAGCGGAAAACTTTCTTGCAACCGAGTCTGAAGAGGCAGACGAGGTTAAAATTAAGCGCGAAAGTCTAAGAGCCACCTTCATAGCGACAACAATGTGGGAGAAGTCTGGATCGACAATAATCGATCCAAACTACACCACAAGCGGCACACACCCCTTTGCTGTCCTCATGGACGAAGAAATAGTCCGAGAGGCAGCTTCAAGACTCCAGGAGGAATACTCGGGCATTCGGGAGCATGATCGAAACCCGGAACGGGGGAATTTGTCTGAGCATGGACAACCGGACCGGGAGGACGACATTAACGCCGAGGTGCTCAAAGCCATAACAGCGGTGGCAGAAGAGCTTAAGGCGTTGAAAAGGTCAAATGAGGATACCGAGGCAAGATTGGCAGCAATGGAGGCTGATAGGTACCGCCAGCCAGATCGGAACCGAGGACCGGGGGGCCCGGTTTCCTCGACAATCAGACCAGAAGTGCAGAACTCGTTGAACGACTGCAGTATTGCGACTGACGGTCATATACCGCACACTAGGGTCAACTTTTGCGAGACGACAGTGCGGGAAGCGAGGAACAGTTCCAGTCCTCTAGTGGTGAGGCAAGACAGAGTACAAAAACTGGAACGACAGATTAAGGCCTTGCAAGCCGAGCTCGAACAATTGAGAAGCCATGGGCCGACGGCTGATTTAGCCACTCAGGAGTCAATCCAAGCTCAAGGCAACCCGATGAAGCCAGTCGACGTCGGCATTATTGTTCGAAGATGGAATATTAGATTCAGCGGCGATAGCGAATCTAGTATTGAACAATTTTTATTGCAAATAGAAGAATACAATAGACTCGCTGGTTTGACCGGTTCTCAATTACTGGATGCATTACCAATGATGCTAACCGGTGTAGCAGCTACGTGGTTCCGTAACGTGCGAGACACGATCAACTCATGGGAGAACTTTTGTCAAGAAGCTCGTGAGTGGTACGGAGTTGGAGACTACCAGCAGACCGCAAGGATGGAAGCAACAACCCGGCCTCAAGGAGAAAACGAGCCGGTGCGAACCTACTTGACATTCTTGCAGTCTTATTTGCTAAAAATTAGACCGATACCGACCGAGAGAGAACAAATTGACTTTATGTTGACGAACATGTTGCCTCGATTGCGTAGACAGATCAGGCGTGAAGAGGTTAAGTCAATTAAGGGCCAGTGAAATAGGATTTGCAAAGTAGGAAACTGTTTTACTGGCAAAACTTTGTTTTTTATAAATTAAAAAGAAATCTAATAATTTTATAAAAAACAAATAGATACTTGCACTAGATTTTATTACCATCTAATTGAAGTGCATACGTGTATATATATATAACCCTAACATGTGTTTATCAAAATGGCGGAAGTATGCTAGGCAACGCTAGGGGATCTTGGCGGTGCAGTCTGCACTGCAGTCTGCAGACGCTGTAATAACTTGCAAAACTATGCATTACTGTGCATTGCCAGAATGACTGTTGGTATGCAACCATGGTTGCTGTGTTCAGTGAAGTGAAGGTATTCACTGAACATTCAGTCGACTTAAGACAACATATATATATACTGCGCTGTTGCCACGACTAGTCGCTGCAGATCAAATGACAATTCTAGAGAGTCTAATATGAAAATTAATAAATAAATAAATAATTCCTCAAGCTCTAAAACATAAAAACTCAGACTATCACGGTTAAATTAATAAATAAATAAATAAATAAATACACAAATAAAACACGAAGTTTTAAACCAACAAAATGCTGAGATTTTTTAATTGAATTTTCTATAAAATAAATAAACAAATAATACCCCAAGCTCTAAAACCTCGGAACAAAGGTCATCAAAAATTAATTTATTGATAAATAAAAAAATAAACAAATAAAACACGGAGTTTTAAACCAACAAAATGCTGAGATTTTTTAATTGAATTTTCTATAAAATAAATAAACAAATAATACCCCAAGCTCTAAAATCTCGGAACAAAGGTCGTCAAAAATTAATTTATTGTTAAAAAAATAAATAAACAAATAAAACACGAAGTTTTAAACCAACAAAATGCTGAGATTTTTTTATTGAATGTTCTATAAAATAAATAAACAAATAATACCCCAAGCTCTGAAACGACAAAACCCAGACGATCAAAGATTAATTTAGAAATAAATAAATAATTAAACAAATAAAACACGAAATTTTTAACGAACAAAAAGCTGAGATTTTTTAATTGAATTTTCTATAAAATAAATAAACAAATAATACCCCAAGCTCTAAAACCTCGGAACAAAGGTCGTCAAAAATTAATTTATTGTTAAAAAAATAAATAAACAAATAAAACACGAAGTTTTAAACCAACAAAATGCTGAGATTTTTTTATTGAATGTTCTATAAAATAAATAAACAAATAATACCCCAAGCTCTGAAACGACAAAACCCAGACGATCAAAGATTAATTTAAAAATAAATAAATAATTAAACAAATAAAACACGAAATTTTTAACGAACAAAAAGCTGAGATTTTTTAATTGAATTTTCTATAAAATAAATAAACAAATAATACCCAAAGCTCTAAAACCTCGGAACAAAGGTCGTCAAAAATTAATTTATTGTTAAAAAAATAAATAAACAAATAAAACACGAAGTTTTAAACCAACAAAATGCTGAGATTTTTTTATTGAATGTTCTATAAAATAAATAAACAAATAATACCCCAAGCTTTAAAACGACAAAACTCAGACGATCAAAATTAATTTAGAAATAAATAAATAAATAAACAAATAAAACACGAAGTTTTAAACCAACAAAATGCTGAGATTGTTTTATTGAATGTTCTATAAAATAAATAAACAAATAATACCCCAAGCTCTAAAACGACAAAACCCAGACCATCAAAGATTAATTTATAAATAAATAAATAAATGAACAAATAAAACACGAAGTTTCAAATCAACAAAATGCGGTGATTTTTTTATTGAATTTTCTATAAAATGAATAAACAAATAATACCCCAAGCTCTAAAACCTCGGAACAAAGGTCGTCAAAAATTAATTTATTGATAAATAAATAAATAAACAAATAAAACACGAAGTTTTAAACCAACAAAATGCTGACATTTTTTCATTGAATTTTCTGTAAAATAAATAAACAAATAATACCCCGAGCTCTAAAACGACAAAACCCAGACCATCAAAGATTAATTTATAAATAAATAATTAAATAAACAAATAAAACACGAAGTTTCAAAGCAACAAAACGCTGAGTTTTTTTTATTTAATGTTCTATAAAATAAATAAACAAATAATACCCCAAGCTCTAAAACCTCGGAACAAAGGTCTTCAAAAATTAATTTATTAATAAATAAATTAATAAACAAATAAAACCTAAAGTTTTAAGCCAACAAAATGCTGAGGTTTTTTAATTGAATTTTCTATTAAATAAATAATTAAATATTACCCTAAGCTCTAAAACCTCGGAACTAAGCCTGTCAAAAATTAATTTATTAATAAATAAGTGAATAAACAAATAAAACCCTAAGCTTCACAGCAACAAAACACTATGTTTTTTTAATTGAATTTGTTGTAAAATAATTATACAAATAATACTCCAAGCTCTAAAACTAAGACCGTCAAAAATTAATTTAGTAATGAATAAATGAATTAACAACTAAAACCTAAAGCTTTTGAACTAAACGCTGGGTTTTTTAAGGAGGTTCCCTACCATCTACGTAAGTCAAATGTGTATTTGACTACAGTAGTCGTCTGCTCATAGGCTCAGCTACTTTCTAACCTCTGTGTGAGCCAATGAGAAGTCATATTTACAAGAATATAAAATCGATTGTTTATAATTATTGCTCCAGGCTCCTATTGAATGTTTTGAAACAAGTATAATCAAAGTCTGATTTTTTCCGATTTTTGTGCGTAGTTACATTAAAATCTGAGGGCTGGAAATTAAGTATTTGCTGTTTTAGTAAATTTCCCATTAGAACCCATGCAAATTTGTGAAATTTGAAATGTTTATAACTTTTTTTACAAGCTCCTCAGGGCTTTGAAATTTTAGCTGAGCTATTTTTATACTAAAAACTATGTGTTCATTTAATTTGGACAAAATCTGTGGGCTAGATCTATTTGGTAGGGAACCTCCTTAAATGAATTTATTTAATCTAACGCTCATGGTTTCAAGGTTCTGGAGCTTGAGCTATTATTTGCTTACTTATTTATTAACAAATTCAATTGAAAATATCGGATGTTTCGTCGTTTTTAAGCTTAAGGTTTTATTGTTTTATAAATTTTTTTTTTTAAACTAATCTTTGACAATCTGTGCTCCATAGTTCTGGAGCTTTGAGGCATTATTTGTTTATTTATTTTAAAGTGAATTCAATAGAAAACCCTCAGCATTTTGTTGGTTTAAATTTCGTGTTTTATTTGTTTATTTATTTATTTATTTATTTATTTGTTTATAAATTAATCCTTGGTCGTCTTAGTTCAGTGGTTTTAGAGCTTGGGTATTATTTATTTATTTAATTTACAAAAAATTCAAATAGTAAACTCAGCATTTTTTTGTTATAAAACTTCGGGTTTTATTTGTTTGTTCATTTATTTATCAATAAATCAATTTTTGACGGTCTTAGTTCCCTGGTTTGAAGCGTCGGGTTTAATTTGTTTATTTATTTGTTTATTAATAAACTTAACTATGATTGTCTTAGTTCCCTGGTCAAAAGCTTAGACTATCATATGTTTATTTATTTTACAACAAATTTAAATAGAACACTCAGCATTTAGTTGTTATAAAACTTCGAGTTTTATTTGTTTATTTATTCATTTATTAATAAATTAATTTTTGACGACCTGTGTTCCGAGGTTTTAGAGCTTGGGGTATTATTTGTTTATTTATTTTATAGTAAATTCAATAAAAAAATCTCAGCGTTTTGTTGGTTTAGAACTTCGTGTTTTATATGTTTATTTATTTATTAATCAATAAATTAATTTTTGACAACCTTTGTTCCGAAGTTTTAGAGCTTGGGGTAATATTTGTTTATTTATTTTATAGTAAATTCAATAAAAAAATCTCAGCGTTTTGTTGGTTTAGAACTTCGTGTTTTATATGTTTATTTATTAATTTATCAATAAATTAATTTTTGACAACCTTTGTTCCGAGCTTTTAGAGCTTGGGGTAATATTTAATTATTTATTTAATAGAAAATTCAATTAAAAAATCTCAGCATTTTGTTAGTTTAAAACTTCGTGTTTTATTTATTTATTTATTTATCAATAAATTAATTTTTGACAACCTTTGTTCCGAGGTTTTAGAGCTTGGGGTAATATTTGTTTATTTATTTTATAGAAAATTCAATAAAAAAATCTCAGCCTTTTGTTGGTTTAAAACTTCGTGTTTTATTTGTTTATTTATTTAATTATCAATGAATTAATTTTTGACGTCCTTTGTTCCGAGGTTTTAGAGCTTTGGGTATTATTTGTTTATTTATTTTATAGAAAATTCAATAAAAAAATCTCAGCCTTTTGTTGGTTTAAAACTTCGTGTTTTATTTGTTTATTTATTTAATGATCAATAAATTAATTTTTGACGACCTTTGTTCCGAGGTTTTAGAGCTTTGGGTATTATTTGTTTATTTATTTTATAGAAAATTCAATAAAAAAATCTCAGCCTTTTGTTGGTTTAAAACTTCGTGTTTTATTTGTTTATTTATTTAATTATCAATAAATTAATTTTTGACGACCTTTGTTCCGAGGTTTTAGAGCTTTGGGTATTATTTGTTTATTTATTTTATAGAAAATTCAATTTAAAAATCTCAGCATTTTGTTGGTTTAAAACTTCGTGTTTTATTTGTTTATTTATTTATTTATTTATTTATTTAACCGTGATAGTCGGAGTTTTTATGTTTCAGAGCTTGAGGAATTATTTATTTATTTATTAATTTTCATATTAGACTCTCTAGAATTGTCATTTGATCTGCAGCGACTAGTCGTGGCAACAGCGCAGTATATATATATGTTGTCTTAAGTCGACTGAATGTTCAGTGAATACCTTCACTTCACTGAACACAGCAACCATGTATGCAACTCAATGCAACTTGAATAGTGACTTGATTTTATCGGATATCATACTGATGTTTCTAGCAGTTAAAATTTTTTGTTTGCAACTAAATATTTTCATGTTTAAAAGGTAAATTAATTTATTAAAATCGTAAACAAAATTCTGTTCGACTACGTTTATGGAGAGTGCAGTGTGTATTGTTTGTTTAAAATCAGCTGGTGAAAGAAATTTACTTACAATTGTTGAAAATTGTTTTTTTACAATTGAGACTGTGAAAAATTATGAAAGTATTCACATTCTGAAGAGTATCTCTTGTTACCTACAAGTGACTGAAGTCATATAATTTATTGCAGTTTTGCATAATGTATATACACTTGTAAATATTAATAATAAATAAAGCTATTTATTGATTCATAAAAATTTGCACTTTTTAAAACTGAATCTAATTAATATATTCTTAGCCAATATTTACAACATCATCTTTTTTCAATTATTTTGAAAAATCTTTAATTTTTCATCAAATTAGTGGTAGGTTTCATTTTAGTATAAAAACGATAAAATACTTTACTGATCACTTGTTAATGTTAAAGATTAACTGATCAATTCAACCCACTCATGACAATATATTTGTACTTTCTTCGACAATGGAAAAACTCAACGGCTCTCAGTAAAAATCTTAACATTTATTTTCCTCCCAATAGCAAAAATGGTATTTTTGCTCATGACCTAAAATGTATTAATTTTTACTATCTTTTCTTTTGAACAAATTTTGTAAACAGAATATTTGAAACCTAAATTTTATTTGGATCACATGTGGACACACTTAAAAAGGCAATTGTAATATTTTTGAATAAAAAAAAAAAAAAAAGGAATATAATGTTAAGAAAAACTATTCAGTTATAATATTGTAAGAAGTTATAAAAAAAGCCGTACAAAATTTTATAAAAAATAAAATTATGTTCTGTGTAACATTTGCCAGAGTATAATGAAATATTACTTTGATTGCTGAGATTATAAATTCAGTTGAATACAAAATTTTGAGCAGTACACATTGTACATTTTTCTAAATAGGCTATAGTGTGTAGTATTTCTGGAACTTTTTTAAAACCACCTTTTCTCTTGTATTTTTTAACTTTTATCTATTAAACTTTGTTCCAATCATGAATTTTGGTACACGGCTCATCAAAATTTGATACTAGTGATTTAAAAATTTTTTGTGTATTTGATTGACTCAAGTTGACTTGACTGCAAAGATTATTCACTTCTATATTTTATAGTGTACTCATAAATGGATCAAATTAATAATTTCATCTTGAAACTATCTACTACATATATAAGAAAATCTTGGGTACAAATAAAACTTGAAATTTATGCTTAATTTATTATTTTGCATCAACTATCAAGTACATTAACTTTAATAGTAAAAAAATATTTCATATTTTTTTTTACAGATTCAATAAAATTATTACAAAGTTGCTAAAAAATTAGTATCATAGAAAGTAAATTATAAAAAATTATTAAAACTAATTACTAAAAGCCTGTATGGATATTAAAAAGAAAATGTTTTACTGAGTAGTTAAAAAAAGGAGAAAAATACACTCTTAAGCTATTTCAGCAAATGAAACTCAATGCGAGTAAAACAATCACAATCAAAATTGCACCTTTCATCGTGACCAGGGCATCTCTGAAATGAAATGAGTTACGATTAAAAACTTTCTCTAAACTTTATCATTAACATTTTTATGTAAATTCCATATACTCACTTGATTAAATTTTTCTTGCATTTGCAGCAACTTAAATAATGTTTCATCATTTTTTTTTTGTAAGTGATCAATCCTATTAGTTAAAAATTTTTTTTCGTTTGAATATTTGTCATTTAGTTCTTTTGCTGCAAAATAAAAGTAAAATTTTAATAAATAAAAATACTCAATGAAATTGCTTCTACAGCACTACAGTTTAAAATTACAAACAAACCTTTTTTGTATGCTTCAAATGCATGAGTTTGATTACTGACAGCAACTTTAGAATATTGCTGTAGTTTGTAACGAGCATCTATTTTATTCCTAATAATCTTTAGAGAGTGCTCCTTCGCTTTAACTTCAGAAGATAGATTGAAAATTTGTCTACGCATGTCAGTAATTTCACTTAAAATCTTTTGTGCTCGATCTTACCCTGCCCAAAAAGCTGGATAGGAAATGATTGAATCAGATTGAAAATATATCTGTTTGTATCCACTCAATCCAGTCAAAGTTTTTTGCGGATTAAACTTGAATCTACTTAAATATATTCTTATCCGAATTGAATTGAATCTGTTTTGACGTATTGAAATGAATCTATTCAAATCATATTTATAAGTTCTTCTCAAAGCAATCGTTATCAATTAGGTTTTTGCTGATACAGATTAATCTTTTTCCATGTGTCTAGGAAAAGCTCAATTTCAATCAACTTGAATAATTTTAATTGGAAAAAATTGAATCTAGTTTAATCTTTTTCAATAATTTTTTCATCAATAATTTTGAATATGATTTAATTACTAGAGCTTGGATCTGTCTTAATTGGTTTCTAAGTTCTTTGGAAACAATCGGAATCAATTAGGTTTTTGCTGATACAGATTAATCTTTTTCTATAAGTCTAAGAAAAATTACATTTCAATTAAGTTGATTGAACTTTTATCGAAAAAATTGAATTCAGTTCAATCTTGTTCAATACGTTTTTCATCAATCATAATGAATCCAGTTTTATCATTAATATTCGAATCTGTTTCAATCGATTTCTATAAATTTAAGAAAGCAATAAAACTGAATAAGGTTTTTATTGATATCAGTCAATTCATTTCAATATGTTTAGAGGAAGCTAAATTTCAATCAACTTTAATAAATTTAAATCGTAAAAATTAAATCTAGCTTAATCTTTTTCAATAAATTTTTTATCAATACCTTCGAATCTGATTATATAACTAGTGCTTCAATCCGTTTCAATCAATTTCTTAGTTCTTTAGAAAGCAATCGAAATGAATTAGGTTTTTGCTGATACAGATTAATCTTTTTCTATATGTCTAGAAAAAGCTTAATTTCAATCGACTTTAATGAACTTGAATCGTACAAATTGAATCCAATGTAATCTTGTTCAATAAATTATTCACCAATAACTTTTTAATTTTATTGAATAACTAATAATTAGTTTGTTGTAATTATTTATAAAAGCAATTATTACAAACTGATCGAATTTTTGCAAATACGAATCAGTTAAAATGAATTTATTTTTATTTTGAAGCCTTGAAAGTGTTAATTACTTTTAATTTGATAAGGGTTCAACATTTTTTTTTAAAGATTTTACTTGAATAACTGAAATTTTAGTCTTCTCAGCATTTTTCTAAGATTAATTATTTAATTAGCTCCATTGAATCTATAGCACTTAAAATTATTATTATCCCAGAAATCTGTTTTTTAAAAAATTATAGAAATCGAGTTCAATTATTTTTCATACATTTTCTTAAAAAAAAAAAATTTTTTTCATCTAACAAGTTTTTAAATCCGTTTTTATTTGTTTTAGTTTTTAATAATTAAAGCGAAACATTTCAGTAATATTGACGCTATTGATCTGTTTAATAAAATGGGAGTGAAGTATGATACAAGTTAAATAAATGCAAAATAATTTTCATTGTATTAATAGAAAATATTGAATTTTCCAAAATCAGAATTTTATTAATTTTATTACTAGTTATAAAATTAGAAATTATTTACAAACTTATAATTTCAATACATATATTTACTTTTTTCCGTACATGCAATATTTTAAGTCACTGAATTTCTATAGTATTAGGTTTTATACCTACAAATCTGGCGTTTCTTACATTCATCAGATTAACTTTACAGATAACTTTTGAAAGTGGTTCAATAAAATAATAGCGCTCATCTTCATTTTCAGATTTTACTTTTTTTATGTGAGTTACTGGTGGAAATGGATCATTAGGATAAAGTTCAAACTCAGACAAAAGTAAATGACAAGTATCATCATTTTTTTTCAAAATACTTACAATACGAGCATATTTTTCTGATTCTAATTTTACAATCGTATCGTCAGTCTGTTTGGCTAATTTGTAATCAACACTGTGAAATTTTGTTTCATCAGCTATAACACATTTTTTGTAAGATAAATAATTTACATTGTCTATTATTTTTAGTTTACTTGGACCACAAAATGTTACGTTTTCACAAACACTGAATTGTTTTCGCAATCTCTTAGGACCATACAAATATTCACAAAAATCAATCACAGAATCACTAACCTGTAAACTTCGGACGTTACCACTCGTGAACATAAATTTTTGCAAATGCTTCTTGGCCATTTGCTTATCCATGCCTGTCGGACCTTTAATGAATTGTTTTAAATAATAAATTTGGTGTTCAAACGGGAAAGCCGAGTTTACAATCAATGGTCCAGACTCTCTAACTGATTGAGCAGCGTGAAGTAAAGCATGAACGTTGAAAGTCATCCTGTGAGCTCCATACAGTTCTTCGTATCCTGCCACAAATTTTTTCAAACATTCATCAACTTCAGTCAGTTCTTCTTCAGTTATTTCAAGTTTTGAGAGAATAAAAGTAGACTTAACTAAAAGAGTGTAATGTTTGAAAGCAGCTGAATCCAAGATCCCTTCGAGACACGGGAGACTGTACAAAGTTGTCCAAGAATCAAGTTCTGAGGCTTTTGGCTTAGATTTACCGAGCACTACACCAGCTCTCGGCAACCGATGTACTTCTTGCGATGGTGTAATAGATAAAAACCTTTTTTCTATATCTTTAATCACCTTAGGCTCCATTTTGTACTTGCAATCAGGAGATTGCCATTCGGTCCATAACTGGTAAGCTGGGCCAAACAATAAACCATGCAACTTTTCATACGGAAAACTCCAAACCATATCTATGTTCAACAACTCATGCAGACCAGAAGAACCTTTAACCCCTCTTTCGGTGGTGCCCTTTTTTTTCCTTCCGTTCGAATCAATGTCAACGATTCCAAGACTTTTTTTTAATTCAACTACACGAATATCTGCGTTATGACTGGTATTAGTTCTCAATGGCATTTCTTCTTTCATTAAGTAATGCACGCCACATTTATCCAAATAAGTTCCATGAATATAACACCACGAACAACCGTAGTAACCACTATAGGATATTCGATTTTGAATAACTGGTCGTGCTACTGAGTCAGCGACGACATTACTTACACATATTTTAAATTTCATTGAGGTTTCTTGACGTTTTATGGTAATGTATAAATTTTTAACTTGTTCAACCAATGTTTTATTTATAAACAACTTCATTAGAGATGGATTCGGTTCTTTTTCGGCGATCATTATACCACTAAGTAACAAGTAACGAAAACGAAGTTTTGGTGATAATTCATTTACAGTCACTTGTAGAGGCCAGAAAGCTTTTTTTTTGTTTGCTGGTGCTCCATCTGTACTGATGTTAATAGTAAAAAGATAAGAATCTTCTTCATTTTCTGCGGCCATCATCTTTTTGTAAGTTAAGCCATCGTGAACATCTCTAAATTTTCCTGCAGATTGTTCCTCGCTTTCTTCTTCACGCCGTACGTAATTCTTAATGACGTCATGTAAAATTTTATCGTTGTTGAGTAGCTGCTCCAGTTGATATTTTAAATCTACTCCAATAAGATAATTTTTCGAGCTTAAGGAAACAGTATCCTTTATACGGCAGTTTGGGCAAGTTGATGCTGTACTTTTCATACCTTTTGAGGCTTTAATAGAAAAGAAAACCTTTTCGTAGCAACTTTTACAATAATAATGATAAGTCATCTTGTCTTTTTGCGATGAAAAGCATTTTTCCATTTTGTAAAGCGATAAGCTAACTTCAGCAGCTTCAGGTCCAGCACAAATTTTAATAAGATGAGCCATATCTAATTTAGCTTCGTCGGTTAAATAGTGCCTTAAAGCAAATGCGTTAATCATAATTACTACATCCCTGACAGTTAATTCTGAACTTTGGAACATCAACGCATCAAAATCCGTGTTCCTATCATGGTCAGAATTAGTTTCTGATTCACTAGATTCGCTTTCTTCTTCAGTGGATTGTCCATCTTCAACGCGTTCATCGAGATCTTCACTACTTTCAGTATCAGTGCAAGATTGTGCTTCATCTTCACTAGCAACTACTATGTTAGGTTCGTTGCTTATACTAACGTTGAAACTGACACCTTGCTCAATATGATTGTTTACAGGGTTTTTATTCTGATCTTCATTTTGATCTTCCATCTCTACTGAAGTTGTGGAACCGAGGTCTTGAACAGAACTTTCCTCTGTTGAGTAAGTTGGTGATGTTGGAGAAGTATAATGTTGAACTTCTTTTTCAGCTGATGGTTCAGCTAGAACAAAAAGAAGCGCAATTTGTGCTATAAAATATATTTTATACTAATGTAATTTCGAAAACATAGAAAAAACTTTGTGAACTTTAGGTATATTAAAAATTGTATTTAAAATTATGAATTATAAATTTTTAATTCGTAACATCACTTGTATATTCATTAACGAGTCTGCTAGAGCTCAATTTTATTCTCCGAAATAAATAATATATCATTAAAATTATAACTGTAATTTATTCTATATGTTCATTTTAATCGTGATTTTTCACAGTACTCAAATTTAAAAATGAAATTCGCAAATAAAAAAAATGTTATATTCAGATACATTCAAACAGATTCAGGATTATTCAAACTGATTCAAACAGACTAAAAAGAATGCTACGATTTCAGAAGGATACTTTCAATTTTATTTTAAAGTTTTTTGAAGTTTTTTTTTTTTAAATCTAAACCGTAAATAGTGTAATAAATAAATAATGATTATAATGACAATGGCGATTTTTGAAACTTAAAATTTAAAAATAAAATTCACGAATAAAAAAGATTTTATTTAGAGATATATTGAAACAGATTCAGAATTATTCAAAAAGATCAAACAGACTAAAACTCTCGACTAAAAAGAATGCCACGATTCAGAAAGATGTACTATAGTTTCGATTTTATTTAAGTTTTTTTTTTTTTTTTTTTTAATCTCAACCGTAAGTAATGTAACTAATAAACTATGATTATAATTACAATTGTGATTTTTAAAACTATTCATTTTTAAAAATAAAATTCGTGAATAAAGTATTTCACGAATCTCAGCCGCTTATATATATTTACTATGTGCTATAACTAAATAAACAAACTTTAATTATAAAAAAGAACCGCTCAAGAGACTAAATTGCCGGTATAACTGCAGCTTATTGTGATTGAATATTTAATATTTTACGAAATATTGAATAATAATTTTGGAAGTATAAATAAAGATTAATTTTTACTTTACTATGAAAACCGTTCAAAATAATTTTTGTACTTAAATTTATTTTACTTAAATTTATTTAAATTCATTATGTATTTTTAGTAATTCTTTATAAAGTTGGTTTTGTTTAATTTTTTCACAAAAACTTTAATCTCACCAATAGAATTCTCAATTTCGATAGATGCTTTTACTTGAGAGTAAAACATTTTCGTTTTTTACGACCTGACTGGTATTTATATAGATTAGTTTCATAAATATTTGATTATCAACATTGATCTATATTATGAACTGTACATTAAAAAAGTAAACTCAAGTAAATGAATAAGCACAGTTTTTTATAAAAAATTTTTTTTGAATGGACAGAATTGTTTAACGGGATAAGTTCTTTCAATATATCTTGTGCATGCAAATGCTGTAAAGAACATGTAGCTTGAAAGTTACAAAATTATTTATTTTTTTTTGCTGTTTACTGACTTTATGTGTACAAACAATTTTTCCTAAATACTGTATCTACAACATTTAAATCCACGAAAAAAATTTTACTAACTTCCTGAATCATTTTCAATTTTAGACAATTCCAAAAAATTTATCAAAACGCACTAACATTGTCAACATGATATATTAGTTTTTAAAATTCAAGTTGTATCATATATGTAAAAAAATAGCAAAATTTAACTCAGAATTTCAAGCCTGTATATATGTATTTTATCATTAGCTCAAAAAAACAAAATGAAATTTTTAGTTAGAAACTTGCATTGGTATAATTTAAAGCTATAAACCTAAGTAATTAGTTTCAGTTGCTTTTTTCTAAAATATCTCTGAAGAAAGTTCAAAACAGTTGGTTTCAAGATAGTTTTATGAACTACTTTGTAAAAATAAAAGCCAAAAAATATTTTACCTCTTAAAGTATATATAAAAAAAAATTGAGAAATCCATAAAAAATTACAAAACTTGTATTTTAACTTATTCAATTTCATTAAATGATATTGTATCATTTAATTAACCTAGAATTTATTTTAAAATCAAAGTAACATACAATTTTTATCATTCTAAAAAAACCTATACTTAACAGCTTAATAAATTTTATCTACTGTTATCATTATTTACATTTATATAAATAGAATATTTTAAAAGTTTTTTCACACTCTTTATAAATTTTTGTACTGTAACTTTAATAATTTAATTTTTGTGAATTTTATGGAAAACATTATAAAATTTTAAAATATGATTTTGACAAGTCGCACAAACATTCAAAAAGCATTAGATTAAATGATAGTCAATGTGTAATAATAAAAAGGAATTTTTTTGTAAAAACTTGAGATGTATTTATAAACATTAAAAAATTTGGAGAAGTTATTATTATATGAAAAAAAAATTGAGTTGTAAGTATATAATTTTCATGTTATAAAATAATTTACTTATATCAATTCTCCACTCAAAATAAAACTTCTTGCTAGCAGCAGCATGTACAAAATTTAAAGATTAATTTTCTAATCATTACAGATATTTGGTTTTTCATCAATTTTCAAAAGATACTCCTATTTTTATGGTTCTTAATTTCCTACAGGTATAATGATAAAAAAAAAATTTAATCGACTGAATTATTGATTAAAAGAATAAAACATTTTTTATATTGAATAGTAACTGATCCAAGATTTTACAATGCGTGTGGGTTTTTACAGTATTATAATAACATTAACATATTGACTTACTGCCGAAGAAATCAGTATCCCATCTTCGACGAGTTTGTGAACAGACATCAGTTGGGTTATACCCTGGAAACAGATGTTGTTTGTATCTTCGTCTTGCTCTTGGACGAACTTCTTCTTCTTCATCACTTGAGGAAATTGAGTTGCTCATAATCGAGTATGATTTTTATTTAAAAAAAAAAAACCGGTGTATTTAATAGTAGCGCAGGCTTTATAATTAATGAAATAAAAAAGATTCGCAGGCTATGGCCGCATGCACTTATGGACGCGTATTCGAGTACCTACTACCTACACCACGACCTACACTTTAATATACGTATACAGGTACTATACACAAATATCTAGATACGCTAGTATAGTAGTACCAGTGCACCAACCACTGAGAGCTTCAGGTCTCTATACGTTGTGCATATACTTCCATAGGCTGCATGCCTGCATGTAGTCAGTGTAGGTTCTTAATTTTTCTGTGATTCTTGGTAAACGCGAATTCGAGCTTGTCCAACCGCCGTTTTGCCTACAACTGCTTACTTAATAACGGTGTTTTTATATAGATTTACAGATTTGTAGCTAATAATCAACGTAGAATTTTGATAAATTTTATCTAATTTGATAAAAAAGTCACTTTATTTAAAGTATTATCTCGACTTTCATTCGAGTAACCTATAATCTGTGATTTTGTCTCGGCTAGCGTGCGATCTGCATTTCGTTATTTTATTCGATAATTAATAATTATGGGGTACGCTTACGTTAAAATTTTGGATGGTGCAGACCAAGGACGAAAAAAGAAAATTAAAATAAATGATATCACGCCCAAACTAGATGGTTTAAAATTCGACCCGCTCAAAAAGTACAAGTATCATACTGCAAAAGTAAAAATAATTGAATGTGCAGGTAAGTTAATTGTTATTGATTTGTTTATAAGATTACATGGTATATCTACAATAGTAAAAAATAGCAGTTCATTAATCTTAATCAATTTTTCATAGACAAAACTGTCAAAAAATTAAAAGAACAGTTTTTTTAGACCATGCATCTACAATATAAATCAAACTTTGTAATTTTTTTAATCTTAATGTCATTGTTAATGTAGATAGAAATTTTTATATAAATGTAAATTATACAAAATTTTATCAGGAATAATAATAAATTCTCTGTGCTGTAAAGAAATGAAGAGATCCGAGGCTTGTTGAAAATTATTTATAAAAAATTTCATGCATATATAAGTTACTTGACTTTTTTTTTTATTATAATTTATTGCAAGTGAATGAAAAATAATATAATTTTCCACAGAAACAGAAAGTGCCCTTGATTCAAAAGTATCTGGCATCAAGAGATCTGCAAAAACTGGAGTACCTGATTATGCCTTAGAAACTGCATCAAGCGGATTAAGTGATGTAGATACTGGTCCTGCGTACAAGATCAGGAAGACTTACAATACTAGTTCATGCGATTCAAAAAAATCTGATAAAAAAGTACTGCTTTTATGATTAGTAACATATATTCCACTAAAGTTTTAAAACATAATCTCTTTCAGATGAAACATTTACAAAATTTTTCAAAAATTTTAAATACAAAAGTTGTAAATATTCAAGCTATTTTGGATGGTGAATCATTTGAAACAAAGGAGCTAACTGAAAGTGTTACTGATGCAATAGAGCTTGACGATAAAGATCCTTTGGAAATCGCTGCAGAAGATATTAATGTAAAAGAGGATGGTGAAGAAAAAATTGCTGATAATTCAATGGAAACATCTACATTAATAAATCCAGAGCATAGTTTGAAAAAAGTTAGTAGTCCACCTGGTACTAGTCAACACCCTGACGCTTCCTCTTCGAGTTTCATTTTAGATGATACAAAAATTGTGCAAAGTAAAAAAAGAGACAAGGTGATGATTAATTTTTTTTAAATTGTTACTTGATCTATATAAATTAATATTTATTGTTGCATGCTTTAGAAAGATAAAAATTCTACTGAAGATAATTGGAAAAAAAAGTATAACTCCCTGAAAAAAGATTCAGATAAACAAAAAGATAGATTTGAAAAGCTGCAAGTTTCTCATAGTGCACTGGTGCTTAAATTAGAGAAAGCTGATAAACTGAATGAGAAGATGCAGCAAACAGTCATTGACAGATTTGAAGAGTTTTTCGGTAATCAGTTTTTGTTTCTTATTTTAATATTTAACATTTCAAGATAATAAATTTGAATTATTCTACCTATATGAATCAAAATTAAGGGAAATATAAAGATTTATAAGTTTAGTCTTGCTATTGTATTTTTTTTATTCTAAAAATATTTTAATATTAAATTTAATTTAATTTAATTGGAGCCAGCTGTGAAAAAAAGTTATTAAAAACAAAACATAGAAACTCTTGCAAAATATGTGGCTATTACTTTTTACAATAATTAATAACATAAATTCTTAAAGTTCATGGATAATAATTCATTTTAATTGCACATTTCTGTTTTTGCAAAACAATGATTGTGTTATGTCAAAATTTTAGAGTTTAATTTAAATACTATTAGATGTGAAACATTAATTTTTTTTCGACAAGTCTTTGATAACAGTTCCTGTATTATAATAACTCATACTATTTTAATTAATGTATATGTTACTAAACTTTTGAACTCAATTTGATTTTTGATCAAGGCAAACATGAATTGTTTGAATGAAAGGTTTTTTACATTCAATTTTATTTTTTGTTTTTTCAGAAATCCAAAAAAATATCCACGAGCACAAAAATGAAGAATCTATGGACTCATCTTTGAATTTTGCTCCTATAGGTAGAACCAGGAGCGGAAATGATCAGGTTTGAATTTATCACTTATATCTTTTGTATTATTTTTCTTAACATTAACATGCTTTTATTTAACTTCTCTAATCTTTAAATTTTCTAATAAGTATATATTTATCAAATTATAATTTCAGATATCAATCGGCGGAGGAGAGTGGATATCTAGAATAGCATATAATTCAGTTAGAACCAAATCCTCGAAACCAACAATGTTTGTTAATAACTTAATAAATGCTGTGTTCTCAGAAGAGGAGCAACAAAAAAGTACAATTAGCGGTGCTTGTTCAAATCGATCAGTTGATAAAACGGTTGAATATGATGTACTTGACCCTAACAGGCTCGAAGCCTGTCGTGGTGAGTATTTTTTTAAATTATAAACTGGTAATTCTGAATTTTCCGTTACTAGTTGTATGTGACCTAAAATAATTATTTGATCGCCAGGGCTGTACAAAAACTGGTTGGACAAAGAGTATACAGTTCGTCAGAAAGCAAACACAACTGACAAAAAAACAATTGAAGAGCATTACCACAACTTTAACGAATATGTGCGTAGAAAGTTAAGCTACACAAAAAATCCCCCAAAATCAAGTAAGCTATGTAGTTTTAGTCTTTCATTTAAAAATTTCATTTAGTTTCGTTAAAATGCATGTATTTTAAAATAACTGATGTGTGAATTATCTATTTATTAAAATTTATGTACATGATTATTTTTATTAGAAAAAATAATAGTTGAAAAAAGCGACGTAGTCGAAAATACTGAAAATGTAAAAAATCAAAGTACGGCAGAGATGGAAGAATCTGGAAAAGGTAAAGAAGAGGGTGATGGTAATGGCAGTGATTCAAATCTAACTCTTACTTCCACTAACTATGAAAAAGACGGTTCTGAATCTTCCAGTTTGAGTGAGCCAGAGAGGGTTGATTCTGATACAGATGGTACAGACTGAGATTATTGAAAAAAATAAATTAGTAGCCAAAAAGTAAAAAAGTCTTGTATAATATTATATTCAAATCTATTTTTCACCAAGTATTTAAGTATTAAAAAATTATATTTTTAGTTACTTAAGTAATTTAGTTAATAATGAAGCAATTACTATCCATAAAAATTTATTATAAGATTAGAATAAAAATTATTTTTATTATCAACAATTGATTAATGTAAAACTGTGAAACAAGTTCTTTACTAATTCAAATATTTGGCTTTAAGTCTAGATTTACTGATTAAAACAGATTAAATTGGAATCTGATTAAATTATTGAAATTTATTCAATCAACCCCAGAACCATTATTAGAATCGATTAAAAATATATTTAAACATTAATACTTATTCAAATGAATAGAAACGGATAGAAAAATTTTATGTATTCGTTTCTATACGGAATCTTAATCCCAGTATACTTCATAAACATAGATAGGATTTGTAAAATGATTCAAATGTATTGAAGTACATTAAACCTATTCGAAAAAACATGATTGAAATCGATAGAAAATTTATCGGAATGAATCATTTTGAATAGAAAATTTCAATCTTTTTCTATCTGTTTTAATCTATGTATAATATTCTATCCATTTTCATTTTGAATATACTTCAATACCAGAAAACGGGATTAAGATTCCGTATAGAAATAGATTGACAATTTTTCTATCTGTTTCTATCCAGCTTTTTGGGCAGGGTTGATCAGCAGTTTCTTCATCCAGACCACTATTCTCTCTAGGTGGCAACCAGAGCCGGACTGGCCGTCGGGAATTTGGGAGAATTCCCGATGGGCCGCGCGGCCGTAAGGCCACGGGGCCGCCGGTGTCCCAAAAAAATTTTTTTTTGGATAAGTTGATCAGCAGGGGGAAACTGATCAGCTATCCCCCAAGCTCTAAACCCCCAAAACCCTGGACTCCCGAGTTCAACAAAAAACTGAATAGTTATCCCCCAAGCCTTGAACCCCCAAAACCCTGGGAGCCCGAGTTCAACGAAAAAACTGATCAGCTATCCCCCAAGCTCTGAACTCTCAAATACCCTAGGCGTCCAAGATCAATAAAAAAAATTGATCAGCTATCCCCCAAGCTCTGAACCCCCAAAACCCTGGACTCCCGAGTTCAACAAAAAACTGAATAGTTATCCCCCAAGCCCTGAACCCCCAAAACCCTGGGCGCCCGAGTTCAACAAAAAAACTGATCAGCTATCCCCCAAGCTCTGAACTCTCAAATACCCTAGGCGTCCAAGATCAATAAAAAAAATTGATCAGCTATCCCCCAAGCTCTGAACCCCCAAATACCCTGGACTCCCGAGTTCAACAAAAAAACTGATCAGTTATCCCCTAAGCTCTAAACCTCCAAAACCCTGGGCGTCCGATATCAATAAAAAAACTGATCAGTTATCCCCTAAACTCTAAGCCCCCAAAACCCTGGACTCCCAAGTTCAACAAAAAACTGAATAGTTATCCCCCAAGCTCTGAACCCCCAAAACCCGGGACTCCCGAGTTCAACAAAAAACTGAATAGTTATCCCCCAAGCCCTGAACCCCCAAAACCCTGGGCGCCCGAGTTCAACAAAAAACTGAATAGTTATCCCCCAAGCCTTGAACCCCCAAAACCCTGGGAGTCCGAGTTCAACAAAAAAACTGATCAGCTATCCCCCAAGCTCTGAACCCCCAAAACCCTGGACTCCCGAGTTCAACAAAAAACTGAATAGTTATCCCCCAAGCTTTGAACCCCCAAAACCCTGGGCCCCCGAGTTCAACAAAAAAACTGATCAGCTATCCCCCAAACTCTGAACCCTCAAATACCCTAGGCGTCCGAGATCAATAAAAAAACTGATCAGTTATCCCCTAAGCTCTAAACCCCCAAAACCCTGGGCGCCCGAGTTCAACAAAAAAACTGATCAGTTATCCCATAAGCTCTAAACCCCCAAAATCCTAGGCCCCCGAGTTCAACAAAAAAACTTATCAGCTATGCCCCAAACTCTGAACCCTCGAATACCCTAGGCGTCCGAGATCAATAAAAAAAACTGCTCAGCTACCTCCCAAGCTCTGAACCCTGGGGGATAGCTGATCAATTTTTTTGTTGAACTCGGGAGTCCAGGGTATTTGGGGGTTCAGAGCTTAGGGGATAGCCGATCAGTTTTTTTGTTGAACTCGGACGCCCAGGGTTTTGGGGGTTCAGAGCTTGGGGAATAGCTGATCAGTTTTTTTGTTGAACTCGGGAGTCCAGGGTATTTGGGGGTTCAGAGCTTGGGGGATAGCCGATCAGTTTTTTTTATTGATCTCGGAAGCCTAGGGTATTTGGGGGTTCAGAGCTTGGGGAATAGCTGATCAGTTTTTTTGTTGAACTCGGGTGTCCAGGGTATTTGGGGGTTCAGAGCTTGGGGAATAGCTGATCAGTTTTTCTGTTGAACTGGGTGCCCAGGGTATTTGGGGGTTCAGAGCTTGGGGAATAGCTGATCAGTTTTTTTGTTGAACTCGGGAGTCCAGGGTATTTGGGGGTTCAGAGCTTGGGGGATAGCCGATCAGTTTTTTTTATTGATCTCGGAAGCCTAGGGTATTTGGGGGTTCAGAGCTTGGGGAATAGCTGATCAGTTTTTGTTGAACTCGGGCACTCAGGGTATTCGGGGGTGTAGAGCTTGGGGAATAGCTGATCAGTTTTTCTGTTGAACTGGGTGCCCAGGGTATTTGGGGGTTCAGAGCTTGGGGGATAGCCGATCAGTTTTTTTTATTGATCTCGGAAGCCTAGGGTATTTGGGGGTTCAGAGCTTGGGGAATAGCTGATCAGTTTTTTGTTGAACTCGGGCACTCAGGGTATTCGGGGGTGTAGAGCTTGGGGAATAGCTGATCAGTTTTTCTGTTGAACTGGGTGCCCAGGGTATTTGGGGGTTCAGAGCTTGGGGAATAGCTGATCAGTTTTTTTGTTGAACTCGGGAGTCCAGGGTATTTGGGGGTTCAGAGCTTGGGGGATAGCCGATCAGTTTTTTTTATTGATCTCGGTAGCCTAGGGTATTTGGGGGTTCAGAGCTTGGGGAATAGCTGATCAGTTTTTTTGTTGAACTCGGGAGTCCAGGGTATTTGGGGGTTCAGAGCTTGGGGGATAGCCGATCAGTTTTTTTTATTGATCTCGGAAGCCTAGGGTATTTGGGGGTTCAGAGCTTGGGGAATAGCTGATCAGTTTTTGTTGAACTCGGGCACTCAGGGTATTCGGGGGTGTAGAGCTTGGGGAATAGCTGATCAGTTTTTCTGTTGAACTGGGTGCCCAGGGTATTTGGGGGTTCAGAGCTTGGGGAATAGCTGATCAGTTTTTTTGTTGAACTCGGGAGTCCAGGGTATTTGGGGGTTCAGAGCTTGGGGAATAGCTGATCAGTTTTTTTGTTGAACTCGGGAGTCCAGGGTATTTGGGGGTTCAGAGCTTGGGGGATAGCCGATCAGTTTTTTTTATTGATCTCGGTAGCCTAGGGTATTTGGGGGTTCAGAGCTTGGGGAATAGCTGATCAGTTTTTTTGTTGAACTCGGGAGTCCAGGGTATTTGGGGGTTCAGAGCTTGGGGAATAGCTGATCAGTTTTTGTTGAACTCGGGCGCCCAGGGTATTCGGGGGTTTAGAGTTTGGAGTATAGCCGATAAGTTTTTTTGTTGAACTTGGGCTAACGCCCAAGCTCGTGCCTGGGTGCATTGCACCCCTTTAACCCCCTCCTCTCCCCTCGAGCCGGTACTGGGTGTTTCAAAAAATGTTGTTGTATTTTTTTTTTTTTTTTTTTTTTTTTTGGTTGTTTTGAGGGCCGCTTGACCCAAAACTCCCGGGCCGGTTTCAGCTCCCAGTCCGGCCCTGGTGGCAACTGTTGATTTGTCAGAAGATTATTTATAATTTCTTGTTGTTCTTGTACTTTCATTTTCAGGGCTTGGAAATCTTCAATATTAATTGGCACAGCAGATTCCACCTCCACAGTAGGTGCTTGAGTTGCAGGTGTTGATACTGTTTGACTCGAGTTGTTGGGGTCCTGGTTTTTACAATCAGGTTGGTTTTTTTTTGGAGGCATACTTTTTGGTGGTTTTTTAGTTCTTTTTGATTTTGTTGGCTTTCTCACAGCAGCAAGTTTCTGATTTTTTGACATATCTATAAATGAAAGAAAAAAGCAACCTTTTTATGAACATATTCAAAACTTTACAAACTGATGTTTTTTTAATTCATTTTACAGCCTAGACTATTGTACAGAAACTGTGGGAACATACAAATATATTATTTATCCCAAAAATTTTTTTTTAATTCAAGTGAAGCTGCGCTGTAATTGGTTTTCTGAGTCTGATTATAAAAATTAAACTTTCAATTACTTGAGATTAAAAATGTAGTGATTTTTTTACTAAAAAAAGGCATTGTGAAATTGAACTTGACACAAAATTAAAACGTACCCGCAAGAAAATTACTTTACTGTCGACACGTGTCTCAGCTTCACAAAACTTGAGTACAAAGTTAAGTCTATATAGACAAATTAGCAATTAATTAACATCTGCATTATCTCGTACTATATTAAATAAATTGTATACTTTAATTATCTGTACTGATAAATAAATAGTAATAACTTACCTCTTAGAAAATAAATAACTTTTGTGACTTGTTGAAGCGCGAGAGGTGCGACGTGCATGAGATGCGTACATTAAAAATAACTAAACATGGCGATTGGCGGGGTTTTTGTACGGTATCGATATCGGTCAGAATCTTTTCTTGTAAAAAATAAAATTAATTTTTTTTTTTTTATTTTTTTTTTTTTATGGTTTTAATATTTATAGTACATCAATTCCCTTGATATTTTTTTTTTTAAATATAATCTTACAAATATTTATATTACAGTCAACCCTCGTAATATCGGAATATGGTGTCTCTTGCACCCGTGACAAATGAGCGAGTCGCGTAAAACTAAAAAAGCGGGTAGACTCCTGCACATGTTTGTAAGTCTCTGACTGTACAAAATACGTGCAATTCTGAAGAGATATTTTGTCTTTGTGATCTGTGAAAGTGAATACAATAATTATTATTCACAGCTAGGATTTACTTTAATCAAATTTCTGTAATTTATATTAAATTTTATAACATAATAACTTTGAATCCACTTTTTTTTTCTCCATAATAAAAAAAAACAACCTTAAAATGGCATGTGAACGAAGCAAGGTTCGAAAACATTCGAGAAGATTTTCGGCCAGAATGAATCGGGCTCAAAAGTAAGTTAATATATTTAAAAATGTAGTTTATTTATCAAAAAATTTAGTTATAGAACTTGCTTATGCAGAAAAAAATGTCATTATAGCAGTTAGCTTTATTTTCACATACACAGACAATAACTGATTTCTGCAATATGTACTCTCGTTTACGGCGTATTATCTTTTACATGAACTTATTATCGTAGCTATAGAATACAATTTTGTTTATAAGAAAAAATACATAAAATTGAAACATGAAACTCAGAATTCGACTTCTTGAAATGAAATAATTTTTTTAATATGCTATAATTATTATTGTACTTTGTAAGTTTCTACGAAATTTAATCCACTAACAGTTATACACTTATTCAAAGTTACATTGAAATTTATCTATTTTAAAATATGTTAAATCTTAGAATTTTTATTGAAGGCCCACAATTTCAAAGAAAATCTGGGTTTTCCGATTTTAAATTTATTTATTGTGAATTTCATGAAGCGAAGTCTATATATACTACAGTTACAAAAATTTTTCATAATTATTATGCATGCAACGTTCCTACTCAAGATTATACCATTACAATTCATTAAGGTGGCTTCGATTTAAGAGGTGTAATGTACGTGACTTTTTTGTAATAAGTGCAATACACTTATTTTTGAAATTTTTTTTTTTTTCAATTTGTCACCGGCTCATAAAAATGTTTATTATTTTTTTTATTAAGAGATAGAGAAAATAATTCTAACCTTGTTCACGAATTAGATATGTAATCATGATTATTCGGATGCTTGCTGATTTTTTAACCGAAACAAAATAATTTGTGCTAACGCAGCCAGGGTGTACCTGCTGGGTCACAGTGCTGGAGCTTGAAACTGCAGGCAAGCCCTTTCGCTTTTTAAGGTGAAGACGTAACCGCGTTTTCATAAAATTTGTCGATTGCATTTTAAAAAAAAATAAAAGAGAAAATGTAAAAAAACGCTCTGTAGCGCGCTAGATAATATTTTTACCTATTTTTTGAGCCTTATTTGATAAAAATCGGTTAACAAATAACTTGAGGAAGCTTGGAAAATCGGTTTTCTTCTTATTCAGCAAAATTGTAGCAGTGTATGTCGTCTGCTAGTTGCTGCTAGTGAGCGAAGGATGCAGTACTGCCAAATATAACCAATAATTTTATATGCATCAAGCAACAATTATTAGTGAAAACTAAAAACAAAAACTACTTTTTAATATAAAGTGTTAATTCATGACAATAGGATAAATAAAAATAGTAAAAAAATCAATCATTTTTTTGTGAGCTATCTAGTGTTCATAACTATAGAAGATGTAAATAAACTAATGCTTTTAAATAAATTTATCTTAAATATGTTTTTGTTGACTCCTCCATCCAATTTGACTGTTGCTGCGTTCTCTTTAATACTTGGGGTGCAATAAGAGAAATCAAACTAAATTTTAACAACTATTACAGTTTATCAAAACTAAAATTGTTCACTCACTTTTATTTAGTAAAATATTTTTAATCAAACATTACTTTTGAATAGAAAGTGGAAATTCATAACTACCAGATATCTAAAAAAGAAAAAAACTCATTTTTATGGTGAACTCTCTTGTGTTCATGAATCATTGGTGTAAATGTATAACGGCTGTTTTTAAATAAATTTTGCTAATATAAATTTTTGTTGTTTTCTCAAATTTGAGTGTGGCTTTTTGAATTTGATGAAGATTTGTGGAAACCAACAACAAGAAAGCAGGGTCCAGAGTTTCAAGTCAATAGGTCCATTGGTTTTTTCATAAAAATTATACCCTCAAAAAAACAACAATACTTGGTTTTATCAGATTTTAAGTTTTGACCTTATCTGCTTTAGTAATTGATTAGAAGTGTAAAAAAAAATTTCTAAATTTATTTAAAATAACAAAAAAGCAGGGTCCAGAGTTTCAAGTCAATAGGTCCATTGGTTTTTTCATAAAAATTATACCCTCAAAAAAAGAACGATACTTGGTTTTATCAGATTTTAAGTTTTGACCTTATCTGCTTTAGTAATTGATTAGAAGTGTAAAAAAAAATTTCTATATTTATTTTAAATAACAAGAAAGCAGGGTCCAGAGTTTCAAGTCAATAGGTCCATTGGTTTTTTCATAAAAATTATACCCTCAAAAAAAGAATGATACTTGGTTTTATCAGATTTTAAGTTTTGACCTTATCTGCTTTAGTAATTGATTAGAAGTGTAAAAAAAAATTTCTAAATTTATTTTAAATAACAAGAAAGCAGGGTCCAGAGTTTCAAGTCAATAGGTCCATTGGTTTTTTCATAAAAATTATACCCTCAAAAAAACAACGATACTTGGTTTTATCAGATTTTAAGTTTTGACCTTATCTGGGCGTCCTGGGTTTTTTATCAATAAAAAAACCAATGAAAATATTATCTATCAAACTATACAACCCAATAACGCTAGGCATCCGAGTTTTTTATAAGCAAAAAAATTTATAAACAAATTATCCCCCAAGCTTTACAACCCAATAATGCTGGGCGTCCTGGTTTTTCTATCAATAAAAAAACTAATAAACAAATTATTCCCTAAACTATACAACCAAATAACGCTGGGCGTCCGAGTTTTTTATAATTAAAAAAATTAATAAAAAAATTATTCCCCAAGCTATACAACCTAATAACGCTGGGCATCCGAGTTTTTTATAAGCAAAAAAATTAATAAACAATAAACCCCTTCGCAGTAAAACTAAATAACGCTGGGCATCCTAATTTTTTATAAATAAAAAAATTAGTAAACAAATTATCTTCCAAGCTATACAACCCAAAAATGCTAGGCGTCCGAGTTTCTTGTAAATAAAAAATTATTAAACAAGTTACTCCTTATCTGTAAAACTCTATAACGCTGGGCATCCTAACTTTTTTATCCAGATAACAAAACTAATAAACAAATCATCCCCTAAACTATACAACCCAATAACGCTAGGCGTCCTAGTTATTTTATGAATAAAAATACTAATAAACAAATTATCCCTCAAGCTTTACAAGCCAATAACGTTGGGAGTACGGGACTTTTTAAAATTAATTTAACAATTCAATAAATGAACAGGCTTAATCGTTAAACCTAGTGAAAAATTTGGGGCTCTTAATAAACAAATAAATGATTTAATAGACTATCACGAGGCACTTATCTTTGATATTCGGAAAAACTGCAGTTGATATATCCAGGATTAAATTACCGTTGACAACAACAAAAAAACAGACGCCCAGCGTTATGGTTGTATAGCTTGGATATAATTTTTTTATTAGATTTTTTTATTGTTTAAATAACTAAGATGCCCAGCGTTATTGGGTTGTTTAACTTATGGTTAGTTAATTTTTTTTTTCGTAAAAAATTCGGACGCCCAGCGTTATTGGGTTGTATAGGTTGGGGGATACTCTTATAATTAGTTTTTTTATCCATAAAAAAACTAGAATGCCCAACTTTATTGGGTTGTATAGTTTGGGGGTTGATTTGTTTATTAATTTTTTTGTTTATCAAAAACTCATATGCCCAGCGATATTGGGTCGTTTAACTTGGGGGATAATTTGTTTATTAATTTTTTTATCGATAAAAAAACGAGGATGCCCAGCGTTATTGGGTTGTATAGTTTGGGGGATAATTTGTTTATTCATTTTTTTGTTTATAAAAAACTCAGACGCCCACCGATATTGGGTTGTTTAACTTGGGGGATAATTTGTTTATTAGTTTTTTTATTCATAAAAAACCAGGACGCCCAGCGTTATTGGGTTGTATTACTGGGGGAATAATTTGTTTATTCATTTTTTTAATTATAAAAAACTCGGACGCCCAGCGTTATTGGGTTGTTCAACTTGGGGGATAATTTGTTTATTATTTTTTTTAATTATAAAAAACTCGGACGCCCAGCGTTATTGGGTTGTATAGCTTTGGGGTTAATTTGTTTATTATTTTTTTTACTTATTAAAAACTCGTAACCCCAGCGTTATTGGGTTGTCAAATTAGGGGGTATTTTATTTATTGAATTATTAGTTTATAAAAAAAGCTGGGCGCCCAGCGTTATTGAGTTTTTTGTTTGCCTGATCTGTGCCGGAAGATTTTCAAATTTCGCGGTACCACCTGGGCCGGGATCGGTCACTCTGGTGCAGACGGGTGCAATGCACACTGCACACTGGTGTAAACCAAGTGTAAACTGTAAGTTCTGTGATTACTTTGGTTTATTTAATTTTGATATATTCTTCTGCTTTTTATTAATACTTGACTAAAATGCATGAAAACTACTATTTTTTAAAATATATTCATCAGTCTAAGCATGTAATTTTTCTTTTATTGATAATTAATTATCTTACTGGGTGACGGCAAGAGAGAAGCTTTCAGTGTTGGTAAAAAAAGGAAGATGATTATAAGAAGAAAAGTAATCGACACGGTTGCTACAAGAACAGGATCTAATAAAGTACCCATATCAAGATAATTATTCAAGAAATTTCAGACAGTTGGGGAAATAATTTATTAATATTGAAGAAAGAAGAATTATTTATCACTGCCTGCTGCTTGTATGATTGCTTACTAAAATTTTTTTTTTCTTTGCATGTGCTGCATGAAATAAATAATTTAAAAATTTATAATTTCATTGAGGGAAATAAATTTTAAAGGTTACGAGAACGGGTGCATCGTGCATGTGCGGTTCGTGCATTTACTACGCGTGCGGTAGCAGACGATGCAAGGATCTGCTACACATGGTTAACGGGAGGAAAACGATTTTCCAAGTTTCCTGAAGTTATTTTTTAACCGATTTTCATCAAACAAGGCTTAAAAAATAGCTAAAATTATTATCTAGCGCGCTACAGAGCGTTTTTTTACATTTTCCCTTTAATTTTTTTTTTTATAGCCACTTTTTACTTCCAGCGCTGGTTACGTCTTCACCGTTCAACTTTGACTACTCAAGTCAAGTCTTTTCGTATGACTTTTTTTCCGATATAGAAACACGCTGTTTGGTTACTTCAGTATAACCTAACCCCAAAAGCACTATTTTTTTTTTCTTTGACTATTCTTTTCTATTATTAATATTCTCCTAATCGTCTCCGTAAACATCATAAAATAATCCTCAAACGCTCTTTTAACACCTCAAAAAAAATGTGCTTGGTGTCATCATCCATTATAAGGCTTTTTAATTTAATTTTTTCTATAATTTTATTTAATTTTTTGAAATTTTTGATTTAATTTAAAGAAAAATTCATTTTGTTCCTTCTTAAAAGCACAATTTAAAATCTTTGTTGTACCCCCAGGAATTCTCCCCCAAGCTAAAAACGTTATACACTTCATTTAATCTTTTAAACTTTTCAAATTTATTTTGAACAAGTTTTTTTTTATCTGATGATTTTCAAGATTTAATCAACAAACAAATTTTTAATCATTTTCTAAACAATACTATCAAAAAAATTAATTTTTCATCATAAGCGAAAAAAGGGTTAAGAAAAGTCGTCTGCTTGGTAAAAAGCCTTATTGAGAGACTTTGTTAAGAAGCACAAAAAAGTTTGATTTCCCATATGACACTGTGTTAAGGTTAATGTCCGGGATAATTGGACAGTAACGGTATTGTCCACCACAGTGGCCCCCCCCCCCCTATTATTTATTATAAAATCACACTTTAAACCCCCAAAAAATATTCTAAATTTAGTTTAACCACTAAACTTTATTGCAGAATAATAAAAAAGAATGGGATTATAACCATAAAACTAGCTTAAAAATCACTTCCATGTGAGCCCTTCAAAACCTCCAAAAGTTGTTTGGCACCCCGAAGAAAATCTCAAATTATCATCAAAAGATGCACTTTTGTTTTATCGATCGCAAAGAGTACAATCGATTAAAAAATTTAAAAACTTTTTATTCTATTACTCAAGACCTTCAACAAAATATTTAAATCAATTTTTACCGTGAATTAATCTTTATTCATTATTTATCGAGGGGGTGCCGCTCAGGGGGACATTTGAGACTACTTGTCCCTTCAGTGGCATCATTCCGGACAAGCTCAAGTTTAACGTTTGTCCCCTACGTGGCACCTTTTTTATTTACGGTTTTTTGGTGTTTACCTTCATAATTTCACCGGTGTTTACGCATAAAAATGCTTGAATATCATCTTTACACAATTTAAAAAAAGTTTTGTGAGTTGAAACATGCAGATTATTGATATCGGAGCTTTCAAAGTTAACGTAGTTTTTACGAAAAACCACTCGACGGCCGGACCGGTGAAGATAACCTCAGTTGAGTTTTTCGTTTACGATCATCTGCTGAGGAGCTGATGTTGAGTGTAGTATTTATCGTGATATTAAATAAAAATCAAGTGATTTTAACCATCCACAGCGAAAACAAGTGATTTTGACCACTATTTAATTAAGGTTAGGGAGTTTAATGCGAAAAATATGCGTTAATTGAGAAAATTTGGGGTACCATTCTGGGGGACGGTTCGGGGGGACACTTCTGAAAATTCTTTTTTGGGTGGTGCCAACTTCGTTGACATGACTTTTGTGTTAGTTTATAGTGAATTTAACAGTTTTATAATTAACAATTAATGAAGAAAATGATTGTACACTATTCCTGACTTATTTTTTCATCATCCTATGAAAAATTTATAGATTTTCATGCAGTTTTAGTCTTAGAATATAGCGTAAACCAAAAATCCCCCTTTGAGAAGTGTCCAAAAATCCCGGACATTTACTTAATGGATGCAAACTATAATTATTAATATCTTTGTGATTAGACTCCTAATTGCTTCCAGATTTTAACAGAGGATTTCTTATTATTCAATCAAAATATCTCTAAGTTTTCATAATTTATTCATCATGATTAATTTTTCGAGTTGAACGTCCTCAAGCGGCAATTTTCGAAGAATTTTTTTTTTTTTTCAAGATAATATTTTTGTTGAAAAAATAATACAATCACTGTCATTACAAAATGCAGTCAATTTTTACCTGCGTTTAAATAGTTTCTTTACAACTTTTCAGGAATGTTCTGTACTAGGGGAGACCGGGGGGATTTGGCCACCCCTTTTTTGATTGGCTAGAAATAAAAAACCAAACCTTTTTTTTTTATAAGGTAGGAAGCAATCGAAAATTAAGGCGTCTGAGATACTTTTGTGGCAAACTGAAGACTTAAAAAGTAATTAATTATTTAATTATCAAGCAAAAAGTATAATGTTCATTTTTACCCCCAGACTAATCCACCCGGGGTAAATTTGGCCACACTCTGGGGTAAAAATGGTCCCTTGAATATTAGTTTTTAGTAGGACCAAAATTTTATCGAAGTAACTGTTGATTTTTTTTATTTAAAATACAAATTTTTGCGATTAAAATATTTATTTGTTTAAAATATTAGAAATATCATTGGCTTAAAAATTAAAATGTACACACACAAATACATTATTTTCATCTTTATTAAAATTTTTATAATGAAACCTTTAAATAACGAACATTTTTTTAACAATATTAAAAATTATTAAATTTAATTAACATTATTAATGATTCTAATATTTTTACATTTCACTGCTTTAGGTACATCAGTTTCCAATAAAACTTACATTACTTTTTAATATCTAATCAGTCTGAATTTATACATTAAAAGATAAACTTTTTTGATACATTTTAAAAATAAAGTAACAAGAAGTACTTAAATGAAAGCTCCATATTTTTTATATAATATTTATTTCATTTTCTAAGCATATAGGCAAACTTTCAATGTTGAAACTATCAAGATGGTCTGAATTGACAACAAATTGCTCTTGAGTAGGCTGTAAATTCACTGGCTGTCCTCTCAAATTATTATTGTCCAAATAATGAGTTTTAAACTGAACTGGTTGCTGAACAAAATTTGAGTTGATTTCGGGGACAAAAAATTGTTGCTGGTGGTCTGGTTGTTGTTCTATTGTATTAAAATTTAAATAATTTGATAATGAGACAGGTACTTGATTTAAAGTTTGAGGTAATGAAAAAATTTTAAATTGTTTAGTATTGTTGTATACTTCATGATTCATATTAGCTTTCTGTTTATTCGAAGAAGAAGCAGAGCTTTATTTTCTTTTTTTTTTTCAGGTTAAACGACTAAAGTCTCCACATTTTTCAATACTTTTGTAACATTGTTCCTGCTAGACTTTGATTTTTGTTCCTTTAGGTTTTCCTTGTAGGTTTCTGTTGTAATTCTCATAGCTCGTCCTCTTCTTGAGTTGGTTTTTGAAAGTAATTTTTGAGTTTCTATTTAATTTTCATCTGTATTATTTACTGCAGTTTCATCATGATCATTAAATCTCACACTATTTTCAAGGTTTCTATTTTCACCTAGGGTGTGGAGAATTTCTGTGAATATATTAGTTAAATTAGTGTGGTTAGAATTAATAAGTGTTTGAGCTTCTTTAATTGTTTGAACCAAATTTGCTTTTACATTATCTGAGACCGATGGACTAGGTTGACTAGAAAAATTAGAAGAATCATGAAGGTTATCACTGGAGGCTTCTATTTCCTTTAATACATTTAAACTCTGTCTAACTTCAGGGAGTCCCAGACATTTTGCCATAAAGACAGAAGTTGGTTTTAGACGTTTTAGACGCTTGTCGGATAAACAACATTAAAAAAAATTTGGAATGAAATAAAAATAATGAATTTTCTTGTATAAGCTATAAGGTACAACTATTTTACCCTGGAAACGACTCCCAGCCTGGGAGTCGTTTTTTTTTTTCATTCCAAATTTTTTTAAATGTTGTTTATCCGACAAGCGTCTAAAACATCAAAAACCAACTTCACTCTTTATGGCGAAATGTCTGGGACTCACTTCAGGACTGCACTTGGACTCATCAACATCTCTTTATGAATCTGAAGCTAGCCGGAATATAAGCCGCCGGAGTGTAAGCGCAGTGGTGCTCAACCAACTAAAAATTTTTTTTTGTTTTAACCCAAAAAAAATATGTAAAATATATAATAACAAACAAAATAGTGAAATTTGTAAATTTTTAAGTACAATAATCCGCCATAAATATTGCCACTAGGGTTGTGGGTCAGTTATGGTGCATAAGCGGTATAAATGAATATTCATACTAGAACACAAAAAAAAAGGTGTACCCTTTCTGTAACTCGGCAAAATTATTTAGTTTGATCCTAGAAACGAGTACGTTTAATTACAGAGAGGGTACACCCCCCGATTTTTTTCTAGCCACCCCTAAAGTCATAAGCAAGCCGCCCGCAATCTGAAAAACGGTAAAAAAAATACTGTTTTGACTGTAAAATGAAAAAAAAAGGTGTACCCTTCCTGTAACTCGGCAAAGTTATTAAGTTTGATCTTAAAATGAGTACGTTCAATTGAAGAAAGGGTACACCACCGATTTTTTTCTAGCCACCCCTGAAATCATAAGTAAGCTACCCGCGAGCTAAAAATCAGTAAAAAAAATACTCTTTTGGCTGTAAAATGAAAAAAAAAGGTGTACCCTTCCTGTAACTCGGCAAAGATATTTAGTTTGGTCCGAGGAACGAGTATGTTTAATTACAGAAAAGGTACAACCTCCGCTTTTTTTCTAGCCACCCCTGAAATCATAAGTAAGCCACCCACGAGCTAAAAAAACAGTAAAAAAAATACTCTTTTGGCTGTAAAATGAAGAAAAAAGGTGTACCCTTCCTGTAACTCGGCAAAGATATTTAGTTAGGTCCGAGGAACAAAGACGTTTAATTACAGAAAGGGTACACCCCCCGATTTTTTTGTAGCCACCCCTAAAGTCATAAGCAAGCCGCCCGCGAGCTGAAAAGTAGTAAAAAAAATACTCTTTTGGCTGTAAAATGAAAAAAAAAAGGTGTACCCTCTCTGTAAATCGGCATAGTTGTTCGACCTGATTCCAGAATCAAGCTACCTCGATTACAGAAAGGGTACACCCCTCGATTTTTCTGTAGCCACCCCTAAAGCAGCGAAAGAGCCGCCCGCGCGCTGGAAAAAAGTCATAGTTTCAAGTTTTTATCTGTAAAATCAGAAAAAAATGTGTACCCTCTCTGTAAATCGGCATAGTTGTTCGACCTGATTCCAGAATCAAGCACCCTCGATTACAGAAAGGGTAAACCCTTCGATTTTTCTGTAGCCACCCCTAAAGCGGCGAAAGAGACGCCCTTGCGCTAGAAAAAAGTCATAACTTCAAGTTTTTATCTGTAAAATCAGAAAAAAAGGTGTACCCTCTCTGTAAATCGGCATAGTTGTTCGACCTGATTCCAGAATCAAGCACGCTCGATTGCAGAAAGGGTACACTTTTTATTTCATTTTACAGCCAAAAGAGTATTTTTTTTACTGCTTTTCAGCTCGCGGGCGGCTCTTTCGCCGCTTTAGGGGTGGCTACAGAAAAATCGAGGGGTGTACCCTTTCTGTAATCGAGGTAGCTTGATTCTGGAATCAGGTCGAACCACTATGCCGATTTACAGAGAGGGTACACCTTTTTTTCTGATTTTACAGCCAAAAGAGTATTTTTTTTACTGCTTTTCAGCTCGTGGGTGGCTTGCTTATGACTTTAGGGGTGGCTACAAAAAAATCGGGGGGTGTACCCTCTCTGTAATTAAACGTACTCGTTTCTAGGATCAAACTAAATAATTTTGCCGAGTTACAGAAAGGGTACACCTTTTTTTTTGTGTTCTAGTATGAATATTCATTTATACCGCTTATGCACCATAACTGACCCACAACCCTTAGTGGCAATATTTATGGCGGATTATTTTACTTAAAAATTTACAAATTTCACTATTTTGTTTGTTATTATATATTTTACATATTTTTTTTTGGGTTAAAACAAAAAAAAATTTTAGTTGGTTGAGCACCACTGCGCTTACACTCCGGCGGCTTATATTCCGGCTAGCTTCAAATTCATCATCTCTTTGGAGGGATACAAAAGCAGAGTCCGGGAAGATGTTTCTGTTGCATGGCCATATACCAGTGTCTCTAAATCCATTAACTGCTGTTTCCATCTTTGCTGCTCTTTGGAAGGCTGAACCAAACAATCCAAAAACATCTTTCATTGTTATTTTACCTTTCCGTTGACTGACTCCCATTGCTTCTGTATATTCATCACTAAGAGGCTTATTAAAATGGGTATCTAACATCTGCATACGATGGCTACAATGGGGGGTAAAACATAATATGTCAATATTATTTGTCATTGCTAAATAATAACATCTAAATTTTTAATATGACTCGTATGACCATCCAGAAGGAGTAATACAGGATTATCCTATGAAGCTTTAGAAAAGGTAATAAACTTCTTGAACCATTTGGTAAAAATGTGTTCCTTCATCCACCCACTCTTATCAAACTCTGCCGATGCTCCAGGAGGAGCATCCTTTAAGAACTCTGGATTTGGATTGACTCGTGGGAAAATTAACATGGGTGGCATGTAGTGACCAGCAGCTGACACACAAATCTCTGCAGTGATAGTCTCTCCTCTTTCTGCAGCTGTCACTGATCCCACTTGTTTTTCTCCTTTTTTAGCAACGATTTTTGAAGTTTTGGACTTGGGACAAATGGAGACTCCAGTTTCGTCAACGTTCCAAATGTTTTCTGGAGTTATTTTTTTTCAGCTAAAATCTTTTCATACTCATCGAAAAATTCACTGACAGCTTATTTATTAAATCCATTGGCTCTAGCAACACTGGTATGCTCTGCTCTGCGGTGAGAAAATTTATGCCTCTTATTAAAAGAATACAGCCAATCTTCCCCAGCCATTCCATTTTTAAACCTGTGTTTTATTCCTTCCTTTTCCACAAAAGCTTCCTTATTTCTGTACCAGTAAATCCATTCATTCTCCTAAAAGCATGATCTATGTAAACAGCTAAAGCTTTTTCTTGAGCATCTGTGAAGGTTCTTCTTAAGTCTGTCTCAGCTAAAAAAGACACATATTAAGTTAAATATTTAAAACTGATGATATTAAATTTTGTACCTTTTTTCCCCTGGTAATTGTTTTTAATTTATTTCTTGAAGTGCTCCTTGGAATTTTAAATTCAAAGGCAACACTTTTTATAGACATGCCACTATTAATTTTGTCAACGGCCACTTTCATCTCGCCTTCATTCCACACATATTTTTTCTTTTTTTTTGGATAATTTCAGACCATTATTCTAGTTATATTCTAACTAATTACTAAAATTACTAACTCTAAAGTCTTAAACTAAAAAACCAAAGTTAATTACATGCTACATGACTAGTGATTACTGGCACTACTGAACTTAGAGGTTATGATTCTATATTTTTGGCTGTCATATCACCATTCCAGGGACCATTTTACCCCAGAGATGGGTGGCCAAATTGACCCCGGTAAATTTTTTTTCTCTTTTGATTAATTAAAATACTTAGTTTAACTAAAACAAATTTTTAAGCACTGAAAATTAAAGTTCGAATCCTAAACTTTCCATCGGTATATAACTTAAGTAGCAATAATTATTTTTTAATACTTCAACTTATAGTTAAAAATTAGATGAAGAGCAAAATAAATTAATTCAAAATTTAAAAATCGAATAAAAAATTTTTTTAGCATTTTTCACGTGGATTTTTTTGTACAAAAAATAGTTCAAAACTACTTTAATTGCCTTTTATAAGTTTTATATAAAAAAAATTCACTGTCAAAAAAAAAATGGGGTGGACAACTGAGCCGGGGTGGCCAAATCTCCCCGGTCTCCCCTACCTAATAAAAAACTTATTCGCTGAAAGTTTTTTCAAATATATAATTTTATGCTAACTTTTTTAATCAAAATAAACTGTTACAAACATTATTTGAGAACTCGTAGACTAAATCTGTCTTATTAATTTTTTAACAATAAACCTTTTTTATTACTAAAAATGGAGACGTATTTTTTCTGCTCGTGTGCTAAAAAATGGGATTTCGATACGCGTGGTGCTGGGTCAGCCGCCTCGCCCGTTGTATCGAAATCTACTATTTTAAAAATTGTATGTAAAGTTTATTAAACGTTCCCATAGCCCCACGTTCTGGTTACCCCACCCTCCCCTATTACTGAAAAGTTGTAAAGACATCTATTGCTATATTTAAAAACTTTCTTCAATTATATTGAATTATAATCGCAAGTTTTTGCACCACAAAAGCCACCTTAATAAATAAATGAATAAGTATTTGTCGATAATAATGTTAATCATAAAAACTTGTTCTGGATTACAGTAAAAAAGTTAAAGGATTTTTTGGAGCCCCTAAGAAAAACAAATGCCAAAATATTTCAAACGAAGGTATGTATGCGAATTTGGAAGACCATACTTATCACTATAATAACAGTTGTGGATCTTTTGAAAGAGTGTCACACGTTGATGTTCACTTGGCGACTATGAACCAAAATGTTTCTAAAAATATTAAAAATGAAAAATATTCTGACATAAATAAGAATAGTGCGAGTCAGCACAGTGGTTGTAATAGCAAGAGTGGGGCATTTTTAACTGATACAGAGGAATTCGTCAGAAGAATCACAGATCCGATTCATTTTTTTGATGAAATGCAGCGTTTACATTATGAACATGGCTGTAGAGAACAATGTTCTTTTCATGATATTGCTTACGTTAGGATATGTAATAAAGGCTTATCTTCTAAATTATTATTTGAGTGTAATATTTGCAACTACAGTTCGTGGGTTTCTTGCATAAATAAAAATGCTCCGCAACCAAATGAAGGTGCAGTTCTCGGTAACGTTGCTTCGGGAAATTCTTATGATCAATTAAAACAACAACTTGCGGGTATGGGAATACCTTGTATGTCTTCCCCAACTTACAGAAAATATAGGCAAAATTTATTGTCAGCTTTCAAAGAATGTGCTGAATTATCTATGAAAGAAGCTGCCGAAGAAGAGTGGAGGTTAGCAAATGCAGAAGGGGAAACGATTGATGGTAACGCGTATATAACCGTAATGGTAGACGGTTGCTGGTTGAAGAGAACCTTCAAAAGTGGAAAATTTAATTCTAACTCTGGGTGTGCTGCTATTATCGGGTATCGGACGAAAAAAGTTTTGTACGTAGATACACGCTGTGCAGCTTGTTATATATGTGACACAGCTGTGCGAAAAGGACAACGGGCTAAAAATCATATTTGTTTTTCCAATTGGCCTAAAACTCAGTCTTCCAGTGCTATGGAAAAAGATATCATTCAACAAGGTTTTCTCGAAAGTGTAGGAACTCATAAATTAATATATAAAACTCTCATTGGAGATGGCGACAGTAGCGTGTACAAAGCAATCCTAGATTCTAATCCTTATGGAAAATACGGAGTCAGGGTTGTCCAAAAAATCGAATGTACTAATCATTTACTCAGAAATACATGTAGTAAAATTGTAGAAATTTCTAAACAAAAAATAACAGGTAATTTTTTATCAAGAGGTTGTGTAAAACCATTTAGGGAACTTGTAAATAAAAGTGCTTTTAAAATAAGAAAGCACGTAAAAGCTTTGATTGAAACTTATAAAAACAAGGACAAAAGCAAGGAAAACGCAACAATTTTTCAAAAACAGATCTTAAATTCTGTAAATCATGTGTATGGGTTACACACTAATTGTAAAAAGCTTGGCGTGCCATGTGTTTCTAAAACTACCAAAAACTGGTTACCAACGCTTAGAGCAACTGGTTTTTACGCACCTATACACCAAGAAGTTAGTAATTTGAGTTGTCATAGTGAGAGCTTATTAAAAAACCTTACAAGTAACAATGTTGAATCTTTTAACAATGTTGTTGCAAAAATGGTTAGTGGAAAACGCATTAACTATGGTTTGCGTGATTCATATAACTGCAGAGTATATGCGGCTGTCTGTCAATTCAATGACCAAGCTGTTATAAGTAAAATTTATGAAAAAAAACATTACCCACGAAATGCAACAGCTATTACAATGGAAAATTCTCGTCGAAAAAAAAATGAAACTGTACAGAAAATTAGACAAACAAAGGGTCGCCGTAAATCTCGTTTTGTTCCTAGAGGCGAAGCTGACTACGGTAAAAACGTTAATCGTCCAGATGTTAGTCCAAGCAGATTACATGTTTTAATTGAAGAACATAGTAAAGAATTAAAAAAGGATCAAATGAATAGAGACCAAATTGAGCGTGACACTGTAGAACAAGGTAATAACCCACTCTGGAATGAAATGCGAAAACATAGATTAACAAGCTCTAACTTTGGAGCAGTGTGTAAGCGGAAACCGTCAACTCCGAGCGCTCATTTAGTTGATAAACTTTTGTACGCACCTCCATTAAATGTAGTTTCAGTCAAATATGGTATTAATAATGAAAACCAAGCGCGAAACAAATTATAAAAACTTTTGAATGTAGAAATAAAGTTAGCAGGGTTCTTCATTGATAAAACTGATGAATATTTGGGAGCGTCACCCAATGGATTGATAAATGATGACGGTTTAGTTGAAATAAAAAATCCTTCGTCAGCCAAGAATTTAACTGCTTTGAATGCTATAAAAACTAAGCCTCATCTTAGAAAAATTTTTGACAAAAATGATATTAAACTGATGAATCAAACTCACGACTATTTTTATCAAGTGCAGGGCGCTCTTCATGTTACTCAGAGAAAGTATTGTATTTTTGCATTATGCACAAATAAAGGTAATCCTTATGTTGTTCGAGTTGAGCGAGATGATAAATTCTGGGAAGAGAACATGGCAACTCCTTTGAAAAATTTTTATCAACACTGTTTATTACCAGAAATTTTAGATCCACGTCGTCGACGTGGAATGGAGTTAAGAGATTCTAAAAAAATCACAGAAGTGTTGAGTAAAAACATAAATATTAATGTTAAAAAAATCATTGCACATTCCATTAAAAACGTAAAACTTATAAATAATCAAGTATTTGTCGTTGAAAGAGAAGAAACTGGGAAATCGAATGTCGTTAATAATGATCAGGCTGAACAATCTGATGAAACTAGAGAGGTTCTTCAAGCATGTGTAACCAATGGTAATCTTCAGCGTTCATTAAACATTATTAATAATGTTTCAAGTATGTTAGATGATGATTGTATTCAAAGGTTTTTAAACATTGTCGACCAGCAATATCCAGGTCATTTTGAAATTCACCTCATAATATATTACAGGTTTTATAATCATTTACCAAAAAAGTTTATAGGTTATCATAATAAACTTCATTTACAAATTATTGGAGGTCATGAAGAATATCAGCACTGGATATGCTATACGTATGATGGTAATTTCGTAAGAATTTACGATAGTTCACTTCGAAAACATGTTTCTGAATTACGCGAATGTGAAAAAAATTATTTTCGCCATCGTTATCCTAACGTAGAGTGGGATCGCTATTATTTTATGCGAGTTACTACACAACCGGATGCAGTCAGTTGTGGTGTTTACGCTATGGCGTATTATACTGATCTTATTTTTGAAGATAATCCTGTGTATAAACAATATTCTCAAGATGTTAAAGTCATGAGAAATCATGCCCGAACATTTTTACAAGATGGTGAAATTGGAGATAGTTTTCCAAGTTATAATTAGTTACAACTACATAAATATATATATTTTTTTAATGAACACTGACTAATCAGGTGGTAGAAAATCCGTTTTATCTTGATTATTATTATTATTATTATTTTTTTTTTCCAGAATGTTAAAAGGAATATTTTTTTTTTAACGAGACTTGTAATTAAAAATTGTCTGATAAGTTGGCTCGCGGTTGCGATTAGCAAGAGCTAACTGAAGTAGACAATACTGAAAATTTGGTTTTATTTTTTTTTATTTTTTTTTAGTGTCAACTGCAATCAATTTAAAAAAAATAATAATAAAAAAATAAGGAGCTAGCAAACTGAAGTATACAATACTGAAAATTTGGTATTTTTTTTTTTTTTAGTGTCACAAACTGCAATTAATTAAAAAAAAAAAAAACAAAAATAATGAGCTAACAAACTGAAGTAGACAATACTGAAAATTTGGTGTTTTTTTTTTTTTTTTGTGTCACAAACTGCAATTAATTAAAAAAAAAAAAAAAACAAAAAAATAAGGAGCTAGCAAACTGAAGTATACAATACTGAAAATTTGGTATTTTTTTTTTTTTTTTTTAGTGTCACAAACTGCAATTAATTAAAAAAAAAATAATAATAAGAATGAACTAGCAAACTGAAAAAACAATACTGAAAATTTGGTGTTTTTTTTTTTTTTTTTTTTTAAGCGTCACAAACTACAATTAATTTAAAAAAAAAAAAAACAAAAATAATGAGATAACATAGTGAAGTAGACAATACTGAAAATTTGGTGTTTTTTTTTTTTGTCACAAACTGCAATTAATTTAAAAAAAAAAAAAAAAACAAACAAATAAGGAGCTAGCAAACTGAAGTATACAATACTGAAAATTTGGTATTTTCTTTTTTTTTTTTTTTTAGCGTCACAAACTGCAATTAACTTAAAAAAAAAAAACCAAAAAAAACAAAAATAATGAGCTAGCGAACTGAAGTAGACAATACTGAAAATTTGATTTTTTTTTTTTTTTTTTTTTTTTTGGTGTCACAAACTTCAATTAATTAAAAAAAAACAAAAAAACAAAAAATAATGTGCTATTAAAAATAAAATAGTTCAAAGGTGATTTCATAAATACAAAAAGGTAATTTAAATATTTAGCTGATCTGTTTCTGACTGTTCAAACTGTACTAAATAAGTGTAAATTGCATAAAACAGATGCTTGTCTGAAAGCGTTAGACAGGGGTGGAGGAGGGAAAAATGTTTTGTGTAAAAAACCTGAAAAAATATTTATTGAAAAGATAGAAATATTACTTGTCGATTTTAAAATCCATACTACTTATGTACAACTGCGGAATTTGTTTTGATGATGTCTCCTAATTTACGAATTACTTTCTTTTTTGTTTTGGTTGAAACACTAATTATTTTTAAAAGCTCGTAAATTATGGCTTCTTATAATACAATTAGTTTAAACACGTTTGTTTTTTAGAGTTTGGTCTTGGTATTTGTTTAATGATGATTAATGAAAGCACTGAATTTGAAACTGTTAACACGTACTCTGAACTGCCCACTTATTTTTTTTTTGCGTGAATTTAGTTTAAAAAATATTTAAGTACCTTTGCCTATAGTTTGTAAGCACAAACTACAAATTATTATGAAAGGTGCCCATATTTAAGATCATATCAATATTTTAATTTGTATTTTACTAAAATTTTAAAAGCAGATTAAGTTCCATTTGAGTCATTACAGAAAACATTATAAAAACTCTACGCTAAATAGTGTAGAAACATATTTGTAAGGAAAAAAAAAATTACCAAAATAAAGCAAAAAAAATGATCGAACTGGTCGCAAGAACAACTTCGAAATTCGACGCAACTAGCCCGGCATTTTTGGCGTGATTGCTGCTCGTTTTACCAGGTTTCCGTGTTCCCATCTTCACCGCATTGACACGTACACAGTGAAATTTTTAAAAGAAACTTTTTGGTAAGAAACTTTTTATATCTACAATTTTTTTTAGCAGAATAACATTAATCTTTTATTAAATTATAAAAAAATTACAACATAAAATTTAAATTAAATTAAAAAGTCTACTTTCATCTTAACGCACTGTTTAAAATGTTAAACCACTTTAATCCTTTTCCATAACCATGTAGAATATGTTTCAAAAAATTTCTTAATTGGCTATTTGATACGGTGTATGTAATTATCTCACCAAAAAATTTTATTGCAAAATATCATTTTGAAAAAATGTATTCCGCAAAAAAGCTAATTTTCACTATAAGTAAAAGAAATCGGAGTTTGTGGCAAGAATTTAATATAGGTACGGAGATAGCCGAAGTCGTCCGATCTCGAGTCTAAAAATAGCTGCGCGTCGTTCTAGTCCAGTACTTCGGTCTTCGGCCCTGGCCCAACGCCGAAAGCCAATACGCATGCGGAATATAACTGATAAATTGCCGATTGAATAATTTATCATGATTGTTTCTAAATTCTAACTCAATTGAAACATCAAAATAGCTACAAGCCTTCAGTTTTTTTTTGTGTAGAGTATTATTTTACCGTTGCCGTTTTAATTTTTAACGTTAAAAATTTGAATTTATAATTGTATTTTAAACATTTTTATTCACATCTTTTTATTGATCGAAAATAATAAAAGCTTTATTTAAAACAAAAAAATGTTAACTGTTGCTTGTTTACATTATAGAAATAATTATTTCTTTTTATTTATATAATAATATTTAGCAATCACAGGACGCAGCACCAGCAGTGGCAAACTCTATTTCATCGTGTTCCTTGCGAAACTGAATCGGACCATCCATTCCAATATGTCCGTGGGTCAACTTGTTATGTTAATTGATTAAAAGATCGAAAAATTTTCTCACTACTACAACTAATTTAAGATCGCTTCAAGTCATGAAAGAAAATAACTCAATTATTGGATGTAAGAACAAATTTCATACGTACATTTTCTTCGGTTGGTTGGCTGTACAAAATGGCAACACATGTCACATGGTGCTAAGTGTTGAGGTTAGAGAAATAGTTTATTCAACAATTATTCGTCATTTTTGTGATAATTTTATGTACATGTATCTGTTTAAAATTATTATTTTCTGCATGTTATCAGTAATTCAAGTATCTGTATGGACGAGGTGGATTTAATAACGTTTAAATATTCGATGTTGAAGCCAATAATTACAACGAACAATTTACTAACATTTATTGCTTTTGATTCAACTGAGTTGTAGAATCAATAATTCGTATCTATTTTATTACTGCTTATAACAATAGAATCATATTAATTAACTGTTGAGTTGAATAAATAGTAATAAATAGTAAATGCCTAATTAAGATTGTTTTTTATGTTTAAGCAATCATAAAAGTATTGATTAATTTATTTTTTCAAAATTATTTGTAGAAAAAGTCTGAAAACAAAATCTAAACCTTTTTTTAATTTAAACTATGGCTACTATTTATTTTCAGATGTATAGCTGCCTATTCGCAACAAGTTGCCTGCATGTTCAGTTTTCCTGCTTTCTTTCAAGAGACTTCTTAATGTTCCAACATCTGGTAACTACTGCAACCATGACAGTTTGTGTTAATAAGTAGGAAAAAATTCATCATATATTAAATTGAAGTTTTGTCAAACTAAATATTCTCATGAGATAACCTACAATCGAGGGGTATTCAACTCTGAGTCACCCAAGACTTCGAAAGACTTTCAAAGCCAAGTCTCCGGCTTGGAAGTCCCTCGAATCCTTGAATGGCTCGTGAGTTGAATACCCCTTGAGTAGAATGTCAAAAATCTTGGACATTTTAGTAAACAATTCTTCAAATTATTAAGATATTAAAAATGGAAAGTTCATTGTAGAAGGTATGGTTAAGGAAGCCTGCAGATGTACAAGCTTTTTGTTAAAAGTTCTATGTCTCTCAAAGTCACTATAAATATTCATTATATATTAGATAATTACAAATGATGCCGTGCACTGTCAGTATGCAATTTTTTATGCTTCTAATGACGATTAACAATCAACTTTTTTGAAATAGTTTGTAAATGTAAAATTTCAGTAAAAATTCTTTTGAAACAAAAATGAAATAAAATAACATAATTAAAATTAAAAATATAATTTATCTTTGACTTAAATATTTTTCATTCACAAAATATTAATTAGATGTTTTATTTTAGGGTTTTCACCTCGCACGTACCTAGTATCAATAACTGTCATTGTAAGAACATATTTTTATTCAATTTATTTTGGAAAAAAAATAGTTATTTACTGAAGTTTATACCAGCTGTGATTTATTACAGAAAATACTCGTGTCCTGGATGTCCTGTTTTATACTAAAAAATGAGTCACTGTGAAACTTTGGAAGCTGATCAATTGTTAGTTTCAAGAAAGACTGTTATAAGTTTGTATTGAAAAATCATTATGCCCAGCTGAAAAAATCCATATGGAAATCCATATGGAAATCCATGCAGTACCCCATACGGAAATCCATTTCGAAATCCATATGGAATTCCATATGGTGAATTGAAACCGATTTCCATATGGATTTCCATATGGATTTCCATATGGATTTTCAAAAGCAATGAATTTTTTTTTTTTAATAATTATTTTTTTCTAAACTTTTTTATTATTTAATAATAATTAAAAAAAATTGATTAGCATAGTTATTTTTATGCCTTTTTCCAAAATAATATTTATTGTACATCTTTTCTTCTTATCCAAATTTTTTTTTTTTTTAATTCAATTCTTTTCATTTTGATTTTATTAATATTTTAAAAATTAATATCTTACTATCTTAATATTTTATTTTGATTATTGATAATTATTGATAGTTATATAATTTAATGTAACCAAACAGTATAATTAATTGTGATTTTTTTTCCATTTGATTAATTATTTTTTTGAAGTATAATATACTGAAAAAATTAAAAATTTACACAAGTTTTTCAAGTAAAAAAATTTATTTTATTTTTCAACATGTGATTTCTAATATGTGATATAGTAATTTTATCAATGGATGACAAAAAGATTTTAGTACATGAGTATATATACAGTTAGTCGCAGAAAGTTTCTAACAAAAAAATAGTTACTTTTTTCTGTTTTTAGTGAATCCAGAGTAACCAAATTTATTCTATTAATTTTTGAAGTAGTTTATTATGCTATTGCTACTATTTATTTTACTAATAAACACAACTTTTGACTAAATAAACAAAATTATAATTTTTTAGATAATCAACAACACTACATAATAATATTGTAAATATAGATGTCAAGACAATATTAAGAGAATAAGCTACGAAAGATCCAAAAAAAAAATTAATTTCCCAGCTATTAGACTCTGAATCATTTCAGAATTTTAACAGAGTATTTTTAAGTTCATATCTAACTGTTCGTAAATTTTCAGAATTTTCTCAGCATGATTAATTTTTAGAGTTAAATGTCCTAAAGCAATATGAACATGTGATTTACTGATACAGATTTTTAACAAGTATCTCACAACAGAAAAACTAAGTAATTATATTATTGTAATTTAAGAAAATTAACGTTTGCAATTAGTTATGTAATATATCTCATCCATACTTTGTCTATACTTACAAGATATGATTATGAAAAAATTAGGTAAAAACCATGCTAACCTGGAATTATGTTCTAGGTTTGAAATTTCATGATCATACAAATTGCACACTTTTTTACACTTACTAATTCAAATTTCTTCACCTTCAACTTAAAATTTGCAAGTTAAATTTGAAACTACACTTTGAAAAGAAATTTGTGGTAAAGCGTCAACAGCAAATACTCCCATCTTTTTCATATTGATCTTTAATAATAGTCTTCAGAATATTCAGCAAAGGAATTGTAGCGTTGACCCAAGTCCACTCCCAACACCAAGTGTTATCGGCCAAGACTGAAAGAAGAATTAACACAATTCCACTTCCAACACCAAGTGTTATCGGCCAAGACTGAAAAAAGAATTAAAAATTGCACAAAGTTTAAGGTCTTATATTTTACCACTGAATGAATTGAAGCAAACAGTAAGGTGAGCATAAACTTATCTAATGATGATGAATTCATTAGTAATTATCAATAATTTCTTCATTGGTGCAATTGAGTTTCATACTATATCACTTTAAATTATACTTAGTTTCAATTTTGATCATCATTAGATAAGTTTATGCTCACCTTACTGTTTGCTTCAATTCATTCAGTGGTAAAATATAAGACCTTAAACTTTGTGCAATTTTTAATTCTTTTTTCAGTCTTGGCCGATAACACATGGTGTTGGAAGTGGACTTGTGTTAATTCTTCTTTCAGTCTTGGCCGATAACACTTGGTGTTGGGAGTGGACTTGGGTCAACGCTACAATTCCTTTGCTGAATATTCTGAAGACTATTATTAAAGATCAATATGAAAAAGATGGGAGTATTTGCTGTTGACGCTTTACCACAAATTTCTTTTCAAAGTGTAGTTTCAAATTTAACTTGCAAATTTTAAGTTGAAGGTGAAGAAATTTGAATTAGTAAGTGTAAAAAAGTGTGCAATTTGTATGATCATGAAATTTCAAACCTAGAACATAATTCCAGGTTAGCATGGTTTTTACCTAATTTTTTCATAATCATATCTTGTAAGTATAGACAAAGTATGGATGAGATATATTACATAACTAATTGCAAACGTTAATTTTCTTAAATTACAATAATATAATTACTTAGTTTTTCTGTTGTGAGATACTTGTTAAAAATCTGTATCAGTAAATCACATGTTCATATTGCTTTAGGACATTTAACTCTAAAAATTAATCATGCTGAGAAAATTCTGAAAATTTACGGACAGTTAGATATGAACTTAAAAATACTCTGTTAAAATTCTGAAATGATTCAGAGTCTAATAGAAGGGAAATTAATTTTTTTTTTGGCTCTTTCGTAGCTTATTCTCTGAATATTGTCCTGACATCTATATTTACAATATTATTATGTAGTGTTGTTGATTGTCTAAAAAATTATAATTTTGTTTATTTAGTCAAAAGTTGTGTTCATTAGTAAAATAAATAGTAGCAATAGCATAATAAACTACTTCAAAAATTAATAGAATAAATTTGGTTACTCTGGATTCACTAAAAACAGAAAAAAGCAACTATTGTTTTGTTAGAAACTTTCTGCGACTAACTGTATATATACTCATGTACTAAAATCTTTTTGTCATCCATTGATAAAATTACTATATCACATATTAGAAATCACATGCTGAAAAATAAAATAAATTTTTCTACTTGAAAAACTTGTGTAAATTTTTAATTTTTTCAGTATATTATACTTCAAAAAAATAATTAATCAAATTGAAAAAAAATCACAATTAATTATACTGTTTGGGTACATTAAATTATATAACTATCAATAATTATCAATAATCAAAATAAAATATGAAGATAGTAAAATATTAATTTTTAAAATATTAATAAAATCAAAATGAAAAGAATTGAATTAAAAAAAAAAAAATTTGGATAAGGAGAAAAGATGTACAATAAATATTATTTTGGAAAAAGGCATAAGAATAATTATGCTAATCAATTTTTTTTAATTATTATTAAATAATAAAAAAGTTTAGAAAAAAAAAATTATTTAAAAAAAAAAAATCATTGCTTTTGAAAATCCATATGGAAATCCATATGGAAATCTATATGGAAATCGGTTTCAATTCATCATATGGAATTCCATATGGATTTCGATATGGATTTCCGTATGGAGTACTGCATGGATTTCCATATGGATTTCCATATGGATTTTTTCAGCTGGGTGGCAATCTAATGTATATCTCGTAACTAAGTGAGGTAATTTTTTTTTTTTCATATATATGAGATGAAATCTGCTCCACATTGCAAGGTAAGAGTTGATCAAGGTTTTTGTATGAAATATGTTTAATGGTATAAGAGTAAATTTAAAAAAAATTGGTTTTTACAGGTTTTAAAAGCAATTTTATTTTTTTTCTTATTTATTTCTTTTTTATTGATTTAGCATTTGGTTGAAAATAATTGTATATTCAAAAAGTAAAAATAATCAAGTGAAAGCATAAAGTACAAAAAAAAATAATACCTTCGTTGGGTGTTTAAAATGAAGGAAAAGCTTTTTAATTGAAATAATAGTATAAAGTATCTTTCGAATGATGTACAGCGCAAAGTGTATATGGTTCAGACTAAAACTTTCTAAGCACTTTAAAAGCGTTAATATGTTTTTTTATTCGGTTTTATACAGTTTAAAAAAAAAAAAAAAAAATTTTCTTTTTTTTGGTTCTGCCATTGGTTACAATGAATGGTTATAAATAAGTGTGAATTATCAATTGAATGGCTATACAGACAAATGTACTTACAAAAACAAGTTTGCAAGTTGTGCTGTTAAAAACAAATTTTTTCAATTGGTATAGAATTGCAACTTTCAGAGATCTGTTTTGTAAATTAATAATAGTGGTTTATGTTCATATTGTATAAATAAAGGGTATGTAAAGATTTGCCCTCTAACGTTCTAAGTAAATAAGTATGTAAAAAGTTGTTAAAATTAAAAAAAAAAAAAAATTTTATTTTTTTTTTCTTTGCAATCGGTAAAAATTAATGGTATTGTAGACATGTATTAATAATTAACACAAAGTGTAATATGAAAAAATATTAAAATTGGTACGGTAATTTCAATGAAATGTATAATTAACTCCAAAAATTGTACAAAAAAATGTACTTACAAAAACAAGTCAATAAGTTGTGCTGTTAAAAACAAATTTTTTCAATTGGTATTCAATTTCAACTTTCAGAGGTCTACTTTGTAAATTAATAATAGTGATGTATGTTCATATTGTATAAGCAAAGGGTATGTGAAGATTTGCCCTCTAACGTTGTTAAAATCTATAATTTTTTTTTTCTTTTTTTTTTTTTGATTTAGCAATTGGTAAAAATTAATGGTATTGTAGACATGTATTAATAATTAACACAAAGTGTAATATGAAAAAATATTAAAATTGGTACGGTAATTTCAATGAAATGTATAATTAACTCCAAAAATTGTACAAAAAAATGTACTTTCAAAAACAAGTTAATAATTTGTGCTGTTAAAAACAAATTTTTTCAATTGGTATTCAATTTCAACTTTCAGAGGTCTACTTTGTAAAGTAATAATAGTGATGTATGTTCATATTGTATTAGCAAAGGGTATGTGAAGATTTGCCCTCTAACGTTGTTAAAATCTATAATTTTTTTTTTCTTTTTTTTTTTTTTGATTTAGCAATTGGTAAAAATTAATGGCATTTTAAACATGTATTAATAATCAACTCTAAGCATAAAATTAAAAAAATATTAAAATTAGTATGTGATTTTCAATTAATTATTGAATAATTAACTCAAACAATTAAATAAAATGTACAAACCAAAAAAAATGTACCTGTACAATTAAAAATAAAACTAATTTTTAATAATTGCATCAAGAGAAGACAACCTTCAAAAGTATTTTGTAAAGTATAAATAGTATAGGCCTGTCTGCCAGAATAATTGTTTATATATTTAATATTTGCATTCAAATTCAATGGGTTATTTATTGTTACAACAACTTCTTTCAAGCAAAAATTGCGTAATCTATAATTATACTTGGGATTATATTATATACATAAGAATAATTTAAACTTTTTTTTTTTTTTTTTTTTTTTTTTTTATAACATCAGAGTATTTATTAATTTTGGTGTTTTTGGTCAAAAGAAATCATAGATTATTGTGCAGAAGTACAAAAAATAAATGCCAAAATTGATGATATTTGTACAAACTAAAATTGGTAGGTTTCATTGTGATAAGTATAAACATTTTAAACAGTATATGTCTGAACTATTTTGGTTTATTATAAGTAAAGAGTAAGTCTATGTGTTTCAAAGTTTTGGTTTTTTTATCTCTATGAATGTTTTTTATGTCTATATGTATTACCATTGATCAAAAATATATAATCGAATTATAAATTAACGGGTTATGGGAAAAAAACATTGATAAAAACTGATTAATACTACAGTCTAAAAACTGTTTTGAAAATGTTCATTTACAATTGTATATTTTAATTTTTCGTTTAAATGAATCACAGTGCAACTCAACATTTTGAATTGCCCGCGTGTTAGGGTCAAAAGGTATTTTAGGTTGGAATACACTAGTGCCATCTAACGTTTTTCGTTATTACTAAAATAACTACAGTCTGCATTACCGACCGATTAATTAGAAAATCCTATTTCACTGGTCCTTAAAGGCTTATTAAGCCAAGCGGTCGAGGTCGAGAGAATTACCAATATGGAATTGGTGTATAAGCCACCTCCATCACCGTCTGCGTCAGTATGGCCTAATCTGGCTTATAGAGATGATCGAGCTAATACAATACCGAAAGTTAACATAGCCGCAACGGCTGTGGAAGGCAGGTCTGCCGAGACTTCGGTTATTAGCCGTCTCGAGACTGTGCTTAACAAACTCGAGGCTAATTGTATGTCGTTTGGAAAGCCTACGGATCCAAGGCACCAAGGTTCATACAAGGCCAGAAGGACCAAGGCAAGACGTAAGTCGACGGATGACGAAGAGGCTAGAAGCTCATCTCCAGGATCGAGTAAGAGTGATGGAAGTAAGGGAAGTCCTGGCAAAGGTTATCCAGTTAAGTGCTGGAAATGCGGGCAAAGAGGGCACATAAGGTTTAGTTGTCCTGAACGGCCGGAAAACGAACAACCGGCGGAGTAGAAAGTCATAAATTCTACTCCGCCAAAGTTGCGGCCGAGCCATCACTCGGAGATGGCACCCGAGCTTGTCCAGTTGGTCAGATAAATACTGAGCAAGCTAGTAAACATAAGATGGCAGCAGGTATCTGGAAAATTCAATTGTGGGTTATTAAGAAATTTAACCTCAAAGATACAGCTGTGGTTATGACCGAATTAACGAAGTCAAGGTTAATCGGTCAGGCCGACAAGTGTTTGCTGAGGAAGAATCTGACTGATGCAGCCATAAGCTATCTGGTCAGAGAGATGGACGGCTGGATATTGAATGAGGTTTTAAGTCAAGAAAAACCTAGAAATTTTTTAAGGTTAGGAGTCGTGGATGACGGGCTTGGCGATTGTAAGCCCAACGACTTGATTAACCAGACAGTCGGTAATTACAATATCTGGCTGGAAACTTGGATCGCAAGACTGGAGCAAGAACCATCGGAAGAGGAAATTCAACCACCGAGGGATGCGTCTGAAAATCCTGACACTCGCAAGTGTCAGGTAGCGTGCGATCGGGTGCTATGGGGATTGTTTTAATCTGGGCCCTGTGACGATATGGGAATTGATGTAATCCCTACTTAAGTAAGCTGCGTTCTTGGGATTGTCGAGATAACGAATCCCGGATACGTCACCTCTGGGAGGGGACTGTAACAGCTAGCGCGTTGATTAAATTCGAATTCGGCGCTAACTGTTATGGAACGCAGATGCGGATCGGTAAGTCAGGTGATGACGAGATCTACCGATCAGCATTACTCTAATTTCAGCGCTTGGCGCGATCACACGTGTGTCAGAGAGCGAATATACTTATTTACTTTTTTTGTGTTGTTAGATAACTTTATTGAGGTTGTGTTAGATAAAGTTATCAGTGAGAAGTTGTGTAGATTTTCCTGTGATCCAGTTGTCATTGGATCGGAGCGGGGAAGACGAACATCTCACGGAAAGTCAGCGTGCGGCCTTGGAAGGCATTGTCGTCTTGTGTGAAGCCATTCGGGCTAATAGTAATTATCATTATTATTGTTTAATCAAGCGAAGGTGCACCTGCTAGAAAAGTAAGTCCGCGTAGCGGTTAATCATTGAGTATTTGTTCGTGTGATAGTTAGAGTCGGAGTGTGTGTGTGAAGTACAGTAAGTACTTAGATTTTATATCGGAGTTAGTCCACGTCTTTGTTCTTTTGGCGCGCTGCAGCAAGCAGACGAGCGCGAGAGTGTGTGTGTGCGTCGGTATGTTAGTAGCGACCACAACACAACCGACGAACTTTATTTTTGTAAAATTAATTTTCGTCGTATCAAGACTTTGAGTCATTCGGGTTGGATTGTTTGTAAACAATCGGATAGAATTAATTTGGAATATTATGTAAATTTTTGATTCATTTATTTTTCTTGTTAATGAAAATTATTAAAATTTACATTTTATCATTAATTTAATTAACCCGTGTTCCTGCGATCGGTCCAAGTAAACTCACGCCACTACCGACGAAGGAGAGCAGCCGCGCCGCGTAATAAAAACATTAGTTCGCGTACGCGTCTTCCCCCCTCTTTTCAGGTATTGAAGAAAAATCGACGGATTGTCGTGTGCACAGAAAGTGCATTTTGTCATCAGGCCGGAGGAGTGCGGACGACGATCCCCGCGGGTTCTCGTGTTCAATCACGATCCTCCGAGGAATTAAATTCCTTAATTCGAGCCCTGTGACAACACAAAATGATAATTTTTAATGTTTATTAGTAACTGTAATCATGGGCAGAAGAGCAATATCTGAGTCGACAAAGTGGCAAATCGTAGGATTATTTAAGGGAGGGAAAAATCAGTGTGAGATATCTCTAGAACTCTAAAAGTGAGTAGGCATTGTGTTCAAAATACTATTAAGTCTTACACCAGCGCGAAAACCGTAAAAGTTAAAAAAGGTGCTGGGAGACCAAGGATAACAAGCGATCGAATAGACAGAATAATTATTAAAAAAGCAAAAAAAGAACGCACTGTTACAGCAAATACTATAAAAAATCAATTAACTAATGAATTGAATGTAAAAGTTTCAAGAGTAACAGTAAATAGGCGCTTGCTTGAAAATAATTTAAAGTCTGCTGTCGCAGTTCGTAAACCACTTCTGACTGCAAAAAATCGTAAAGCTCGTTATGAATCATGCAAAGATAAACTATCATGGACTGTTGAGAAGTGGAATTTAGTTTTGTTTAGCGATGAATCCTCTTTTCAATTATTTTCCAACGGACCGAGAAGAGTGAGACGTTCTAGTATTGAAAAGTATAATGCAGATTGCATCGCTCCCAGGGTTCAAAAAGGTGGTGAATCTATTATGATTTGGGGCTGTTTGTCAGGAAAAGGAATAGGAGAATTAAAGTTTGTGCAAGGAACTGTTAACAGCGAAAAATACATCGACGTGATGAAGGACTACATGCTTCCGTCAAAAACAAAAATCTTTGGACGTCGAAAAGTTTGGTACTTTCAACAGGACAACGCCCCCTGTCATACCTCAAAGAAAACTATGCACTGGTTAAAAGATAACAAAATACCAGTCTTAGATTGGCCAGCCCGTTCGCCTGACTTAAATATAATTGAAAATGCTTGGGATCAACTAGAAATGATGATCAAAAATAAGAATCTGAGAAATCTTGATGATTTAAAAAGAGAAATTGCAGCAGCTTGGCAAACTTTAAGTCTGACCTATTATAAGAAGCTTGCAGAATCCATGCCACGAAGGGTTCAGGCTTGCTATAACGCAAAAGGAGGAGCTACTAAATATTAGCTGGATCAAAATTTAAGCAAAACAAAAATTTTTTATTCATATTACGTATAAATTGTTACTGAATTGTATTAATTTTATTATTTTAAAGCAATTATTACAAAAATAACGTTTGTTTTTCAAAGATTAATTGTGTTGAAAAATTTGTAAAATTTCAAAGCTTATGGTGATTTTCTGTAAGATTTTCTTCAATTTAAAATTAAATTAGTTAAATTATTATTAATTTAGTGTTTTTATTCAAATTTACCTGTAATACTGAAAAAAAATATGAGATTAAGGCATTAAATTATGTAAAATCATGAAAAATCGGTAATTTTACAATGATTAAAAAAATGAGTTATTTGCTTGTGGTTTGAACAATTTTGCACCAATCAACTTGAAAATTTTTTTCGTTGAATTTGAATACTAAAAAGAAAAGAAAAAAATTTACAATATTTTCGGATGTTTTTAACTGGTTGAAATATACTACGCAAGTTTTTAAAAAAGCGAAATATAGCTGTTTTTTGAAAAGTGAACTTTTTAATAAAAATGGAGGTAAAAGTTAATTTTTTTATTGAATTTAAGTTAAGTAAAACTTCTTCTTTCCAGTTTTTATGTAGTTTAAGTGAAAAAAAAAGTTTCAGGCATTTATAAAAATACTTAAGTGTTTGCAGTCGTATAAAAGCACAAAAATTTAAAGACTGAAGTATGAAATTTGGGGGTGCTCTATAATTTTGATCACTACTGTAGAACCCCTGCAGAACTCTTCAAGTCATCCTTGCTAAATTTGGCCCAAACTCTCGAAGATGACCTCCAGGTTCCCCAGGTACACCCGTCATCGGCGACCTGGCTGTCCAGGTTCAAACTTCTTTCTCATATGCTCTAAAACACCCCCGAACTCTATCCAAAGTCATACTCCAAGAATTCGACCAAACTCTCGGAGATGACCCCCAGGTACCCCGGACACCCCCATCATCGGTGACTTGGGTACCTAGGTTCAAATTGCCTCGATAAATACTCCAGAACTTCTTTCAAAGTCATCCCCGAAGAATTTAGCCCAAATTCTCGGAGGTGACCCTCCAGGTACCCCCGTCATCGGCAACCTGGAGGTCCAGGTCGAGAAGTGACTACGGATTAATGTATTGTCATCCAAACCTAGACCCTCTGCAAAATTTCAGACCTCTAGCTCTTATAGGCTCCAAGTTATAGAGCTTGGCAGTTTTGAACATACGACGACGACGACGACGACGACGAAAAACCACAGTGAGTTAAAGAAAAGCATGTAAATAAATAAAAAAAAGAAAAGCATGTAGAAACGTCAGCATCGCATTGTCTTATTCTAAGAATTTTATTAAGTCTAAGTATCAAACTGGCAATCTAGTTATCGTTTAAAATTTTGTTATCATTACAATTTATATTTTTTTTTTTTTTTACAATAATAATATTTGAAATATTTTTATTCTTATTAAGTTTTTTGATAACTAAAAATTTAGACACCCTACACGGAAAAAAATGGGAGTTTCTCCAAAAGTTCGGGGAGTTTTCAAAAAAAAAAAAATGGAGAACTTCCCGGGGATCATCTCTGAGAGCTTGATTTTAATTTACTTAAAGGTGACTTTGGTGATCGTCTGGGGGCTCCCAGGCATGAATTTCGACCTGGACAACCAGGTCACCGATTACGGGTATACCCGGGCATCATCTCCGAGAACTTATTTCTAGATTTCCTCGAGGCTCGAGGTGACTTTGGTGCTCGTCTGAAAGCTCCCAGGCATGAATTTTGACCTAAGCAACCAGGTCGCCGATGACGGGTATACTCGGGCATCATCTTCGAGCAATCGAGTTTTTTAGGTAAAGAATGATGTTGTTGACCAGAGTCACCACGAAGAAAACTTAAGTCAAGTTCTCGGAGATGATTCCCGGGTATACCCGTCATCGGCGACCTGGTTGTCCATCTATTTATATAACTCGTAAACAAACCGCTAAGCGTTTGCTTGTAGTATAAACACACACCATATATATATATATATATATATATATATACATTTCAAATGAGCTAACGATTTTCGAAAACGTTACGTTCATTTGAAATTTCGATCAATAAAGTTACTGGATAAGGCCCCTGATTGTGGTATTGTAAATCTCTTTTTTTATTAATAAACGACGTTATCGGAACACGTGCCCGATTCGTTCACCCAATAAAGCCATTTCTCCTCCGGCACCCCCTTTTAAAACTGAAGCCCTTTCTCGTGCCCTTACACAAGAAGGTACTAACAAGGAAATGGTTTGTCCTTTGGGACCTGGATTTTCATGAAACTCTGCGCACAGTTTTTATTCATCATAAAAACAAGCCCTTCAGTGTTCTTTTTCCAGAACGGGCCTTTTTTCACCTACTTCCCATATAACCCCTGTGTTAAAAAGTAGGCTGTTTCCTATAAGAAGCCGTTTTTGGCCTCATTTTCAAAAAATTCCTCCTTGGACCGTATTGCACTTAGAAATATCTGGAACCTTGCATTTTTTTTCGTTTTTCCAAGTACTTTTGGAAAAAAAAATTATTTAAAAAATTTTTTAAATGATTTTAACTATGAAAAATTAAGGTTTTCAAAGTTAATTTTTAGTATATTTGGGTTACAATATACATGGACAAGATCATTCAAAAAAATTTTTTTGAATGCACAGGCATTATATGGGAAGTTGGTGAAAAAAGGCCCATTCTGGAAAAAGAAAACTGAACGGCTTGTTTTTATGATGAATAAAAACTGTGTGCAAAAATTCATGAAAATCCAGGTCCAAAAGGACAAACCATCTCCTTGTAAGTTAAAACACTGGTCCTTCGAGATCCGGATAGTGGCCCTTTTTTGAGTGTTGGTGAAAGGTGAAAGTGAAGCGCGCGAAGAAGTAAAAGCCTTCAAGTGGACACCAAATGGCTATAAAAAGGCCGCCATATTTCCGGCGGCCTGGGCGCCGCCATCTTGCCAGTACATCTCTACTGCCGGTATACTCAACCTATCTCTGGTATAACAAGGGCGCCGCCATCTTGGTATACCAGGTATAGCTGCCATACTGCTGCTGGGCATACAGCAACACGAAGCAGCTTCCACAGGTGTAGTCAGACAAGGACAATGTTGCCTATTCTTCAAGTTGTTACAACAAGCGCACAGAGTTATCTTTTAACTCACAACACAAGTAAGTGTGTTCCAAGCTACTCTTTTGTTGTCATCATTCATTTTTTTTACTCTCAATTTTCAAATCCCTTTATTTACGGAAGCCCGTAGAGCTCAACCCCCCACATGTGCGAAGTTAGCCGCACACAGCACTTGTGTCAAGTGCGAACATACCACATGTGTCATGTGCCATACTTTATTTTGTATTTTATACAAGGTTATCGGCTACAAATGCTCAAAAAATTAATAAACAAATTGTTTTTTGGATTATTAAAGTACTTTTTTTAGCTATATTATATTTTCATTGTATTTAATCATAGTGTTTATTTATTTAACTCTAATTTTTTAATTTTTTGTCTGCTAATGGAAGATTTAATAGTTTATTATTTTAACAAAGACTTTTCTTATGAAGACATTAAAAATTTGCTTTACAAAAAACACAATATTATTACGTCAGTGAGTACAATAAAAAGAAAATTAAGTGATTTAGGTTTAAAGAGAAAAAATATCGAAGAAAGTTCTCTTGAAGAAATTGCTCATGCAATTATTCAAGAATTATTTTCTTCTGGATTAAATCTTGGCTATAGATCTTTGTGGAAAAAACTAAAGAAACTTTATCATCTTAAAGTAAGAAGAAACACTGTGTATACAATATTACAAATTTTTGACCCTGATGGAATAAGTGACAGGTTTGGAAATAAGCTCCGTAGAAGGGAATACCTCAGCCCAGGGCCAAATTTTATTTGGCACCTGGATGGTTACGATAAACTGAAACAGTTTGGTTTTGCTATTCATGCCTGCATTGATGGATTTTCCAGGATGCTTATGTGGTTGGAAGTAGCAAATACTAACAACAACCCTAGAGTAGTTGCATATTATTTTTTACATGCTTTGAAACAACAGAAGCTTATGCCAAGAATAGTCCGGTCAGATAAAGGATCAGAAAATACTTTGATCGAGGATTTGCAGGTTTGAAATTTTTTGTCTTGCTTTTAATGAAAATTTGTAAACACTTATTTTAAGTATTATTTTTTGAATTATTTCACAGATTACTTTACGTAGTCAGCACGATGATAGGTTACAAGGAGAAAAAAGTTACATAAAGGGCAAGAGTGTGCATAACCAACGCATTGAATCTTACTGGGGCCAGCTAAGGAAGCATACTGCAAATTTTTACATTCAACTCTTCAAAGACATGGAAAAAAGAAATTTGTTTGATGGCAGTTCATTTGATTTAATGTGTATGCAGTTTTGTTTTGGTCCTCTGATTAAAGCTGATCTACAATTGGCTATGGAGTTGTGGAATGAGCACCACATAAGGAAACAACCATTGCGTAATAATTTAGCTGGTAAACCCTACATCATGTATAATTTAAAAGAAAATTATAATGCAAGGGATTATAAAAAAGAATTAAACGAAGCTGCTGTTGATCGTTTGATTGATGCTTACACTGAGAAACCTAACTTGATAAATCCATTGATGAAAGATTTTGTTGAAGAATTTGTGCCAAAAGCAAATTTTATCAGTGTAACACCCAAAGAAGCTGTAGAACAGTACAAGAAAATCAGAAACACCAAAAACAACTAGATCTTGTGATGTTTTTATTTTAGTGATTGTGTCTTAAAAAGATATTAAAAATGCTGTGGACACAGGGCCTCAGCTAGAATTTTGAGATAAGGCATCGTCACAGAAACAGCAAACTCAGCGAGGAATCCTGCGCATGTGATGCCATCTCTTTAAAAAAGATCAACATTTTTAAGCTGAAAAAATATAAAACCAAATAAATGTTTTGCTAGAAAATTTATTTAAAAATTTCACAACTGAAATTAACACTATTTTTTAATTTGAACATGCTTAAAATATTATTGTATTTGTTGAGTAAAAATTTGAGAAGATAAATATTATAATAGGATTTCGGTAACATGACAATCGCTTTCAGATATACAGTTATTTGTACATGAGCTCTTAGATTTATTAAATATTTTGAATAAGGTCCCTACTAAAAAAGTTCACATGTAAATCCACGTGGATATCCACGTGATTCATCCACTCTATAAATCCACTTGACCAAATTAAAAAAAAAAAACTAAGTTCCACATGTAAAAATTTTATAACTTATGTACTTTTTTATAAACAAAAAAGTTTTTTCAGTTGAATGAAATATCTTAAGTTGAATTGAGTATTTTGATTTTTTCTACACTTTCAGGAAATTAAAAATTTTGAGACTTGTAAATTCTTCGGGACTTGATAAAATTATGAGCCCTGAACTTTTTTCGAAAATTTCCAGCATTTAGAATTTTTTAGGAACTTGGAATTTTCATAGGCTTACAATATTGTTGTTGACTTAAAAATTTTAAGGTCTGTGGTACTTAAAAATTTATCTATTCTTTAAGACTTAGAAATTTTTTGAACCGCAGACACTTAGAATTTTTTCAGTCTCTGGAACTTAGAAATTTATTTTGTTTTCGGACTTAGAAATTTTGCAAACCATAGATACTTTTAAAGTGAGTTAAGTATGTGAAACATAAAAATTTTTTGAACGACAGACACTTAGAATTTTTTCAGTCTGTGGGACTTAGAAATTTATTTTGTATTTAGACTTTGAAATTTTTTAAACTGCATAAAAAAAATTAAGATCTTAAAAAGATCTGTTGAAGACATATCTTAACTATGGCTGTTTTTGAGACATTTTAAGACGAAAAAAATGTTTTATTTTTTATATGTATCATTTCAAAACATCTGAAAAAGTTCTTTTAAAGATAAAAATTACTGATTTTTTCGTTATTTTTCATATGATACTAAGATGATTTTTAGATCTTTGATCATTTTGAGATAAATTTTAGATATTTTTAATTACGTAACCTTTTCTCTTAAAGATATTAATAATAGTTTTTAGAAATGATAATCAGGCAAGTGATAATAATTGCAAGATTAATTTTGTGTATTTAAGATTTTTTTAAAGATCGTTTTGTGATGAACTGTCGATATTATTTATGCGCGTTTTTTTAAAGATGTATATTAATATATTTTTAAAGATAGCAAGATTCTTTAAAATAAATTTTGTACGATTTTAAAAAAATTTTCAACCAGCATTTTGAATATTTCAAGACCTTTTTTTGAAACTAATTAAATTTCATTATTTTTTCAAATTAAAGAGTTTACCGTGAATTACTTTCCTAGAGCACTGAGGACTCGGGTAAAATCTGTGCATGTTCGCGCTAACCTTTACTTTTCTTTAATCGAGTTTCTGAAAAAGAGAAAAAAAATTGCCACAAAGTATCATTCAAACATTAAACACCAAATTTAAATTACTGCTTCATATTGAAGACTTATCTGATCGTATATTCTTCGGTAGAAGTTCAAACGGCTGACCAACTTTTATTCGCTCTCTTGACTTCTTTCGCTACTTTGTATCATTTGTCTGTCGATTCTGTATTTTTTCTAGTTGTTGAACACATTTTTATTTTTATTTTATATAATTTACATTAAAAAAATATATCTTGAATACTCAAAAAAATATTGGTGATATTTTACCGTCTTTGTATGGTTAGAAAAAATACGAGAATAAACAAAATGAATTTGGCTGCTAAGACGATCGATCGAATCGAACGTATTCATAACAACGGCCTGTGCACACGTCGTTGTTGGTGATAATGTTGGTTAAACTTCAGCATACCGAGATGACGAAGTTTAACCAATATTGCTAAGTTTTCAAGATATATTTTTTTAATGTAAATTATATAAAATTAAAATAAAAATGTGTTCAACAACTAGTAAAAATACAGAATCGACAGACAAATGATACAAAGTAGCGAAAGAAGTTAAGAGAGCGAATAAAAGTTGGTTATCCGGTTGAACTTCTACCGGAGAATATACGATCAGATAAGTCTTCAATATGAAGCAGTAATTTAAATTTGGTGTTTAATGTTTGAATGATACTTTGTGGCAGTTATTTTTTTATTTTTCAGTAACTCGATTAAAGAAAAGTAAAGGTTAGCCACGAACATGAACAGATTGTACCCGAGTCCTCAGTGCTCTAGTAAAGTAATTCACGGTAAACTCTTTAATTTGAAAAAATAATGAAATTTAATTAGTTTCAAAAAAAGGTCTTGAAATATTCAAAATGCTGGTTGAAAATTTTTTTAAAATCGTACAAAATTTATTTTAAAGAATCTTGCTATCTTTAAAAATATATTAATATACATCTTTAAAAAAACGCGCATAAATAATATCGAAAGTTCATCACAAAATGATCTTTAAAAAAATCTTAAATACACAAAATTAATATTGCAATTATTATCACTTGCCTGATTATCATTTCTAAAAACTATTATTAATATCTTTAAGAGAAAAGGTTACGTAATTAAAAATATCTAAAATTTATCTCAAAATGATCAAAGATCTAAAAATCATCTTAGTATCATATGAAAAATAACGAAAAAATCAGTAATTTTTATCTTTAAAAGATATTTTTCAGACGTTTTGAAATGATACATATAAAAGATAAAACATTTTTCTGTCTTAAAACATCTCAAAAATAGCCCATAGTTAAGATATGTCTTCAAAAGATCTTTTTAAGATCTTAATTTTTTTTACACGGTTTGTAAAATTTCAAAGTCTAAAAACAAAACAAATTTCTATATTTCACAGGCTTAACTCACTTTAAAAGTGACTGCGGTTTAAAAAATTTCCATGTCCGAAAACAAAATAAGTTTCTAAGTCCCAGAAACTGAAAAAATTCTAATTGTTCACGGTTCGAAAAATATCTAAGTTCCAGAGATTGAAAAAATTCTAAGTGTCTGCGGTTCAAAAAATTTCTCAGTCTGCACATTCAAAATATGCTAAGTATCACAGACTAAACATCTTTTAAGTCCGGAAGAACCAAAAAAATTTCTTATAGACTAGATGAATTTTTAAGTCCCACAGACCGAAAAATTTCTAAGTCAACAACAATTATATTATAAGCCTATGAAAATTCCAAGTTCCTAAAAAATTCTAAATGCTGGAAATTTTCAAAAAAAGTTCGAAACTCATAATTTTATCAAGTCCCGGAGAATTTATAAGTGTCTAAATTTTTAATTTCCTAAAAATGTAGAAAAAAATCAAAGTACTTAATTCAACTTGGAATATTTCATTTAACTGAAAAAACTTTTTTGTTACCCAGCTGAAAAAATCCATATGGAAATCCATATGGACATCCATGCAGTACCCCATACGGAAATCCATATCGAAATCCATATGGAATTCCATATGGTGAATTGAAACCGATTTCCATATGGATTTCCATATGGATTTCCATATGGATTGTCAAAAGCAATGAATTTTTTTTTTCAAATAATTTTTTTTTCTAAACTTTTTTATTATTTAATAATAATTAAAAAAAATTGATTAGCATAATTATTTTTATGCCATTTTCCAAATCAATATTTATTGTACATCTTTTCTCCTTATCCAAATTTTTTTTTTTTTTAATTCAATTCTTTTCATTTTGATTTTATTAATATTTTAAAAATTAATATTTTACTATCTTCATATTTTATTTTGATTATTGATAACTATTGATAGTTATATAATTTAATGTAACCAAACAGTATAATTAATTGTGATTTTTTTTCAATTTGATTAATTATTTTTTTGAAGTATAATATACTGAAAAAATTAATAATTTACACAAAATTTTCAAGTTAAAAAATTTATTTTATTTTTCAACATGTGATTTCTAATATGTGATATAGTATTTTTATCAATGGATGACTAAAAGATTTTAGTACATGAGTATATATACAGTTAGTCGCAGAAAGTTTCTAACAAAACAATAGTTGCTTTTTTCTGTTTTTAGTGAATCCAGAGTAACCAAATTTATTCTATTAATTTTTGAAGTAGTTTATTATGCTATTGCTACTATTTATTTTACTAATGAACACAACTTTTGACTAAATAAACAAAATTATAATTTTTTAGATAATCAACAACACTACATAATAATATTGTAAATATAGATGTCAGGACAATATTAAGAAAATAAGCTACGAAAGAGCGAAAAAAAAAAATTAATTTTTCAACTATTCGACTCTGAATCATTTCAGAATTTAACAGAGTATTTTTAAGTTCATATCTAACTGTCCGTAAATTTTCAGAATTTTCTCAGCATGATTAATTTTTAGAGTTAGATGTCCTAAAGCAATATGAACATGTGATTTATTGATACAGATTTTTAACAAGTATCTCACAACAGAAAAACCAAGAAATTATATTATTGTAATTTAAGAAAAAAAAATTAACATTTGCAATTAGTTATGTAATATATCTCATCCATACTTTGCCTATACTTACAAGATATGATTATGAAAAAATTAGGTAAAAATCATGCTAACCTGGAATTATGTTCTAGGTTTGAAATTTCATGATCATACAAATTGCACACTTTTTTACACTTATTAATTCAAATTTCTTCACTTTTCAACTTAAAATCTGCTAGTTAAATTTTAAACTACACTTCGAAAAGAAATTTGTGGTAAAGCGTCAACAGCAAATACTCCCATCTTTTTCATATTGATCTTTAATAATAGTCTTCAGAATATTCAGCAAAGGAATTGTAGCGTTGACCCAAGTCCACTCCCAACACCAAGTGTTATCGGCCAAGACTGAAAGAAGAATTAACACAAGTCCACTTCCAACACCAAGTGTTATCGGCCAAGACTGAAAAAAGAATTAAAAATTGCACAAAGTTTAAGGTTTTATATTTTACCACTGAATGAATTGAAGCAAATAGTAAGGTGAGCATAAACTTATCTAATGATGATGAATTCATTAGTAATTATCAATAATTTCTTCATTGGTGCAATTGAGTTTCATACTATATCACTTTAAATGATACTTAGTTTCAATTTTGTAAATATTTATTGACGGGCGAAAAACTTTTACTTTTTTTTAATCAAAAAGTCAACCGTCTCTATTCTCTATTGGGAGGAAAAGTGCAGTCACAGAGAGGGAAGCAATATGGCTGCACATAACTATTTTCAATGCGATCAGCGCGCATGACGACGTAACCCTAAATTCAACATGGCTGCCCATAACTATTTTAATCCACTAGAACAGCGCGTGAACCACGTGACCTTATCCCCACCACGACTGCACTTTTCTTCTCAATAGACGTACACTGAGAGACGAGAGTACTAAGTAAAATCGCGAGTGTCTGCACTCTGCTGTTGTCTACTCGGCGGGAACAACAATCAATAAAGGTCACGATAAAGGTTCAGTAGGTACGCTTAGGGCCCGTGCATCGATCAAGAGACTTACTTAAATGTAACGTGAAGTTAGCTTTCAGCATTAGCATTGAGTTTCAAAATAACGTGAAACATAATTTATAATGGAAAGCTTACTAAATAGTTACTTAAAATAATGTGTACTATCAGAAAAATGTCTGTGCACTGTCATTATCGATTAATTTAACGTTAGGAAAAGTTACGGTTAATGAAATCAATGCGCGGGCCTTAAGCGTACCTACTAAACCTTTATTGATTGTTGTTCCCGCCGACTGCCGAGTAGACAACAGCAGAGACCCGCGATTTTAGTACGTCTGTAGAGAATAGAGACGGTGGACTTTTTGATTAAAAAAAAGTAAAAGTTTTTCAACCGTCAATAAATATTTACAAAATTGAAACTAAGTATAATTTAAAGTGATATAGTATGAAACTCAATTGCACCAATGAAGAAATTATTGATAATTACTAATGAATTCATCATCATTAGATAAGCTTATGCTCACCTTACTATTTGCTTCAATTCATTCAGTGGTAAAATATAAGACCTTAAACTTTGTGCAATTTTTAATTCTTTTTTCAGTCTTGGCCGATAACACTTGGTGTTGGAAGTGGACTTGTGTTAATTCTTCTTTCAGTCTTGGCCGATAACACTTGGTGTTGGGAGTGGACTTGTGTCAACGCTACAATTCCTTTGCTGAATATTCTGAAGACTATTATTAAAGATCAATATGAAAAAGATGGGAGTATTTGCTGTTGACGCTTTACCACAAATTTCTTTTCGAAGTGTAGTTTAAAATTTAACTAGCAGATTTTTAGTTGAAAAGTAAAGAAATTTGAATTGATAAGTGTAAAAAAGTGTGCAATTTGTATGATCATGAAATTTCAAACATAGAACATAATTCCAGGTTAGCATGGTTTTTACCTAATTTTTTCATAATCATATCTTGTAAGTATAGGCAAAGTATGGATGAGATATATTACATAACTAATTGCAAATGTTAATTTTTTTTTCTTAAATTACAATAATATAATTTCTTAGTTTTTCTGTTGTGAGATACTTGTTAAAAATCTGTATCAATAAATCACATGTTCATATTGCTTTAGGACATCTAACTCTAAAAATTAATCATGCTGAGAAAATTCTGAAAATTTACGGACAGTTATATATGAACTTAAAAATACTCTGTTAAATTCTGAAATGATTCAGAGTCGAATAGTTGAAAAATTAATTTTTTTTTTCGCTCTTTCGTAGCTTATTTTCTTAATATTGTCCTGACATCTATATTTACAATATTATTATGTAGTGTTGTTGATTATCTAAAAAATTATAATTTTGTTTATTTAGTCAAAAGTTGTGTTCATTAGTAAAATAAATAGTAGCAATAGCATAATAAACTACTTCAAAAATTAATAGAATAATTTTGGTTACTCTGGATTCACTAAAAACAGAAAAAAGCAACTATTGTTTTGTTAGAAACTTTCTGCGACTAACTGTATATATACTCATGTACTAAAATCTTTTTGTCATCCATTGATAAAAATACTATATCACATATTAGAAATCACATGTTGAAAAATAAAATAAATTTTTTAACTTGAAAATTTTGTGTAAATTATTAATTTTTTCAGTATATTATACTTCAAAAAAATAATTAATCAAATTGAAAAAAAATCACAATTAATTATACTGTTTGGTTACATTAAATTATATAACTATCAATAGTTATCAATAATCAAAATAAAATATGAAGATAGTAAAATATTAATTTTTAAAATATTAATAAAATCAAAATGAAAAGAATTGAATTAAAAAAAAAAAAATTTGGATAAGGAGAAAAGATGTACAATAAATATTGATTTGGAAAATGGCATAAAAATAATTATGCTAATCAATTTTTTTTTAATTATTATTAAATAATAAAAAAGTTTAGAAAAAAAAATTATTTAAAAAAAAAAAATTCATTGCTTTTGACAATCCATATGGAAATCCACATGGAAATCCATATGGAAATCGGTTTCAATTCACAATATGGAATTCCATATGGATTTCGATATGGATTTCCGTATGGGGTACTGCATGGATTTCCATATGGATTTCCATATGGATTTTTTCAGCTGGGTAGTAAAAAAATTAAATAAGTTATAAAATGTTTACATGCGGAACTTAGTTTTTTTTTAAATTTGGTCAAGTGGATTTATAGATTGGATGAATCACGTGGATACTCACGTGAATTTACATGTGAACTTTTTTAATAGGGGTTCTTTCTATACTATTATAGTACTTTTTAGCTATTTTAATACCAAATGGTTTTCATATCTAGTCATAAGTCAATAACATTTTAGCTAAATGAACAAGAATATATTTGTAAATAATTGAATAAATGCAAATTTCACAAATTTTTCTTATTAGAAGTTCACTTAAATTTTGGAACTTTCTTGCTCATGAAGATGCAGTAATAATATAACAGTCAGTTATAATATACCAGTTTTAAAGCTTTAAAAAACTTTACAATGATATTTTTTTACTCTAAGTTTTCAAAATTAATATTGATGTTAGTGAAGACATTAATCATTTTAACTATAAAATATGTTTGTTTGTTTCGTCCAATAATTTTTTAAATTTAGCTTAACATTTTGTACTTTTATACTTTAAAAATTTCTGCTTTAATTGATACTTATTGTGAGTAATAGATTAGTAACAATTGTAATTCTCACAGATCATAAGTCAATAACATATAAGCTACATGAACAAGTAATCATTTGTAAATAATTGAATAAATGCAAGTTTTATAAATGACTATACAAAAAAAATAATATGATTTTTTCAATCCTCTAAGAATTCACAAATACTTTATGATCTACATTGAATGTACTTTAATTTTTTTTTTTGGTACTTATTTGGTTTTTAAATTATCATTAAATTTGATTTAAATGTTTATAACATTTTCACAACTTTTTCTTATTAGAAGTTCACTAAAATTTTGGAAAATTTTTGCTCATGAACTTGCAGTAATAATATAACAGTCAGTTATAATATACTAGTTTTAAAGCTTTAAAAAACTTTACAATGAAATATTTTTACTCTAAGTTTTCTTATTTTATTACTCTAATTTCAGCTTTAATTGATACTTACTGTGAGTCATAGATTAGCATATAGATTACATAGATTAGCTACAACTGTAATGCTCACAGCGCAAGATCATAAAAATTAAAGAATAACTTTAAATATTTTTTTATCTATCTAAAAAACTGAATACTTTTTTTTCAGTCTTACAGTTCACAACGCAATAACATAAATAATAAAAATTAACTTTAATTTTTTAAATAATTTTTATAGTTTTAATTAAATATTAATATTGACACATAAGTTTGAAATTTTAATTAAATAATCTATAAACGTCTTTATATTATTTTAGTTGCTTAACTGTTTCAACTTACAAGGAGAGGTTACACCCTCCGGAGAACCAAACTCTACCAAACTTTGGGAATTGTTTTCTTGTACCATAAGATGTAGGAAAATATTAATAGTTCTATCCAATGGGCCTTTTTAGTCTGTTCGCTGGCTATGTGCACTTTTAAAAAAACACCACTTTTAGCGTAATATCTAAAAATACACAAATTTAGTATTTGGCTCACTCGAAGCCCATTCCATGGGTCATGACCAAATTTTGGCTCATGATTTATTTTACTTTAACACTCTTGAAAAAACTATTAAGAAAGCCTAATTAATATTTTTAGTTGTTTTCTCCACTATGAGCACTTTATAAAAATAACACTTTTTATACCTTTTTGATGTTATTTTTTGATGTTATAAATCAACTTGTTGGAACATTTTTATACTTATCTAATTTCTTTTAATAAAATAAACTGCAAATAACACTGCCTTGAGCACATTCCCATTAAAAACTTGATCACATCACAATGAAACTTTTCCAAACAGCGCTATCAATATACTACACACTTATATCCATAACTGTACAAGCAGATAAAAATCATTGTACACCTCAACACTTTGACACACACAAATCAAAATTTAAACTTTCTTGAATGAAGACCGGGTTATATTTTCCACTTTCTTGACCCACAGACTCACTAAAGATTATTAGCTTTTGTACATAACTTTTAATATTTATGATATATGTTTGTAGACTGGCTTGCCAGATTCTTGATTAATAAAAATTATTTAAAGTTTTGAAATTAAATAACTAAAAACACTTATTTTAAACAAAAAACACTTGATCATTTAGCACATTTTTTAACACTTATTACATATTTACCCAACTACCACACTATTTTTGTTGATCTGATTCTAGTTGACGTGGTTCTTTAATCACATTGACATCGGTATCTTCACATAAAAACTTCCATGATGACACTCTTACTCTAGCCAGTTAATAAGAGAAATTTTAATTTTGTCCAATCCTTACTGCAAACACTTTTTTCCGCACTCCGGCCGGGAAGCGCTACTTCCCTGCCGCTGCCGCTACAGTCAGTAGGGCTTCCCGGCGCCGTCGTGCGGAAAAATAGCATACTCAACTAGGCACCTGAATGGGAAGGTCTCAGATCACATGTTTGTCACACTCGGCTACGCCTCGGACGACAATTTCATGCGATCTGAGACGTTTCCCATTCATATTGCCTAGTTAAGTAATATACTATTTATTCTTGACACCACATACTCTGAATGAACTGAAAAAAAAATTTTTTTTTTCTCAAAGCAACAATACTTTTTTTTTAATAAAAAAAAACATGCGTATTTTTAATAAAAATAAAAAATATACTTATCTGACAGGCTGAATGACCCAAGTTAGTAAAATAAATGGGAATGAGTTTTTTTTTCCACTTTTATGATAACTTTGCTTTGTCTGTTGTCAGCTCAGCTGGTTCCAAAACACAAGTGTCAAGTGCGTTCTGCAACTTCGTAGCTGTGGTTTGAGGTCCAGTCTAAAATGCGTACATCTTGAAACAGATACTATTTACAAGTTACAGACTGGACCTTAAACCGCATCTACGAAGTTGCAGAACGCACTTGACACTTGTGTTTTGGAACCAGCTGAGCTGACAACAGATAAAGCATAAAGCGAGACAAGCAAAGTTATCATAAAAGTGGAAAAAAAAACTCATTCCCATTTATTTTACTAACTTGGGTCATTCAGCCTGTCAGATAAGTATATTTTTTATTTTTATTAAAAATACGCATGTTTTTTTTATTAAAAAAAAAGTATTGTTGTTTTGTGAAAAAAAAAAATTTTTTTTTTCAGTTCATTCAGAGTATGTGGTGTCAAGAATAAAAAAGTGTTTGCAGTAACACGGATAGAAAAAATACAGAAATTTACTGTGTTAAGCTAACACGTAAATTTTCTGCGAGCGCCACACATAAAAATCGTGTGTTAGCTTTACGCAGAAAAAATCTTAAGCGGCACTGTAGCGGAACCAATCAGGTGCGACCGGAGTGATTTTGATTGGCTCCAATACAGTGCGCTTAAGATTTTTTCTGCGTAAAGCTAACACACGATTTTTATGTGTGGCGCTCGCAGAAAATTTACGTGCTTTAGCAGCACACAAGTTTCTCGTGTCCTCCACAGTAAATTTCTATATTTTTTCTCTCCGTGAAGGATTGGACAAAATTAAAATTTCTCTTATTAACTGGCTGGAGTAAGAGTGTCATCATGGAAGTTTTTATGTGAAGATACCGATGTCAATGTGATTAAAGAACCACGTCAACTAGAATCAGATCAACAAAAATAGTGTGGTAGTTGGGTAAATATGTAATAAGTGTTAAAAAATGTGTTAAATGATCAAGTGTTTTTTGTTAAAAATAAGTGTTTTTAGTTATTTAATTTCAAAACTTTAAATAATTTTTATTAATCAAGAATCCGGCAAGCCAGTCTACAAACATATATCATAAATATTAAAAGTTATGTACAAAAGCTAATAATCTTTAGTGAGTCTGTGGGTCAAGAAAGTGGAAAATATAACCCGGTCTTCATTCAAGAAAGTTTAAATTTTGATTTGTGTGTGTCAAAGTGTTGAGGTGTACAATGATTTTTATCTGCTTGTACAGTTATGGATATAAGTGTGTAGTATATTGATAGCGCTGTTTAGAAAAGTTTCATTGTGATGTGATCAAGTTTTTAATGGGAATGTGCTCAAGGCAGTGTTATTTGCAGTTTATTTTATTAAAAGAAATTAGATAAGTATAAAAATGTTCCAACAAGTTGATTTATAACATCAAAAAATAACATCAAAAAGGTATAAAAAGTGTTATTTTTATAAAGTGCTCATAGTGGAGAAAACAACTAAAAATATTAATTAGGCTTTCTTAATAGTTTTTTCAAGAGTGTTAAAGTAAAAGAAATCATGAGCCAAAATTTGGTCATGACCCATGGAATGGGCTTCGAGTGAGCTAAATACTAAATATGTGTATTTTTAGATATTACGCTAAAAGTGGTGTTTTTTTAAAAGTGTACATAGCCAGCGAACAGACTAAAAAGGCCCATTGGATAGAACTATTAATATTTTCCTACATCTTATGGTACAAGAAAACAATTCCCAAAGTTTGGTAGAGTTTGGTTCTCCGGAGGGTGTAACCTCTCCTTGTTAGTCTAAACTTTTGTACTTTCATTCAGTTATAATCAAGTATTCTCATTGCAACAGGGAAGTAAAAGACTAAAAACAGTTTCATATCTCAAGGCGCAAGAACATAAAGCTTAACTAAAGATTAAAACTGCTTTAGCTCTTTGAAAAAATTAAATTTTTTAAATCATGCAAACAATTCACTTCTTTTTACTCAAAATAGTCTAAAATAACTTTCAAGGTTTTTTTTTATTACAACATTAGCAATAACTTTCAAAAATCAAAAGACAGAAAAATAATACTAAACCTTACATTTCCAGTTTTTCAAATGCTCTTAAAAGCACTGAAACTTCAGCTCTCAATTTAGGATCTGGTATGAAGCAATTATTGAAAGCTGAATGTAAAGTTGAAGGGACTTTTTGGTAACTTGGGCGTTGTTTTTTGAGAACCAATAATCTCATATCCTCAATCAATGACGTACTTGTTGGAATATTCCAAGCTGGTTCCTCATTATACAATTCAACCAGTGTGCACGTCAAGGCCCATACATCAGCTGGGCTTCCAGTTTGTTGATTGTTTAAAGTTTCGGGCGCCATATAAGACACTGTGCCCATGATGTTACAACCATCAACTGTAGCCAGAGTATCTGGCATTTCTTTGAAACGACTCATGCCAAAATCACATATTTTAACTTGATGCATCAGATTTACAAGAATATTATCAGGCTTAAGATCTTTGTGCATAAAATCAGACTGGTGTAGGAAACTAATAATTTTTGTAATTTCAAAACCAATAGGGTTTCTCGCCCTCTCACTCAAACAATATTTTGATCTTTGATCAGATTTAAACAAAATATCATGTAAATTTATACTATCAAAATATTCCATAACAAGTGTCGTGTCGGCACCAGCTCCTTTTTTTAATATTAAAATAGTTTTCAGCTAATTTCTAAGTTATTTACAAATGATTCAATTATTAGTTAAATAAGATAAATTAGTAAGTATAAGTAAGAGAGAGAGAGAGAATAAAAAGAAGAAAAACAAAGAGAGAGAGGAAAAGCGAACAGGAGCTGGAAAAAAGAAGAGAGGGAGAGGACAAAAGAAACGCATCAGCACGGGACGCCTGGCTGAGTGAAGGAAAAGCCAGCAGCGGACCCCAACAATAGAGCGTCACGGCAAGGAGGCGGGAGGCCATAAACAATCCCCCGCGACCGCCGGTCAGTGACATTGACCCAATGAGGCCTCAAGGAATCGGGTCCCATAATATTTTAGGCGGACTTTACTTGTAGGAGAGGGAGTCCACACATGAGGAATATTATAATAAATTAGGCCAAGGCCAAGCCCTCGTGGAAAAGAGGCCAAATCATTGGTTTTTCCCCCAGATTCGGGCACACATGGGAGGGTCCATGATCCTCTCTACGGGGGTGGGTCCTCATGCGTAGGGGTATAAATAGGGCCGCGAACGCGAGCCCGGGAGCTTGGTTTTTCAGTCGCGATCCAGAACTCGACCCGTGCACATCGTTCCGCGAGGAAGATCTCCCCGACTTGACTCACGGGAGTTAGAGATTTTCAAAGTCTCGATATTAAAAAAAAACATATCGAGATCAACCTGAGTGACTATTTATAGTCTTATTTTTAAGGGCATTTCTGAGTTTTCGAATCAGTGCACCTAATTCGCGAGTTTTCGAATAAGTGCGAGGGTTAATACAAATTAGAGTTCCGGCAGTGACTAGTTTGGTTTTAAAAGACTGTAAAGAAACAGTATTGTGTCCGACTAAAGAAAAGAGCCTGGAATTTCCTTCAGGATGGCGTAGAACCACCGATTCACCACCTCAAGCAGCCCAGCGGGAATCTTCGGCTTTCAACACTCTCTCTCTCTCTGTGCAGTGTCCAGAACTTTAATAGAAGTAAGATTATTTTTAAGGAAGTAGATCGTGTAACGTTTGTAATGGTTTGGTTTTGATAATAAATAGATTTTCTTAGTAGTCTTTCGGGTTCTGTAGTTTTATTAATTATCCTCCTCTCAGTTATTCGATTCACCTACCCGGTAATTAAAAAAAAGGGTGAAGTAGATTCAAATTAATTAAATAGATCTGTCCCGATTTTGGGACATGACACAAGGAACCAATAATCAAATTTCCCAATGGCTATGAGATTAATTATTCCTGGATGTCTCAACTTTTCCATCACTGCAATTTCTCTTAGAACTACTTTCATGGGGACCTTTAACCGCATCATTTTAACTGCTAGATTTGTGTTTCTCCATACAGTTTTGATTACTACACCAAACCCGACTTTACCCAAGACTTTGTAGTTGATCAAATCTATATCTTCTTGTATTCGGCTTGGTTTTATAACTGTTACTGATAGATCCAAATCTTCCATAGCTGTGTCCGGGTTGTACTCGGTATCTGATTCATCACTGTCTCTACCTAGTTTAAATATCTTTCCTTTCTTGAAAATTCTTCGTGATTTTTCCTCACGAACTTCTTTTTTTTCACGAGATGCTTCTTTGGGTGAAGCTTCTAATTCGTCATCTACCTGTTTTCTTTTACAAGATTTTTCCAAGCTTGCTAAGCTTGCCAAGCTTTCCAATACTCTTGATTTTTTTTGCACCAGTTTGATTTTTTAAATCTGACGAATATCGTACAGATTTTTCAGAGACTAATCTTGCAAAGCCATCAATTTTTTCAACATTTTTATTTTCATCATGATTTTTTAAATACTTGTTGAACGAATTTGAGATGTTCATTTGAAAATTTTTTTCTGGATGATCATCTTCATAAGGCACAAATATTTTTTTCATATTAGATATTTTTTAAAAACTAGGTGTTCCTTCAAATTCTTCTAAGCCATCTTTACTTTCTTCGGGGTCAACACTTTCTCTTTCTGGTAAAATTTCCAACTTTTTTTCAAATTTTCTTTTGCTTCATTACTATGGTTCTTGCTAGTTTATATATATACAATCTATAGTGATTATTAGACCCTTTGATAAATGGAGCCCACTCCCAAAATTGGCAATTATTTCCATTTGCATTTTTAAAATAATCTGCACACATATTTTTTTGCTTATAACCTCATAAAAAAATTTTGCAGTCTTTTAGGTATGTTGTATTGTCACCATCTTGAATTAGAGCAAGAGCCATAGATTTAATTTCATTGAAAGAATATTCTATATTCTCATAAAGCAGTAATTTCAAGTTTGTGAACCCGTGCTGCGAGATATATTTTCCATTCCTCATGTGGACCCATCCAATGTGAATAATTTTCGTTGTAACTTTCTTCACAGGAGCCTGTAAATTACAGATTAAAAAACTCATTAGTAAAAACCTTTTTTTTGTGGATAACTTTTGGAAATATTTATTAAAACTTACTCTTTTCAAATTATTTGGTAGTTTAAACTGGGCCTTTGGCTCATTTGCTATTAATGCTAGCATTTCAGCTTTACGCTGACTTATAGCCTCATTATTACTGCTAGACTTAGAAAGCGAATAAAATACTTTATATTGTATAATATTTTGTACAAGAGTTAGGCAATCGTCTTCCCCTAGATCTAAGCAACATTTTTTGCCGTTCCTCTCAAAAGTTTATCCGGAAGCAGAATCGCCAAAATAGTTTTTTAGCGATTTTAATTTGATTTTGTTGCCGTTGACAGGAATGTCCATTACTGATCCATCTCCTCTAATTGTCACAAAATCCATGATCACTGTAAGTATTTACTACTTAGTTTTTTATTGAATTGACTTTTTTCGGAAAGATGCAATTATTCTGCAATAATGAAAAAATATTCAACAGTAAAAACATAAAACCAGGATTTAAAGTAAAACATATCCCTGTTGAATGTCCACACGTGTGGCACACGTAAAATTATTTTCAAGTAGATTATTATAAAAGGGAATAAAATATGGATATAGTGAATTATTCAATGATTTTATAGCCTCTTATGTGATAAATAATCAAAAAATTGGTTTTTTTTTATTTATTTTAAGTGCTTTTCTTTAACTCGCAATGTTTCGTCGTCGTCGTCGTACGTTCAAAACTGCCAAGCTTTAGAACTTGGAGCTTGTAAGACCTGGAGGTCTGAAATTTGGCAGAGGGTCTAGGTTCGGATGACAATACATATTTCCATAGTCACTTATCGACCTGGACCTCCAGGTCGCCGATGACGGGGGTACCTGATGGAGTCATCTCCGAGAGTTTGGGCTAAATTCTTCGGGGATGACTTTGAGGAAAATTCTAGAGTATTTATCAAGGCAATTTGAACCTAAGTACCAAGGTCACCGATGATGGGGGTACCCGGGGTACCTGGGGGTCATCTTCGAGAATTCGGGTCGAATTCTTGGGATATGACTTAGGATAGATTTCGGGGGTGTTTTAGAGGCATATGAGGAAGTTTGAACCTGGAGAGCCAGGTCGACGATGACGGGTGTACTTAGAGAACCTGGACGTCATCTTCGAGAGTTAGGGAAAATTTCTGCGGGAATGACTTTAAGAGGTGGTATAGAGTATTTATCGAGGCAACTTAAACCTAGGTACCCAGGTCGCCGATGACGGTTGTACCTGAGGAACCTGGAGGTCATCTTCGAAAGTTTGGGCCAAATTCTGCGGGGATGTATTAAAAGTTCAGCATTCTCGAAGATGACCCCCAGGTACCCCGGGTACCCCCATCATCGGTGACCTTGGTACTTCAAATTGCCTCGATAAATACTCTAGAACTTTTCTCAAAGTCATCCTCGAAGAATTTAGCCCAAACTCTCGGGGATGACTCCCTCAGGTAACCCCGTCATCGGCGACCTGGAGGTCCAGGTCGATAAGTGACTATGGATTCATGTATTGTCATCCGAACCTAGACCCTCTGCCAAATTTCAGACCTCCAGGTCTTACAAGCTCCAAGTTCTAGAGCTTGGCAGTTTTGAACGTGCAACGACTACGACGAAACATTGCGAGTTAAAGAAAAGCACTTAAAATAAAAAAATAAAACCAATTTTTTGATTATTTATGACATAAGCGGCTATAAAATCATTGAATAATTCACTATATCCATCTTTTATTCCCTTTTATAATAATCTACTTGAAAATAATTTTACGTGTGCCACACGTGTGGACATTCAACAGGGATTATTATAACTTCATAACTTACTATTACATTTTTAATGAATATCGCTTTAATGAGAAAATGATTGAATTGATAAAAACCTAACCAATAAAAGTAGTTTCTATTTCTATACAATTAAAAAATTAAAGCTAAATAAATAAACACTATGATTAAATACAATGAAAATATAATATAGCTAAAAAAATTACTTTAATCATCCAAAAAACAATTTGTTGATTAATTTTTTGAGCATTTGTAGCCGATAACCTGGTATAAAATACAAAAGAAAGTATGGCACATGACACATGTGGTATGTTCGCACTTGACACAAGTGCTGTGTGCGGCTAACTTCGCACGTGTGGGGGGTTGAGCTCTACGGGCTTCCGTATTTATTCGGGATGTCACTCACTATCGACCGACTGATAGCTGAGCAAATGCTCGTCACCGGTTATATAGACCGCACGATCGTTAATTTGAAAAAACTTCGCTCTACACCTTCCATTCCAGTGATCCTTCGACGAAAGGACCTTCTTGATGGTTACTGAAAGGCGTTCCAGCTGCGACACTTTGACATTTTGAGAATGTCAGATGCGGCTAAATCTACCTACGTCACTGGTGACCAATACTCCATAATCGAGTTCCAGTATACGGAGCGTCTCGCCGAGTTGGATGAGATGTCTGCAGCTCTGACTGGCGTCCCAATCGGCCCTCTGTCCTCGCAACTGGCCAACAGCACTGCCCAGCCTGTGATGATCAAACGTGCCCTGAAGTTGCTGGACATTGACCTTTCCAAATTCGATGGTAGCCCTCTGCAATGGGAATCCTTCCGAGATATTTACAAATCGATGGTGCACAGCTCCAAGGAATTTGAGAAGGTACAAAAATTCTTTTATTTAGAATTATGCCTGACCGGCGAGCCTGCCGGTATAATGGAAAATTCTAACCCCACGGATGCTGGTTACGACACCGCTTGGAAGGATCTCGAGGATCGTTACGGTTACCCCCGTATCATTTCCTTCCACCACATTCGAACCCTATTATCTGCAAAAGGGGTAAAAAAAGCTCCTCTTCCGAGCTTAAACAATTGATCGACATTTTTAAACAGGCTATTCGAGCCTTTAAAACTCTGAATAAGCCCGTCGAACAGTGGTACGAGCTTTTAGTTTACATTCTTATTCAGAAACTTGATCGTTTTACCCGCCTCACTTGGAAACCTCCCTCACGGATAGTGAAGAAATTCCCATCTTTAAACAGCTTTGCGAATTTATTGAAAATCGCGTCCACGCGCTTGAGGTGGCTGATAGCCTAGACCCGCTATTAGGCGTCCATTCTGAACCCAAAAGATCGGATTCGAACCTCAGCTCCAAACCTAAAGCGTCCGCCCATGCTTTTTCTGCTAAATGCAAAAACAATAATGGTGGTCGCCCATGCTTAATTTGTTCTGAGGAACACCCCCTCTTTAAGTGTCGTAAATTTAAAGAGCTTTCAACTGCTAAAAAACGCGATCAAGTGAATAAATTCAAATTGTGTTCAAATTGCTTAAGGGGGTACATATACCTAAAAAAAAAAACTCAGAAAAAATTTTGTAAGTTTTTTAAAAATGATTTATTTAAAAAGATATTTTTTTTCCATAATATAAACACATTTTTACATAATTTTTTACATTTAGAAAATTAAAATAAGTGTTTTTATAAGTGTTATAAAATTCAGCTTATTTAGGCTATGAAAGTTCATTGCTCGTAAAGTCAAAAATTTTCCTTAAAGCGGATGGACCCAGGACTTGGCATAGTTGTTGTACATGTGAACCCTCATGGGCGGAACCTCAGGCAACCAAATCCAAGCACTATTAAGCTACTTGCATACTCTAAAATTGCTTAGTGTGGTTAAAATTTTGATAGTTTTTATTATTTTAGTCAATTTATGGTGTGCCATTAGCTTAAGAATGCTTGGATTAGGTTGCCCGAGGTTGCGCTCATGAGGGTTCACATGAACAACAACTATGCCAAGTCCTGGGTCCATCCGCTTTAAGGAAAAATTTTGACTTTACGAGCAATGCCCTCATTTTCTCAAAAATCACATATTTGAGAAAATGGCTTTTGAAGTTCTGAACAGATTTTGATGAATAAAATGTATCACACAAACACATAAACATTTATATCTTGAAAATATCTTATCACAGGACTCTTGCTTGATGTAAATACTCTTTTGGACACAGCCAGATACTTTATTTTTTTGATCCTGCTCCTAAAGTGACCCAATTAGATTTTTTATCAAAAACACAGATTACACACTATTAGGCACCAAGACCGAGTTAAGACTTTGAGTCAGTGGAGTCTTCATATGCAATTATCTTAAGAGTGCTGCCTACCGCGCGGAGAGCGCCACCTAACGATGCATTACGGGCGCGTGGAAAAAGTTCCAGACAAAATACGCTTTCAATAATGATTTAATCATTCCCAAAAAAATCTCAAAAAATAGTTAAAATTGAGGGTTCACATGTACAACAAGTGTGCAAAGTCCTGGGTCCATCCGCTGTCTGGAAAAATTTTGGCTTTACGAGCAATGCCCTCTTTTTCTCAAAAATCACATATTTGAGAAAATGGCTGTTAAAGTTCTGAACAGATTTTGATGAATAAAATGTATTACACCAACACATAAACATTTATATCTTGAAAATATCTTATCACAGGACTCTTGCTTGATGTAAATACTCTTTTGGACACAGCCAGATACTTTATTTTTTTGATCCTGCTCCTAAAGTGACCCAATTAGATTTTTTATCAAAAACACAGATTACACACTATTAGGCACCAAGACCGAGTTAAGACTTTGAGTCAGTGGAGTCTTCACATGCAGTTATCTAAAAATTATCTTTAATTTTAAATCACAGAATTATTTTTTCACTTCACATTTGTACATAAACACCTTTTTTTTAACAACTAAAAAACTTCATTAGTTTACCTGGTAAGAATTGGTCATTTATTCTTAAATTTTTTTTTTTTGAATAAAACGAACTTATTTACTTCAGATTGAAATAATAACAAAAACAAAACCAAGTAAAGTAGAATTTCACTAGAAAGATGACTCAAAGCAGGCGCGGATCCAGTAACCATTTTGGGGGGGGGCGCTTTACTACATGTATGTGTATATATATATATATATATATATATACACCCTGGGCGCCCGAGTTCAACAAAAAAACTGATCAGCTATCCCCCAAGCTCTAAACCCCCAAATACCCTGGGCGCCCGAGGTCTACGAAAAAACTGATCAGCTATCCCCCAAGCTCGGAATCCCCAAATACTCTGCGCGTCCGAGTTCATCAAAAAAACTTATCGTCTATCTCCCAAATACCCTGGGCACCCGAGTTAAACAAAAAAACTGATCAGCTATCCCCCAAGCTCTAAACCCCTAAAACCCTGGGCGCCCGAGTTCAACAAAAAAACTGATCAGCTATCCCCCAAGCTGTAAGCCCCCTAAAACCCTGGGCCCCCGAGTTCAACAAAAAAACTGATCAGCTATCCCCCAAGCTGTAAGCCCCCAAATACCCTGGGCACCCGAATTCAACAAAAAAACTTATCAGCTATCCCCCAAGCTCTAAGCCCCCAAAACCCTGGGCGTCGAGTTCAATAAATAATCGGTCAGTTATCCCTCAAGCCTGAAACCCCCCAAGCCCTGGGCGCCGAGTTCGATAAATGATCGATCAGCTATCCCCCAAGCTTTAAGGAGATAGTATGGTCAAACGAGCGAAAAAAAATGCTTTTTTTGAAGATTATTGAAATGAAATCAAGCAAACCAAGTTTATTGTAAAATATAGTACTTTATTAAGTAACATTTAAAGAAGCTTTTGTCCAATTTTGAGGTAAAAATATTAAGATTTGAGTCTCTGGCAGGGAATTTACGGCGAGACCTTTCGAAAAAAGTTTTTTGCGGTGGCCACTCGTACTTGGCACTGGCTTATCTGAAACACAATTTGAAAGAAGATTTAGTTAAAGGATAAGTTTTTCTAGGCGCTGTAGAGCCACTCTTTTAAATTTTTTATTTTTAACTAAATGGCGTCATTTTGAGGTAAAAATTTTCAAACTGCTGGTAAAAATGTAAAAATTGAAAAAAAAAAAAAAAAAACACCCCGACAGTATTGGGGGTTTAGAGCTTGGGGGCTAGCTGATCAGTTTTTTTGTGGAACTCGGGCGCCCAGGATATTTGGGGGTTAAAGCTTGGGGGATAGCTGATCAGTTTATTTATTGAACTCGGGTGTCTGGGGGATTTGGATGATTACATCTTGTTGGATAGCTGATCAGATTATTTATTGAACTCAGGCGCCCAGGGTTTTGGAGGTTTAGAGCTTGAGGGATAGCTGATCAGTTTTTTTGTTGAACTCGGACGCCCAGGGTTTTGGGGGTTTAGAGCTTGGGGGATAGCTGATCAGTCTTTTTGTTGAACTCGGACGCCTAGAGTTTTGGGGGTCTAGAGCTTGGGGGCTAGTTGATCAGTTTTTTTGTTGATCTCGGACGCCCAGGGTTTTGGGAGTTTAGAGCTTGGGGGGGTAGCTGATCAGTTTATTTATTGAACTCGGGCGCCCAGGGTTTTGGAGGTTTAAAGCTTGAGGGATAGATGATAAGTTTTTTTTTTTAACTCGGGCGCCCAGGGTTTTAGGGGTTTAGAGCTTAGGGGATAGCTGATCAGTTTATTTATTGAACTTGGGCGCCCAGGGTATTTGGGGGTTTAGACCTTGGGGGATAGCTGATCAGTTTTTTTGTTGAACTCAGGCGCCCAGGGTATTTGGGGGTTTAGAGCTTGGGGGATAGCTGATCAGTTTTTTTGTTGAACTCGGGCGCCCAGGGTATTTGGAGGATAGCCAATAAGTTTTCTTGTTGATTTTGGACGCCCAGGGTATTTGGGGGATAGCCGATAAGTTTTTTTGTTGAACTTGCATCTAAAATACCTTCCAAAAAAATTTTTTGGGGGGGGCGATCGCCCCCGCCGCCCCCCCTTGGATCCGCCACTGACTCAAAGAACAAAAAAGTCGTCATGAACTTGCAACGCTGTAGAAATACCTAATTTGATATAGATAGATCGATATTGGTGTAATATACTAAAGTAGACTCGTAGAGGTAATATATGTCATGTATTATGTCATAAAGGTTATAAATTTTTTTATGCGATCGATTCTAACTTAATAAATTGTTTTTAGCATTAGACTTGAAATGAAAGTTAATCTGTCATTCTTAATTTTCATTATTAAGATATTATGTCACGGAAAAAATCTAATCACAGATAAAAAAAATTTCTGTTTTTTCATCGCTTTTATTAGACGAAAACGATATAAATACTTACAGTTCTATTCGTGGATAGAAAAAAAATTATAGCTACAGTGCGAAAATTAAAAAAGGAAAAAATACATCGAAAAAGCATTTGTACCTATAGTATCGTAGAAAGTATTTCTGCTACTAGAACTGACTTGAAATTCTTGAATTTCAAAAAAAGCCATTTCAACGTTAATTTAATAAATTGAATGTCTATTAAATTAACTGAAACTTTTTTCCCTTAACGAATTTAGAAATGCGGTTTGCGGCATTTGAAAGCTGATGTAAAAGTACATCAAAAAACACAAAAACCTGAAAATTGATTTTTTGAAAAATTTTAGGTATATGTACCCCCTTAAGGCAAGGGCACACCCCGTGACTGCACACTTAAATCCAGGTGTGTCGTGTGTAACAAAGCGCATCATACCTTACTCCATGATGCCCTTTACCAATTGGCTGAAAGCTCTCAAAAAAGGTCTGAGATGCTTTTGCCCCCTAATTCTCAATCCATGCCTCTTCAAACCCCTCCAGCAAATCTAACCAACTCCAAAGCTCAGAGTATGAATGCTGGTTCCGCCTGTCAGTCCAACCTCCTCATGACTGCTCTAGTAAGAGTCAGGGCCCCCGATGGAAACGCGTTCGTGGTTAGAGCCCTGTTGGATTGGGAAGCTACCTGGAGTTTTATTACCAGGAACATCGAAAACTGTTCGGATGCTTAATCTAGATCCGACCCCCGTCAATGTCACTGTGTCCAGAATCCAGGGTGCGAATACAGGATCCGCCCTAGGCATGGTAGACTTGAATATTCAGGCTACCAAACAAGGAGATGGACGTTTCAAAATGAAAATTTCTGCCCTTGTCTTGAATAAGCTATCATCATTCATACCCCAGTCACCTATAAAAATCAAGCCATCCCTACCCCTAAAATCCAGCTGGATTTCCAGCTGGATTTCGGTTCCAATATGACGGCTGGATTTCCTGCTGGATTATTAGCTGGATTAAAAAAAAAAAAAAAAATTCAGTTAATATTACTTAAAATCGAGTTATTATTCATTTTTTAATGATTTTGAAAAAATTGAACTTAGATTTTTTTTTTTTAATTTTCCAGCTGGATTTGTCCGGCTGGATTTGTCCAGCTAGAAATCTAGCCGGGAATCCAGCTGGATAAATCCAGGTGGAAAATTTTGAAAAAAACTAAGTTCAAAATTTCGAAATTATTGAAAAATAAATAAAAACTCGATTTTAAGCAAAATTGACGAATTTTTTTTTTTTTAACCCAGCTGGATTTCCAGCTGACTATCCAGCTGGATTTCGGTTCCAATATGACGGCTGGTTTTCAAGCTGGATTTCCAGCTGGATTTTAGGGGTAGGGATGGCCTCACATCGCCGGCCCTTCTCTCGCAGATCCCAACTACTCTGTCCCTGGAGAGATCGACCTCATTTTAGGCATTGACGTGTGTGCCACCTTAATTTTAGACAACAGCAAACGAGGTGGAACTGATGAGCCCATTGCTTGTAAAACTCCATTAGGCTGGGTGATCGTAGGCCCCACCAAGGACCACTCACAAACCTAAGCCTTGAACGTATCCATAGCGAACGTAAACCACGCTACGTTCTCAACCACGACCGATGAGATTTGCCACAATTCACGCGACTCTGATCAGATAACCTCAACTGCCAACCAATGCATGTTCACAGAACCAGCTCAATTTTTCGACCCCTGTATTTCCTGTGACTTGCAGAAATTCTGACAAACCTACACCCTCTGAAGATGACGAGTATTGTGAGAAATTCTTTCAAGACACTCACTACTGCGACCCTTCGGGCCAGTTCATGGTTCGACTCCCGTTTAAGCTCGATCCCCGAGTCAACCTCATTCTGAATCGGTTCATCGCGAGCTCGATCGCTCTTAGTGGCGAACGACGCCTGCAATCCAACCCAGTTTTGAGATCAAAATACTCAGATTTCATGGTCGAGTACTTGAACACATGAAGCCAGCCCTACCTTAGATAGCCCTTCATTTTATCTGCCACATCATGGCGTTCTTCGATCGTCAGACCCCAGTGCCAAAATTCGAGTAGTCTTTAATGGCTCATTCAAAACAAAATCCTAGCTCTCGGTCAATGATTCCTTGAACCCAGGTCCAAAACTTCAACCTGACTGTGGATGATCTTGACCCGCTGGCAACTTTTTAAATTCGTATTTACAGCCGACATTGTTAAAATGTTCCGGCAGATACTCATTCATGAGGAGGATCAACGCTGGCAACGCGTTTTATGGCGCTTTGAACTGACTCAACTCCTTTGAGACTACTCACTGACCACGGTGACTTATGGCTTTAACTGCGCCCTTTGATTAGCTCTTCAAGTTCTCCTCCTACTCGCCGAACTTTATCGAGCCCTATTCCCACTGGGAGCTCAGGCCATTGAACGTCACTCCTACGTAGATGACATTTATTTTGGCGTTCACACCCTAGCTAAGGCTTTAAAAACCATGAGACAACTGATTCAACTATTAAATGCTGGAGGTTTCCTTCTTTGCAAGTGGGCGTTGAATAACCCCAATCTTCGAGAACAGGGGATCGACGAAAAATTGATTCAAGAGGTAGACGGAGTTTCAACTCTAGGGATCTCCTGGAATCCACACACTGACGAGTTCTCCCTAAAGGTCTCCTCACTTGAACCCTCAAATACAACCTCTACTAAACGCTCAGTTTTGTCTGATATTGCCAGACTTTTTGATCCACTGGGCTTGGCTTCACCAGTCTTGATCACTGCCAAAATAGTCCTTCAGGACACAAGGCTCGCAGGTCTTGACTGGGATGATCACCTCCCTGCGCGCTGATCTCCTCCAACGATATCAGCTATTCAGGGCGTCACTGCAGACCTTAGTAACATTAAGATTCCACGATGGGCCTTTTTCAGCCCGACCTCCGATTGCCAATCATTTCTCCACGGGTTCTGAGATGCCTCAGAAAGAGCCTACTCAGCCCTGGTTTACATTTACTGCCGGGAAAACGGCCATTTTGAGTCCAGTCTACTAATTGCCAAAACCAAGGTAGCTCCGGTTAAAACCATGAGTATTCCCCGACTTGAGCTTAGCGCAACTGAGCTGCTTGCTCACTAACTGAGTCGTGTTGCCAGTGGCCTGGCCATCGACCCAGTAAAAATACGAGCCTGGTCAGACTCAAAAGTAGTCCTGGCCTAGCTACAATCCCATGCGCCACGCTGGACTCCGTACGTGAGTAACGAGTGGCTAACATTCAACGCCTCTTTCCAGCACAACACTGGTCTTACGTAGGTATCCGAAAAAACCCCGCCGATCTGGCATAACTTCTGCCCAATTAATTAACTCGGACCTATGGTGGCATGGACCTGCGTGGATAAGATCCGATACTGTACCTACCGAAAAATTCTTGGACCTGAAAGCTAATCTGCCAGAGCTTAAATCGACTCTTCTAGCAATCAACACCTGCAACGAAAATGAGCTGTTAGTTAGATATTCTACGTGCAATCAGCTACTTAGGGTAACCGCCTGGTGCCTACGCTTCAAAAACCGAGGTTATCCCCCTGAACACGATGGGAGTTTGCCTCGTCCGTCATTTCTGAACGCGAGAGAGTTAAGTGGGGAGTTAAGGGCATTGCTGCAAACTGCCAACTCCACCGGCAAGCACGCCATCCACAACCTTTGCCCACTGCCCAAAGAAGTATACTCAACAAGCAAAAACCCTTCGGAATGAAGAATTTTCCGATAGTAAATCTCATCTTTCAAAATTTATTTTTCTTATTTTATAAATTTATGTTATTTTTTTTATCTTCTCTTATATCATTCACTTTAACCAGATTTACAATTTTCAATATACTAGTCTCTCTCAGCGCACAAGCGCGCGCAATTGTATTACATTATATGACGAGAATGTAGTTGCGACAGAGGAGCTCAATTAACAAAAAGAAGACACGAAAACGACCAAGCCCTCAGGGCCACAAAATCGTCTCCCCGGTCACTACTACTCCTCGAAATAAACAAAACGCGAGGGCCGTAATTTTTCTGGGCGCCAGGGCCCCGCTAGCTCGCCGGCGGGCGGGTCCGTGCCGTCGTCACTCGATGATCCACTGTTCTGCTGCTGCTGATACCCGATGTCTGTGAGCCGCCCGATGTACGTACTCCCGATCAAACGCCCCGTAGAGCCGAATTACTCCCGAGCACAAGAGCTCTAGGCACACTACGACTCAATACTCACTCGTCGGGCTGCTTACCGGTTCCTAGAAATAATCATTCGCGGACGGGAAGAATGGTGAAGAAAAAAAAGGTACAATAAACGTGAAGAAAAACACTACAGTTCACTCAAAGAAATGCATTTAATTAAAGTTAATCGAACCGGGTGGCAAGGGGGTTACTTATAATCTAATGGGAATGCATTCCCGTCACGCACCTTACAACTCGGTAGAAAACCCAGAATTTCGAGTACAGCACAGGTGTATCACGCCGTTGTCGTCGGTCGGCGTCCATGTTTCCTTTTTCTGCTCCTCCGCTCAGCGCTCAGCGACGGGTCGAGTGATCGCCGGGTGACTTCGGACAGCTGTTTGGACGATTCTACACCTTTTTGTCTCTCTCTCCTTCGGAAAAACCGACGCGATTACGTGATTCACACTCTCGGGGAGGACCGCGTGGGCGTCCTCCAGGGTCACGCTTTTACAATCGGTCGCGAATACTAATAAAATGGGAATGCTCGGCGAAAACAGATGCGGGCGTCCGGACTGTACGAGGCTCCAAACTAGAGTGAGAAGATGGCCGCGGCTCGGGCTTGGAGAGCCGGTAACCGGCGGAAGGGGAAGAAGGCGGGCGGCTCCTTGGCAGCTACTGCACTCTACGGACGCCGCCGAACTTCCTCCTCTTTCCCGCCGCGTATCATTTCTCCACACCACAATTATCTAAAACAAATTCTGTCGAAGCTTCATTTAAATTAACCTCTGTTATCTGTTATATATACCCTTTTACCGTTGCCATTACGTTTAGAGATCATTTGAACTTTCGAAGTTATAATTCATAACTTTCGTAGTTATTATTCATTGGTTTTGTTTATATTCTAATAATTATTATTCTCATGATTTTAACCGGATAATTTCGAACACTTGATTAAATGATTATTTTTTATCAAATCTATTCTCAAATGATTTAATTGAATTGTAATATAAAAATTAAAAATAAAAATTCAAATTTTAAATTTTGTTCTTCAACCAATCACATCACAAATAAAATGCTGACATTCTTTTTGGGTTCTCTCTTTTATCTTTGGATATTAGTTAATTTTTTTAATGCTTCGTAGTTACTTTTTAAATTTCTTCTATAGATACATAGCTGATAACTTGTATCAAAAATTAGCGATGTGGGTAGAAACTGATAACATATATAAAAAATGGGGGGGCGTAAGTAAAAAAAAGGGTATGGAGGGTGATTAGAAAAGGGTCTAATTTATTAGCACGGGAAAAAAAAGCAAACGCACGGGAAATTTTAGGTCAAATTCACGGGAAAAAAGACATTTGCACGGAAAAATAAGTGATTAAACGGGAAAGAAAAAAAATGCACCGGAAAAAAATACTTGAGCGGAAGTTAAATGTATTAAACGGGAAAAAAAATATATTGAATGGGAGTAGAATTAACATTGCGCGGGAAAAAAATGTATTAAACGGCAATAGAATTGATCTCGCACGGGAAAGGGTCATATATTTTCTAGTGAATGGATTATCCGACGATTCGATTCGATTTACTATTGCACCTGCCACACTTACCCAGTTAATAAATTATGTTTCCTGCCCTATAAGTCACTTTGTTGTAAGTTAATTTATAGTACCCCTGGTCACCCCTGGCCACAAAATCAAATCTTTGATGCGTGTTTTTGGTGACTCGTACTATAAAATAGTATATAGTACGAGTGCAGTACGTCAACAGGGCTTATTAAGAACCTCGTGCTGTGCTTCGCTACGTACTTGGGTCCTTAAAACCGCCCCGGTGACGATGCTGCACCTGTACTATAATATACTATTTTAAGTGCATTTATTATTCTACCTACGAGAACGTGCTATTATATATTATATCTTTGTTATTTACTTCATTGTAATCTAATTTAAAGTGCATTTAATTATCTATTCATGCGAACGTGTTACCATATATTTGTATCACTCGATGTACTTGTCAAGCGACCAAATAGGGTTATACCCCAAGGCCGAAATAAAAACCTTATACAGTCAGTCAGTCAGGGTTGGATAAGTTTTTTTGGATCATCGATTGCAGAAACTTTGGAAATTGCTCTCTGGCACCGAATGATGAGCAAAATCATCAATAATTTTTCTGAATGGTCCTTTTTTCGATTATCCACACAAAATGTTTGAATTATTTTTGTTTTTTAAATAATTTTCAAACAATTTGTGTTCAAAGCCCATTGCACTCCTAGACATGTGTATCCTCGCATGTTTTTGTCTCTTTATGAACTTTAAGAGAAAAATATTTTCAAATCTTAGCTCAAAAAGTATGAATCTGCACAATTTATATTTCAAACCTCAGAAAATGCTAAAAAGTACTTCTAGTAACAAATTATTCCTGTTCAATTTTTTGAGTTTGGATTTGAATTTAAGTTGGTTGAGATCTTCTTTATATTGAATATTGAATCAATTGGGATGTGTTTTGAGTTTTATTTTATTTTTTTATTTTAACAAAGAACTTTTGAAGAAACGATGAATCGACAGATTAGATCAATAAGATAAATCTCGTCTATGCTGTGCAATAATATATGGATATACCTTATTGATCTAACCTGTCGACTAGGAAAGATGTTTTCGGCCGAACAAATTATATTATAGATTTTTAAAAGTATTTTTGGAAAAACCTCGGCCACGATTATTTTGGTTAATGTTCTTTTTACAGGCATCACGATACTGTTACTACTTACTGCTTCAATAAGGCATGTTCAACAACGAATATTAATGCACAACGTAGTCAATATTTATCTCATTGATCTAAATGTAGTACACAGTAAATTTCGTTTAAAATTTTTATCTTATTTTTTTTCAACAATCCACTTTGTTATTAGGTAGGGTACCTGTACCTAATACGCCCCCCCCCCCCTGTTATTTTGAATATGCTCGATATACGGCATTTCCACAATTAGGTAGGAAGAAGTCAAAAACACTGATTTATGAAGTTTTGAGTTGTTTTGAACATTTTAAAATTATTTTTGCGTGCGCCTTATAGCTAAAACTAGTTTCGTATACCTTCGTTATTATTTTTCGTTGTAATTAAATGGTCTGCCAAAAGATTTAGACTCACCTGACCGCAATTTTCATAAGTAGCTTCGATTCGTTATTGTTTCAGCTTTAAAACGTGATTTTAGTTTTTGTTCAACTCGTTTTCTAACGGTTTTTATTCTTAAATAACTTTTTATTCTGCAGTGTACCTAATATGGCCCCCCACGAATTAGTAGAAATACCGATATTTCATAGATTTGCTTTCATTTTGCGTGGTATAGTGTGCAAAATTTTAAAAGAAGCTGTTAAAGTATACACAATTTATTCGCAATTAATAGATTACTTTAAAGGGGCCATATTAGGTACACAAATTTTTGGTGTCTTAAAAAAACGTGTTTTGGTAAATCCTCTGGCATTTCAAGCTCATTGATCAAAATCGAACGCGTAAGGTCTCATTTTAAAGACCTTGAATTAACCTTACACGTCAAAAATATTGATTTGATTCGCCACAACGTCGATTCTCGCTTAGAGAGCCATATTAGGTACATCTAACTTGCTTATTTTTCGTATATACTAACGAAACTGATTTGCTAAAAGTTAAAAGAACGTACGGAATTATTGAGTCAAACTATTTTTTTTCTTTTTTATGCTTTATTCAGCAGACAAAAAAGACCGTCCAAAATAATGACTTTTAACATGGTGTACTGAATTTCAGTACTCCATTCAGGAAGCTTTCCCAAACAGTGAATTAAAATTATCAATATTAGATTAAAAAATTAAATTTAAATACAAACTTGAGTTTTACGCCATTTTTAAATTTATAAAAATTGAAAAGTACTTCATAATTATCTGCGTCGGTCGGTGATCGGTTTTTATTATTAGTGTGCATAAATTTTTGTTTTTTAATCGCTTGATTCACGCAAATATTTAAAATTTAATAATTTCCTTAAAAAGCACAATTTTTTTTCTCATTTGACCATACAATGTAGACCCCCACCTTTATTATGCTTTTCATCGGCATTTATATTTATTTAAAATTCTTGAAATTTGAAGTTTATTGTAGCTAAAACTTAAGAAAAATTAAAAAAATATGAGGTTTAACGTACTGCAAAGGTAATTTTTGGCTAATTTTATAATATGCTTTTTGAAAAAATTTATATAAAAAACGCTCAAAAGTTAATTTTGTTAACTTTCAAGCTGACACAATAGTGTCTACGAAACGACTAAATTCAAAATCACTTGAGGTATTTTATTGTGAATTTACCTTGAGTATATTCAAAATAACAGGGGAGCCCATATTAGTTACAGGGACCCCACCTTATAACAAAGTGGATTGTTGAAAAAAAATAAGATAAAAATTTTAAACAAAATTTACTGTGTACTACATTTAGATCAATGAGGAAAATATGGAAATCGTTGTGCATTAATATTCGTTGTTGAACATACCTTATTGAAGCAGTAACAGAATCGTGATGCCTGTAATGAGGACATTGACCAAAATAATCCTGGCCAAGGTTTTTCCAAAAATCCATCAAAGATACTTTTACAAATCTATACTATAATTTGTTCGGTCAAGACACATCCCAATTGATTCAATATTCAATATAAAGAAGATCTCAACCAATTTAAATTCAATTCTTAACTCGAAAAATTTGAACAGGAATAATTTGTTACTAAAAGTACTTTTTAGCATTTTCCGAGGTTTGAAATATAAATTGTTCAGATTTACACTTTTTGAGTTAAGATTTGAAAATATTTTTCTCTTAAAGTTCATAAAGAGACAAAAACATGCGAGGATACATATGTCTAGGAGTGCAATGGGCTTCGAACACAAATTGTTTGAAAATTACTTAAAAAACAAAAATAATTCAAACATTTTGTGTGGATAATCGAAAAAATGGACCATTTAGAAAAATTATTGATGATTTTGCTCATCATTCGGTACCAGAAAGCGATTTCCAAAGTTTCTGCAATCAATGATCCAAAAAAACTTATCCAACCCTGAAAGGAGGACCCGCTAGGACTAGACATTTGGGTCACTTCTTTGGGTTTTTAGCTAATTTTCAAACAATTTGTGTTCAAAACCTGAGCCAAAGGCGAGAGTGTCAAGGGTTTGCTAAGGGTTAGCTCATACTTTTCCAGCGTCGAGTGTAATGTTTTTTTCAACTCAAAGCAAAGAGTTCAAACTTCCTGTTTGGGAAAAATCAGAAAGTTTGAACTTTCTGCACCGTGTGTGAAAAATAAATTTTATAGAGTTAGGAAGTTTTTTTAATCACAATTTTAATGCTTAGAAGGACAATAATTGATGCAGTTATCGCAACGTAATCAAAGTTTTTGCGCGCACGCGGGGATCGGAAGTTTTTGCGCGCACGCGGAACATCATTAGTTTTGCGCGCATGCGGAGATCGGAAGTTTTTGCGCGCACGCGGGGATCGGAAGTTTTTGCGCGCACGCGGAACATCATTAGTTTTGCGCGCATGCGGAGATTGGAAGTTTTTGCGCGCACGCGGGATGATTTAGTTTGCGCGTACGTGCAAATTTTTGTTTGAAAGGGTAAATTTGCGCCTACGTAGAGACTCCTCCGCGTACGCGCACGCGTACATACATGAATACATACATGAATATATTTGGATGATAATTACAGAATAAAAAAAATAAAAAACAAATAAATAAGGATTTAAAGTTTAACAAGAATTTTTTAAATAAAATTTTACAATTTATTAAAAAGAAAAAATTACTCCATTATAAATTAAATTTTTCTGAAAATAAAATCTTTTTTTCATTTTTTTTAAATTAAAAACTTGGATTTTTCTAATTAATCTTATAATGAAATTTTTTAAAATTAATGAATTCAAATTTTAAAATTTTATATAGTTTAATTATACCATTAAAAAAGAATTATTAAATTAAGAAAATATACAAAACTTGTAACAAAACATTAAAAATGGGGGGCGGGGAAAAAAAGGACGGGGGGTGGGAAGGGCGGGCGAGGGGCGTGATTGGAAAATCATAGGATAATTCAAAACTCATAGAAATAAGCATATTTCGGTACACTTTTACGGTTAGTTAAGCACTTTTTTGAGAGGCCTGTGGGGGGCGGGTTGGGGGCGTGGGGGGGGGCGTGAGAGAGGAAAAACAACTACATAATATAGTAAGATAAGATATACTTCTAATGGAATTTCGGGGCAATGACGTCATTAGCCCGCAGTTTCAGAAACTTTTCTTAATTTTTTTCTAGCTCAATTTTGATTTAAAAATTCTAAAAAAAATGTTAAAATTCATTATAAATCAAGTACTTTTTAAAAAATATATTTTTAAAGTACTGGTTGCCAATTCTATAACCCTATTATAAGCTTTGTTTAGCGAATAAATTTTCGATTATTATTGAATTTTCGTCAACTATTTAATAGGGTTGGCAACCAGTATTTTAAAGATAAATTTTTTTTAAAAGTACTTGATTTTTAATGAATTTTAAAATTTTTTTTTAGAATTTTTAAATCAAAATTGAGCTAGAAAAAAATTAAGAAAAATTTTTGAAACTACAGGTTGATGACGTCATTGACCTGAAAGCCCATTAGAAGTATATCTATATATATTGGATTTTAAAAAAATGTTAACTCTTGTAGTTCCTTTAATTTTACTTTTTTTTATAAAAGAAAAAATACGTGTCGATTATTTTTCGATATTTTAACTAAATAAGCAAAAAAATATTATACATTTCAAAAAGTTGCCAACCCTATTGAATAACATTCTAGCATCTTAATTTATAATTAGAAATTAAATTTTTTTTTGCCCAACCATTATATTGAAAAGGTTTATTGTCGATTTTTTTTTTTATAAAAATTACCTTCATAAAATTTTGTTGTTTCAATCCTAGCGAAAGAAATAAAATCTTAAAATAAGGGGAAGTCAGGCGAGGGTCCAATGGTAGTTAGTTAAAATTAAAAAAAAAAAAAAATTGAGGGGATCAATTCAAAAAAGGGCTCTGTAGCAGGGTAGCGACATTGAAAATCTACATTTTTAAAAAAATTGCATCAAAATCGGCCGAGAAAAACGCAGAACGGTAATTTGGTATTTTTTTTCGTCGGCCGCATCAGCCGTGACAGCAGACGCCACTGCTGCTACAGTGCGTTGCTGTGCGTGAGACCGCGCGTACGAAATTCTAACCAACAAATTTCTAATCATGCAATCAAAAAGTAACAAATTTGTTGTAACCCACGTTTTTGTTGTATTTATGTTTTTATAAGTTATTTCAAACAGTTGCAAAGTGATCAGAGCCAAGAGCTTAGAATCTTCAAAGCTGGTAGGACAAGATTTCAATAATCCTTAATCAGGTTTGAAATGTATGAACTAACAAGGAGAGGTCACACCCTCCGGGTCACCGAACTTGACGAAACTTTGGGGATCGTTTTCTTATACCAAAAGATGAAGAAATCTACCAATCATCCCATCTAATGGGCCTTTTATACCTAGTTCCTACATAGCTTATATCGTATTTTTAGCTCTTTTTGGGTTTTTTTGCGAATTTTCAAAAAATTCCTGTTCGTAGCCTATTGCACTTACAAAATTCTGCAACCCCGCATTTTTTTTGTTTTTTCATCTTCTTTTGAGAAAAAATATTTTTAAATCTAATTTTGAAGAAATAGTCCATGTAAAATTAAGGTAATCAAAAGCATTTTTTTACTGTTTTTTTGGTTTTATGAACTTAAACTGTACGTCGTCAGCCTTATCAAAATTATGTCTAAAAATATTTTTTCTAAAAAATTCATAAAAAAACAAAGAAAATGCGGGGTTGCAGAATTCTGTAAGTGCAATAGGCTTTGAGCAGGAATTTTTTGAAAATTCGCAAAAAAACCCAAAAAGAGCTAAAAATACGATATAAGCTATGTAGGAACTAGGTATAAAAGGCCCATTAGACGGGATGATTGGTAGATTTCTTCATCTTTTGGTATAAGAAAACGATCTCCAAAGTTTCGTCAAGATCGGTGACCCGGAGGGTGTGACCTCTCCTTGTAAGCCAGCCAATTACATACTTGAGGTGATAAACACTGATAAAGTTTTTTATTGACACAGTCTCTGAGGGTCAATTAGAGTCAAGATCTTAGAAACTTCAAAGCAAGTAACAAGTTTTAAACAATTTTTAGTCATTTTAGAAATTCTAAATTTTATAAATAGTTAAAAAATATTTTTTTTCTACTTTTTCAATTGATTTATTTATCAAGAATTCTTTTTTAGTTTTAAAATTTTATAACTATTGAATACTTATATTACTTCAATACTTATAACTATTGAAAACTTGTCTTACTCGCTTTGAAGATTCTAAACTTTTGATTCTTGTATATGACTTATAGAGACAAAATTAAACAGATCTTGAAAAAATTTAATCTGTTTCATTTTTATGAGCTACATGCAAAGTTTATTATTGTCATAAAATCTAAAGATTTTCTTGACTGACAATAAAGGTGTACTATGATTTTTTTTGTGCAAGGCAACCATGCCTTTGAACATTGACATTTGCTCTTGCTGGGAGACCTACAACTTACTTTACATTTAAACTGTTCCAAAGCGTCAAGTCAATTCATTTGATAAGATCTCATTAGTTCAAGAAAGTTCTGATTGCATGAGTGATTGCAGCTACTGTTTCAATTTTTAGTTATCAAGTAGGCTACAGTAAGTGGTCTCCCAGCAAGAACAAATGTCAATGTTCACAGGCATGGTTGACTTTACACAAAAACAATAATAGTTCAGCTTTATTGTCAGCCAAGTAAATCTTAAAGAATTTGTAGCAATAATAAACTTTGTGTGAGTGAAGCTTATAAAAATAAACCTGATTACAACTCTTTCAAGATTTGTTTAATTTTATGACTATGTCTTGTTGTTGTTGTTTTTTTTTTTTTTTTATGTACAGATATTGTTAAAACAACTATTTTATTGAAATATTACTTGTATTTGAAATTTTTATAAATCAAGAGACCTACTTTACATGAAGAAAATTATTGAAATTTTTACGTACTGAAGCAAAGAGTAAATATTGAAGAAATAATTGAAGAAACATGAATTGTTTATAATGCAACTGAAGAGTTTTATTTAAGAAGAAAATTTTTTCATAAAACTAGTGATTTTGCTAATTTTATTTTAGAAATAATGTATGATTCTTTTTTTCAATTGACACATTTTCAGCCTTGTATTGAGTGTAATGAATAAGTAATTTTGAGTTTCAGCTTATTTCATTATTTTGATTTTTCATCACATATATATTTGATTTTGCAAGATAATTTTTACTACGAATTTGATTTATTGAGGAGAGGTAGCTGAGGAGTAAGCCGTAAGGCAGTCATAAAGTTTTACAAACTTATAGGTTCGACGCGATTAGCCACGCACAGCAACAGCGGCAGACGACGACATGGCTGCCGCGATTTACGAAAAAAAATCTTCAACTGCAGTTCTGCGTTTTACTCAGTGAATTTTTAATCAATTTTCATGATTTTTTTTTTTTTAATTACAGCTTTTTAATTTCTCTACCCTGCTACAGAGCCCTTTTTTAAAAATATTTTCTTAATTAAAATCTATTCATCAAAAAAAGTCGCCTGACTTCCCCTTAACGGGTAGCACTGTCCAACTATAATTCTATCTCCTTCATTCCCACTAAGAACCAGATCCACAAAAGCGAGAAGAGAGATTTTTTGAAAAATAAGTAAATTAAGGGGAATTCAGGCAAGGGTCCAATGGTAGTTAGTTAAAATTAAAAAAAAAAAAAATTGAGGGGGTAAATTCAAAAAAGGGCTCTGTAGCAGGGTAGTGACATTAAAAAGCTACATTTTAAAAAAAACTGCATCAAAATTTGTTGAAAATTGGCCGAGAAAAACGCAGAACGGTAATTTGGTATTTTTTTTCGTCGGCCGCATCAGCCGTGACAGCAGACGCCACTGCTGCTACAGTGCGTTGCTGTGCGTGAGACCGCGCGTACGTAATTCTAACCAACAAATTTCTAATCATGCAATCAAAAAGTAACAAATTTGTTGTAACCCACGTTTTTGTTGTATTTATGTTTTTATAAGCAATTTCAAACAGTTGCAAAGTGAGAGCCAAGAGCTTAGAATCTTCAAAGCTGGTAGGACAAGATTTCAATAATCCTTAGTCAGGTTTGAAATGTATGAACTAAGCCAGCCAATTACATACTTGAGGTGATAAACACTGATTAAGTTTTCTATTGACACAGTCTCTGAGGGTATATTAGAGTCAAGATCTTAGAAACTTCAAAGCAAGTAACAAGTTTTAAACAATTTTTAGTCATTTTAGAAATTCTAAATTTTATAAATAAGGTACCTGTACCTAATATGGCCCCCCTAAGCGAGAATCGACGTTGTGGTCAATCGGATCAATATTTTCTGACGAGTAAGGTCTCATTTTAAAGCTTAATTCAAGAGCTTTAAAATGAGACATTACACGTTCGATTTTGATCAATGAGCTTCAAATGCCAGAGGATTTACCAAAACACGGTTTTTTAAGACACCTAAAATTTGTGTCTTAATATGGCCCCCCTTGAAGTAATTAATTAATAGCAATTTGTTCCTACTTTTTAAATCAATCAGGATATAAGATTTTAAAAACTTCAAAATTGTTATTATTGAAAAAATGATTTATTTAAAAATTGAGCCTTTTTTACAATGTTTTTGAAAGCTTTGCAACCAGTAGAAAAATTTCAACTTTAAATTTTGATCAAAGTTTTTTTTTTGAGCTAGAATGCTTTTTTAGTTATAAAATGAAAAAAAGCTTTGAAACAATTAAATTTATTTTTATTAAATAACATTAGGATAGGATTTTCTAAAAAGTACACATGAAACTAAGGACTCTTAATATCGGTATTTCTACTAATTCGTGGGGGGCCATATTAGGTACACTGCATAATAAAAAGTTATTTAAGAATAAAACCTGTTAGAAAACGAGTTGAACAAAAACTAAGGTCGCGTTTTAAAGCTGAAACAATAACGAATCGAAGCTTTTTATTCAAATTTTGATAAGGTGCGTCTAAATATTTTGGCAGACCACTTAATTACTACGTAAAATAATAACGGAGGTATACGAAACGAGTTTTAGCTATTAGGCTTGCGCAAAAATAATTTTAAAATGGTCTAAACAACTGAAGACTTCATACTTCAGTGTTTTTGACTTCTTTCTACCTTGCAGAGATGCCGCATACCTAGCATATTCAAAATAACAGGGGGGGCCATATTAGGCACAGGGCCATATTAGGCACACTTACCTTAGTTTAAAAATATTTTTTTTCTACTTTTTCAATTGATTTATTTATCAAGAATTCTTTTTTAGTTTTAAAATTTTATAACTATTGAATACTTGTTTTACTTCAATACTTATAACATAACTATTGAAAACTTGTCTTACTCGCTTGAAGATTTTAATCTTTTGACTCTTAGCACAGAGACTAAATTAAACAGATCTTGAAAGGTTTATAATTAAATTTATTTTTAAGAACTCCAATCGCACAAAGTTTATTATTGCCATAAAATCTTTAAAATTTACTCGGCTGACAGAAAAGGTAAAATATAATTTTTTTTGGTGTAAAGTGAACCATGCCTGTGAACATCATTTGCTTTTGCTGGGAGACCTAAGACTTACTTTATCCTACTTGATAACTAAAAATTGAAAAAGTAGCTGCAGTTAAAACTCTCTTGAACGACTGAAATTTTATCAAATGAATTGACTTCAAACTTTGGAAAAGTTCAGATGTCAATGACCATGGGCATAGTTTGGTTGTCATTATATTACACTTGCCTCCAAAGGTAATTGCATTGATAGTCAGCCAAGTTAATCTTAAAAAAAGTTGTAAAAAACTTTGTAGCTGTTAGTAGAGCTTAACGAAATAAACCCAATCACATCTTATTCTAAATTTGTTTAATTTTGTCTCTGTGGTTATATGAGATTCAAGGACTTCAAAGCGAGAGGGACAAGTTGTCAATAATTTTTGGTAGTTTTTGAAATTTGTTGACCCTAAGCCGTTACATTAGAGGTGATAAAGTTTGTCATTAACATAGTCACTGAGGGTATGTTAAACTCAAGACGTTAAAATTTTTAAAGCAAGACAAGTTTTCAATAGCTTTTATACATTTTTGAAAATTTAAATTTTACAAATGATGAAAAAATATTAGCTTTATACTTTTTTTAGTTAATTTATCTTCAAGAATCGTTTATGGTTTTAAACATGACTTATAACTATTGAAAACTTGTCTTACTCGCTTTGAAGATTCGAAAATTTTGATTCTTGTATATGACTTATAGAGAAAAAATTAAACAGATCTTGAAAAAATTTAATCTGGTTCATTTTTATGAGCTACATACAAAGTTTATTATTGTCATAAAATCTCAAGATTTTCTTGGCTGACAATAAAGGTGTACTATGATTTTTTTGGTGCAAGGTAACCATGCCTGTGAGCATTGACATTTGCTCTTGCTGGGAAACCTACAACTTACTTTACATTTAAACTGTTCCAAAGCGTCAAGTCAATTCATTTGATAAAATCTCATTAGTTCAAGAAAGTTCTGATTGCATGAGTGATTGCAGCTACTGTTCCAATTTTTAGTTATCAAGTAGGTAAGTGGTCTCCCAGCAAGAGCGAATGTCAATGTTCACAGTCATGGTTGACTTTACACAAAAACAATCATAGTTCAGCTTTATTGTCAGCCAAGTAAATCTTAAAGAATTTGTAGCAATAATAAACTTTGTGTGAGTGAAGCTTATAAAAATAAATCTGATTACAACTCTTTCAAGATTTGTTTAATTTTATAATTTTTTTTTTTTTTTTTTTTTTATACAGATATTGATAAAACAACTATTTTATTGAAATATTACTTGTATTTGAAATTTTTATAATTCAAGAGACCTACTTTACATGAAGAAAATTATTGAAATTTTTACGTACTGAAGAAAATCAAGAGTAAATATTGAAGAAATAATTGAAGAAACATGAATTGTTTATAATGCAACTGAAGAGTTTTATTTAAGAAGAAAATTTTTTCATAAAATTAGTGATTTTGCTGTATGATTCTTTTTTTCAATTGACACATGTTCAGCCTTGTATTGAGTGTAATGAATAAGTAATTTTGAGTTTCAGCTTATTTCATTATTTTGATTTTTCATCACATATATATTTGATTTTGCAAGATAATTTTTACTACGAATTTGATTTATTGAGGAGAGGTAGCTGAGGAGTAAGCCGTAAGGCAGTCATAAAGTTTTACAAACTTATAGGTTAGACGCGCATAGCCACGCACAGCAACAGCGGCAGACGACGACATGGCTGCCGCGATTGACGAAAAAAATCTTCAACTGCCGTTCTGCGTTTTACTCAGTGAATTTTTAATTAATTTTCATGATTTTTTTTTTTTTAATTACAGCTTTTTAATTTCTCTACCCTGCTACAGAGCCCTTTTTTAAAAATATGTTCTTAATTAATATTTATTCATCAAACAAACCCGCCTGACTTCCCCTTAAGCAAATTAAATAATTCCCTAACCCCCCAAGAATTAAAAAATGAGAAAGAAAAAAATTTGGATCACCCCAGCCAGAAATTGAACCTGGATCTCCTACTTTCGAGGTCAGTGCGTTAACCATTACGCTACCAGGGATAGCCGATTCATCACCGATTGGGCCTATTTATTTCTTTTCTCAAATTTTAACTTTTTATTTTTATTTTTAAAGACGTATTATTCCCAACGTCAATTAATATTATTATCATGACTCTACCGACATTTACACATTAAAATCGAATAAATGAATTTAACGGGTATCACTGTCCAACTATAATTCTATCTCCTTCATTCCCACTAAGAACCAGATAAGAGGCTTCACAAAAGCGAGACAGAGATTTTTTGAAAAATAAGTAAATTAAGCAAATTAAATAATTCAATGGACAGTGATACCCGTTAAATTTATTTATTCGATTTTAATATGTAACTGTCAGTAGAGTCATGATAATAATATTTATTGACGTTGGGAACAATTCGTCTTTGAAAATAAAAATAAAAAGTTAAAATTTGAGAAAAGAAATAAATAGAGTCCCAGTCGGCGATGAATCGGCGATCTCCGGTAGCGTAATAGTTAACGCACTGACCGTGAAAGTAGGAGATCCAGGTTCAATTCCTGGCTGGGGTGATCCGAATTTTTTTCTTTCTCATTTTTTAATTCTTGGGGGGTTAGGGAATTATTTAATTTGCTTAATTTACTTATTTTTCAAAAATTCTCTCTTCTCGCTTTTGTGAAGCCTCCTATCTGGTTCTTACTGGGAATGAAGGGGATAGAATTATAGTTGGACAGTGATACCCGTTAAATTCATTTATTCGATTTTAATATGTAACTGTCGGTAGGGTCATGATAATAATAGTTTTTATAATTACCAAAATATAAGATTAATATCAATAACAATATCATGATATTTTTTTTTTTAATAATAGAAACCGAACGAAAGAAATGAAATCGAATGCAAAAAACGTCAAGTTTTGCGTAAAGTATTTCTTTGTTAGTATCGTTATTTTCATAAGAAACTTTTTAATCGAATAAATTTATAAATGAAGGAAAAATTTAATTTCTAATTATAAATTGAGATGCTAGAATGTTATTCAATTAAATAATTGACGAAAATTCAATAATAATCGAAAATTTATTCGCTAAACAAAGCTTATAATTATTGGTTTTTCAATTAGAAATAGATTTTGAAATAAATTTAAAAAGTTTTTTGTGTACCTCCGTTTACAACCCCTCTTTCGATGAAGATCTTTCTAAAAATTCGGAATAATTTAAAAGATTCATAATGAAAATTAATCTACGCGCTAACAGCTTTCTAATCATCACATAATTATTGATGAATAATTTTTTTTATTTCTTTAAAATTCGTTTAAAAGGTGTACATATGTTTCACTGGTCATAATGACCTTAAACACTTTAAAAAATACCAGGTATGCAAAAACCTATATAGAAATTAGGGGGTGTCGTAAGCAAGTTAGAGCGTGCGGACAACCTCCTTGTTGCATGAATTTTCGATATTGCATATTCGATATCATTTTTAGATATTTTCATAATTTTTATTAATCTCAGCAAAGAAAATAAAGCAAGCATTTTTTGATTTCTAAAAATGAATGAAATCGAAAGTAAAATTTGAAAAACATTTGTGTGCATTTTGAAAAAAAATTTTCCCAACAATAAAGTTAAAAGATCTCAGAGATTTTCCTTTGAGTTGAGATTTGCTATCTAAATTTTAATACTGGAAAAACTTGACTCGATTCATTGATTAAAAAGTTGTACTTTTGTTTGATAAAACAAAAATCTACAGCTAACTAGTTAAAATTTTTAATTTCAGCCATCACGCTCATCCACTCTAGTTTCATTCTTGCAACCTTTCAGTAATACACTTTGGATATTAGTAATGATTTCAGTTCACGTTGTTGCTTTAGTATTGTATCTTTTGGATCGATTCTCTCCTTTTGGGAGATATAAATTAGCAAATTTAGATGGAACAGAAGAAGATGCTTTGAACTTATCCAGCGCCATATGGTTTGCTTGGGGAGTTTTATTGAATAGCGGTATTGGAGAAGGTAATGATATTTTATTTTGTGAAGTTGTTAAGCTTATTATGTTTGAATTCAAAAAAATCTGAGATAAAATTTTGATGTTAAAAAATGGCCACAGCCGTTTGAATTTAGCGCCAAAAATAATTTTCAAAAAAATGGCTTAACTACGTTTTTAAGCACGACCGGCCCTGAAGTGGTTGGGAGAGCCTTATATTTTCGGGAGAAAAAAAAGTGTTCAAATCGAATCTAGATAACGAAAAAATTGTTTCTGCTATGTTTTAAAGCCATTATGGGTGATTTTTCGCATGTCCTACTTTCGCTTTTTACGCATTTACTGGAAACTACAAAATTGTACTAAGATTTTCTCGCAAACCAATGAACTAATTTACACGGAGTGAACGGAAAAAGGTTTGTTTTTGCGTTCCATAATGATGACTCTATTTCCAGCATGATCGGATCATACTGGAACGATTGACACATACCAAATGATTTACAATGTTTGTAAATGCTGATTTTAATGGAACTACAAAATTGTACCAAGGTTTTTTCGCAAACCACTGAACCAATTTACACTGTTCTAGAGGAAAAGGTTCGTTTTCGCGTCCTATTACGATAGTTCTATTTCCAACTAAGAGTCGTTTTCTTTCTTTACCCAGCCCGATATTTTATTCCTTTTGGCCCGTTTTAGACGGACCGAATGACGTTCCACGCCATTATTTTAATATTTCGCCGTCACACTATTAAAAACATACTTTTATTTGATAAGCTTAATTTCAATAAAGTTATTTTAGATATTTTTTTGAAAAAATTAATAATGTTTAGTAAGTGGACTGTATTCTGATTGTGCCGTTTAGTTTTAAGCGCGTTCGCGAGGGAATGGAGCATGAGTTTAGGTTTTCAGTATAAAAACACGCGATTTTTTGTTATAATGTAAATCCGTGATTAACTTTTAAAAGGAATTTATATCAAAAGAGTGGAGGAGAGAAGACTCGCCGTTTCAGCCGGGAGCCTCTTTACCTCCGGTAATCGTCTCAGCTTTTTATTGAATTTTTCTCCAGCAATCGGGCTGTGTCTCGATCTTGGGGACTGGTGAGAAACGACTGACTGCACAAACGGGAGCCTGGTTGGCTTAGTATCTCGCAGGGGCTCGACTGATCAGTGCTGTGCTTTGCTGGCGTAGAATTTTTAATATTCCGCCCTCCTTAATTGGTACGGAGCAACGATTAATTTTGTAATCTGTAACAATTAAAAAGAACAAAGAAAATTAATGAAGTTTTATAATGTACAATGTAAAAGTTACGTTGCTGCTTGGAGCAGAACTATTCCGGAAAGTGGCGCCTGCAAGTAAGTAGCTGGCAACGATTCCTTTTCAGCGGGGGTGAGGAGCACCAACTTGATCGAAGGTCTTCGGTACTGTGATTTCGATGTCCTGAGATCACAGACTCTGTTTATGCTCTACTGGTCTGGGTAGATAGAAATCACGCGAGCCAGAGACTAGTGCCCTGGAGGCGTGTTGTACTGGCATATGAAGACTATGTCGCCTTTCTGGAAGGGGCAACTACTTTGTTTCACTTGCTGCGTGGTTGAACTGAGGTGAGATACTCCTTTCTCCATCGTGATCATGAGTGTTGTAGCTTTTGGGACACCAAATGCCATCGACGATCAGCAGGCAAATTTTTTTCAGTGTAATCAGATTCTGGAATCATTTATGATTTTCACATTATTAAAAAGTGCGACGGAGTTGGAAAATCATTTTCAGATACGTCGTCCATGAGTGGTATCAGTGGTCAAGAGTTCAAACATGCTATACGACTCAACAAAGTCGCCATTTCAGAGAAGGTTAGAACGGATTTTCCTGCGACACTACAGATGTGGTGCTTGGTGGGTTTGACACCCGATTCCCAGATCCCACCTAAGTGTGGCGCACCTGGGAGGTTCCATCTCCATTTGGTGCCCTGTTGGGCTAGATATGGACAGACTTCTTCATGTGAGTTGAACTCTTGAGATACATACGACGAATCTTGGCACCGGCTCCGATGAAATCAGAGCCTTGGACATTTAGCAATTCAATGCAGTAACCCTACCTTGAGATGAATCGGTGAAAAGCCGCAATGAAAGAGTCTGATGTGTAGTCTTCTACGAATTCCGGGTGGACACAAGAGGCAAACATTTGAAATGGGCTGGTGAAGTCAACACCGGTTCGAAAGAAAGGTGGTGCTGGACAAGTTCTGACGAGGGGCATCTATCAATTGATGTTGAGGTTCGGCCGCTACTTTACATGCACACCTTACATGTATTGATAACATTCCTGATCGCTTAACGACCGTTCATCAGCCAGTATTCCGTTCAAAGAGTGGCCAGACAGAGCCGAGTTAGTAGGTAAAACAGAGCGGGTACTGCCCTCGGCGGGCACTGCGCACTACGGATTCTACGCACTCTGACGCACGAGCGCTCCACAGTTACAGCACTCGATGGTTACTGCGCTCTCTCGAGCTCCTCGTTCCCTTACTAACAAGGAGATGGATTGTCCTTTGGGACCTGGATTTTCATGAAACTTTGCACAAAGCTTTTATTTATCATAAAAATAAGCCCTTCAGTGTTTTTTTCCAGAATGGTCCTTTTTTCACTTACTTCCCATATAACCCTGTGTTAAAAAGTAGGCTGTTTCCAATAAAAAGCCGTTTTTGGCCTCGTTTTCAAAAAATTCCTACTTGGACCGTATACGCCAGTGATCAACCTACTGTTGGCTGTTTTTACGAGGAAGAAATGATGAAAACCGATTGTCCTGATATTTATTTGATTGAAAAAGTTCTTAAAAGAAAAAATGATATGGTTTATGTAAATTGGCATGGTATAAATCAGAAAACTTGGATACATAAAAATGATTTGTTAAAATAAAAAGATTTGTAGCTTTTAGGTTAACATAAATTTTTATTCTTAAAACATACATATGTTTTACATTTTGTCATCCGTAAATTCAATTTTACCATCACCTAGATAGATTAAAAACAGTTTTGAGCTTTTAACAGTTTTCATATCTTGCAGGAGCTTTGGTTCTTGCTCGAAAAGGGTCTGAAATCTGTACGGAATAAAAACTTAAAACTCTTTATCCAGCGATACGACCACTTTAGGACCAAATTTTGTTTTTACTTCTCAAAAAGAGGTCACTTTGTACTGCGTTGAAACGGTTAAGTCCGTTAACTTTTTCTTGGGTAAAAAAGTCATTTCAGCAACGAGATTTGCACGAGAGAAATCCATTTTTTTCTGTCACAAAAAATTCAAACTTTATCAAAAATCACTGCGTACTATTCGATAGATGATTATTAAATACATAATTATCAAACTATTCGATTGATGATTATGAAATTTTTTAAATACATTCTTTGATATGAAATGGCTTATTTTTAAAGTTGATACTACGGGTATCTTATAGGCAACGTCTCTTCGGAGGAGGTTGTATCTGTCGAGGTCTATGATGAGAATGGGATCCGAGTCTGGAGACTCCTGCTTAAATACGTTATTTTGGGCTTGCCCCATCCTTTCGAAAATTATTCGTAATTCGCCTTCTCCTTCCACTTGATCGATCTGGATGTCAGCCTGTTGAGAGAACATTTCTACCTCTGAAAACATGTCAATGTCGCTGTCTTCTTTTTGCAAAGCGCAGCCATTTTCTTCTTCCAAAGCATTTTCAATTTCCGGAATCATGTGATATCCCCATGCAAGCGTGTGAGCTTTTTTACTCAAATTATGCCCCTTGTCGTCCATTGGACAAATAGACGTCTTTTCTTCTCTCTCGGTTCGAACAATATGATGCCTCGATCTTATAGTATTTTGAACGACTCTTTTTGCGTTTCGTTAAAAAGACAGAACTCGTAATCCTCCAAAAGTATTGGCTTTTTTACGACGCCATGTTTTACACCTTTTGCCTTCTTTAAAGGCTCTTGACCATGTATTTTCAGACTGTATAACTTTGCGCAAAGCCCGACATAAGTTTTAATCAGTGCACCTAAGAGAAAAAAGTATTTGAAGAGAAAAAGAATTTAATTAATGTTTTTCTTTTATACCTTTTAGTTCATCTTTTAATAGTCCAAGCTCTTTTTTATTGACTCTTGGTAAACCAAACACGTTATCCTCCGGGTAGTCGTACGTATCAAATTTGTCTAGATTTTGTTTCATAAATTCATAAAAGTTCAGTCCTCGGATGTGATATATAAATGAATCAGTATCAGAGTACATCATGGTAACCAGTTGACCTAATTTCTTTTCAATGAATGAATAATTAAATTCATACATTATCGTTTTAGAAATTCCAAGGATCGACAGACCCACATAGATAGGTTTTTTTATCGTTACTTCGGTTGGAGCGAGTTGAATTGCTACTAGATTTTCATCTATTACGCTGTGGAAGTTTGGTCTAGCAATAAGAGCCATTGCACTATATCTCCCGGTCCACTTGTGACACTGTTAAACGCACGGTCTGTTTCTCGAATTTTCTAACGATTTACCTAGAAAATTTTTTTTGTCTAAAATTTTTACTATATAAGACAATTAAAACATAAAATTCTTACCGAAACAGGTTGACAAGCAGCTTATAAAAATTTTTTTCCAACTCGTTTTTTGCATTTTTTTCTTTTTTCATTATTATACAGAACGTAATCTCTCATCCAGGGCTTTTGTTTGAATTTTAAAGCTCGATGTACCTCTTTAAAACCAATTCATTTCGCAAGGCTTTCTTTAATACAGTGTAATGAAGGACGTAGCGGTGTTCATCGTAAAAAGTAGTCATGAGTTTTTTTTGTTTTGATCCCCCCGGTGGCACACATAATTCAGGTAAAAACGGTAAATCATTGTGTTTATCGTGAAGCTTTTCCGGGTATGTCATTGAAACTTCCAAAAACATACCCTCTTGGGAATCATCGTGTAAATTGTAAAGCTGTAGATCATTTACATCCTCTATCCATACGAATCCACCGTAGGGAAGCGTAGACGTCATAACACATCCTGTTGAAGAAATTTATAATTATACTAGGGGGGGTACCCCCCTGCTCGCTCCGCTCGCCAACCCCCTAATTATAATTGATGACTATAAAAATTAATCGAAACAATACGTAAGCTCTATGTTTGGTAAAATAATAAAAAGACTTAAGTGCTTAAAACCAATAAAAATTAGACACGAGAGTTCAGTTTGAACTTTACTTACTCATCATAATCTTATAAAATTATGTTACTAAAAGATTCATAACCCTACCAACCCTACTTGTCAAGGTGGGCAGTTTAAGCTGGAGATCTAAGATGAGTCAGGTCCAAAATGAATAAGGTGAGTAGGGTTTGTTGGTAGAGTGAGTGAGAGATGAGTTGGGGATTAAGTGCGGTATTTGAAGTAAGTGAAATTAGTAAGGTCTGTAATGTGGCTGAGATTAAAATATTTTAGGTGGTTAAAGATGAAAAATCAAGTAATTAGCACCTACTCGAGTAATTAGCGAAATAATAAGAAAATCACGATTATTTTCAAATTTTGCAATCTCGTATAAGCAAGCCTCGATTTTCAGTCATAATACCCCTAGTGCTTCAAAATTGTCGATAATTTTCCGACTGTGTTTTGCGGGGCAAATTTGACAAAAAATCACTCGCGCTTCGCGCTCGTGATTTTTAACCTGTCAAACTTGCCCCCCTCGTTGCTGTGCAAAAAAACTGGAGGAAAATTATCTAAAATTTTGAAGCACGAAGGGTTATTCGGCTGGATTATACAAAATTTTTTTACAGATTCTTCTTGAGATGAACTTACTTCCTGCATAGTACCAGCTCGCAAAATTGCGTTTAAGCCGATTTATGATTTTGTGGGGAAAGGGCTGAATTTAAAATGATAAGCGGCTTTGTTCAGCACCCTCTCATGACAACAAAAAGGATTTAATAAAAATTTCAATGACCTAAAATGACATAATTAGAAAGCTGCTGAGCTCAAGACCTTTTTAATGATATATGATTTTATATGAAAATTCTAATTAGAGCCAAAGTTATAATTTTAATATCTGATCTACCAGCCCACAACCACCTTACCTACACTCTACCCTCCGCACAGAATCGCCTTATCTAACCCGATTTACTATTCTCACCCATATTAAGAACCCTACTAACTATACTTACTTTTTTATCTTCAACTACCTGATCTCATACAATCTTAGCTACATTACTGACCTCACTAATTTGATTTACTTCAAATACCGTATTTTATCCCCCAAACTTATCTCACCCAATCTACGAACAAATCTTATTCACTTTATTCATCAACTCAGTCACTAACTTTAAAGTTTTGTTGAAGTACTTTAAATTTTGAAAAAGCTCTATTAACATTTTTAAGTGCAATAACAAACCCTTCCCACCTCATCTTCCCTTCCACGCTCCTCCCCATAAACTCTGCCTAACCAACCTCATCTACCTTACCAACCTGTACTATTTTTCCTGTTTTTTCACATGTAGCTTCAATATTATGTTCATATAAATTTGTTATTTTCAATCTAGTTCCATTGCATACACCATCTTTTTTACTTAGATTTCTAATTAACATTACCACTGCATTTTTTTTTAAATTTTAGTTCATGGGTAGAAAGCCCGTCATTTACTGAATTTAAGTATTCAATTGGATAATCTAAACATATATTTGAACCAGTTTGATCTACTCCCTTATGAATGGCTTTGTCTATACTATAATATGTTTTACTTGGTCCATTTAATATGTTTAATACTTTTCTGTTTAACATTGCAACATTTTCATTTTTTGAAGCTAAAATAACTTTGTTTAAATTATTATTTTCATTTATACCTCCAAAAATTGAATAACAAACATCTTTACTTTTCCATTTCATAGGTATTTTAAAATTTTCAATTTCTCCTATTTTTAGTAATAATTTAGAAAAATTTTTATCTTTACTTCTCATATTTTCAGTGAGTTTAAGAATTTTGAAATTTTTCCACAATTAACTGTATTTAATCGTATCTTCTACAATAATTTTTTCATTGCCTCTTTTGACTACAGGAAGGATTTGTTTAAAATCGTCACCTAAAATTATTAATTTTCCTACAAAAGGAAAAACTGTTTTACCTGTACCACCTGCCCATCTTTTAAGTACATATTATTTTTGTTTTTTGTTATTGTATTAAATATATTTTTTTGATCATTATTAAATTTTTCAAACATTTTTTCATACTCTTCTTTTCAGTTTATTTTGCAGTCATAATTTTCAGAAATATTAGAAATATTTTCTAAGCATGGTTCTGGTAAACCAAAACATTTATAACTTAAATTAGAATCTTCGCTAGATAGAAATTTGATTATTTCATTCAAACCTCTATCTTCTGCATTATCTTTGAAATCTTTTATAAAATGTAATTTATATTTATTCCAAATTAAATGACCAAGAATTTTTTCAGACAATAAAAATAATCCGAAAAATTCGTGTAATTTTTTCGGAGTTAAATAGTTTATAGATTCTTCAAAAATGGCATATACATTTTTATCATTTACTATTAGACCCATTTAAATAGCTCCTTCTCTATATGTTTATAAATAATTTTATTATGAGTTCTTAAGTATTCGTGAGAAGTACCACCTTTTACTTTATCTGATATTAATTTTAAGTGAAAACTCTGAATTTTTAGAAGAAACAACGTTTATTCTACCTATCGATTCCCGCTGCCGGCACCTCTGAAAAAAAAAAAAAAAAATTTTCATGTGCCTATTACCGCGGTTCTGAATGGGGGACCACGGCTCGGTCGGAGACCTATAAACGCTCTCTCGATTGAAGCGTGATCCCCACAGAGGCCGGAAGATGGGAGTTCGATGTAAAGTAACGTACCACAGGGACAGGCGACTGATACCAACGGGCGTTCATTCATCGAAACTCTGTACTTACGGCCTCGGTCATCCAGGTATAGGTTTTTTCCCTACGATGTGGGTTTTTACTATACCCATAGCACGCTTAGCATTGCACCTACCGGCTTCCGTGCTATGTAAAGGAGACTGGGATTATAGGGGGGAAGAGGTCCTTTCTGGAGCAAAAATTAAAAGGCTCTAGAAGCATGGCCACTTAACCGGGGGGATAGGGATACAATGGCGAAAGCTCAGTGTCCCTGAGACGAAAGGCGCACCCCGGTCAACTTTCATTACCAATAACCAATAACCAATATTCTACCTATAGTTTGAAATTTTTTTTAATTTTTCTATCTAACAAAAGTTTTATCATCTAGAAATCTATAGTAATTTGGTATATTGGCATTTTTAATATTTCTAACAGATCAATTTTATTTAATTCAAACCAAGTTGCTAAAGTTGTTTTCCAATTTTTTAACTATTTAATTTTTTAACTATATTATGTTTTGTTGATTTTCTGTATGAATTTCTAAACGTTGTTCTGAATGACTACATTTACACAATTCAAATCTTCCTATACACCAAGCTGCTTCTATTGAAAATATTACATGAGAATCTAAAAAGCACCGTTTCGAGAAAAGGAGGACTCAACTTTCCCATCGTAGACTCAAGTTTGAGGACTCATAAGTATCTTTTTTATGTGTCTTTTGACCGTGTTTTTATTGATTTTCAATTTTGAGGACTCAACTTTGAGAATCATAAAAAAAACCAGATTATAATATAAAAAAAATTCAAGTTGCTACATAATGGAAATTGGAATAAAATCAGAATTAGATTTTTATTCCTTTAAAAAAATTTTAATAATTCTTATACAGAAGTACATTTCATTTTAGAATTTAATAATTTTTTCTTTTAATTGAAAAGTAACAATCAAATTTATTAACTTTAGTAAATTTAAGCATAAACTTATATTAATATAATTTTTTTAAATAATTTTTTTTAAACAAATTTATTGTTATAAAAATTATAAAGAATTTTAATGGTAACATTTTATATTTTAAAACAACGAAAAGGAGGACTCAGTTTTGGGGACTCAGTTTTCACGACGCAGAGCAAGTTTTGCGGACTCAGTTTTGCGGAGCAAAAAAAGTCAAAATTTAACTGTCTTTTGACCGTGTTTTCAAGATTTTCGTCACAACAATGACCAAGTTTTGCGGACTCAGTTTTGCGGAGCAAAAAAAAAAAAGGGATTATAATATAGGGAGATATTTGACATAAAAAAATGTGTAAACTGAATGATAAAGGTTGTTACATTCCTGGTACAGCAAAAAGCTCTCTTCTTTTTCAGGATCATAGTCGTCTAAATACCTGTCATTCGCCTCTGCATATCGGTGAGAAGCTTGCGATAAACCTCTTTTTATTTCTTTTTCAACAAAATAAGCATGTCAATATCGGTTAAAAGGTTGAGCTCGAGATCTGGACTATTTTCATTTTTCTTATATTTCAATAATGCTTACCAAGTCAAGGAAGGAGTGGAAACAAAATAAGCAGGGTCGAGTTCCATACTCTGATAGCTTTCCATACTCATCGATCTGACGCATTGAAAGATCTGAGTCAAAAGCATCACGTCCACTTTCAACTCTGAATCTCCTTGGGTTTCACATTCAAAAGTTTCCTTTTATATAGGATTCATATCTGGATAGCGAATTATCGTAGCTGCATGTAAGTAAAAAGCAATGCTGTGAGCTTGATCTTGTTGAAAAGCTTTTCCCTCGTAAACGGGAAGTAATAGGGACTCTATATCGGCGTACAATATGAAGGAACATTGAAAATTTTAATTTGTTACTTCTTTTATCGGGTAAATTCACTTTACATTTATTCACAAGCTCACATTCGGCTTCATGAGAATCTAGTTTCTGTTGAGCTTTAAACCAATTCAAACATCGCGGGCACACGTAAACTTTTTTCTTACCCTTTGAAACTTGTACTAAAAGCAGTCTTGAAATTTCAATAATAAGAAGTATAGTCAGTACCAGTCTCTTCCTCCTGCTCCCCTTCTTTCATCTCTTGATCATCGACGTACGATCTTTGAATCAATAAAAGATTAACGTGTTTTTCTTATTTTTTTAGAAAAAAGGTGACAAGGGTTTATTTTAAAAGTTTCTTTACTCTTTTTCAACATGTATACGTTGACAGAAATCTTTTTCTGAGCTTTGAAGCGGGGCACGTCACAAAGTTTTACCGGAAATTCAATTCCTTCAAAATTAAGCTCATTTTCATATTGCTTATACTTACACGTTAGATTTGCATGATTTTTTTCTTTCAACCGGTTATAAAGCTGCTAGAATGGATCAGAAAAAGCATTTTTGATCGATGTTACGGATGTTAAGGCAAGCTTTCCTATTTTTAATTTTTTCAGGAAGATCGATGCAAGAGCTTGCGCGAAGTTGATTTAATTCTGCTATATTTATTGTCAACCGAAGAATAGATGACTAAGAAAAGCCACTTCCCCTTGACTCAAAATCATCCATTTCATTTCTTATACGATGTTATCTTCAAACCACTCATTCAGATTCGTACTAAATCGTCACGAATGAAATACTAAAAAATTTAGATTGAGGTTACGGTTCCTCATTTGATTTTTATAAAACAAATTCTGCAGCTAATTCTACATTGCATTTAATTAAAGGAAATTCGTTTGAGACTAATTTTATTTTCGATTAGAAAACTTTTTTCGCCTCTTCGAAAAAAGATTCAAGGGTGATGTGAGACAGGTTAGGAATTACTGCGGACCTTATCCTGTTTTCAAATGCAGAGTTCAAAAAATCCCAGCTCATGCCGGCTGTTGCTTGCACATCACCGATATTTTCAACGGGTAATGCAGCTTCGTCGATAATTTCTGCGGGTACAGCTTGCAAATCACCTCCAATTTTTAAATCGTGGTCTTAAATTTCCCACATCCAGCCTGCACCGTCAATTCCATCTTGCTGCGCGTCCACGACGTCAAGTATCTCTTCCTCCTGCACGTCTGCGAAGTGCTGCTGTTCGAGCGCCATTTTACTTACCTTATACGGCTGCCACACGAAGTCTTCTTCCTGACGATGTACGTTAACAACATATTGGTGTACGTCTATATCATGCGCGTCTGCAAGCTGCTGCGCTTTTTTTTCTTATCAAGCAAAGCAGTTTTTGTGTAATGTACAAATGTTGACAAAGACAAGTATTAATTTTTTGTTTTATAGATCTTAAAAATTTATTATTTTTAAGCTCGTTCTCCAATTGAGTTATGGCTGAAGAAACGATATTCAACCATCTTTGAAAGTCTTCAACCTCTGCTGTGTCTGAAAATTCTCGATGACTGCTCATGCATGCTTCACTGTTGATTCATGATAGTTGATATCCATTTTGAAAAAGAAAGATGAGCTCGGCTAGGAGAAGAATGATTCTTCGGCTTGAGCGCCGCCTGTTTTATACCTTTTTTTCCACCCCTTGTTGGGTAGGAGTGGGTGCATCATTGGTGAAAAAAAGTATATAATAAGCTCCAAATTTGACGATCGGCACATTCACCTTCAGTCCATCCGACCGTCAAGATTTCAAACACTCACGATGCAGTACGCTAAGGATTTCCAGACCTTCGTCAGGAGCTTGAACATTTTGGTGCCAAAAGAGCTCGCCATTGTTTCCATCAGAGCTGAAGATGAAAAACCAGTGACTGTACTTTTTAAGCCTGCAGTATCATACAAAAAAACTTTTGGCATCGGAGAAGAAAGTTAACGACTTTGCCAAAATCATCTGCATAAGATCGACTACAACAGCGGATCAACGCCTGCATTGGAACTGATTAAAGTTTTACGAGATAATCTGAAACATGCGAGTTGCATCTTCTTCAATGGCCATAAAAAAAAAGACTGCTCGACGAATTGTTGCCTGATAAGGGAACGTTCACAAACCACGTGGCCCAAATAGGGGGGGAGGGGGGCGATTAAAAGGCTACGAAAGGTTACGTGGGGGGTAGGGCTGTTGATTCAGAAAGGCACGTGGTTTTTAAAGTGGATGAATCGATGTTTTACTGTCGAACGTCAAAGTCAGCTATCCCCCAAGCTCTAAACCCCCAAGACCCTGGGTGCCCTAGTTAAATTATTCCAAAAATATGAGTGCATTTTAATTAACGAAATAAATAATTTTTTTTGTAACGATACCTAACTACGCTGAACTGGTGCAATTATATCATCAAGTTGTAAATCTGAAATTTTTAACTCCAAAATGGCATGGTTGATTAGGAAAACGCTATAAATTTTTACTTATTGGTGAACTCTTCGTTTGGTGAACTCAACAAATTTTTTTTTTTAACTATAAATTAAATGCTTCTAAGAAGCAGGCACATTTCGAGAAAAGTGTAAAAATTTTTGTTTGTTTATTGGTTATTTATTTTTTTTATTTTTTTTAATTTTTTTATTATTTTGTAATATTTCCAAGTGATGTATATAAAAGTACACCACAACCTTATTGTGGAACAAAAAAAAAACACTTTTTTATGATATTCAAATATAAAGTACGCTTCACTTATATAATTATTCCACTCGGTAACCAGAGTTTTGGAGGTTTAGAGCTTGGGAGATAGCTGATCAGTTTTTTTATTGAATCTGAGTTTCCAGGGTTATGGGAGATTCAGAGCTCAAGAGATAACTGATCAGTTTTTTCTTTGAACTTGAGCTCAATAAATAAACTGATCAGATATCCCCCACGTCTTGAACCTCCCAAACCCTGGGCGCCCGAGGTCAACGATAAGACTGATCAGTTATCCCCCAAGCTCTAAACCTCCCAAAACTCTGGTTAATAACTGATCAGTCTTTTCGTTGAACTTGACGCCCAGGGTTTTGGGGGTTCAAGACTTGGGGGATAGCTGATCAGATTATTCATTGATCTCTACGCCCAGTGTATAACTTAAAAAATAATGTCTTTAAAAAACTAATAGTATTCATATTTACAATTTGAAATCGTAAAAAAAACCACGTGACTTGGGGGGGGGGGTTCGAAAATTTGATACAAATACTACGTTGATCTTCATGGGAGGGAGGGCCCTTCACAATCGTCGAAAAAATGACCACGTGGTTTATGAACGTTCCCTAAGTAAGTTAATTTGATTGATTTTTGAAAATTTGCACACGTAATTTTTATTCAAAAACTTCTCTTTTTTTTCTTCAGAATAATTCGAGACCTCGAGGAGCAAGAGTTCAACGCGCCAGCGTTGAAGACTATGGTAGAGCAAGTCAACGTCCCATGCAGCAATCACACATCAGGCAAGAACATTTGTGCTTCGAGAAACGCTGCAGCCATTAAAAAATACGTGCTATTATCCCGTCATCAGCGTGCGGATGGTTTCACCGAAGACGGAGATGAAGTTGACTGGGTCGAAGAAAATGAATTTAAAAATAAAGAAATTCTTTACTCTATGTACACGTAAAATGTATTTTTATTATTAAAATTTTTTTCACTTAAAAATTATGATTAAGTTTTTTCCTTAAAAGTCATATATTTATACTTTACAAAATTAAAAGTTTTTAAAGTTTTTAAAATTATGAAATTAAAAGTTTAATCGTAAAAATTTCATACTAGTTAATTTTCAAAATATTTTGCTATCGAAAATCTAATTATTTATTTAATCGAGATTTATTTATTTATGAGCTCGAGAGAGCGCAGTAACCATTGAGCACTGTAACCGTGGAGCGCTTGTGTGTCAGAGTGCGCAGAATCCGTAGTGCTCGCCGAGCGCAGTACCCGCTCTGTTTACCTACTTGAGTTCCACCATAAAGGGTCAAAGCATGTGCATGTCTAATCAGGAGCTGACTAAAAAAACGTTCATCCGGTAAAATTGTTGGGTGCTTTTGGTTATAAGACAGCAATGATTGCTCCAAGCGACCACCTACCAGAAGAATATTGTTGACCAAAAAAGGACTCAGTTTTAACAAGGACAGAAAGACATACGTCTTTCTATCTTTTGAGATGGCCAATCTCGTCTGCCAGATAGGTTTGTTGGTAATGGTATGTCCAATAGAGCTTTGAGTTTTGTAACTTTCTTGAGGACAAGTATTCCGAGTCTACGTCCATGACGATTAAAAAACTGTGAAACATAAAACTATTATCTACATTGTTTCTCGCAGTGACCTTACGAGATAACACGCAACTGTTACCCTGGGTAAAGTTGAAGGATGAGTATTTGTAGTCTAAGGACCACATTTGTTTCTCTGGAATGATGAGACAGACAGTGGTGTAAGTAAACAAACCTATCTTTTGAGCTTTTTCTTCGAGGGGTCTACGTTCCCGAAGTTGGTCGGTAACAGTGGTCCTCGGTTCAAGGGATTTAATGAGCCATGAAAGGGCCACGCCACCATAATGGAGAGTGGATAGCAACTTGGGACTTCTGAAACGTCAGCAGGGTTGTCTGATTACTTGAGATGATACCAATAGGATTTTGGCCTGAGACCGAGTATGGCAGAACACTTAATGGCGACAAATGTTTGATATCTCGAAAGATGACTTCTCAACCAAAAAAGTACATTTTTGGAGTCTGACCAGAGGTGAATTGCTTCAATCTTCCAGCTTTGGAACGCTCGATTTTTTCAAAGGCGCTACTGTTGGCAAACGTTTTTGGCAATCTGCAGCAAGCAACTTACTTAGCCTTGATTAATCAACCGTAGATAGAAGACTGCCGAACATGCTCCTTCCCAGGCATCGGAAAAGCCATGGACTTCGCAGAATTGGGAGCAATGTACATGGGTATTGAAAAAGAATTAATGTTAGTTATCTTGGAAGTCCAACTATCCCATTGGCTCGTGTAGTCTGGGGGCAATGGATCATCCTAACCACACTTTAGTAGCCAAAGGGATTACATAAAAGTCTTAGTGGACACTGTGACCAGGGCTAATCAGCCCATTGGGTCGAAAATCCGCGGTAGACAGGATAAAATTGCACGTTTATTCAAGGGACCCTGAATTGGCGTATAGTTTAATTCAAAGGTAAATGTGTCACCTTGAGTCTGAGTACAGCAAAAAAGGAAGAGGCCTCAAAGATCTGTGCAAGATCAGATGTCCCTTCGGTAGGTGCGCCAAAATTCTAGGATCATTTAAGAGCGATTTCTTAAGTTCAAAACCACCTTCCTTCATAAGGCTGATTAGTTGCCTTTGCTTTCCTCAATATGGTGTGACGAGAGAGCATCGACCATATATATTTCGTACATGAGAATCAAGACAGCTAAGGTGAAGATCAAAGCTAATTCTTGAGGTGTACGAGAAACTAGAAAGGATAAACAAGCTAGAGCGTATGTCATGGTAAAAAGATAGTAAATTTGAATTGGATTGTTTGGATTAAATCTCCAAACAATCGCTTGATAGTGCCAATCTTCCTGGCTCAAGTTTACCTGTCAAAAGATTTACTTAGAATCGGCAACGAAAACATATATGTAAAATCTCAGCAGAGACAAAATCTGGCAATTCTGGGTGGAGGTTGGGACCCGTGTGTAGCAAGCTATTCAGTAAAATATATAGCCTAAGCTTGTTTGGCTTGAGCAGTTGAAACTTTAATTTTATGGTAGTACTTTCAGGCTTAAGTACGCCATGATGTGGCAAAAAGTACGTATCCTCAAGTGGTTTGCGCAACGGAGAGTCTGGGATGTGGATCATGTGACCTCTGGAGATATAATCCCCTATGAAGTCAATGTATAGGTTCTTAAATTCAGGATCAGTCTCAAACTTACGCTCCATGCGTTCTAACATGGTTACCGCTGTACGAATCTCTAAGGGGATCGTTCATAAACTATTCGAAACTTCACACTATAACGATCATCGGTTTCTCGCTTGGCTTTTCGGCGTGGTGCTCTTCGCACGTTTGCTCGTTGGGTGAGAGAAACTTAGTGGATAGCAGCTCTTCTTGCAGCCAAAACCCTTGGATAATTTCAGACAGTGAATCGTTTCCTACGCAATGGAATGATTGAAGGACAACGTTAGTTATAACGTTCGAACTCAATATAACTGAGCCAGTGACCAACCAACCTAGTAACCTAAAGTTGCAACTGGTTTGTTTGGTCTTCTCTTGGCAACACTATCTTGAATTATTAAAGCTTAAATCAGCTACTAACAAAACGTCGATCTCGGACTCGTCCAAAAAGATTTGATCTGCCAAATTGAGGTTTGACTGATGTACAAAATTAGGAACTATGTGGGAGTGAGGGAGTGTGTAGAAGCACATTTGAGGGACCACTAGGGCCTTTACCTCGCAAGAGAAGCGAGAGCTGAAATGCGGTTTCAGCGTAAAGCTGGCAATTTATCTTCCCGTGACCAACTAGACTCCCTCCCATGGACGAGACTTGCGTGTAAGTAGGAATATGGGGAAGTGCTAGCTTTTTAACCAACTTCTTTGAAATGAAAGAGCGCTGTGAGTTATCAATCAAAGCGCTGGTTCTCAATTTTCGACCGTCGGGGCTTTGGACTAAAATGCGGGCTGTGCCGAGCAGAACACCAGTTTCGCCTTCAAGGTTTAATGAAGCACCATTGAATGTTATACTGCAAGCATTAAAGGTTTGAGAATGCACTAGTGGCAAATTACTTGGCTGTTGTGTTGCAACAGAAGTAGCCAAATTGTTGGAGTCGTACAGCCAGGGCAATAATGTATACAACTAAATTAATGGGTCGAGTTTGTTTAGATAACTCAAAGAATGATTCTCTTGAGTATTTTCACCCTCCATAGTTGAATAAATAAATGTAGTTAGGATCTTCCGAGGGGTAAGCTTTGATTTGAGATAAATCAACACATAGATTGCTCAAGTTGCTCTTTAAGTACCAACGGAGACACATCGTCTCAAAAAGATTTTTAAATTTAGATCAGCCTGAAGAGGTCAGAAACCACTGACAAAACGTTGCAAAATTTTAAATCTATGTGTTGATTTATTTCAAATCAAGGCTTACCACTCGGAAGATCCTAACTACATTTATTTATTCAAAGAATGATAATAAGGTGTATGGCCTATTAACAATAGACTTCCGTTCGTGGTAGTGTCCAAATTATCCAGATGACACTACCAAAAGCTAAATTGTTCACTTTACAGTAAATCAAATAAATTTTGATGACCCTAACAAAGCTAAAAAAGTAAAAAAAACAGTAATGGTGGTTATTGTATTTTGTGCTGAGACAAGTAAGACACACAAGTTTGTCAAGAAAAACAAATTTAAGAAAACGATTATTTCAATGTAGAGACTCGATGACTACCTATCGTCCAGTGACAACTGTAATTTTGTTGTTGTCAGGCTTCATGTTTATCACTAATCAGTTTATGAATCAAGTTGTAGTAAAACTAATTTGGAGGTTAAGGGTTTGGATTCACTTATTCTTGAGAATCAAACCTCATTGAAAAAACAAATGTTAGACTCTTTAATTAAGGTCCAAGAATTTTCGGAGAGTACATTTGATATGTAACTGTTGAATGAATTATACAATACATAAAAATCATTTTAGGGGTGGGTGGGCTCCAGCGTTGAGCTTTGAGTGCAAGTCGCTTTAGCCAAAAGCTTGAAGCAACTTTTTAGACGAAAACCCAATTGATTTCGAGGCTGGGTCAGATGCTCGCTGAACTGTGAATGCTAGGTGAAGTGCAATATGCTGGACTATCAATGTAGGTTGATGCAAGCCCACAGTTTGTATGCGTACAAGATGCTTGGAACCCAGAGTCAAAACAAGAGTTGGATATTGTTGTATGTGTTACACCTGTAAGTTCAGTTGGTATGAGTACACTGTTTACAAATTATTTACAAACATTAATAATGATTTCTACTTCAATTAAGCATTAAATTTTGTGTCTAAATTCTTAACAACTGAATTTATAAGATAGTTCTGACTGATTAAAAAAAAAAAAAAAGGTATTGAATTAATTGGTTAGACAATCAATAGATTAATAAGTGAAGTCTTAACCTTATTATGCACAATATTAAAGAGGATTGTAAAATAAAAGATAGAAACTGTTAGACTAGATAAGCAGATACAGTAAAATGCTTCACTTTTGTCTGCAGTGTTGAGGCTACACAAAAAACAAGAAGATTAATCTTGTAAACAAGTTTGTTTTGTCAACAAGGAGCGAACACACTGTGTGAGGCTTCAAACGATGACTGCTGTGTAGCTGTGTCGTGGTAGTACGGTGTCTCGATGCCGTAAATGGCAGCTGTCGCGGTGTGCAACGTCGCTCGGTGCTGTAGTTGGATGCATGCCACTTCTTCGCCAGGCAGAGGTTGTTCGTGGGTGCCAGTGATACACCTGCTGGCTTGCGCTGCTGATTTTTTGGAGCACGTGTGTGAAGTCGTCGCTTGCGTTGATTGCCCGCTTTTTGCGATCTGATGCATCCGTCTTGCCTAATCTCTAAGATGCGGGGGTCTTCCCTCTCTATCGCTCCCGTAGATTTGTGTTTGTTGCTGGTGATGCGCGTTTAACTGTTGCCTGTAGCTGGTTTCTCACTTAGGTGCGAGAGGGGAGGTTGCTGTTATGGCCACCGCTCGCCGTGCTGATTGCTGCCAAGGTGTCTTCTTGACGCTCTCCAAAATGGCCGTTTCGAAAGCAACGGTGTTGGTATATTTTTTCACCTTTTTTTACTCACAGCACAAGTACTCGCGTCGCGTTACTGGTGTATCTGGTGATCTTAAGGACCAAATGTTTAGTAAGAGGAGTGTGATTCTGATTGTGCCGTTTAGTTTTAAACGCGTTCGCGAGGGAATAGAGTGTGAGTTTAGGTGTTCAGAAATTAAAACCCGTCAGCTCAGTGTCTCGCAGTGGCTCGACTGATCAGCGCTGTGCTTTGCTGGCGCAGAATTTTGAATAAATTATATAACTAAAAATTATTTGTAAATTTCACATTTTTCTCAGATCATTTCGCTGAAACTTGAATTTTTTGTTAATTTATTTTATCATAATTACACGTAAAAATCCATACAAATTATAATTTTTTGTTGCTAATATGAATAAATATGCAAGTACCTTGTAAGTAAGAGCGTGCACATAAGTTATTGTAAAATACATATAAAAACACAATAATTACTTCCTAAATTGCATGTACATAATTATGTAAAAGAGGCCAAGTAATTTAAAAAGCTTACGCAAAAAAGGATTAATATTCAATCCCCGAATATGAATTAAAATTTTAGTAAGTTTCATTAATACAATTTATTATTTGATAGTAATTTTCGTAAGTTTCATTAATACCTTTTGGTGGTACCTGGTTTTGGGGGTACCTGGGGGGTCATCTCCGAGAATTTGGGCTAAATTCTTCGGGGATGACTTTGAGGGAAGTTCTAGAGTATTTGATAGTATATTTGATAATACCTTAAGGGTCATTCCATTGAGACTGGTGGGACTTTCATACACCTTTTAAATGAAATTAAGCTAACTAAAAGAAGTTAATTATGAAAAATTATGTGACAATTAAAAAGACAACACCTTAACAGATCGATTTTCAATATTTAATTTTCAAATTCATCCGATTTTAAAAAAAAAAGCGTAACTGGCGGGACACCGACAGAAGCGACTTTTTTACTGCTTCTAATTATTTTAAGAGTCTGCAAATTCTGTTGACGTGAAAATTTGGAAAAAATTTATTTAAAAGTGGCTTTCATCTGATAAGTAGATATTGATTTCCAGCAAGTGTAATCTTTTTAAAAATAAAAAAGCAGTGTGACTGGCGAGACAGCAATTTGTGATTATTGGGATAGCTACGAAAAAAAGATTTTCAAAGTCTGATACATCCATTAAAAAGATTTCACAATTTTTCACATTGTATTCCGCGTATTGCAGTATTAACGACATATTGATTTGATACCAAAATTATAAATAAAAAGTATAATTTTTACAACTTTCATAAACTTTTTGACAAGAGCTTTTTTCCCCTAAATTCGGTCGAAAACTACAAAGTTTCAAAAATATCAGAGACTAATAAACTTTTTAAAACAATTTTGGGGTCGAAAAATGTATTTTACTATTGTCTTTAACTTATACTAGACGATAAGTATGATATATTAAATATGTGGCGGTTCGAACATCCGTTCGAATCCCGCACCTTCGTTCGTCTCCGCGCGCTAAGCAACGACGCCGTGCTTGACAACGCCGAAACAACGACATCAACAACGAGAAGCGGGTATTCGACTTCCAACCTCCGCGCGCGCCTGTCGTCGTTTTCATATTTAAAATATAACACCAAAACTAATTGTATTTTACTGAATAAATGTTAAATAATTATTGTAAATAATTTACTTTTATTTATTCTTATTCTGAGCTCGGGAAGGCTCATTAAAATTTACATTTCCCAAAGTGGTGACCCCGACGTTTGAAGATTTTTTTTTTTCATAACCTTTTGAATTAATTTTTTCAATATTTTTCACTCCCCGCCCAGTTCTTCTGTGCGCGACAGACGCGCGCGGAACATAATGCTCAACTCTGGTCTTCCTGCAGGTGCTGGCGGAATTGCTGACGGACAAGTACAACAAGCCGCTCAGCAAAATAACCTACAGCAAATTCAACAGCAAAACGGCCAGCAAGTCAATAACAACGAACAGCCTGCAGGACAAATACAGCAAGCTTACCTCCAGCAATTGGCCAATGTCGAGTCAACTACATCGTGCCATTTGCCGAAGTTTTGGAAATTCAACCCTCAACTTTGGTTTGTAAAGGTTGAATCAGCTTTCGGAACTTACAGAATACGCTCCGACACCAGCAAGTACGACCTCGTCGTAAACACCTTAGACACCGAAGTTATTCAGGAAGTGTCGGACATCGTGCTGAATCCACCGGAAAACAACAAATACGAGAGCCTAAAAAATGCAATCCTCGAACGCCTCACCGATTCAGCGGATCGACAGCTTCACACACTGCTCACTGAGTTGCAACTTGGGGACAAGAAACCGTCTCAACTGCTACGCCAAATGCGTAGTCTAGCAGGCACTGCAATAACAGACGAAGCCCTTCGAGTGAAATGGCTAGACCTCCTTCCAACTCAGGTCAGTAGACTAATCAAGGTACTCAAAGCCACAGGTTTAGATGAACAGGCCACTCTTGCGGATGAACTCATGTCCAATGATTCACCGGTGGCCGCAGTTGGTGTCAAAGTTCCAGCGTCAGCTCCACCGCCACTTGTCCAGGATGAGTACTCAAACATGGTTTTGAACAGCCCATGCGTCGCTGCTGTAGAGGACCCGTTGACTCGTGAGCTAGCTGCCATGAGACTTTCGTTGGCTCAACTCGTCTCGCTAACTCGACAAAATCAGTGCATACCAACGCAAGTTAACCAACCGACGACGTCTCATTCAAGATCACGCTCTCGCTCACGGCCAGTCTCGTCCGGAGGAAAAAAGTCACGATCAGCAACTCCAAGTCGCAACCCTGATTGGTGCTGGTACCATCAAATTTACTTTGACCAAGCACAAAAGTGTAAGGCTCCATGCAGTTTTTCAACGCAGGGAAACCGGTAAGTCCAACCCCGATTGAGGCGGCGGAGGTTGGTGATGCTTGGCCGTCAGAAAACCGCCTACATGTTCACGATCGAGAGTCCCGAATCAAATTTTTAGTTGATTCAGGCTCTGTCATTTCACTTTTGCCCAAAAATTTTATAAAAGCTAGAAATTTAAAACGTGAGGCACTAACACTTCATGCAGCCAATTCATCGCAAATTGCTACGTATGGCAATCACACAATGACATTAAACCTGGGTCTTCGCCGTTCCTTTCGCTGGCAGTTTATTATCGCAGACGTCCAATCAGCCATCATCGGTGCCGACTTTTTAACTCACTTTGGCCTACTCATCGATCTACGCACCAAGCGACTCACCGACCACGTAACCGGCCTCGCTTCACATGGTTCGGTTTCGGCTGCAAACATTCACAGCGTCTCAGTCGTTACGACGCCAGCTGAAATTCCAGATGGTGATGTAGGTAAAAAATACTTAGACCTCTTTCAGGAGTTTGCAGATTTGTGTTCGCCAGATATCACAGCTGCCTCAGCACCAGACCTTCCAATTTTCCACATGATAACCACAAAAGGTCCACCAGTTTTCGAGCGTCCACGCCGACTCGCAGGTGATCGTCTTGAAGCTGCTAAACAAGAATTTCAACGACTTCTTGATCTCGGTATCGTCAGACGCTCAAACAGTCAATGGGCAAGCCCAATTCACTTGGTCCCGAAAAACGATGGTTCATGGCGCATCACAGGAGACTACAAGCGTCTGAACGCTTGTACCGAGCCAGACCATTATCCGATTCCGATCGTAGATGATCTCCTTTTGGAGGTTAAAGGCCGAATCTTCGCGGTGATCGATTTACGAAAAGCCTTTTATCAGATTCCCATCGCAGAGTCAGACATACCGAAAACGGCAGTAACAACACCGTTTGGCCTTTTTGAGTTCCTACGATCGTCCATGGGTCTACGCAACGCCGCTAAATCATTGCAGAGGTTCATGGATCACCTGCTTCGTAATTTGCCGTTTGCTAAATGCTACCTCGACGACGTCTTCATTGACTCGGAAAACCACGAGCAACACCTTGACCATCTACGGCAACTTTTCGAGGTCCTTCGAAAAGCCAAACTACGCATCAACCCATCAAAATGTGTCCTCGGTAAGGAAAAGGTGAAATTCCTTGGCTATATCGTTTCAGCAGATGGTGTCACACCTCCTCCAAAAACTGTCAATGCCATCGTGGAGTACCCAAAGCCTTCAACAGCTCACGAACTACGTAGTTTCTTGGGCTTGATTAACTACTTTCATCGTTTCATCCCAAAAGCAGCTGAAATTATGGCTCCACTCAATGACATGTTAAAAGGCCTTGGCCCGAGACAAAAGCACTCCAGCCTGAGCTGGTCCCCAGAAGCGGACGACGCCTTCAATCACAGCAAGACTGCATTGGTAGAAGCCACAACAATGACCTTTCTTCGTTCTGGCTCACCTTCCGACAAGGTTATTGGAGGCCATTTAGAACAAGAATTTCCACCTGGCACCTGGAGGCCACTGGGTTTCTTTTCTAGGAAGCTTTCTGACACCGAAAAAAGATACAGTGCATACGATAGAGAACTTCTGGCTATCTACGCAGCTGTAAAATATTTTCGCCGAATTCTTGAAGGACATAGTTGCACCGTATATACCGATCAAAAGCCTTTGATATCGGCAGCCAACAAGAGTTCATTAAAATCTTCTGAAAGGCAAGCCAGACAACTGGATTACATTTTTCAGTTTCAGATCACCTTCCAGCACATCAAAGGAAAGGACAACGTAGTCGCTGATGCTCTTTCTCGTGCGTGCGCAGTTGCTATGCCGTCGGTGTTAAATCCTGAAACTGTGTCAAAAGCTCAAGCTGAGGACTTGGAGCTACCCAATCTAATAGACAACACAAGTTTAGCCCTCCAGCCCTTGGTCATCGATGGCTACTCTGTTCATTGCGATTCTTCGACTGGAGTCGTCAGACCCTACTTACCAGCATCGCTTAGAAGAAAAGCTTTCGAATTACTTCACAATCTTGCTCACCCTGGTGTAAGGGCTTCGACGCGACTTGTCACTGAAAAATTCATTTGGCCTGGAATTCGCAAGGACATTACTCGATGGGCACAACAGTGTCAACCTTGTCAACGATCAAAAGTCAACCGTCACAATCGCTCTGCCCTTGGGAACTTCAAACTGCCCGATGGACGCTTTGATCATATTCATGTGGATATTATCAAGTTACCTCTTGCTAAATCTTTCAAATACTGTTTAACAATTATCGACAGGTACACTAGGTGGCCACAAGCTGTTCCTATTCCGGACATGTTTGCACAGACCATCGCCCAAGCTATGTTTAAGGGCTGGATCAGTCTCTTCGGTACTCCGCTCGAGTTCACCTCAGACCAAGGCAAACAGTTCGAATCGGCCCTTTTCATCTAGTTGGGTAAGCTCATTGGCGCAAACCGATCCCGAACATCGACGTATCACCCTCAATCAGACGGGATGGTGGAACGTTTTCATCGTACGCTCAAAGCTGGCTTGATGTGCAATCAGGAAAAACCTTGGCCCGACCAAATTCCATCCGTCCTGCTGGGTTTACGTACGGCTTTCAAGGAAGATCTTCAGGCATCTCCAGCTGAGATGCTTTTTGGAACAACGATCAGAGTTCCTGGCGACTTCTTTTCGACCAAAAAGGACACTTACGTTGATCCGCCTTCATTCGTCGAGGGACTTCGTAGGCTTACTCAGTCCATCAAACCTGTACCGGCTTCCAGACACGTCACTGAGAAGCCTTTCGTCTTCAGTAAGCTATCCACCTGCTCTCATGTTTTCAGACGAATTGACTCCATCCGGAAGCCACTGGACCCACCCTATTCAGGTCCTCACAAGGTTATTCGTCGTATCAGCGAGAGGAATTACGTGATCGAGATCAATGGAAAAGCCCGAATGTATTCTACTGACGTTTTGAAGCCTGCTTTCATCGAAGCCTCTGACATGCCAACTTCAACCCGTAAGCCTGCACTTGAAAAAGACGCGACACCAGCTAACGACACCTCGTCATCAAGGACTCGTCCATCCGTTAAACCTTCTACAAAGAAACGAGTCTCGTTCTGCTCACGTTCCGCGAGCAGCACTGGAGGGGGAGTACCTGATTCGAACATCCGTTCGAATCCCGCACCTTCGTTCATCTCCGCGTGCTAAGCAACGACACCGTGCTTGACAACGCCGAAACAACGACATCAACAACGAGAAGCGGGTATTCGACTTCCAACCTCCGCGCGCGCCTGTCGTCGTTTTCATATTTAAAATATAACACCAAAACTAATTGTATTTTACTGAATAAATGTTAAATAATTATTGTAAATAATTTACTTTTATTTATTCTTATTCTGAGCTCGGGAAGGCTCATTAAAATTTACATTTCCCAAAAATATTTATGATACTGTTAAAAACTGTTTTTCGCTGATGTTAACTTTGGCCTGGAATGACCCTTAACAGTGTTCTTCCGTCTGTATCTCATTACTATGCTTGTCTTTTACATGTGTGCACGCACTATGTTGTGATTATACCTCTGTTGACTTATAATTCTGTGTCTTAATAAGTCGGAAAGAATCGGAAAGAATGAATGAACGGATGAATGAATACCCCGCGTGGCTCGCACTTGCCTTTTATAGCAACTTGGACCAGCGATAAGTCTCCCTACCAGCAGACTTACCCCTCCGCTCCCTTTCAGTCGGAGATCCAACCCATCATCTCGTAATTAATTCCCCGGAAATAATAAAGCTCACGATATCGTCCTACGTGCCCAATCGCTCGCGAATCAAGTTACCTTTAGTTGCCCAGCTCTTACTTACTTATTACTCACACATAACCTACACTTGTTATCATACTTATTAATTATCGCAATCTATTTGCAAATTATTATCAATTATTCTTAACTATATCAATTCCACAGAAAGCGCGCGCCGACATACCGATATCTAAATTTCAAACTTCCGCGCCCCGCCGGGGTAGAATACTCGGCGCCTGGTGTAGATTACCGACCTCGCCATTCCGTTCATAACAGATACTCCCCCCTAAATGAAAAATTTTGAATGTCAATGAAAATTTTTTAAAAAATTCCACACCCTCCAAGTCAAGTCATCTGCCAAAATAAATCTCAAAATTTTTCGAGTTGGCTTGTAGCCTCAAAAAAAAAAGAATTTCCCACTTCTCCCTTAGCCATGGTGTGTCGCTTCTACGCTTCCTACATGTATACTCGCTGTTTCCTCCCTTGCAATGATAAATAAAGCATACCCTTTTTTTTTAAAAAAAAAAAGGTCGCTTTATCTAAACTTATATGCAATCTTTTTATTCTAATTTTACCCTCATTTCAATTCGTTTTTTTTTTTTTACAAAAAAAATTTTTCACTCACACCAATTGCCCTAGTTAACTGGGAACGCAAAAAGAGATCCAAGATTCCTTGCATGAATTCGGGAAACTCAGAAAACCGAATTAGATCTCTTATTTTATTACATTGAGATTACAACAAAATTTTCCACTTTTTATTTATTTATTATTTCTTTTAAATTAATTATCATTCAAGTACTTAATTGTATAGCTGAAACTTAAAGAAGAAAAAGAATTAATCAAAATTAATATAATCTACCTTTGATCGTGTTATATTTCAGTCATGGATAGGAAGAGGGATTCTGATGGATAAGTTTGGTATAAAATCTACCCAAATTTCGATGTTACTTCGTATTATTTTTTCAACCTTTTTTTTATATAAATCTTTGTTCGCCGCAAGTTACTTTGCTTTCCCACATCGGGAATTAATTGCCTAGAAACATTTAATTCCAGCAAGTGATAATTTATTATCTAATTATCTACCTTAACTCAAAACTAAAAAAAAAAAAAAAAAAAAAAAAAAAAAAAAAAAAAAAAAAAAAAAAAAAATTCCTGCTATTCTTGTAAAAAAAAAAAATTCTGAGTTTGGCTTTCCCTAAAAAAAATATATATGTGGTAATAAAATGTGTCACCCACTCCCAAATTATCACTATTCCCGCCTCTCTCATTTTTTTCTCTAAAATATGTCTCGATACTGCACGTACACCGGTGCGACGGTGCCCTAGGCTGTCGCCGCTTGAACTGTAAACCTCCCTCGCATCTTCCATCCTTCTCTAGCGCGCACGTGCTTTGCGTTTGTTGTGAATATGAACGTAAAAAGAGACGCCGATAATGTTTTATTACCCTTAGTTAGTCATTTTCCTCTTCTAAGTTAAAACAAGGTTTCCCATTCAGTGTTTTTTTTTTTCTTGAAATTCATCGTAATCGGTTCATGATGTTAGTCATTCCTGCCACCCGAATTGCTTAAATTTTGGTAAAAGTGCGCGCGCTGCCCTCCCTAATTCCTGCTTCAGCCTGCAGTAAGGCCCTTACTTTCGTCTCGCTTGGATCAGTTTTCGTTAATTTTTTCTTTTTTTTTTCTTTTAATTTCCCAATTTTCCCTTGTTAATTTCAAAAGTTAGTCTATTTGTTACTCGTTTACTTTTATTATGGCTGACGATAAAAGTTCTAAATCCAGTGATGATAGTGATGATGGCAACGCACGCCACTCTCGTAGACTGTTCCTCGAGCTTTCCTCGAAGTTGGCACATTTTCGCCCTCGTGCAAAATCTGTCGCAGGTAAGTTAAAAAAAATGATTTAAGTTATTTTCCTTACTGCTAACTACCGTTTTATGCACGACTTCTGTCTTTTCCTATCAGCGCCCGTGGTTCGAAGATATTACAATACGAACGTGCATCCTCGTCCGTGTCCCGTCTGCCCCATCCGCAGCAGCATGATGGCTGGGCTTAGTTTTTGCTCACTGAAACCACTTAAGCCTTTGTCGGAAAGGATTAAACAGGAACGTACGCGACAGCTCGCTTCCCTGGTGCCGCTTGCCAAAACTAAGGACGAACCACGTTCCCTGGAGAAGAGCACTTGGCAGGCTCAGCAACGGCCCACCTCCTCAAAACCACTTGTTGTTAATGTGAAATCCGAATCGTGTTCCTTGGAGAAGAGCACTTGGCAGGCTCGACAACGGCCCACCTCCTCAAAACCACCTGTCATCAATGTGAAATCTGAATCGTTTTCCTTGGAGAAGAGGGTCAGGCGAACCCCACCGCGATTCGCCCATCCCGAAATGCCTGCCTCGGATAACGTCGTATCGCTCTTACCTGACACCTTCACATGACGTCCTATCAATCAGCTGCTCAGCATAAATCATTATAGTTTCCTGGAGAGGCACCTTGATAATAATTTTACCTGCGTAAGGTGCAGCCTTAATCGGCCCACCCTTTCTGTTCATGTTCATGTAGACGATCGCACTGAACATTTTGTGAGGACATGTTTCTTATGCGGAGTTAATAAGATAATTTTTCCTATCTCACCAGAAGATTGTCTGTTTTGCAAGCATTACTTTGATTCATAATTTTCATTTCTTACTCTTTCTTTTTTTTTTTTTTTTTTTTTAAACGATCTCTCCCTAGTTCATAATTTCCTACTCTGGTTTTTTTTCATGATATTACAATATATTATTATTAAAAAAGGTTTAAATTTATAATTTTGTTATACATTTATAAGTCGATTATTTCGTTAAGAGAAGAAAAAACTTTATCCTTCAAAAGAAAATAAGTTTGCACTAAATATAAGTTTATTTAAAATTTGTTTGTTATAAGTAAAAGAAAATCCTTACTTTCTCTAGATAATCTAAGCTATTGCCAAATTTATAAGTAATGTGCCTTAAAAAAGGATTTCCTATGCTACTAAAAAAAATACTGCAATTATATCTACAGCCATTCTGAATTCGCCCTTTTCTTTCTTTCAGTCAAACTATTTGTCTTCATCATTTCATTTATTCTTATCTCTCAATTTCTTTCAAAGCCTTCTTTCTCCCCTGTCTTCAAAAAAAAAAAAAAATTTCTATGTAATATCAATTTTTTCCACACAAAAAACATTTTATTTAATTTTTATTTGTGAGTTTAATATGTATTTAGTTAATATAAGTTTATCAAAAATTCTTTTTTTTTTTTTTTTTTTTTTTTTTTATCTACATATAAGTTATAATAATTAAAAAAAAAAAATTTTATAATAGTTTTTAGTGAATAGGATAAACCTAAATATAAGATTAGTTCTAAGTTTTTTTTTTTTTATAATTTTCAACATTAATTAATTAAAAAAAATTTGTAATTGTTTGTTGTCACTTTAGATTTACCATTTTCTAATAAAATATATTTTATTTAGTCACCATATACATTGTAATTTTATTTATTTGTTCCATAGAAACCCGTACTTTCCCATATATATCATGTTAATATTCAAAAATTAACTAAAATAATTAATGTCTAAGCGACCGTTAAGTTTTTAAATGTTCAAAAAAAAAAAAAAAAAAAAAACAATTATCTTTCCTTTAATTGTTTTTTTTTATAAAAAATAAAAAAAAAATTATTACTAAATATTATTTCTTTAAAACATTCTTCAAACAACAACAACAAATTTATATATTAGATTTTCCGAGTATGTTGGGGAATAACCGTCTCGAAATACCGAAGAGGTCGAGCACGGCTTATTCTTGAATTTCGTAGTTTTAAGTGAAATGAGTAAATGGCAATGATTTTTTTATTTTATAGAACAAATATATTTATTAATTAATTTTACAACAAAAATAACGCATTTGCATAAAATTACAACAGTTCGGTCGGCTTGTCAGAAAAAGAATGAATCCACTCTTTGGTTGCCAAGGTGTATTAAAACAATACTCGCATCGAACGTGAAGTCACGCGCGTTCCAGCAGCGATTCGAAAGTGTGTTCTCTCTGTTTGAATAGCTTAATTAGAATCACAGCATATGCTTTGCGTTTCGTTGATAAATTTAGGAACCGTCATTTGATGAAAAATCGCTCTTTACATAATCAAATTGAACCCTTAACAACGATAGAACTTGAGAACGCACGTCATCGTTTAATTTCGCTGTCTCAGTGCCAATTTTTTTCGACCGAGATTGATGCTCTTCGCAGAAACAAAAAACTTCTAGTTGGTTTGTCTATTCGATCCTTACGTCCTTTTATTGACGATAAAGGGTTGCTGCGCGTTGGTGGTCGACTTCAACGTGCAAATTTGAGTTTCAATGAAAAGCATCCAATTATTTTGAGCAAAGATTCTCGACTTTCATATTTGATTATGCACAATTCGCATATCAAAACTCTACACGGTGGACCTCAGCTTTCCGTTAGCTATACTGTTAGGAGGTACTGGATCACACACGTGCAGGTCCTTGCAAAGCAAATTTATGGTGAATGTGTTACCTGCGCTCGATTTTCAGCCAAAACACTTACACAAATCATGGGTAACTTGCCTGAATTCTGGATAAATTCCTTTCAACCATTTTTGGCCTCCGGTGTTGATTATGCTGGTCCTATAATGCTTCGCACGACTAAAGGTCGTGGACACATGGCTTGCAAAGGCTACATTTGTGTATTTGTTTGCTTGGCAACTAAAGTGGTACATTTGGAAGCAGTTTTGGATTTGAAAACTCCGGGCTTCCTCGCTGCTTCGCCGCATGGTGTCACGTTCAAACGCTTGCCAACGATAACGGTTCAAATTTTCACGGGCCTGATAAGGAGCTTCGTAGGATGTTTAACGAAGCCTCCGATTTTTATAATAATCCTTGCATTTCGTTGGCCAATGACGGCACGGAATGGACTTTCATAGCCCCTTCTGCCCCTCACATGGGTGGAATCTGGGAAGCAGCAGTTAAGTCCACCAAACATCACCTAAAACGTGTTATCGGGAATGCGACTCTTACTTTTGAAGAGATGACGACACACTTGTGTCAAATTGAGGCTTGCATTAATTCTCGCCCATTGAACGATATCAGCAATCACCCTGAAGACCTTGCTCCTTTGACCCCTGGTCACTTTCTCATCGGTCACGCGTTGACAGTAGTCCCAGAAGCAGGGACTGTCAATTTCGATCTCACCCCCTCGAAACGTTACGATTTACTTACCCGAGTGCGTGACGATTTTTGGCGGCGCTGGAAGGCCGAGTACTTAACGACGCTGCAGGTACCTACGCGTTGGTGCGATCCTCGCGAAGACCTTAAGCTTGGCTCGTTAGTTCTTGTCAAAGATGAAAACACCCCCCCCCCCCAGCTCAATGGCCTCTTGCTCGCGTTAAATTAATAAATACAGGCCTTGATGGTAACGTCCGCGCGGTTTTGGTGAAGACAGATACCAGCGAACTTACGTGGCCGATACACAAATTATGCCTTTTGCCGGTACCAGTAATCGACGAGGTATCTAGTCCGTAGGTCACACGAAAGCCTTCAGATTGAATCATTTACTCACTGATTAAAAAATTAATATGTCTACTGTAAGTCGTCACGACGGGTGGTACTCATTTTAAATTAAACAACAATTCAAATGACTGTAAAAAAAGATAAAATAAATAATATGAATATAGTATGAAGAGGCAAAGGCAAGCGAAAAGAAAAAAAAAATGTATATACCCCTATGTAGTGTGCATTCTTCCTTATCTTCCAATATAATTTTTTTTGATTGAGTTATTCTGCAGTGAAGGTTGGTATAGGGTAGGGATGAGGTAGACAACAACACGATCTTATACATAAACATATATACAACATTTGTTCTAATATTTATATTAAATACACAAATTGCCTGAATCTACTCGTACCTAAAAATATTAATATTCTATTCTACGTTAAGTTCCATCTTAATATCTTCGTATGCTTATTTTTTAAATAATTTATATAAAAAAATGAATATATTTCTTCCCTTTTTTTTTTTTTTCTTCCAGCATAAAACAATATCAAATTTATTTTTAATATATATATGGGTCATTCCGGAGATTTTAAAATTCCTTGCGGAGGGGGTCGGCAAATCTTTTTGGGAATATTTTTCCTCGAAAGTTCTATATAAAACAAGAAGTTTACCGCTTGATAAAATTTTTTTTTTATGTTGTGCTTGGTCTCTGGAATTTTTCAAAGCTCGAAAAAAGGCCTACTTTTACGTCATTTTTTGAAAAATCTAGCTCAAAGCAGAAATAAGATAAAAAGGTGCGGTTTGCAGGAAACTTTTAAGAATAATCAGTAGTTTATGTAAAAAATATGTCAAACAAATTTTTTTTACATTTTACCCCTTTCCCATCGGTTTTAAAAATAAACTTTTTTCTCTATTTTATAGGTATCTTTCAGCAGCTGTAGCTTCTTTCCCGTGCATTTTTCCTCTATGTATATGATTGTACGGTTTTTAGCTCTTAAAAAGACAAAAAATTTACGTCCAACCGCGACTCAGTCCGATGCTTCATTCTTGAGATACAACTGTTTAAAGATTGCAAGAAATTTTAAAAATGAGTTTTTCGCAATTTTATTATAGCTGCCATACTGTTCTATCATAAAATTTTTTAATTTTTTTTGCATGAAAAGTTACTTCTATTTGTATATTAAAAGCCCTCAAAATTTCAGGAGGGTGTTTTTTTTTTATTCCGAGTAATAATGTTTCGAAAAACCTTATTTTTAAGGTTATTTTAAAGCACTTGTGTAGTTATAGAATTCACAACTCGGTTGATTTAATTCTTTATCCAGCCATTTTTTATTTTTAATAACAAATAATATTTATAAACAATTAAATTTTCTTTCATTGAAGCTATTTAGACATTAAGCTTTATAAATTATCAAAATAAAAACAGGTATTTAAGCTTTAAAACGTTAATTTTTTATTCTACACTTATGCTATGCAACCTAGTTTTTTTATTCATTTTTTTTAAGAATAATTATGTTTGATAAAATTTGACCTTATTCTTTGACCAAAAACGTTACCTTTGTTTCTTTTTTAAGTGATATTTATTTCATAAATTTAACCGTTTTAGATTCAGTATCGTCTGATGTTATTTTTACTCTCATACTTGTCTCATCAAGTGGCTCAAAGTAATGATACTTTGTAGTGTTGACGATGGTCTTAGCAGATTTAATTCTGCTTTCTAAAAACAGATGTCTTGTTTTGATAGTCTCTTTGTCTACCCATAAGTATCTGAAAAAAAATAAAAAATAAAAAATAACAAACAAAAAAATTAGTTCAGAGTAATTATGACTAAGATTTTAGTCATAATGATCAAGATTTTTTAATAACAATTTTTAACAAAAAAAAAAATTTTGTAAGTGAGAAAAATTTTAATGGAAATTTTTTTTAGTAATTTCAAGAAAATGACATGTACTCAAAGAAAAAAAAATTATGAAAATTAAATTTTCTTGCATGTTGCTCGAATACAAAAAAAAATCTAATTAAAATGTTTATTATCTGAGGAAATTATAAATACAAATTTTAACCTAAAGCTTGTAAAACTAAATTTACTGGTAAACTTCTTATTGATTATTAAGTATGATATAAATTTTGAAACTGAGGCCTCTTACTTTATTGAAGAATGATTTTCATTTAAATAATTGAACATATCCAAAGGACTAGTAATCTGTTTATCTGCTGATCTTTGCAGTGACTCAGATTCAGATTGAAGCTGGGACTCGTTGCCAGACTTCAGTCAGGGACTCAGATTGAGATTGAAGCTGGGACTCGTTGTCAGACTGCATGGGTTCAGACTTACTCTGAGATAGATGAGGTTCAACTTTTTTTTCATCAGATTCGACAAGTTGATAATTTTCTTCTAATTTTGTTTTTTTTTGAAGGCTGAATCATTGTAGAAACCATTTTATAGCAAGAAATACATAATTTTTGTCCAGGTTTTAAAAATGTGTTTGTTGACAGTTTGAAATCTTGCGCAACATTTAGAGTAATTAATTTCGAACCGTCGGTAATACTTTTATTATGTTTAGAAAAAGGATCACAGCATTTTTTTTGCCTTTCTGAGTAGTAATCCAAGTAATGACTACGATGAAAGTTACATATAAATCGATCACGATCCAATAAAGTATTTTCAGTTCTAAGTTCAAGAGTAGCAACTTCAGAATTTGAAAAATCTTTTAAACTAATTAAATCAGGATGATTTTTGTAATGACGTTGGTGACACTCTTCTTGGGTGATAAATCCAATATAACATGTAGCATTACTCATGGTTATGATGAAGTTTTTTTACATTTCTTCTTTTTCAAACACTTTAAAAAACGCTAAAACATTGAGTAGATAAAAAATGACTTGCTGAATAAAATATTACATTATTACAAAACAAAGTAAAAAGCTAGCTGGTGACAACTGACAACACAACTCTAGTACTCTACGGTAAGTTAATAACGTGAAGTTGTCAGGTTTCCAGACAAACCTTAACTCAATTTGTTGAGTGTGGCGCTACCGTCGGTTTGGCGCGAAATTCAATTTCTTTTGATAGCATTTTTTTTTATTACGGTAAAATATCTGTTTTTATTTTGATAATTTATAAAGTTTAATCTCTAAATAGCTTCAATGAAAGAAAATTTAATTGTTTATGAATCTTATTTGTTATTAAAAATAAAAAATGGCTGGATAAGGAATTAAATCAACCGAGTTGTGAATTCTATAACCACACAAGTGCTTTAAAATAACCTTAAAAATAAGGTTTTTCGAAACATTATTACTCGGAATAAAAAAAAAACACCCTCCTGAAATTTTGAAGGCTTTTAATATACAAATAGAAGTAACTTTTTATGCAAAAAAAATTAAAAAATTTTATGATAGAACAGTATGGCAGCTATATTAAAATTGCAAAAAACTCATTTTTAAAATTTCTTACAATCTTTAAACAGTTGTATCTCGAGAATGAAGCATCGGGCTGAGTCGCGGTTGGACGTAAATTTTTTGTCTTTTTAAGAGCTAAAAACCGTACAATCATATACATAGAGGAAAAATGCACGGGAAAGAAGCTACAGCTGCTGAAAGATACCTATAAAATAGAGAAAAAAGTTTCTTTTTAAAACCGATGGGAAAGGGGTAAAATGTAAAAAAAATTTGTTTGAAATATTTTTTACATAAACTACTAATTATTCTTAAAATTTTCCTGCAAACCGCATCTTTTTATCTTATTTCTGCTTTGAGCTAGATTTTTCAAAAAATGACGTAAAAGTAGGCCTTTTTTCGAGCTTTGAAAAATTCCAGCGCCAAGCACAACATAAAAAAAAAATTTTCTCAAGCGGTAAACTTCTTGTTTTATATAGAACTTTCGAGGAAAAATATTCCCAAAAAGATTTGCCGACCCCCCTCCGCAAGGAATTTTAAAAAATCTCCGGAATGACCCATATATATATATATATATATACTTTTGATCGAATAAATACAAGCAAATCACTATACATAATTATTCTTCTTTCCTGCCCTTTCTGAATATTTTTTTTCTGGTTCATCCAGCAAGTTCACGCAGCCGCCAACCGTACTGTAGTTCTGCACTGCTGCACGATGGCCCCTGCAAAATGCGCACCCGCCACACACCATCCTAACTGCGTACTGCACAACTTGAACTGCAAATAATTCAAAGATCAGTGAAACTGAATGTCAATTATTTACTACATACCTTGAACTTTAACGAAATTATTGTCTTCCAATCACGTCAGCAAACTCGTAAAACTACTTCAAAAACATCACCGAACAATTAATTCGTCTTAACAACAAATTACTTTTCACAATTTATTATTTATAATCACCTCACGTTAATTTAATCCGATTTCACGTATTTGTTTATTCGAAACTCTGATTACACGAAAATAACTTTAACAAACAATTCTAATTATTTTAACTATTTACTACTTGCTTAATTTTACTTTACCTTATATTACACGTTTTTAAAAAAAAAACAAAAAATTTAAATGAAATTTAAATTTGGGAATAATTTTAATATACGAATTATAGTTTGTTAATCCCTCGTCTAAGTTTGAATTACAATAAGTTCACAAACCACGTGGCCCAAATAGGGGGGGAGGGGGGGGGGGCGATTAAAAGGCTACGAAAGGTTACGTGGGGGGTAGGGCTGTTGATTCAGAAAGGCACGTGGTTTTTAAAGTGCATGAATCGATGTTTTACTGTCGAACGTTAAACTCAGCTATCCCCCAAGCTCTAAACCCCCAAGACCCTGGGCGCCCGAGTTAAATTATTCCAAAAATATGAGTGCATTTTAATTAACGAAATAAATAATTTCTTTTGTAACGATACCTAACTACGCTGAACTGGTGCAATTATATCATCAAGTTGTAAATCTGAAATTTTTAACTCCAAAATGGCATGGTTGATTAGGAAAACGCTATAAATTTTTACTTATTGGTGAACTCTTCGTTTGGTGAACTCAACAAATTTTTTTTTTTAACTATAAATTAAATGCTTCTAAGAAGCAGACACATTTCAAGAAAAGTGTAAAAATTTTTGTTTGTTTATTGGTTATTTATTTTTTTTATTTTTTTTAATTTTTTTATTATTTTGTAATATTTCCAAGTGATGTATATAAAAGTACACCACAACCTTTTTGTGGAACAAAAAAAAAACACTTTTTTATGATATTCAAATATAAAGTACGCTTCACTTATATAATTATTCCACTCGGTAACCAGAGTTTTAGAGGTTTAGAGCTTGGGAGATAGCTGATCAGTTTTTTTATTGAATCTGAGTTTCCAGGGTTATGGGGGATTCAGAGCTTAAGAGATAACTGATCAGTTCTTTCTTTGAACTTGAGCTCAATAAATAAACTGATCAGATATCCCCCACGTCTTGAACCTCCCAAACCCTGGGCGCCCGAGGTCAACGATAAGACTAATCAGTTATCCCCCAAGCTCTAAACCTCCCAAAACTCTGGTTAATAACTGATCAGTCTTTTCGTTGAACTTGACGCCCAGGGTTTTGGGGGTTCAAGACTTGGGGGATAGCTGATCAGATTATTCATTGATCTCTACGCCCAGTGTATAACTTAAAAAATAATGTTTTTAAAAAACTAATAGTATTCATATTTACAATTTGAAATCGTAAAAAAAACCACGTGACTTGGGGGGGGGTCGAAAATTTGATACAAATACTACGTTGATCTTCATGGGAGGGAGGGCCCTTCACAATCGTCGAAAAAATGACCACGTGGTTTATGAACGTTCCCTAACTGTCCTTGTAAAGTAACCACGTGCCAAGCCAAAGCCTACTGCACTACTAAAGCAACGTCAACTAAAGTATAGCTTCATTACGACATGATAACTAAGCACTGCGTTGCCAGCCGCGACGCACACACCATGAAAGCAGCAGCCACACACACGTACGAGATAGCCGCCCGATACTGTTACACCTTCGTGCGATAATCACAATATTATCACTACACGAGATTCTTCAACCACAAGGAAATTAAAAGTGAACAGTGAGTATATAAACTTTACAGACTACAGACTTTTATTTTAAATTTATTTTATTACATGACCTAAAATTTTTATGATTTTTTAAGAATTATTTTTACTGCGAACGATTTTCACAACATGAAAATACCTATCATTATTATTTAACTTATTCTAATCAAATTTTAAAAATTGACTTTTCAATTAAAAATTATACTTGTCAATAATCATCTTTCTTTTCTTTATGCGTATATTCGAAAATTTCATAACTATGTCTACATTTTTTTTTGATTGTTACATAATTAATAATCAAATAATTGAATTATTAAAATCGATTAATTTTTTTTATTTTTGCAATAATGTACTTACTCTGTTTTTTTCTTTCTCTTTACGGCAACCTATTGATTGATAAAAATCTAAAGACTTGGGACCTGTCTACGTGATAATTGTGAGCCTTTCTCACTCTTAGCATTTTATAATATCTGATATATTTTTTTTTTTTTTCTTCAAAGCGCGAACGCAACAACTCCAACTCCAACCCAAAACCAAAAAAAAAAAAAAAAAAGAGAGAAACTTTGATTTTCTGTTACCTGACAGGCGCAAGTAATATGAAACTCAAATTACGAACGACCATCTTTGTCTCGATTAAATTTTTTTTTTCTTCATTTATACAGTCTTCAAAATGAAAACCGTCATTATCAGAATTCACCGCTGATAATTATTATATTGTTAACAATAACAACTATGATTTTTCAACAATAATTGATAAATCTAACCGATCGAATCAAGACCAATTATCGACCTTCTTGGTCATAAACCGATTTATTAATCGGTAGCACCACAAACAGTGCTCTGATTGATCATAGTGCAACACGAGCTGAATGCACCGCCGCTATAAACGCATAGATCATTCAAACGCGTCATGTACACCCTCTAACAATAGCCGCTTCACTATTGTCTAAAATCACACTTTCAAAATAAGGTCGATACACCTTTCTATCTTCGATAAAGGACTGCACTTCCTTAGTTGCACAGCCCTGCATTGTTGAGGACAACAATGAACTAAGAGGGGAGGCATGTCGTGTATCAACCTTTAACATAAATAATAATACTAATAATAATCATAACCAATACCCATCACCCTCCTAAGTTGCGCTAACGACTTTTCGAATATTCTTAATTACTCCCGCCGAAAGAGTGAGGAAGGGGACCCATCGCGAGCCGAGCTAAAAGCTCGAGCTAATTGGATGCAGCTCCGATCCTTAAGTCCTAGGTGGGGATAATCGGCGACCTCCCGGCTCGCGCGAACCTCAAACGCTCTCTCCCGTTCCCGACACCAAGCGATCCGGGGGCTACGCGCAAGCTGAAGGTCGTAGAGGCACACCTGGACGAAAGGAGCCGGAGTTCCATTTAAATTAAATTAAACTTAAATTAAATTAAACTTAAATTAAATTAAACTTAAATTAAATTAAACTTAAATTAAATTAAACTTAAATTAAATTAAACTTAAATTAACTTAAACTTAAATTAAATTAAACTTAAATTAAATTAAATAATTATTATAACGTTCGCACGCGACAATGTTTCTAAAATCTACAATTGCATATTATGCATCTTCACAGGAAACATCTTGATATAAAACGCATCTTAATGCATTATTTATCGTGATAATCAATGCGTCCTATGAAGTTGGAGCATAAGATTACAGTCGATCGCATTCGACACTGTACAGTTACAGTTGGACCTCGCATTGCGTTGTTTAAAAATAAATCTGACTGGATCGCAGCGTATTGCATTTTAAAAATAACATTGTGCCAGATCGCTTTGGATCATGATGCATTGAACTATACTGCGTAGTATTATCTTGGATTGGCTTGGATCACCTGAATACTGCTGAATTGGAATGGGCTTTAGTTCATCACTTTTTATTCATTGCATTGGATTCAATGTATTTGGATTGCATTGAGGTTGAGAGAATCACTTTTTTTTAATGACACTTGACTGAATGTTGACTTCGGATTGTAATGAATCGAATCCGATAATGCCGTACCACTTTGAATTGTATTGAATTCGATTGGATTAGGTGGGATTGGATTGAATTGAATCGCATTGGATTGGATTGGATCGCATCGGATCGCATTGAATTGGATTGGATTCGATCGAATCAGATCGCATTGAATTGGATTGGATTCGATCGCATCCAATCGCATTGAATTGGATTCGATCGCATCAGATCGGGTTGAATCGCATTGGATCGCATCGCATCGCATCGGATCGCATTGGATTGGATTGGATCGCATTGGATCGGATTGATTCGCATTGGATTGCATCGTATCGGATCGCATCGCATCGGATCGCATCACATTGGATCGCATCGGATCGGATTGAATCGCCTTAAATCGCATCGCATCGGATCGGATTGGATTGGATTGGACTGCATTGGATTGGATTGGATCGCATTGAATCGGATCGGATCGGATTCAATCACATTGGATTGCATTAGGATCAGATCGGATTGGATTTGTATTAAATTAATTAACTTTCAACTGGAAAATAATAAGGAGTCTGAGAGAGAACGCAAAATAAATAAAAGACGAATTTGAGATAATTACCAGCAGGATATTGATATTTAAAATACCGAAAAAAACTTTCAAGCATTCTAGCAGTGAGGTATTAAGATATTTTCAGGATCATAAAAATGGAATACCAAGATATTCCATTATGTGTACTTAATTTCATAAACGACCTAATGATAAAATTATTAAGTTATTTTTTATAATTATAAGTTATTTTTTAAAGTTTAATTCAAATTTTAGGGATTGACATTGAAAAAAGAACAGAAATGAAGAATTGATAAAATAAAAAATTTTAATTCAGAACCAAAAAAGTAGAAAATTTTTTTTTTTAAGTGACAAGATTTTTTTTCTCCTTTACTTATATCAGGATATTAAACAACTAATTCTGGGACCTTTTATAAATCAAATGATTATTTCTGGGACGTGCTTCCTAATTCTGGGACGTCCCAGAAATTGTACTATTCCAGATTACTATTTCTGAGACATTTTTAAAAATGGGTTATTTTGAAATATTTTAGAGTTATGTGGATACAAAAGGGTTATTTTTACTTTAGGCAGGGGTTGAAGAGAGGATTATTACTTTAGGAAAGTGAAAGGGGATGATTATTACTTTTGTAGTTTAAAAGGGTTATTTTGAATTTGAGATGGGTCATATAAAGTTATTTGGTATAAGAAAGGGTTATTTTTTGTTTTTAAAAATTTATATATTCACATGTATATACAGGGTGGCTATTCAGTAGTGGATGGACTAAAAAACTTGAAAAATATGCATTTTTTCTATAGAACATGCAACGTAAGAGTTACTTCTAACAAAATTTTTGGATCAGATGGGCCAGACAGAATAGGGCCCGAGCCATTACTGTGGGCCTTAGGGACCCTAAAACCATATTTTCAAATGGAAACCCATACTTTTCACCCCAGATTTGTAAAGAGCGGAAAAGTTTAGGCTCCTGTAGGACTTTGAAATATTTTTTTTAGTCCATTCTGAGGTCCCGTAGAGGAACCAAAGAGCCCGTCAACGTTAATACCTGAATAACTCGGTAAAAAATCACTTTTTTGACTACCCGAGCTCTAGCAAAGTTTTTTTTTTTTACAAAATTTAGGATCAGATGGGCCAGACAGAATAGGGCCCAAAAGAATAAGGACCAGGCTTTTACTTTGAGACCTAAAGAGTGTAAAGTAAAATCGCTAACAACGGGAATGGGTCAAAATATCCTGGCGACAAAATATCCACGACAAAACATCCGCGACAAATTATCCGGGCGACCAAAAATCAATCGACAAAACATCCGGATGACAAAATAACTGCGACTAAACATCCAATGTAAAAATATCTGCGACTAAACATCCAAAATCAAAATATCTGTGACATAATATCTGAAGTCAAAATAACTGTATAATATGGGAGCGGGACAAAACGTCAGATAATAGACACAAAAATTTTATTTTTTTAATATAACTATAACAAATCTTTATTTCAAACACTTTTATTATTACAACAAATTTAACTTTACAATTTTTTTTACAAACATTCTACAGTATATCATATAATTCAAGTGATCATATACAGTATATCATATAATTTAAGTTCGGGGGGAAATAGTTATTATGAAGTTTCTTTTGATTTTGAACAGTGAATTAATACAAACGTGAGAAAAAAATTGATTTTTAATAAAACACTAACGGGTTATTTTTTAAAACAGTGCGCGCCGTGGGGCCCGAAGGGCCCCCGCAGAGGCGCGCCATAAAATTTAGTTCCAATCAAAATCTAGTTCGAATATTTTAATATAAAATAGTTCAAATTAATTGTCGTGGATATTTTGTCGTTGGACGTTTTGCCGCGGATGTTTTGTCGGAGATATTTAGTCGTCGGATTTTTTGTCGTCGGATTTTTGGTCGCCCGGATAATTTGTCGCGGATGTTTTGTCGCGGATATTTTGTCGCCTGGATGTTTCGTCGGTAACCCAAAATCGCTTTCAATAAAACTGAAACTAACAATCACATTAAAAACTACTCGGACTTACAAGTAAAATAATAATCATAAAATTTTACAGGAATTGCCTGAGTCTTGGTGAAGGTCCACAAACCCCTACTCATCATGACATCTGAATAACTCAGAAAAAAACATTTTTACGTTAAACTGAGATTTGAAATAATTTTTTCTATGAAGTTGAGCCTGTAGTAGGGCCCAGTAACTCACTAGGTGTGAGCGCGATGAGTAATTAAAACTATCTTTTTTTGGTACAAACTGATTACCAACTCAAATTTAAGAAAAAATCTAAAAAAAAATCAATAAAAAAAATTTCAAAAAGAACTTCTGCAGCCCTTAAACCTGCAAACCTGAAAGCTTCATACGCTATTAGCAGGGTTGAACCCTGAAGGTCTTTGCCCGAGACTAAAAGCTTGAAGCATTTGTCTCCGAAGCCTCTAATCCCCAAGCCCGTAACCTTGAAGCCTGAAGGATTTAGGGTTCGGGGGGCCACAGTAAAGGCCTCGGCCCTATTCTGTCTTACTCATTTGATCCTAAATTTTGTAAAAAAAAAACTTTGCTAGAGCTCGGGTAGCCGAAAAAGTGATTTTTTTCCGAGTTATACAGGTATTAACGTTGACGGGCTCTTTGGTTCCTCTTACGGGACCTCAGAATGGACTAGAAAAAATATTTCAAAGTCCTACAGGAGCCTAAACTTTTCCGCTCTTTCCGAATCTGGGGTGAAAAGTATAAGTTTCCATTTGAAAAAATGGTTTTAGGGTCCGTAGGGCCTACAGTACGGGCTCGGGCCCTATTCCGTCTGGCCCATCTGATCCTAAATTTTGTAAGAAAAAATTCTTGTGTTGCATGTTCTATAGAAAAAATGCATATTTTTCAAGTTTTTTAGTCAATCCACTACTTAATAGCCGCCCTGTATATAATGTTTGACACATACACACACACACACGCACACACACACACTGAATAATTTTATCAAGAGGTCGTTATAAAATGAAGTAATCATAATCGAATATCTTGGTATTCCATTTTTAAGATCCTGAAAATATCTTAATACCCGATCTCAAATGGTGGCACGGCAACCGTGTCAGATCATCCGTTCCGGGCCCGTTTGCCGTGCGTGGCCCGTGCACGGCTTGTAACGCTAATCCGGACCCGGCACGGATGATTTGCCGTGCGAGTTGCCGTTTGATCAGACATGTATACACATTCTATATATACGCCATATATGTTGTCTGCTGTATCATTCATAAAAAACAATTGTAAATTGCTAAAATTACATTTATAAATTTATGAATGTAATAATTAAAAATAAATTAAATTTGAAACAGCCAATACAGTCGTGCGAGTTGCCGTGTGATATAATATGTATATTGTAAATATTTGTGTCAGTGTGTGAATATACCAGTGTGTAAACAGTCATAATTACACGGTGATATTCGTTGCAGTGTCGTTATTTCTAAAATAATACTATTATATTAAGTATAAGTTAATAAAGTTAAAGGTATAAACCAAAATAATTTGTTTTAATAATAATTCTTGAATCTTGAAAAATATTTATTCATTGGTGTATGATTGTTGTATGACGAGTAACATAACCTCTACATTCGACTCATTTATATTAATCAGTATCAAAGCCTAGTATTGGCTGTTTCAAATTAAATTTATTTTTAATTATTACATTCATGAATTTATGAATGTAATTTAAGCAATTTACAATTGTTTTTTATGAATGATACAGCACACAACGTATATGGCGTCTATATAGAATGTGTATATATATCTGATCAAACGGCAACTCGCACGGCAAATCATCCGTGCCGGGTCCGGATTAGCGTTACATGCCACATCCGATCCGTGGCCCGGAACGGATCTTTGCCGTGCCGCCTTTTGAGATCGGGTACCTCACTGCTAGAATGCTTGAAAGTTTTTTTCGGTATTTTAAATATCAATATCCTGCTGGTAATTATCTCAAATTCGTCTTTTATTTATTTTGCGTTCTCTCTTAGACTCATTATTTTCCAGTTGAAAGTTAATTAATTTAATACAAATCCGATCTGATCCGATCACAATGCAATCCAATCCGATACGATCCGATCCTAATGCAATCCAATGCGATTGAATACGATCCGATCCGATTCAATGCGATCCAATCCAATCCAATGCAGTCCAATCCAATCCAATCCGATCCGATGTGATCCGATGCGTAGCGAGGCGATCGAATTCAATTTAATGCGATCGGATGCGATCGAATCCAATCCAATTCAATGCAATCCGATGCGATTCAATTCAATCCAATCCCATCCAATCCAATCGAATTCAATACAATTCAAAGTGGTACGGCGTTATCGGATTCGATTCATTACGATCCAAAGTCAACATTCAGTCAAGTGTTATTAAAAAAAGTGATTCTCTCAAGCTCAGTGCGATCCAAATACATCGAATCCAATGCAATGAATAAAAAGTGATGAACTAAAGCCCAATCCAATTCAGCAGTATTCTGGTGATCAAAGCCAATCTAAAATAATACAACGCAGTCTAATTTGATGCATCACGATCCAAAGCGATCCGGCACAATGTTATTTTTAAAATGCAATACGCTGCGATCCAGCTAGATATATTTTTAAACAATGCAATGTGAGGTCCAACTATAATTCTCCAGTGTTAAATGCGATCGACTGTAATCTTATGCTCCAACTCCATAGGACGCAATGATTATCACGATAAATCATGCAGTAAGATTCGTTTAATACAAAATGTTTCCTGTGGAGATGCATAATATGCAATTGTAGATTTTTGAAACATACTAGCAAAATTATATTCATTTTTTATAATTCACCATACCTTTTTTTCTTTTTAGATATTTTTGCTCGAGGCTACCGACACACTTTTTGGAGCATATTGGTTTTCTCATTAGATTTTTAGGGTGAAATCTGCATCGTGCGTCAATTAGTTTCAATTCTGTAATATATAATTTTTTCATCGAATTTTGTGACACCTGATTCATTTGTATTAATATATGTTTTCAAACCGGTAAGTGTTAATTCAAATTTTGCGGGCTTACTACTTCTATTAAAGCTTATGCTTTTAATTCAAAATGGAATTTAAAAGGTAAAAAGATTCATAAAGTTAGTTTTCATCTATATTCTCGTAGTAAAAGTTTCTCGCAAACAGGTTTATTTCGTACCTTGCTTTATATTTTGTAATTACTATTTTCCCTACCTTTGGATTATTTTGTAAAATCTTCGCCATATCTACTATCCTATATCTGATTAAATCGGCTGTTACAACATTTTTTCGCAAAAATCGCATGAACAGATATGTCGAATATTGTCTTTCTGAATAAAAAGAGGATTCCTACTAAAAAGAACCCCTTTTATCTTTACTAAAAATATTTTCCTAAATCTAACTTCATCATTATAAAATAGGTCATTTATGTCGTATGGTAAAAGTTTATCTATATTAATCATTTTTGTATTCTTGTCAATTTCGCATTATTTCTTTACTCACGACTCCCTCGTCACTCTTACGTATTTCCCAATTATCGGGTTGGCTCATCTGATTTAAGTTTATTAAAAAGTTTATCAGTAAAACACTATCCCTCAATGATAACATGTTTCTTAACGAGAGTTCATTATCCATCGAAAATTTACTTGAAAAAGCTTTAAACTTCCTACCTTGAGGCTCATAAAAACCAAAGCGTGGAGAATGTGCTCGTGCAGTCGCCTGACTGCCCCGGCTGCCAGACAGTATATTATCGTCTCCATTATTGCTTTGGAAATCACCGTCCCGGCTCTCCATCTCACTCTCTTGCTTACTACTCAATTCAATATTAATGTTGACCGATTTACGACTACTCAACTCACTCTGACACCTTTTTATAAAATTATTCAATCCACATTATATTATTTTTTCATCGGCAACCAATATTTCACCTGGCCAGGTGTTTTTTCCTATATTCGGGAGTCGATTTCCGCCCTTATTGCCTTTACTCACGAGCTCCGTCGTTAAGCGGGCTTCATAACGTTGGCCGTTGGCGTTTCGACTCTCGCAACTCCATTCGATTCTCGCTGCAATGCACGCGATTTTCCGATCTTTTTCGCCCGCAGACTCCCCGTCTGCGTTGGTGGCGTCCATCGGCCTCGTTGCGCTTACAGTAGTGTCGTTATTTCCCAGCGCCACCACCCGACTTGCGTCTTGCACTGTAGCTCGGATTTCCCCGCGCGCGCCGTTGCTGGCAATTGCTAGACGCGACTCGGTCCCAGCAGGCGCTGAGTAATCCGACCCCTGATCTTTAACTGTGCCAGAGAGCTCGTAAACGCCAATCAAGTCGTCAGCATAAAGCTGACATTTCCCCGCTTGGTATTCTTTATTTATCAAATCACATCCACTTTCCAATGCACTTACAAAGATCTCATAACAGTCAACAAAAATTTCCTTTTGTTCTCTTACTTCTTCCGAATTGTCGTCCTCTCTGAAAATATCATTCATTATCTCAACCGCTTCTTTATCAGCTTCAAGGAAATAATAATACGACTCGCTCTCGTTAAATTCAAAATATTGCGTATCTAAATTAATTATTTTCGTTGATTTACCAATTAATTTTTTCCCGGCATCCGCGTTGTATAATATATTTCCTGAGCTAACCTCTTCATTCGTTCCCACCAGGTACCTACTTAGACCGTCTGCTATTCCGTCTTTCTTCCCCTTGCGGTAATATAATTTAAACTCGAAATCCGAAAGTTTTAACTTCCACCTAAGTAATTTTGACGTGGGGTCTTTAAAATTATTCATATGAATAATCGGCTTGTGATCTGTGTAAATATCAAACTCTGCGTGATATAAGTATGTTTTAAAGTAAAGTACCGAATACAAGATTGCAAGCAGTTCAATCTCGCTGGTGCTGTATCTTTGTTCGACTCTACTTAAAACTCGCGACGCGTAAGCTACTGGGTGTTCTTTATCATCCTCAAAAACTTGTGTTAAAACTCCGCCGATCGCGTCCGCGCTTGCGTCTGTCATGAACATAAATCTTCTTTTTAAATCCGGAAATCGTAAAACAGGACTCTCTATAAGTTTATTTTTCCGTGTTTCAAAAGCTACATTATGTTCCTCCGGCCATTCAAATTTCGCGTTTTTTCTAAGTAACTTAGTTAATGGCTTTGCTATTTTCGTGAATTGAAAAATAAATCTTCTATAAAAGGATACTATTCCTAAAAACGATTTTATTGCTCTCTGATTCGAGGGGGGGTTAAGTGCTTTGATTGCAATATATTTTTTATCATCTACCTGTAAACCATTTTTTGAAATTTTATGCCCCAAAAATCGAACTTTGTCCTTTAAAAATTCGGTTTTTCCGGCTTGAGCGTTACATTATTCTCTTTCAGTCTCTCGAAAAATGCTTTTAATATCGCTATAAGTTCCTCCAATGTTCTTGCGAACGCGATCACGTCATCCATGTAACTCAAAATCCCCTTTAATCCCGTAAAAAGTTTCCTCAGTGCTTTTATAAAACATCCCGGTGCATTCTTTAACCCCATTCCAAGTCTACATAGCTCGTAAAGATTGTCTTCCGAACTAAACCCTGTTTTCCCTGCCATGCTGTCCGCAAGCTTAATTTGATAAAATCCCTGCGCTAAGTCGAACGCGCTGTAGACTTGACTACCGTTCAAACTATCTAACAGGCTATTTATGCTTGGTGTTGGCTGAATTTGTAAAACCGTAACCGAGTTCAATTTTCTATAATCTAAAACCAATCTTTGATCTACAAATCCGTTTTCTCTTCGTTTTTTAGGTGCGCAAAAAATAGGTGCGTTATATGCGCTGTGACTTCCCCGAATGATTCCATCTTCGAGCATCTTTTTTATTTTTTTCTTAATTATTTCTCTGAGCGCGTACGGTTGCTGAAACTGTTTTACGTATATAGGAGTTTCCGTGGTTGTGATAATTTCGTGCTCTACCCCTTTGATACAGCCTAAAATGTCTCCCGGAAGAAAAAATTGCATTGAATATTTATCCATCAAATTTATTATATCGATCTTATATTTATCGTTTTCTATCCCACGGTATTTATTATTTCTAATAATCTCATTAACCTCGATTTATTCCCTTCCTCCCTCTGCAAACAATCAGCAACTTTAATTGGTGGCACGGTTAATTTTATATCAGTACCTCCGGTATTAATTGCGTGAACCGAGCATTGTTTATTTTTAACTATCGTAGAAGAATCTCTAAGCTCTATATCCGGTCCGGTGTCAATATTTTGAATGTATCCGTTTTCAAGATTATCAACGGTCATATTAAGTGTCACACAGGCTCTCGATTTTGCCGCTAAAAATATTTTTCTTGTTATTGGGACGTTACTGAAGTTAAATTTATTATTTCCCACTTTCAAAATTATTTCTATGAAATCTAATTTTCCCCCATGTTTTTGAAATAACGTGACTCCCAAAATCGCGTCTGCTCGAAGTGGAAATTTTTCTTCAACTATATGTGAAATGCAATCAATCCCGCTTCCCGCTTTGTCAGCCAGTCCCGGATGGTTCTTTCCGCGGGAACCCTAACCACCAGTCTTTTAGAGGGTTTTCCCCAGGAGATTTTGGAATATATTTCTAGTAACGGGAGGGCTCGGGAAAACTCCTTTTAAATATTTAAGGGAGGCCCTTTTTCACAAAATACCCCGTTACTACTTGAATTCAAGTATTTTACAGCTGATTGTTCCGAAACACAAAGTGAAGAAAATTTTGCAGGCTGCTCACAATGATGCTACTGGTGGTCATTTTGGAATTAATAAAACTTTAGGGAAGATGGGAGATTTTTTTGGGCTGCTTGTCAAGGGATGTTGGAAATTGGTGTAAGTCTTGTGATCAAAGAAAAGTCTATCTAATAAGGGTCTCAGGAAGATAATGCTATGCAGGTTTATAATGCAGGTTTACCTTTTGAGATATTACAAACTGATATTTTAGGTCCATTTCCTGTTTCATCGTAACAGAAATTTGTTGACAGTCGTAGATAATTTTACTAAATGGGTTTTAGCGTTTTCTTTTTCCAATATGTTGGCAAAAACTATTGCAACAGTCCTTGTGAGCAAACTGTTTGGTGGAAGGTTTGGTGTTCCTTTAGAGATTAATAATGATCAGAGTAAGAATTTTGATTCTAGATTGATGAAAGAATTGTCACTTCTATTAAGAACACATAAAACTTTACATACTTTACATATATATAGGATAACATCTTTACACCCACAATCGAACGGTCAAGTTGAAAGACAACATCAAACAATATTGAATTATTGAACAAAATTTGTGTCAGATAATCAGAAAGATTAGGATCGTTGAGTTAATTTATTCTTGTAAGCCTACAAGTCCTCTGAACATTCTGTAACTGGGTTTACTCTAAGCCAAAATCAAGGAGCCTCACCTACAAACCTCAATGAGAAGTCCACTGATCCTGTGCACAAGCAAAACATCTTGAACGGATCAATTGACAGGAATCTCTCAAGTCATTCCAACAAACCAAGTGGATGGAGTTATGACAACCAATGGCACTCTCAACATCGTAGATGGTGGCATCAAGAGTCTGCGATCCAACTCTGGAGGCAACCTGATATCTGCTGACTACGTGGCCTATATTTGTTCGCGGAGGGAGCATCTCCAGACGTTAGAAAGCATTTGACAAAAAAATCTGTAATGATAATCACGAGTTGGTTATACTTTAGGAGTAAACTATATTGAGGCTTGGCTATACTTGAGGACTAAACCCTGCGTCAAAAGTTTGACTAAGTTAACTTTTTAAATCTCACATTAAAAATTAAGGCCTCAAGATATTGTGTAGAAAAAAAGTTAGAGCATTTCTTGTATGGAAATGTAGAGGAATTTCATCGCTGTGCGCTTGTTTTTCTTAGTTATCTTTTCAAAATGGTCGGAAAGGTATTACAAAAGAAATTTTAAATCTCTTTTAGTTGTTACCTATAATTCCTTACAATTCTTTGAATAATCGCTGAATTTTTGAAAGAGTGGCATACAATTAAAAAAAAAATTGCTTCATTTCTATAAGATCCGTGCATACAGTTTTATATTTAAATTTGATTTTGTATCGACTGAAAAAAAAAAGAAAAATTGATATTTTCACTCTGTATCTAGTTTATAATCGGTTTTTGTTTTTGAATCGAATAAATAGGTAACTCAACAAAAATTTCGTTTCATTTTTACATTATCAGCAAAAAGAAGGGTCGCCAGATTTAATTGTGATGCTATCAGAGATGAAATTATTTATTTTAACAAATTGTCTCATGCTGATTAAAAATGAGCGTACCATTTTTTATGATTTATTGTTTACTACTGACCTATTTATTTTTACATCCTATTTGTGTTAACCTTAAATTGATGATCCAGGCAATGCTCGGAAGATTAATACACTTCAGGGCAACTTAAAGCATAACCAAAAAAACTATTCACATCCTATTTTGAAACCCTCAAAAAGTACTCTAGTAGCAAATTAAAAGTTTGAGTTTTTAATTTTTTTTAGGTACTCCAAGAAGTTTTTCTGCCAGAGTCCTCGGAATGGTTTGGGCAGGATTTGCAATGATTATTGTTGCTTCATATACAGCCAATCTAGCTGCTTTCTTAGTACTGGAACGCCCAAAAACAAAACTGAGTGGTATAAATGATGCAAGAGTAAGTTTCTGCTATAATAATTTTAACAGAAATAAGTCGTTTCTATATCTTACTATTTTATATAGTTGAAGGGCATAATTTCTTTCCGTGAGGCGCGTTATTTTGATCAAAAATATCAGAACTTGAGCACTTTTTTTTTTGGCTGCGCCTCGCAGCGCCTCAGACTTCCATTTTCAGGGCCAGAGGTGCAGCCTGAGGCTCAGCTTTTGTAGCAGTTTGTTAACACACAAAATTCTAATAAATTAGTAAAAAGTGAGTAAAAATTAAATTCATCTCAAATCATTGGAGTCTATGACCAACTCATCCGTAATCATTTTAAAAACTAACAAATACTTTACTAAGGACCAAAAATATATGTGTATTGGATACTGCACTTAGTATGTACTTTATGAAACTACAGAGAAAAACTTTTATTCGAATCGACGCCTCGAGTATCAACCTTACAACTCTCGATGTAAATGTTCAACTTCACACACAAGTTGAATAACATATCATTATTGTATTTTATTGAATTGTAGAAAGGGTACTCGCTATGGGCGCGACTGTGCGCACCAAGTGGTTTGAGGTCTAAGTATCGACTTTGAAGATTTTTGAAGGTTATGTTCGTTCAGCCTCCATGCAAATCAGACGGGAGTTTTTAAAGTCGATATTTACAAAAACCGCCACCCCAATCGCTGAGGGTTACGTACACATAGCAAATAGCCGGGTTAGATAGTCAGATCGACCCCCAGATTCCTACAGTATATAAAGGGAAAAGTCAAAAAGTTGGTTGATTTCAGATATGGATTTGTGAAACAAAAAAAAAATTATCGTTCAAAAAAAACTTAATAATATGTAAGTAGGGCGCATACAGATTAGGGTGCAAATTAGTTCCCGAAATTCGCTGTATCCATTGACACCCCTTTAAAAGTTAGCTGAGGATCAAAAAAAACATTTTTGTCCTTTTTTTATCCCTTGCCCCCAGAGCCTTAGAGTTATTAAAAAATAATTTAAAAAAAACAAAAACAAAAAATGGTTATCTTAGGACAACTAGTACTGTCAGCAATTTTTTTGCGAGTCTTGTTTTTAATGAGCTTTCCAAAAGGTTTTTTATAAATTATCTAACTTCAACCATTGTCAGGCCCAAATTATACGCAATAAATACTAAGGAAAAATTATCGTAATTACAATGATATTCTTTCTGTACACATAATGAGTAATCATGATAAAAAATCATTTAAAAATGAAGTTGAATAAATAATCTCGGGCTCAATTACTCTATGAAAAACAGTTTCGTTATTTTAAAAATTTTACTTAAAAAATATATAATAGAGAATTAGATAAAAGAAATAACAAATCTCAAAAAAACGTTTTTAAATTTTTCGTCATTTCAGTAAATTCAAAAATTGAACAAGTTAAACTCATTTAGTTCAGTTCAAAGTTTTGCAAGACACAGACACTTATACAGATTTAAAATGATGCAGTGAGACCTTTTTTATGTTTTTTAAGTGTCAGGCCGCAAAAAATTCAGACTTAAAATGATGATTAGTGGTTAGTGTGTAACATGTTTAAAAAATAATTAATTAAGATCATTTATATGATACGTGTATATTGTAGTAAAGTAGTTTTTTTTCTAAATTCGAAGAAAATAGCAAATTGGTTTGAAAGAAGATGAGTTCATGCCATAATTTTTTTTAATCAATTTCGTTTTACAAATAATTAAAGAAAAGAAACCAAGACATGTACAGAAGTAGGTTCAACAGCACGAACAATTACGTTAGGCACCAGAATAGGAACAATAGTTATGGTACCAGGATAAGCACACGAATACGAATCAAAAATAGACAAAGGTAGGATTGAGGTTATCACAAGGGTTGGCGCGAGGGTAGCTGGCTAAGGTTCGAACGAGGGTAGGCAGAAGAATAGTTACAAAAGTAGAAACAAAGTTAGTTACAATAGTAAGCACGATGATGCATTATAAGGTTAGCACTCAAAAGGTAGACAGGTACACACAGTGGTAGGCCCAAGGTTAGGCAAGAGTGTAGGCACAGGACTGGGCATCAGGGTAGGTACACGGGTAGACAAGATGGTAGGTACCTCATTGAATAGACCCAACATACTGGATCATTAGTGGACGAGCTACTGTCAAGTCTCACATAGTGCACTGTGTGATTTGTGCTAGGCAGCGGGGGACTCGAGCTCGTCAACTCATGGGACAACTACCCGTGGCCAGGGTAACTCCCCCTCTTTTTTTTTCTCACACTGGGGTTGATTATGCAGGTCCACTTAGCATCAAATCATGGAAAGGATTCGAAAACCTACAAAGGTTGGATATATGTGTTCATCTGTTTTGTTTCATCAGCTACTATGTGTGCCAGAGGGTGAGTTCAGGGTTAGAAGTTTAAGTATAAAATGGTTAAGATGAATTGAATTGAATTGAATTGAAAGAGCTTATTGTACATTATGTTGTACAAAAACAATAGCTTTTACATAAGTTCACAAATAATAAGTAGATTAAACTAATAAATATGATATAAATAATATAAAAATAAAAAGACTTAAAAATCTAAGAGCTTTTTTTTTAATTGATTCTTTGAAAAGTAATATTATTCTAATTAATAAATCTGCGGCTCCGTCGAGTCCGAATGATTTTAACGATATTGAACGACACCTAAATTGAATAAATTGATAGTAAACTTTTACTAAAAAATAATTGAATTCAAGTTTAAAAAAAAAAAAAAGAAAAAAGATGCGTAAAAAAGAAAAGAAAAATTTACTTAAAACTCGTCCGGAAGATGATTCTTTGATTTCATCTCCTTCATCTGTTCATGTTCCAAAAAAATATCAACAGAATCAGAGTAGGAATTTTAAATAATTTGAGTAAAAATTAATTAAAGAAATAAAACTGAAAAAAATTTATTAAAAACTCGTCCGGAAAATGATTTTTGATTTCATTTCATTCATCTGTTCGTATCCCCGAAAACATAATATCAAAATCAGAGTAGATACTCGAATTAATTTATAATTAAAGTTTAAAAAAATGAACAGAATTCACTGTAACTCTACTGAAAGATGGTTTTTTATTTTATTTTTTTATTTTATTCATCTGTTCGTATCTTTCGGGATAAATTGATTAATATTAACATAGATCTGAAAGTAACAACATATATACTTTTGTTTTAGTTCTGTCCAAAAAAAAACCACTCGCCGTAAATTCTTACCTTTTTAAAGGTCTTGCTTTTTAAAGATTTCATTTCTTTCGCTAGGTATAAGGTGAAACTAAAAAAAAAATGGTAAAATTTACCAATTGATACCTGAGTAGAACAAACAACTTATGACTCCATTGAGATGAATGATTTTATCGATATTGAAGGACAATTAAAATGAATTGATTTTATTGTAAACTTTTTTTACTGATTTTTAAACATCAAGTATAAAAAAATTTTTTATTTTGATAATTCTGTTATAGCAACTATAGCAGTAAAAACCTAAGTTGCCGTTGGTATCTTACATTTTTAAATGTTTTTTTTTTTTAATTTTATTTATCTCCAGGCTTTAAAAAAAAAAATGATATTTTAATAACTATTAATTTTTTATTTTTCAAACTATTTAATAACTAGGTATAAGGTGAAACTAAAAAAATTGGTAAAATTTACCAGTTGATTCCTGACTAGAACAAACAACTTATGATCACCATCACATTTGAATGTGGCAAATGTCAATGACCAAGTTGAGGTAGTTGGTACACAGCGGATAAAACTGAAATGAAACTTGATAGTCAGACAAATTCATCTTGGAAAATAAACTGAGAACAATAAACCTTATCCGTGTTGGTGTATTGACTCAGAATTTATAAGTTCCAGTAATGATTTAAATGTATTTACTTGCCTGACCATTTGAATAATTCCATGAGACATTGATCACACTTAAACTACCTCAACTTGGTCATTGACATTTGCTACAGCAACTTAAGGTAGTTGGTATATAGCGGATAAAACTAAAATTAAACTTGATAGTCAGACAAATTCATCTTGGAAAATAAACTGAGAACAATAAACCTTATCCGTGTTGGTGTATTGACTCAGAATTTATAAGTTCTAGTAATGATTTAAATGTATTTACTTGCCTGACAATTTGAATAATTCCATGAGACATTGATCCCACTTAAACTACCTCAACTTGGTCATTGACATTTGCTGCAGCAAGTTAAGGTAGTTGGTATATAGCGGATAAAACTGAAATGAAACTTGATAGTCAGACAAATTCATCTTGGAAAATAAACTGAGAACAATAAACCTTATCCGTGTTGTTGTATTGACTCAGAATTTATAAATTTCAGTGATGATTTAAATGTATTTACTTGTCTGACAATTTGAATAATTCCATGAAACATTGATCACATTTAAACTACCTCAACTTGGTCATGATAGTCAGACAAATTCATCTTGGAAAATAAACTGAGAACAATAAACCTTATCCGTGTTGGTGTATTGACTCAGAATTTATAAGTTCCAGTGATGATTTAAATGTATTTACTTGTCTGACAATTTGAATAACCCCATGAAACATTGATCACCATCACATTTGAATGCAGCAAATGTCAATGACCAAGTTGAGGTAGTTGGTACACAGCGGATAAAACTGAAATTAAACTTGATAGTCAGACAAATTCATCTTGGAAAATGAACTGAGAACAATAAACCTTATCCGTGTTGGTGTATTGACTCAGAATTTATAAGTTCCAGTGATGATTTAAATATATTTACTTGCCTGACAATTTGAATAATTCCATGAGACATTGATCACACTTAAACTACCTCAACTTGGTCATTGACATTTGCTGCAGCAACTTAAGGTAGTTGGTATATAGCGGATAAAACTGAAATGAAACTTGATAGTCAGACAAATTCATCTTGGAAAATAAACTGAGAACAATAAACCTTATCCGTGTTGGTGTATTGACTCAGAATTTATAAATTTCAGTGATGATTTAAATGTATTTACTTGTCTGACAATTTGAATAATTCCATGAAACATTGATCACATTTAAACTACCTCAACTTGGTCATGATAGTCAGACAAATTCATCTTGGAAAATAAACTGAGAACAATAAACCTTATCCGTGTTGGTGTATTGACTCAGAATTTATAAGTTCCAGTGATGATTTAAATGTATTTACTTGTCTGACAATTTGAATAACCCCATGAAACATTGATCACCATCACATTTGAATGCAGCAAATGTCAATGACCAAGTTGAGGTAGTTGGTACACAGCGGATAAAACTGAAATTAAACTTGATAGTCAGACAAATTCATCTTGGAAAATGAACTGAGAACAATAAACCTTATCCGTGTTGGTGTATTGACTCAGAATTTATAAGTTCCAGTGATGATTTAAATATATTTACTTGCCTGACAATTTGAATAATTCCATGAGACATTGATCACACTTAAACTACCTCAACTTGGTCATTGACATTTGCTGCAGCAACTTAAGGTAGTTGGTATATAGCGGATAAAACTGAAATGAAACTTGATAGTCAGACAAATTCATCTTGGAAAATAAACTGAGAACAATAAACCTTATCCGTGTTGTTGTATTGACTCAGAATTTATAAATTTCAGTGATGATTTAAATGTATTTACTTGTCTGACAATTTGAATAATTCCATGAAACATTGATCACATTTAAACTACCTCAACTTGGTCATGATAGTCAGACAAATTCATCTTGGAAAATAAACTGAGAACAATAAACCTTATCCGTGTTGGTGTATTGACTCAGAATTTATAAGTTCCAGTGATGATTTAAATGTATTTACTTGTCTGACAATTTGAATAACCCCATGAAACATTGATCACCATCACATTTGAATGCAGCAAATGTCAATGACCAAGTTGAGGTAGTTGGTACACAGCGGATAAAACTGAAATTAAACTTGATAGTCAGACAAATTCATCTTGGAAAATGAACTGAGAACAATAAACCTTATCCGTGTTGGTGTATTGACTCAGAATTTATAAGTTCCAGTGATGATTTAAATATATTTACTTGCCTGACAATTTGAATAATTCCATGAGACATTGATCACACTTAAACTACCTCAACTTGGTCATTGACATTTGCTGCAGCAACTTAAGGTAGTTGGTATATAGCGGATAAAACTGAAATGAAACTTGATAGTCAGACAAATTCATCTTGGAAAATAAACTGAGAACAATAAACCTTATCCGTGTTGTTGTATTGACTCAGAATTTATAAATTTCAGTGATGATTTAAATGTATTTACTTGTCTGACAATTTGAATAATTCCATGAAACATTGATCACATTTAAACTACCTCAACTTGGTCATGATAGTCAGACAAATTCATCTTGGAAAATAAACTGAGAACAATAAACCTTATCCGTGTTGGTGTATTGACTCAGAATTTATAAGTTCCAGTGATGATTTAAATGTATTTACTTGTCTGACAATTTGAATAACCCCATGAAACATTGATCACCATCACATTTGAATGCAGCAAATGTCAATGACCAAGTTGAGGTAGTTGGTACACAGCGGATAAAACTGAAATTAAACTTGATAGTCAGACAAATTCATCTTGGAAAATGAACTGAGAACAATAAACCTTATCCGTGTTGGTGTATTGACTCAGAATTTATAAGTTCCAGTGATGATTTAAATATATTTACTTGTCTGACAATTTGAATAACCCCATGAAACATTGATCACCATCACATTTGAATGCAGCAAATGTCAATGACCAAGTTGAGGTATTTGGTACACAGCGGATAAAACTGAAATTAAACTTGATAGTCAGACAAATTCATCTTGGAAAATGAACTGAGAACAATAAACCTTATCCGTGTTGGTGTATTGACTCAGAATTTATAAGTTCCAGTGATGATTTAAATATATTTACTTGTCTGACAATTTGAATAACCCCATGAAACATTGATCACCATCACATTTGAATGCAGCAAATGTCAAAGACCAAGTTGAGGTAGTTGGTACACAGCGGATAAAACTGAAATTAAACTTGATAGTCAGAAAAATTCATCTTGGAAAATAAACTGAGAACAATAAACCTTATCCGTGTTGGTGTATTGACTCAGAATTTATAAATTCCAGTAATGATTTAAATATATTTACTTGCCTGACAATTTGAATAGTTCCATGAGACATTGATCACACTTAAACTACCTCAACTCGGTCATTGACATTTGCTGCAACAAGTTAAGGTAGTTGGTATATAGCGGATAAAACTAAAATTAAACTTGATAGTCAGACAAATTCATCTTGGAAAATAAACTGAGAACAATAAACCTTATCCGTGTTGGTGTATTGATTCAGAATTTATAAGTTCCAGTAATGATTTAAATGTATTTACTTGCCTGACAATTTGAATAATTCCATGAGACATTGATCACATTTAAACTACCTTAACTTGGTCATGATAGTCAGACAAATTTATCTTGGAAAATAAACTGAGAACAATAAACCTTATCCGTGTTGGTGTATTGACTCAGAATTTATAAGTTCCAGTGATGATTTAAATATATTTACTTGTCTGACAATTTGAATAACCCCATGAAACATTGATCACCATCACATTTGAATGCAGCAAATGTCAATGACCAAGTTGAGGTATTTGGTACACAGCGGATAAAACTGAAATTAAACTTGATAGTCAGACAAATTCATCTTGGAAAATGAACTGAGAACAATAAACCTTATCCGTGTTGGTGTATTGACTCAGAATTTATAAGTTCCAGTGATGATTTAAATATATTTACTTGTCTGACAATTTGAATAACCCCATGAAACATTGATCACCATCACATTTGAATGCAGCAAATGTCAAAGACCAAGTTGAGGTAGTTGGTACACAGCGGATAAAACTGAAATTAAACTTGATAGTCAGACAAATTCATCTTGAAAAATAAACTGAGAACAATAAACCTTATCCGTGTTGGTGTATTGACTCAGAATTTATAAATTCCAGTAATGATTTAAATGTATTTACTTGCCTGACAATTTGAATAGTTCCATGAGACATTGATCACACTTAAACTACCTCAACTTGGTCATTGACATTTGCTGCAGCAAGTTAAGGTAGTTGGTATATAGCGGATAAAACTAAAATTAAACTTGATAGTCAGACAAATTCATCTTGGAAAATAAACTGAGAACAATAAACCTTATCCGTGTTGGTGTATTGATTCAGAATTTATAAGTTCCAGTAATGATTTAAATGTATTTACTTGCCTGACAATTTGAATAATTCCATGAGACATTGATCACATTTAAACTACCTTAACTTGGTCATGATAGTCAGACAAATTTATCTTGGAAAATAAACTGAGAACAATAAACCTTATCCGTGTTGGTGTATTGACTCAGAATTTATAAATTCCAGTAATGATTTAAATATATTTACTTGCCTGACAATTTGAATAGTTCCATGAGACATTGATCACACTTAAACTACCTCAACTTGGTCATTGACATTTGCTGCAGCAAGTTAAGGTAGTTGGTATATAGCGGATAAAACTAAAATTAAACTTGATAGTCAGACAAATTCATCTTGGAAAATAAACTGAGAGCAGTAAACCTTATCCATGTTGGTGTATTGACTCAGAATTTATAAATTCCAACGATGATTTAAATGTATTTACTTGTCTGACACTTTGAATAACCCCATGAGACATTGATCACCATTCACATTTAAACTACCTCAACTAGGTCATTGACATTTGTTGCAGCAATTTTCACTGGATAAATAAATCTCTACAGCACCAGCAGAAGGTTTCACAAGTTCAACTCACTCTAACTCATAGATGATTATCATAGGGATCAGACTTTAGATATTTTGTTTTGAAAATTTATAGCCAAATATTTTTCTACAATTATTGATGGTTAACGGTATAATATTTATTAATTAAATTATGTTAATAGTGAATTTAGCGTGATGCTGCTGTATATTTTATTATATACTTTTTTAATTACTTAATTATTTCTAAATCATGTAATAAAATAATAATAATTATGACTGCTGTCTTTTGCTCAGCTGCTCGGGTCTCGGCGGCTCGGCCTCTTGCGTGCGCGCACCTCACCTGCGCAGCCTGCTCGCATGCCTTGCTGCAGGCTGCAAGAGTGAGACAGCGTTACGTAAGATCCGGTTTAAGCCACATGCAGCGCATGTAGAGAAACCGGATGCTCAGGGACTGGAAACGAAAAAATTTCTAAAGGAAATCACCGTTTCGAATTTTGAGACGGTCATAACTTCTTAACGCAGAAATTTTTCAGGATGATTTTTTTTTTAATCTTCTCAGGGGATCTTAGGCTACGCGTAGAATATATGGTCAAGGAAAAATAATCATCCTAATAGTGTTTTTTTCATGAACGACCTAACCTAAAACCGAATTTCAATGTATATAAAGCGTACGCTTTAACGGCAGTCGGTTAAAAAAACCTACTCGCCGTCAAAGTGCTACCGCACTTTAGGATAAATGAGAATAAAAAAAAAAAAAAAAATTATTGTCAAATAACAGTGTAGTGAAAACAGTAAACATGACACGAAATAGTAATAATAATAATAATAATAATAATAATAATAATAATAATAATAATAATAATAATAGTAATAATAATAATAATAATAACAACAATAATAATCATAATAATAATAAACATAAAAATAATAAAAAAATAAAATAAGATAAAATAAAATAAAAACAGTTTTTAATGGTATATATAATCACCACCGTGAGATAACTTAGCTTATTTCTATCAGTCACGAAAATGCATCGCATTAATTAATTATTCGGTCACCAACCAATTATCGGTGCTTTATTCGTGCTGTTTTCCGACCAAATAACAGTTGTATGTATGGTCTGTTTTTCAGACCAAATATTTTCTGTTATTTGGTCTGTTTTCCGATATTTGGTCTGTTTTGCAGTCGCCACCTATCGGATCGTCGAAAAACTTACTCGAAGATGAAAACGACCAAGGTGCCAGGCTTTGAGGTTAGAACGCGGCAACACAGTTTATGACTGAACTTGCTAACATTTGTTCAGAAAACAACACTCATAAAACACCTAAAATTGATTGGAGCCCGAATAAGCATATATTTGAACATGTTCGATCGTGGGAGTCACATATGGGCGTGTGTTTTTAGGCGATGCCGCATGCTGGGATGGCGCGCGCGTAGCGCGTCTGCAATTTTCCCCGCAGCTCTGCTCAATCTCTCCCGAGTAGCCCATATATCCTTAGTACAATCCCGCACATAAATCTGCAGGTCATCCGCGTATATCACGTGACTTACGCCAGGACTAAGATCTCGTGTCATTCACAAACAGCAAAAAAAGCAGCGATTCTAGCACAGAGCCTTGTGTCACTCCCCTGTTTAAGGGACGAAAGGAGGAAGTTTGACCCCCACCCTCACTGCCTGCGACCGACCTGAAAGATATGATGCAATCCATCTGACGACACTACTTGAGAAGCCAGGTGACCGCACCTTCCCAAGCAGAGTCGCGTGGCAGACCGAGTCAAAAACCATAATGAAGTCGAATAACAGCAGTGCTGTCATCTGACTCCGATTAATGCCCTGTCTAATGTCGTCTGTCAGTTTAAGTAATGCTGTCTGAGTGGTATGTCCCTGTCTGAAACGAGCCTGAAACCTATCCAATAATCCCTCTGCTTCAGTAAAAGACGAAATCTGGTTAAAGCCTATCAGGAATTCTCGACCAGTCTTTCAAGAATTTTCGACAAGAAACAGAGACGAGAGATTGGACTAAAATCACCCAAACATCTCGGAGTTTTATTAAGGGCTATCACGAGCGACCGTTACCACTGATCTGGAAATGTTGAGGTCAAAAGAGACTGGTTAAAGATATCACGAATAAAAGGGCCTACAGTCTGAAATGTACTCAATAAAACTCTGCGGAAGATGATCAACACCCACCGCCTGTGAAGTCAACTGGTCAATAGCAAGCTTGACATCCTGTAACGTAACGGCAGCAGAATCTAGCCGACCATTCCCTTCGTCCTCACCCAGATTTTCAAGGAAACGTGAAAGTTTTGGTACAGCAGCATCGAAAGACACAGATGCAAAGTGAGCATTGAGCTCCTCCACAGAAAAGCTCGCAAGATTGTTGTCAGGCTTGGGGGAGATTCCGATTTCCTTCCAGATCTGTTGAGGATCAGTAAGTCCCTCAAGACGACTCCAATAAAAATACAGTCTTGCAATCTCTATCTTTTGATTTGCAGTCACGTGCCTGTCTGTAGAAATAGATTTCTATGTCAAGTTTTGAACGTCTAAATAACCGATCTCTTTCAGTCAAGAGTGAGCGAAGATAATGGGTAAACCACGGGTGATGATTCCTCTTTTTGTGACTAAAGGCCTTGATGGGAGCAACAACCTCGAGAGCAGCAGGCAATTTAATATACAAAAAGTCCAATCCATCACTCAAAGAATTTCCATCATCCGTGACCACTGACCAGTCACATTTAGAAAGATACTCGTTTAAGGTTGTTGAAATATAGCTAAATATTATAATATGAGAATCGTGTCACCATCGATTGTCTTGACGCCTGATGGTGAAAACGAATAGAATATGTGTATGTGTGAGCGAGAGCACATCACGTAACTACGTCACGCGACGCGTCCAGTCGAGTACTGTACCAGCAGCTGACCGGTGCGGAGCACGATGCTCGCATGCGGATAATTTGTAACCTTACCATTAAATAATAATTAAATACTATTAATTAACCACAAAGTGTTTCATTTATTTGATCTACCTCCGCTTTGAGAATGGCGAACCCGCATGCGCATGATGTGTTGATTGTTCCCTCTCACCGCACGGAGTCTCTGAAACGCTCCTTTCATGTGCTAGCTACCTACTCCTGGAATTCACTACCCCCTCATATTCGCCAATCGTCATCCCTTCCTATTTTCAAACACCTCATCAAATCACACATCTTTACTACTGAGGGAGAAGATTAAGCTCTGTACGCTGAGTATAGACTGTAGTTAGACTACTTACCTGTTGCAATATTGTTTGAGATTATATATTTTTATTTTTATTTTTATTTTTTATTTTTATTTTTATTTTTATTTTTATTTTTATTTTTTTATTTATTTTTATTATTTTTAGAATATTGTTCTTATTTTTTATATACTTTATTTTATATTTGTTATATTATTCTGATGTAAATACTTATTTGTTGATCTATGTCTTTTGTACAACATAATGTACAATCAATAAACACATCAAAATCAAATCAAAAAATCTGCAATAATCCCAACATGGTAGCAGAGAACGTAGTTTAGTGTCAAAAGAAAGTGTGGTTGTTAAAGTGAAAACATGTGCTCCCAAAAAATTTTTGGTTCTACTTCTTCTACAATATAGGAATAGAATTAATTGAAAATATAGCTGTGATTGATTATAGCTTAGAAGCTAAGTAAGTAAGAGGCGTGAAAAGCCTGTAGAAAAAATCCGTGCAAAAGGTTGATGCACAAGGATTTAATTTTGTGAAACGGCATGGCGCGTCGCGAGGTTAAACGAGCGCATGGCGATAAGTAAGGTTAAGCACATGTTGAGATTTTTTGAAAATTGAGTTTTTGAATTAAATGAAAAGTGAACAGTTAAATGCTTTATTTATTTTAAGAGTATTTTGAAAAGTGAAGGACATGACTAATAATAAACTTGTGAAAAACAATAAAAAAAAAAAGGTTAACTAAATGTTTAATTGGTTTAATTTAAAAAAACAAAATAAAGAAGAAGAAATAAATAATCTTCTGAAAGAAATAAATGATCCAAATTTTAGATTGAGCGAAGATCAAAGAAATTATTTAAGAAGAATATTTTTGAGAAATTTGAAGGAAGTTTTGATTTTAAAATATATAGTGGATAAAAAAGAGAATAAAACAAATTTAAAAATAAAAATGGCTCGAAAAAAATCTAATAGTTTTAATGATGGAATTGACATGTTTGATGGTCAAGAGTTCGAGAATTGGAAATTTAGAGTTTTAATGATGCTAGATTGCAAAGATTGTTTAGAACAAGTAGAACGAGAAAGAACTTTAAATGATGATGAAGATGCTTGGAATAAAAAAGAAAAGTTAGCAAGAGCATTTATTATAAGAAAAATTTCTAATAAACAGTTAGAATATATAAAAGAGTGCAAATCAAGTCTCGAGATAATAAATAAATTAAAATCAATGTATGAAACAAAATCTACTGCACTACAAATAATAAATGGAAATAAAATCGAATCCATAAAATTAAAACAGTGCAATACAGTGGAAGAATTTATTGTAAAATTTGAAACAGCGTGCAATCATTATACAGCCACTGGTGGAACATTATCAGAGTCAGAAAAATTAAGACACATGCTAAATGCTTTACCAAGCAATTATAGCTATATTGGTGATTATCTGGATTTATTGCCAGAACAACAAAGAATTGTGGACTATGTAAAATCAAAAATAAAAGAAAAGAGTTTAAAATCGAATGAACAAAGTGAAAATAAAACAAACGTGAGTAACTTTAATACAAAGGTAAAAGGAGTATGCTACAACTGCAACAAACCTGGACATTTGCAAAAACATTGCAAACGAAATAAATATGGACAATTTGGTCAACACGGCAGTGAACGAGGCAGAGGTGCTTATCAGCAACAGCACTACAGAGGACAAAGTGGTTCTCAACGAGGCAACTACAGAGGCAACAACTTCGGAGGCCAAAGCAGAGGCAGAGGCACCAATCAACATAGAGCTGAGTCAACGGATAACCAGAGCGACAACAACTCTTTTGTAGCCTGGTTTACAGAATTCAATATAATCAAGATAAATGAGGTAAAGGTAAACAATTGTGATAATCTTAATTATAATTATAATAAATTAAATTGGTTGTTAGGTAGTGGTTGTACACATCATGTTGTAAATTCTGATAAATATTTTAGTCATTCTGTAAATTTAGATAACCCGATCCAAGTAAACTTGCCAAATGGTGATTGTATTAAAGCAACAAAGAAAGGTAATATGAAAGTTTATTTTGAAAGCTGTTATGGTAAAAAATTAATTGAATTGAAAAATGTATTTTATGTGGAAGGTATTAAAAAAAATTTGTTAAGATATCATCAAATTGCTAAAAATTCGATTCTTTATTCTAGTGATGATTATATTGAAATATATACTAAAAAACAACAATTAATTACAGTTGAATATGCTATTAATGATCTTTATTATTTAGAAAGTTTTATAGAAAATAAATTTTTTAATGAAGGCATTTACACTAATGCAGTAAAATTAACTCAAAAGGAAAAATGGCATAGAGAGTTAGGGCATGTAAATTTCAATTATTTAAATAAATAAGTAAATTTTAAATTATTAGATGAGTTAACAGAAAATTTAGAAAAAATTGATATGAAATGTACAAATTGCATAAAAAGTAAAATGGCAAATGTTCCTTTCGAAAATGATGCAAGTTCCTCTGAAATTCTTGAATGAATCCATACAGATTTGAATGGACCCCATAAAACTTTAGGGTATAATGGGGAGAAATATTTTTTAACATTTGTTGATGATTACAGTAAGTGTACCAAAATTTTTTGTATAAAGAGTAAGTCAGAGACTATTCATTGCTTTATGGAATATGTCAATCTTGTTGAAAATCAGCTGAATAAAAAAGTTAAAAAAATTTAAATGTGATAATGGCAAAGAATATTTAAATAAAGAAATTTTTAATTTTATTAAATATAAAGGGATTAAATTAATAACTTGTTCTTCCTACGTCCACGAATTGAATGCAGTAGCGGAAAGGTACAATAGATCTGCAATGGATATTGGTAGATATTTAATGAGAGAAGCTAAAATAAATTTTAGATATTGACCAGAAATTGTTAATACAGTTGCTTATTTAAAGAATCAAACATTGGCCAACACTATTGAAAACAAATAACCTTATCAGATATTTTTTGGGAAAAAGCCTAAAGTTAAACATTTGAAAATTTATGGGAGAAGAGTATTTGTGAGAACACCAGAAGTTTTAAGAAAAAATAAGTGGCAAGATAAAAGCCAATTAGGAGTTTTAGTGAAATTAAAAATAAACAGAATGAAAATTTAATGCCACTTAGGAAATCAAATCGTAAAAAGAATCCTATTGAAAGATATGGAAATCCTGTAACTAATTTTATATATGTAAATTATGTAGATGCATATGTACCTAGTACAGTTGAGTAGGCGTTGAACTCCATAGAATCTTTAGAATGGCAAAAAGCTATGGAAAATGAAATAAAAAGTTTGAATAAAAATGAAACTCGGACTATTGTGAAAAAGCTGAAAGATAACAAGATTATTGATGTGAAATGGATTTTCACGAAGAAAAATAATAATATCTATAAAGCGCGTTTAGTTGCTAGAGGCTTTCAACAAAAGGATTATATTGAGAATGTTTATTCGCCAGTAGGCAAAATGCAAACCTTGAAAATTTTGTTAAGTTATTCTTGCGCTAATAATCTATTTATCAATCAGATGGATGTAGAAATAGCCTTTCTAAATGGCAATGTAAATTCAGAAGTTTGTATTCGCGAACCACAAGGTTTTGAGACGGGAAAAGATAGAGCATGCAAACTGAAAAAGGCACTTTATGGTCTTAGAGAAAGTTCTAGAGTTTGGTACGATTGTTTTAATGATTATGTTGAAAGACTGAATTTTACTAGAAGTAATCATGATCAATGCTTATATGTAAACAAAACAGGGAAAGATCCTATATATATATATTAGTTTTTGTTGATGATTTGTTAATGTGTTGTTAAGATAAATCTAAAATTGAGGATATTAAATCGAAACTGATGAATAAATTTATTATGAAAGACATGGGTAAAATCAGTAATTATATAGGAATTGATGTGAGTTAAAATGATGAGAGGAATTTAATGACATTAAGTCAAACAAAATATATAGAACCTTTATCTGTAAAATACAGGTTAGAAAATGCAAAATGATTGGTGAATTATTGCATATTAGCTCAGGTAAAAAACCTGATTTTTCTTTTTTCGTGAATTATCTTAGTCGATTCCAGAACTGCTACAATGAAACACATTTTAAATACGCTATGAGAGTTTTGAAATATCTTATTAAAACTAAAGATTTAAAATTAACTTACACCGATAAAGAAAAAAATGCAAACTTAGATTGTATGGTAGATTCAGACTATGCAGGCGATAGCATAGATAGAAGATCGACTACCGGATTTGTTATACGTTTTTTTAACAATGTTGTATTTTGGAAATCGAGAAAACAAAACTGCTTAGCAAAATTTTCAACCTTTGCGGAGTATACTGCTATGTCCGAAGCAGTGACTGAAATTTTATTTATAAAAAATTTTTTAAGTGAATCATTTGATATTAAATTGATTAAACCAATCAAAATGTTTGAAGATAATTCGGGTGCTTTTTTAATCGCGAAATTTGGAAATTTTACAAAGAACTCTAAACACATAGAGGTTTAATGCCATTTTGTTAACGAAAATTATGAAAAGAAAGTTATAGATTTTAGATGGTAGAGTCACAGAATAATATTGCTGATATCCTGACTAAAAGTCTTGATGAAAATAAATTTATTAAAAATCGCAAAGCCCTGAAATTATTGTAAATTTTTTTTGAAACTGATTAAATTTAAACTATTATGAAATAATGCAATAAATGTGGAAAGAAAACGAATATTATAAATTTAAGGAGTCGTGTTGAAATATAGCTAAATATTAAAATATTAGAATCGTGTCACCATCTATTGTCTCGACGCCTGAGGGTGAACACGAATAGAATATGTGTATGTGTGAGCAAGAGCACATCACGTAACTACGTCACGCGACGCGTCCAGTCGAGTACTGTACTAGCAGCTGACCGGTGCGGAGCACGATGCTTGCATGCGGATAATTTGTAACCTTACTATTAAATAATAATTAAATACTATTAATTAACCACAAAGTGTTTCACTAATTTGATCTACCTCTATAATAATCCCAACAAAGGTTACTGAGTCAATTGACTTAAGACCTGTAGGTGAAATCATGAGTCATATTCTGGGGTATGTAAATGTTCAGCGTAGCAGTTATCAAATCATGTCCAGTTATAAACGGAGATACAGATTTAGAATAATTCGTCACCGTGTCAAGGGCATCAACAATACAGAGATCCAGCCAGGTATCCGAAGTACGCGTATGATGCGTGGCCCCAATGAATGATCTCAAAAAGGCCGCATCAGGGTTGTCTGTCAGAAGATCTGAGTTAAAATCGCCCAGAAGGACCTTGGTACCATAGTTCAGCATAGTATCCCACAGAGAACTGACAAAATCCGACCCCTGAACAAACGGTGAATGTGGTGGTCTGTACACCACTCCCGCAAAAATAGGATCACCACCCTTAGGGATAACCTCGCAGAATAAGTACTCCGGATGACCTAGACGACCGTTCCATACCGCAGACGATGAGCAAAGATGTTTAACCGACAGAGACTTATGAACATACAATGCGACTCCTCCCCCCTGAGTATTGCGGTCCTTTTGAAACAGAACATAGCCTTCCAATGAGACTAGAGCGTCCTTAATAGCAGGCCTTACTTAGACTCAGTGATCGCCAACACATGGATAATATCCTCAGACACAAGAAAGTGCCTAATTTTCTTAATGTGACCCCTAAGTGAATAAGCATTTGAGTGACAGAAATTTGCTACCACCTGACCACACAGAAGGTTGATGAGAGAACTGTAATTTGTAGCGTTTTCCACCCTGTGGGGGAAATGCCATGCGGTCTCAAGACTGAGGGTTCAAGAATTTTTTTAGTAAATTCATGTATTTATAAAATAAATTTCAATTTTGCATAAAGTCGGGAATCTGAGGTTATGATAAAAAAAAATTGAAGTTGATCCCGTAATTCAAACCATAAAGAAATTATTCATTCCAATTAATTAAAATATGCCATGTACTCGGCTACATCAGAGAATGATTTCTTCAGATCGGTTGCTTTTATATATAAATAGATAAATAATATTGATATCAAAAAGAAAAGAACACAAGGAAGAAAAAAAAAGGAAGTGATCACTTACCGGTTCTAGTAAGTGACAACCCTTCACGTGAGATTTATCTTTTCGTCAATCGCGACGCGTTTAGTTCTCTCTCGGTATATCAATAGTTTATTAACCACTCCTCGAGGTCATACGCAGTTTAGTCACATGATTTTTCCTTCCATCAGAGCAGACATGGTTAACCTACCACCTATGATCGGAGTCGGTGCGATCGGGAGTGTGAATTTTCACATACATGCAGGAATAAAAAAAAAATACCGTATGCCTTACTTCGTCAATCCAACAACCTTTTAGTACAGGTATGAGTCGTCTTGGCAGCTGATTGCCAAGTCCTAGCTCGACCATCCAGCTGCAGCACGAACTCGTTTCGCATCGCGATGTTACTCGAACGAGGTTTTTAATCGCTTACCGATTATATCTCTCATCCGTAGAGCTTATATAAAGGCTCTCAGCAAACTGTTGCAAGATTCCAACGATAGAAATTCGTATCAACAAAACGTATGCGTAAAGGAATGAGAAAATTTTGCTCTCGAATGACCGCACGTCCGCGATGTTATACTTTCCCAAGGCGCGCTCGAATGATGCAGTGGCCGAATTAGGAATCGGCGGTCCATGCGACTCAGCGACAATCGGTAACTCGTCGTGGTCACGACTGGTAAAAAGGGTACCGTACCCTGATATCGGTGCCGCTCTCGCATCGCGTAGCGATATTTCACGGTTGTAGGTCATGCTCACTAGAACCCAACATAAAATAAATTTCGTAGTTAAATAAATAGTTATTGGACTATTAAATTCGGTCCTCGGCGTTGTGGGGTACCTTGCAAATTGTTGAACGGATGCAGATGAATGAGAATGAGGTTGATGAGTGATAGATGATTGAAATGATTCACTAATGTATTCAAAATGATAAGATGCAAATGAAATATAGCCACGAGAGTATAAATGAAGCGGTATACCTGTTAAGCTAAAAACCGTTGAAGGTCCTCTTCCGAGCTAATTAATGTTGCGACGTCTCCCTTCTTCCTTCTACCAAAGATTTGGCCACTCTTAATGAAGGTGGTAAATCCTGAGCATGGTTGTCTGGCCTTTTCACGAACGGTACGATGAAGGTTGAAGATGTTCTTTGGCAAGAACTCATGTTAATTTATATTAATAATACCGGGTACTATGGGGCTGTGATCGACTTCAACAGGTAGATGCAGAACCAAGGCTGATGTATGTAGTTTACCTAGTTTGATTTTAGATTGGATAAAGTTTAGCAACAGTTCTTGGGAGCTTAATGTGGCCAATATTGACGGTGGGCGAGGTGCCTTGTCGGGAGCAGCTGATGACGGCGTAGTGAGATTCATTGGCTTTGTTCCTGTTGAGACCTCATCAGCAGTAGTGATGTTTGTTACCACCTTATCAATGGCTGAACTCACGGCCGATTTACTGACCATGATACGTGTTGTAATTATGTCCCGGGAGTCTATGTCGGGGTGAATCAACTTAAGCACAGCGAGCACTATAGTTTTAAGATTTGCCCCAAGAGGAACGGCCAAACCACCAATCACAATGTCAGTGCCATTTGCTGATCTTGATTTCTAGACTTCAACTAAAATCTTGGAGAGGTCAGCATTTTTTCTTTCAAGGCTGGCAAACCAGACACTGAGTGCCAGTGTTTAGGACTATGATGAGCTGCAAGTTTTTTTTTTTTTTTAGTCTTACTCTTCGAGTCAAGGTCCTCCAGAAACAGGTATCCGGAGGTGGTGAAGATGCTCTCTGTATCCTCTGTATCCATTTCTGTCGTATTCATAGGAGGCATTTCCCAGCGATGTTCAGGTCACCGTGCCTGTTTCTCGTGGTCCCATGGAGAGACTTTTCGGTGGATCTCCAGGTGCCCACTCAGATCCATTTGGTGCACTGTGAGAGAACATTTGGTGCATTTTCTTTATTGATGCGTCTCCCTTAGTTCATTTAATGGTATTGTACGAGGCATTGGCCGTGGTAGCAGCAGCCTCGGTTTGTATCTTGCAGCGAGCTTTTGGAGTGCAAAGTTCGCTGTAAATTGGTCTTGGTATTTTGCGATTGCGAATAGGTTTCCTCTCTATGGGGTTCCATCGCTGTTTCGTTGTGATACGAATTTCAGACTTAGCAAAGCGCCTTGGACCACTAAGCTGCGGTATACTTCGGTGTAAGTCTCGGTTTTTGGTACTTGGATCATTATTCTCTGCGATTCTTCGTTTAGGATTCTTTGTTGGTTCTCCCACTCCTGAATTTTATCTACGCCACGTCGAATCTCGGCCTGGTCACTGAAGATTATTAGTATTTCCATGAGGGGATCCTCAGGGTTTATCGTCTTGGTCTTAGTGTTCAAGAAGATTTCTTTTCTCTCTATTAGCTTTGCGTGAATGTCCTTGATCTCAATTGGGGAATTTATGATCATACCAATCTTGTTAAATGCATGGTCTTCGTAGTTCCACTCCCTTAACACTGAAAGACGGGGATTTGGTTGTATGGCCTTCGATCTGATTGGATTTTCTTCCTTCCTGTATTGCCACCATTTCCATAATGGGAAAAATGTGGGAGTCCTTATTGGCTTCGGTCTTGACGCTTTCAATGGGTTTTCTGTGGTAGTTTGGTGGTATTCGATACGGGACCAAATGGGTGGCTTCCGGGATTTCCTTGACATCGAGATCCATTAGTCGCGGCAATTCCATCCGATCGGTTTGAGTGGTGTCCCTAGTCAGGCTTCGCACATACTCCATCTGTCGAGCGCAGATTTGGTCGTGGTATTTATAGGTTTTCCTCCCGATCCAGGCTCCACAACTATGCCGAATAGTTGCCGTGAGGCCCGCCATGTTGTGATGGACTGACGCATGTTTAGGTCGGTAACGTTGGTCACTTTGAACTAATGCGCGACCGGCGTCCTCTTGATGGATGTAGCGTACGTAACCCCATACGAGTTGGCCTTCGGTTACAAACAGTCTGACAATATTCCAAGCGACCAAATTTGGCATACTCCTTGAAAAACAGATCGTACTGCTATTCGCGGGGCATTGATTCTGGTAGTACACAGAATAATCGGTTATAGTCTAGGCTTTCTAGTTGAGTCCTTCTTGAGGTGCTGCCCGTGAATTCCGGGTCCCTCAAATACTCGCTCCAAAGACGGGGCATTTCCGATTTTTTTTTTTTTTTTTTTTTTTTTCATTTTTCGATGTTGCGTTTTGCGTCAGAGTCTCGTTATGGAACTCGGACAAGTCACCGGTGACGATACTTGTTCCTTTTGTAATCCAATCAATTGTTTCTGACTTTGCTGCACCTGGTTGACCTCCTGATGGGCTCGTTCTATTCCATCCTCGGTGGCCAACCCGAACAAGCTTTCACTTAAGGTGCCAATAATTCCAAGCAGAGCCATTCGTCTATTGCGTTTTAGTTGCAGTGTTTTCACCATCGCTTATTTCTTCGATCTTTAGGTCATTTATTCGGTCGGTATTTTTTTTTTATTTAAACCTTGTAGGGCTTTATAACTATTGGTCAAAAGTTCTAGGTCAACTATCTCCTTACAAGGATCCTCCTCGTGATGGTGGCACCTTTGGGGGAGGGTAGTTATTTGGTCTTCTACTTTCTGAGTATGAAGCAGGGTTTTTGGTCTCTGTGGCAACGATCGCCTTCCAATCGGCTTTTCTAAGGGGACTCCCCCTACTTTTTCCTAGCAGGGGCCAGATTTGGTTTGGAATTGGGCAAGGTTATAGATCCAATTTCCCGGTAATGAGAGAAATTCCCCATGTAATAAGGACTAGATAGGCTAACATCTGTAATCATGCAAAAAAAATATTAATCATTCATGTCGACATTTTGGGACTGGACGACACGCTTATAAGTTCGTCCATGTGTTTCCGTATCCTTTTACCTTTGGGTAATCCCAGAATTACATTGTTCTTTCCTGCAATCTCAACAATTTTCAACGACTGTTAATGGTCATCCACTCGGAGATGCGGGACTCGGACCAAACTTAAATGCATTTGTTCGACCTACCAAAAAATTTTACTTGTAATTTGGGTGATGTGTGTTTTGGTCCCTCCCCAAAAAAAAAAAGATAGGTTGTTTGGAAACCGAAGAGTTGTAGGATTCAGGGTCAAGTCTTTTGCGTCGATACTTGAACCCTTGGTATTTGGTCCTCCATTTGATTCTAGCTCCACTAGTGACAAGGTTTTCTTCACTCGTAGCGAATTGATTTTGGTCCATATATGCTTGATCCCACTTCTGTGTCATTCTCGAGCTTGAGGGTTTCCAAGATTCTTCCTTTTCAGAATGGTCCTGATAAAAGTCCTTACGGTTTTCCTAGGTTCTCAAAGGTTGGATCTTCAAAAGTTGTGAGATTAAATGGTCTCTTAGGCCGTTTTACATGATATACGGGTGTAATAACATTTATCTTAGCTTTAACTTCTCCAAGGTTTGGTAGTGTTATCGGGGCTTGGTGATTAGGACTGCTCCTCTTGCACTGTGGTCGATTCTCCTTTGAAAGGTTACTTTGGGATTCAATGAAGTCTTTGACGTAATTGCTCTCATTGTGATGGTTTAAGGTTGACGTTTCCGTCCACTTTCCTACCGTACACAAGGTACGAGGACATTAATGATAGCTTATTAGGTTATCCATATACAGAATCAATTCGACCTTGATAGTTGGTAATTGCTCGGCTCTGTGCAGGAATATCAAAAAGGCAATTGCCAGACCCTCTTGGCTATAATTGCTAGGTACAATTCGGTGAAAGGGGAAGGGGATAGTAATAATAATAATAATAATAATAATAAAAGTTATATAAAGAGGAAAAAGTACCTGGGGCTAGGCAATTAAATTTAAATTCCGGTCGAGCCAGGTAAATAACTGGTCTAGGTCAGATTTTTGGTCAGCCGCGGAAAGCGGGCAGGTATAGGAAATAATTATAATGTCAGGTGTTTTAAAGCAAGCAAATAGCAAGCACGTATTATTGCTTTTTAATTTTGCCTTCAGCCGGATAGTGACCTGTACTTAGCACACCTGTACTCACTACCTGTACTTACCACAGGCAAGTTAAGTTGAGTTTTTCCAAGCAGGCGAGTGATATAGATGTATTTAAGTCAGGCAGTAAATTTTAATTTGAAAATTGATTAGCGAGTAGCAAAGGTCAAGGTCCTTTCAGACACTGCCCAGTTGATAACTTGAACAGTGCTGCAATCTAGTGGTGAAAATTATAATTACGGACCGAGCTCTGCCGCGTTTTTCTGGACAATAGACACTTAACCTCAAAATCACAGTAGTATCATTGCACTATTGTTCAACAAAAAAGCCACAAATTTAACTGCGCTGAAACACTATCCAACAGTTCAAGGCTCGCCTCACTCAGAGTCCGCAAAATAACACGCGCAAACACTAAACAACCTTGTCTATAACAACCAAATTGCAGAGCACTATGTCAACAGAGTCAGTCGTAGTAGAACCAGAGAGAGAGAGAGAGAGAGAGAGAGAGAGCACAAGAGTACAAACAGTCATAAGAACAAGAAAAAGTCAATAAGTAAAATTATAAGTAGAAAAAAGGTAAGGTATCAAGATAGAAACCAAAATATGCAGAGAGGTAGTTAGGCACAGGTATAGAGTATGCACAATTATAGTAACAATAGTTTTGTTACAAGGGTAAGCATACAAGTAAGAACGAAGATAATAACAAAGGTAGTCACGACAGTAGGTACAGGTGTAGCTGCAAGAGTAGGTACAAGGGTAGAAACAATGATAGGCGCTAGGTAGGTGAATGGATGGCCACAAGGAAAGGTAAAAAATTGATTGCTGTTGGAAATCGAATTGAAATCGTTTGAGGCGCACCATGACATGGAAGCAAGAGTAGAAATATGTAGAAAAAATGTAAAAAAAGCGTGTGTAGAACCCTAAATATATAAAGGTGTATAATTATACTAAGTAAACAACAAGGAACAATAGTAGGCACGAGTATCATTACAGGGATAGCGATATCGGTAGAAACAAAAATAAGAATAAGGCTAGGCACGAGAGTGCTATATACTTATACTGCTATATATTTATACTGGTGGTATCACAGTGGATTGACAGCAAGTAAAATTTTGAAAATTAGTGCTAGGCCCACTGTAACGAATTGGATGCCATAACATTATTAAAAGTAGCAGTCGCAAAGAAAATAAGACGAGTGCTAAAATGTCAAAAAGTTGCATACTACAAAATCAACTAGAAAAAAAGCTCGAAAAAAAAATTTAATTTAATAAAAAAAATTTATCGGTTGTAGAAATTAGCATGCGCTTAATTTTTTCCTGTGCATGGAGTTGAGAGACTTCTAGAGGATTTCTTGCACCAATTTATTAGTTAAGCACAGACTATAAGGTGTCACAAAATTTTTACTATTCTGCTGTCTCTCTCTCTCTCTCTCTCTCTCTCTCTTATGGTAAAGCCCTCTCTAACGGTCCAGACGGGATCTACCTTAGCCACGGTCGTAAGAGCGTGGGAAATTTGAATTAGGGAATATATTAACCTTACATATATTACAGAATTAAAACTAATTGTTGCATTGTGCAGAATCACGATGCAGATTTCACACTAAAACTTTAATACGAAGAACAATATGCTCCAAAAAGTGAGTAGATAGCCTCGAGCAAAAATATCTAAAGAGAAAAAAAGTATGGTGAATTATAAAAAGTGAATATAATTTTGCTAGTATGTTTCTAAAATGTACAATTATTGTATATTATGCATCTCCACAGGAAACATTTTGATATAAAGCGCATCTTAATGCATAATTTATCGTGATTATCAATGCGTTATATAGAGTTGGATCGCATAAAACTACAGCCCATCGCACTTAACACCGTCGAATTACAGTAGGACCCCGATAGCATTGCTCAAAAATATATATGACTGAATCGCAGCGTATTATATTTGAAAAAATACATTGTACTGAATCGCTTTGGATCATGATGTATCGAATTAGACTGCGTCATATTATTTTGAATTGAATTGGATTAGGGTTCATCGCTTTTTATTCATTGCATTGTATTCGATGTATTTGGATCGCATTAAGCTTGAGAGAATCATTTTTTATTACATTTGACTAAATGTTGGCTTTAGATTATAATGAATCATATCCGACCACGCCGCACCACTTTGAATTGTATTGTATTGAATTTGATTAGATTAAATGGGATTAGATCACATTGGATTGAATTGGGATCGGATCAGATCGGGCCACATTGGATTAAAATGCATCGTATCGGATCGGATTAGATCGCATTGAATCAGATAGGATTGGATTGGATCGCATTGAATCAGATAAGATTGGATTAAATCGAATTGAATCGCATTGGAACGGATTGAATCCCATCGTATTGGATTGAATTGCATCGGATCGGATTGAATTAGATCGCATTAGATTCGATTGGATCACATCGGATCCGATTGGATTGGATTGGATCGGATCGGATCGGATCGAGTCGGGTTCGTTTTAAATTAATTAACTTTCAACTGGAAAATAATAAGGAGTCTGAAATGGAACTGAAGTTTGCCGCCCAGTAGCAAAATAAATAAAAAAAAAATTTGAGATAAATACCCGCTAGGTATTGACATTTAAAATACCGAAAAAAAACTTTCAAGTACTCTAGCAGTGAAGCATTAAGATATTTTCTGGACCTAAAAAATGGAGTACCAAGATATTCAATTGTGAGTACTTTTGCCGACCTTATGATAAAATTACACAGTAATTGTGGGTATGAGTTGTAATGACCCAAAAATAATATATTATTTATCAACACTATATCTTTTGCCCTATTTTACACTTTTTTTTAGTTATTTAAATAAATTCGTGTGTTTTATTTTTAAATTTCTTTTAAAATACTTTAAGGGCCCTGATGTTTCTTTTTTTAAATCTTATCCTCCTTCTCCTTTGTCCGGCCGGGTTATCTCCCTGGCTTACCGGAAAACGTCTGTCAGGCTCTATCAGCAGGAACCCATAAAACCCCAAGTGTTTGTGAAAACTCCCAGATACTCGAGATACGATGGTTTCCCTATTTTGGGCTTTTACGACGGGATGCGATTAACCAGAGAGAGAGATTTCGGTTCGGGGAACAGAGGATGAGGAGGCCCCGCGCTTTGTTCATGGCCGCGTTTGATCTTTGATAATACCCAGGGGGACACACTTGGGCTGAGAGCAGCAAGCACTCACAAAATCTCATGTACCGGGGTCATTCAGGCCGATGGAGCAGGAAGCCATGCTTGGATAAATTTTTGCACCTGGCGCTTGTAAAAAGTGAAAACTTTACGAGTTTTCCAAGTTGTTTAGCTATCTTTTTTTTCTCTCCCTATTTTCCGGGATCATAAACTATCAGAGCCCTTGAGGAAACGGCAATCTGGTCTAGGCGGGGTGCCAGCCAAGCCAAAAACAAAGAGATTTAATTTGATTTGATTTTGATGAGTTTATTAGTTGTACATTATGTTGTACAAAATGCATTAGTTGATCAACAAGTAATCCATTCAAATTTAACAATGGTAAATAATAAACAATAAAAATAAAATAATATAATATAATAAAAAATAAGTAAACATCATAATAAAATAATGAAAATAAAGGTATACATCAGATATGTATAACAATCTTTGGTAATCTAATTAAATTTAACCTAATCTGTACATGCAAAAAAAGTCATTGCAAATCAGCCACTAGTAGCACTACAAATTTTCACATAGTTTAAGCACAAGTTGTTCTGCAGCACAGAGTACTCAACCTTCTCCCTCGATAGTAAAGATGCGTGATTTAATAAGATGTTTAAAAGTTGCAAATGATGATGCCTGGCGAATATGAGGGGGTAAACTATTCCAAATGTAGGCAGTTGATACATGAAAGGAGCGTTTCAAGGACTCTATGTGGAGGGAGGGAACAATCAATGTATCCAAAGCCTGCGGATTCGCCACCCTTTTCGGACGCGAGTTGTACTTTTCAATAAAAAAATTTGCCAAATACGACGGAATTCCTGAGTTCAGGATTTTATAGAGCAAACAGGCCGCAAAGTAGTCTCTACGACTCGACACTCGAAGCCAGCCAAGCTCACGTCTGAAAGGAGCAACGTGATCGCTCTTCCTAATCCAAAATATGTATCAAATCCCACGATTGAGCACACGCTGCAGCATCAGGTCCTGTTCATCTGAGATATTCCGATAAACAAGATAGCAATAGTCAACGATAGGAAAAAGGAGGGTCTGTATAAAGTGCTTCCGCAGTTCAAAAGTGGTGCTGCGTCTGAAGTGGTTAAGACGTTACATGAGAGAATTAGCTCTGCGACAGACATACCGGACATGATCTTTCCAGGTCAGCTTGGAGTTCAGTACCACCCCCAGACAACGTGTAGATGAAACAAACGGGACAATGCATTTCTGAAACTGCAGGGTGCGAATTCCCACTCTGTCAAAGTCATTGACATAAGACGCAGTACCCAAAATCATGGCCTTAGTCTTGCCAGCATTCAAAATCAGCCCATTCTCGGTAGCCCAGCCCGCAACATGCTCAGCACCTCGGCTCAGTCTGTCCAGAATGGTACATATGTCCTCGACTCGGCCGCGCACGTAAATCTGAAGGTCGTCCGCCTAAATCACATGACAAACACCAGGGTGGAGACCCAGGGTTATGTCAGCGACTAACAGTGAAAAAAGCAGGGGACCCAATACAGAGCCCTGGGGTACACCCTTATTGAGAGGACGAAAACATGTAAAACTCCGGTCCTCAGCTTTCACCGCCTGCGAGCGGCCTGACAGATAGGAAGCAATCCATTGCAAGACCCTGCGTGAAAAGCCAAGGGATTGCAGTTTCTCGAGTAGCAATACGTGAAAACCTCAGCAAACAAATACTCAGGATGACCCGGCTTACCATCCCATTCCGTAGTTGACGAGCAGAGGTGCTTGACCAAAAGCGATTCATGCACAAAGAGAGCAACCCCTCCCCCTTGAGTTTTGCGGTCCCGCCTAAGGGTGACATATCCATCCAGTGTGACAAGCAATTTAAACTTTTTGAAAACTTTAAACGAACAAATTTATACTTTTAGAATCGTTCGCGCGGTTTCCCCGTCGTGCCGAAATAAGTTTAGGGGTAAAATTTACCTTAGAGATTAACCAATACGGGCCCGGCAACCTAGGACATCTCAGGACCAGCAGCGTAAAGCAGCAGATCATCACCACATCTCTCTCTCTTCAATTTAATTAAAAAATAATAACAAGTAAGAGTAATATTTAAAGAGTGGCCCCAAAAATCGACAAATTTTAGCCCGTTTGGAAAAATCGTGATTATCGATGAATTTTCATGAAAATCGATTACATAAATAAAAAAAAAACCAAGTATATTTTCTTCGTGAAATTTTATGCTTAATACGATAGTATTTTTGTTTGTGTAAAAATTAAAAAAAATTGCCCTTTTAAACGTCTGTATAAAAAAATGACGTTTTTCGGTCATATCTTTGTAACAAAAAAGTTCGCAAGTAAACACTTTGCAGGGATTCATTTTAGACTATAAACTACTATTTAGACCCAAAATTAAATTAAATTTCATGGGTGCAAAAACGGGCTAACTTTCAGGTCACTCTTTATCTCTCTGTAACTTTTCCTTTGTATCAATTTAAAAATTAAATCCTTCTAATAAATTAACAAAATTTTCTTTCAATTTTATACCTTTTTCTATCAAAATAAAAACTAATATTTTAAAATTAAAATTTTTTTTTTTAATCAATATTTCTGCACAGGGGTTGAGGACTAAGAATAAAAACAAAAAAATTAATAATAATGAAGGTAGGCTAGAGTTTAGTCTTAACGAACAAATTTTCTAGTCCTCCCTTACCATAAATACCTGTTACATAAATCCGTCACACTTTCAAAAATTTCGATTTAAAAGTCAACTACAGAAACATTCATAAGTTAAGTTATTCTGTGAGTAAAGATAAGATTCCCAAATTCGAGACTTCGGGTGTAGTTTATAAAATTAATTGTAAAGACTGCAATGCTTTATATATTGGTGAGACAGGTAGAAAACTTGGGAAAAGAGCTTCTGAGCACATCAACAACGTCCAGGGGGATTCTCTATTATCTATTATAGCTTCACAGTGTACAAACAACGACCATGTCTTTAATTTTAAAAATGTGACTGTCCTGGAAGTTGAAAAAAACCTGCACAAGAGGAGATTTCTTGAAATGTCGAATATACATTATTACCATGATAATATTAATAAAAAGACAGAGGCGCAATTTTTGAAATCAGAGTACAAAAATGTGTTGGAGTTTATAAATGCTAAATCCCATGCCACGAACCTTCCTTCGCGGGCGCCTTACTGATCATTGTTCCTTGTTCCTCGTTCCTTATTCTCCTGCCTCATCCAACACATGATTGAAACTACTGAAAAACTAGTCATTGTGCAATTCACCTGTAAACAACTGTGCAATATAATCAAACCTTTGTTTTTTATTATGACTTTAATCTTTTGATTACTCAATACGTTAACTTTTCTATTTTGAATTAAATGATCTATTGTAAATTTCATTCTCATGTATTCAATTTTATATATATTTTTAGCCTTGAAAATGTTATCGATATAATGGCAACGAAACGTTGGCATATGTTAATTAAATTATGAATTAAATAAATTATTCGTTAAGACCAAACACCAGCCTACCTTCATTATTAATTACAACGAACAACCCCGATTTTCAAAAAACTATAAAATTCATGATAGTATTTCAACTTAAATTGACACTGTTAGTTTCTAACAGCAAAATTGAGATTTCATCCCAATTTTCAAATGAAATTAATTTGTTTTTCTCCTTTTTATAGGGTGGAAAGAAAATAAAATTTTAACATGTAGGAAGAAAGTAATATAAAGTTTTCAAATTCATTCAAATGTTCGACGGGTGATACGAAAAAGGGCACTTCAGCAAAATTAGCAAAGTAAAATTTAACAATGTAGGCGAGCCGCGTAAAAAATAACACGAACGATTTTTTCATTATTTTGATAACTTGTTTTATTAAATAATGATGAAATCGCTCGTGTTATTTTTGACGTGGCTGGCCCACGTTGTTAATTTTTACTTTGCTAATTTTTCTGAAGTGCCCTTTTTCGTATCACCGATCGTGTTAACCTCAATTTATATTTAACTCTGGTTTAGTGAGTTTATAGTTTGTTTTTTTTACAGTTTTGTTTGTTTGTTTTTTTTGTATTATCGCGCCCTGTCTGACCAGTTTAAGTAATTGGCGACTTTTCAAGCTCAGGAGTATAACTTTAATATCTGCAAAGTCATGGATTGTTAGTGGCAATCTATTACTAGATCATCCTTTGGTTACTAAAGGATAATATGGTGCGGGCATATAAATGAAAATAAAACATTTATATATATCACTAGGGGGGTACCCCCCTGCTCGCTTCGCTCGCCACCCCCCCCCCCCCAAGTTTTATGCTTGAATCGACACTTATACACATATCCTTGTGTCTACCTCTGTACCTACTGTGATACATACCATTGTTTCTACTCTCATAGCTTGTGACACCTGCACCTTATTTTATGCCTACCTTTGTTCCTACCTTTCATCTTACTCCAAACCCTAGTTCTGACCGTTGCACTTACTGCTTTTTATCACTAAGCTCTTTGTCAGGAATATACTCATGTTTATATATCTGTTTCTATCATGGTGGTAACTGTAGTTTGAATTATTTTCATGCTTTTATTTCTAACTCTAAAACTACTTTGTTCTTATCTTTGATCATGCTTTCATTTCTATCCTTAGTTATGCTTTTACCGACTTATTTTCGTCTTCTTATTTATTACCCTTCCCTGCTTTATAACCTTACATCCATCCTCTTGAGTATTTTTTTCCGACTCTCTTTACTACGTCTAGTGAATTTTTCTTCTTCCTACATATGTTAATAATCTTGCGCTTACTACCTATTTTTTACTCAAGCTTCTAACGCTGAACCTTCTACACATGCATTTGTTTCTACATCTCTTTGTACTCCTATGCTAACTCAAGTTCTTTATTTTTTTATTGAAATTTTTAACACTGAATCTGGCCTTGTGCATAATCTTTTTTTATTCTCTTGTGCTTACTATTGTAAATAATTATAACAAACCTTGTTCATAACATTTAACCCGGAATCTGTCCGTGTGCATAATCTTTTTTTATCCTCTTGTGCTTACTATTGTAAATAAACTTATAACAAACCTTGTTCATAACATTGTTTAAAACTTGATAACTACTCTGGTAACTACATTGTACCTACTCCCGTACCTTGACTTGTCATTACGTTTGTAACTTTGAACCTACGCTTATATATACATTTTTGCTTAATATTGTTCCTATCTCTTTCACATGAATCTACATGCTTTAATTTTGGTGTTTGCTGTTGTTTTTTCTTTTTTTCATGCTTTGGTCTTTAACTCTTGATCTTTGTTCTCATCTTTGTGAAAACTATCTTTTCTATTGTTCTTCTCAAATTTTTTTGTCATTACAATCGTGAAACTAATCATCTTCATACAATTTTGCCTACACAGTTCTTTAACTTTTTTGACAAATATTTCCTACATTCTTTTACATTTGTTATCAACATTTTTTTTACCTAGGTTCCTCCTAATCAACCTATCTTGATTAATATCGAAGTTTACCTTACGACACCAGTTTCCAGCCATGTGCAGCTTCTCTTACTTTGTTATTATTTTTATACTTCAATTTGTAACTTTGAACGCATGTTGTTGTTTCTTTTTTTTTTCTCAACATCTAAACCTGAAACTATCATCTTTTATACTATTGTTTTCGATCGTGTACGAACCTTTGTAGGTAAACACTTATCCACTTTTGAATCTACCCATGTACCTACCCTCTTGCCAAACCTTGAAGCTCTCAAAGCGAAGCGCACGCGCAATTGTATTTTATTATCTAAAACAAATTTTGTCGAAGCTTCATCTAAGTTAATCTACAATAAGTTATACAGGGTGTCTGTGAACGACCGCATGCGGTATATACCACGCAGAAAAGGTGAAAAATTATTCTAGCAAAGTTTATGAATTTTTGGGGCCAAGTAATTAATTAACCAGTTATTTAGCATTTTAATTAACCAATCAGCGTCAATCCGATGAAAGTGTGGGCGTGTACTGTTTTCCTTTCCACCTGTGATCCAAAAACGAAGTGAAGCTATTGAGTTAGGTGAGAAAATAAGTCTAAACATGTGCCTAACATGTGTTTTGTCTCCAAAAAAAATTTTTTCAATAAATATTCAACTAAAACTTCACGTCATAAATTTTTTTCTGGGTTCCACGGGCTTTCATGCAAACTTTGAATCGCAACTCTACCATAAAAATTGACTGAGTTATGGTATCAAAATTATTTAGATTAGATTTACTGTTCATTTTCATTTTACCTCTAGCTCTGTCAATTTTTATTTAACGACTACAATTCAAACTTCTTTGAAATCGTAATTGAATAAAGAATACGGTCAGCTAGATCAATATTCAATTTCATTAATATCAAAAAAATACATTTTTTTACCCAAATGTCGTAAAACAATAATCCTCCTTTGTAAACTTTCACCTCGTTTCAGGTCAGGCGCAAGGTCCGAGCCTAATACCGGCTTAAGTCGTCCCGCTGAGAAGTAAGGAGGAAGGTCAAAGGATTAAACACTCTTCAATAGTTAAAAGCAAATTTTTTTTTTTAATAAATAATTTTAATTTTTTTATCGCAGGCTGGTTTCTCTACATCACAAGAATTAAGAGAAATTTTGAATCGTAACTCTACCACAAAAATTGACTGAGCTACATTATCAAGTTATTTTAACTTAAATTATTAGTTGTGAAAAAAATGTATAATGTCCACTCCAGAAGGAACATGGACAAAAAAGTAAGTATCCAGACTCAAATGATCCTGGATAAATTGTATTGATATCTTGTACTTAATAATTTAATCAATTTAATTTATGTTTCTAATCTTTGGTTTAAAGTCAATGAAAACAATAAAAGTAAGTATATTTTTTCTTTATTTTATAAATTTCAAAGATAGGTAGTATGTGTTTCTTGTTCGACCGTGTTGAACGATTGAGAGGTCGAAGTGCAACTGAGCTGCCGATACAGCGGCTACGTCCAGCCTGGGTCTGCACGGCGGCTCTACCTGAAATCTGCTCTCATTATTGTCACCTCAGAGATGGATAAAGAGCAGATGCCAGCTGTTTTGGTCATTAGGCCAAATATTAGGCCAAAGGCGTGTCAAATACTTAAGAGAAAACATCTCATTAGGGGACTTTACGGGGAAACCCAGAGTCCAAATACTTTATAACTTAATCTTTAGCTCTCTCAATTTTTCACACGATTCAAGTTGTTTTAATAAGTCATAGCGATGATAAAATTATGAAAGACGATGATAATAATACAATAAATAATAGAAGTAAATATAATAATAACAATAATAACAATTACAAAATTAATAATACGATCACTACTCATGCTGACACTGCACTAATTCGGTAAATGTTCAAAGTGTCCTCCATCAGCTTCTATGCATTTTTTGGCTCTGGTGATAACACCATGCGTGGCTCTTCTGATAACGTCATCGTTTCTAATAGAAGCAAAGGCTGCTTCAATGTTTCCACGTAATTGATCGATTTTTTCAATCTGATTAAAATACACTTGCTCTTTTACTGCTCCCCACAAGTAAAAATCACACGGATTCAAATCAGGAGAACGTGCAGGCCATTTCCATATCGGTGCATTATTTCCGATCCATCTGTGTGGCCCAAAAACTACAACCAAGTAATCTCTTGTAGCAGCTAAAAAATAAATTATGGTATCTATTTTTTGTATTTAATAAACAACAATGAATTAAATTGTGTTTTAGATTTTTTTTAAATAAAGATTGAAAGTCTTGGTAATTATTTGACACTAAATGATATTGCATGATATTGCTATTATTACCTGCAGTGTGGGCTGGACAGCCGTCATGCATGTACGTGATTTCTCGTCTAAAAAAATCATTTAAGCCCCAATTTTCTATGACAGCGCCTAGAAGTTCAGGTAAATCATCCATGAGAAAGTTTAAGTACGTAGTTGCATTTACTGCTTCGGGAAGAAAAACAGGACCAATCTATAATTTTATAAGTACTATCAGAACTTTTCAGTGTATTAATTTTTAGATAGTTTGAATTTTTTAGATTTTTTAGAGAATTTTTAGCTAATTTAGATAATTTAATAGGTAAATCACACTCACCAACTGATCATTAATCATCCCTGCCCAAACATTCAGTTTGAATCGATGCTGTGACTTTCCGTCCATTCACCATATTCACCATTTCAGTATAATCTTGAATAGTGTAGTATACCATCTTGATTTTTTCTTTTTGGCGGAAGAACTGACAGAACAACTCCTTTCGACGGACGAAAAGGAACTGCTCACTCAAAGAAAATGGAAAATCTGCTGCTTTAAACATTGCAATGCAGCAAAATTCACAACAAAAACCGTCGCAATCGAAATTAATGGTGCGATGGACTTAGGGTCTTCCACTCGGTTTTGCCGATTCCGGGATAGATATTATAAACCTTTAGGACAACTAAAAGAGACGAGCTGCTGTTAGTTAGAGATTAAAAATCTCGCAAAGTAAATTGCACCAGTGTAACTGTGCTACTTACTGAGAAGAAGGTCAATAAAACAAATCTGTGTTTTCTTCTTCCAACTTCAAAATCGTCTAGACTATTTGCTCAAACATTTTTATGCATAAGATTGATTATTTAAGAATTAAAAACTGGAGAAACTGCTTAATGATTTTACAACAGCAGGTGCAGGAAAAAATCGAGTATACTATTAACAGAAACGTTAAACTTATTTATGACTTTCAGGTAAAAAAAAGTTTATTAATATGAATGGACGACAACTTTAGTCGACTTAATCGTATTTGTCATTAAATTGTAATTTCAGAGAAGTTTGAATTGAAGTCGTAACATAAAAATTGACCTAACTAGAGATAAAATAAAAAGTATCAGTGAGTTGACTCTGAATCAATTTGATAATGTAGCTCAGTCAATTTTTGTGGTAGAGTTACGATTCAAAATTTGTATTAATTCTTGTGATGTAGAGAAACCAGCCTGCGATAAAAAAATTAAAATTATTTATTAAAAAAAAAAATTTGCTTTTAACTATTGAAGAGTGTTTAATCCCTTGACCTTCCTCCTTACTTCTCAGCGGGACTACTTAAGCCGGTATTAGGCTCGGACCTTGCGCCTGACCTGAAACGAGGTGAAAGTTTACAAAGGAGGATTATTGTTTTACGACATTTGGGTAAAAAAATGTATTTTTTTGATATTAATGAAATTGAATATTGATCTAGCTTACCGTATTCTTTATTCAATTACGATTTCAAAGAAGTTTGAATTGTAGTCGTTAAATAAAAATTGACAGAGCTAGAGGTAAAATGAAAATGAATAGTAAATCTAATCTGAATAATTTTGATACCATAACTCAGTCAATTTTTATGGTAGAGTTGCGATTCAAAGTTTGCATGAAAGCCCGTTGCACCCAGAAAAAAATTTATGACGTGAAGTTTTAGTTGAATATTTATTGAAAAAATTTTTTTGGAGACAAAACACATGTTAGGCACATGTTTAGACTTATTTTCTCACCTAACTCAATAGCTTCACTTCGTTTTTGGATCACAGGTGGAAAGGAAAACAGTACACGCCCATACTTTCATCGGATTGACGCTGATTGGTTAATTAAAATGCTAAATAACAGGTTAATTAATTACTTGGCTCCAAAAATTCATAAACTTTGCTAGAATAATTTTTTCACCTTTTCTGCGTGGTATATACTGTAACAGTGCTCGTCTGGGCAAAAACAACGACGATCCGCGTTGTCGGACCAGCAACTGTACACGAATAAAACTTCCGAGTACTCGCTCCTGAGTACTCCTGCAGCCTTTGCTAGTACCTGTAAATAATTAAATAGACATGCTTGGGGAGACGCGTACGCGGGCTAGCTGTCAAATGCCGGCAGTGGGCGGGGCTATTCCCCAAGCTAAAATCAAAATAAAATAAATTTCTCGGAATCAATTAATTCCCTAAATGAGGAAAAGTCGAGCGGAGGAAAAAGATTCGGTTTTTAATAAAAAAACCCCGGAACAACAATTAATTTTAATTTACAATTTATTATCAAAAAGAATAACAAAAAAAAATAATAATACAAAATTTAATTATCGCGATCCTAGAATTTAAAATTTAGTTCGGCCGATCACGTGGTGGCCGAACAAAGAAAGTCAAAAGTAAACAAAGCAATCTGCTGGGCGGCTACGCGCGCCGGCTCGCAAGTTTCTACGTGCGAGTTCTATCGAGAATTCACACGTAGAACCTTTAGGAAATAAATTCAGACGGGGAGAGAACAATCTACGGATTCTCTCCCTTATCACCCAGCACACCTGCACACACACACACTTCACACTCGTTTTCGGGGGGCACAAACCTTTACGCCGCGCGGGTGGAGATCTTCGTGGAGCAGGGGTTCCGGGATTTCTTGCTTGCACACCACAAACTCGTACACTCGAATACGCCACACTCTCAGCGACTTCGCGAGTCGTAATCGACAACAAACTCTCCGCGAGCCGCGATCACAAACTTTCTTTATTCCGACAAAAAAAGAGAACGAGAGAGAGACGGAGTGTCTAGCCTAAACTATCGAAGTAGACTGGCGCGCTTACGCCTCGTTCCAGCTGGTCCGACCGCTAACGGTCGGTCCGTTCCGGAATGGTCCGCCAGCAGCTGTTCGTCTGCTGCTGGCCCGCATCCACACGAAAAATCTCGATCGTGTGGGCGAATGTTTTCACCGACCGTGACAATACCGCATGCGGTCGTTCACAGACACCCTGTATATACCCTTTACCTTTGCACTACGTTCAGAGTTCATATTCATTTAAACTTTTGTGGTTATGGATTCATTGGTTTTGATTCAGTTTGTATACTAATAATTATTATTTTCATGATTTTAATCGGATAATTTCGAACACTTGATAACATAATTACTTTTTTATCAAATCTATTCTCTAGATGTTTCAATTGAATTGTTATATAAAAATTAAAAATAAAAATTCAAATGTTAAATTTTGTTCTTCAACCAATCACATCACGAATAGAATGCTGAAATTCTTTTTGGGTTCTCTCTTTTATCTTAGGATATGAGTTAATTTTTTTAATGTTTCGTAGTTACTTTTTTAATTTCTATAGTAACATAGCTGTTAACTTGTATCAAAAATTGGCGGTGTGGGTAGAAACTGATAACATATATCAAAAATCGGGGGGGGGGGTGTGAGTAAAAAAAAGGGCGTGGAGTGGGGGGTGATTAGAAAAGAGTTCGGTTTATTAGCACAGGAAAAAAAAGCAAACGCACACGGAAATTAGTTTAGGCTGGCCGCTGAAGAAAGGTGGCGCTGCAGTCGTCCTACAGGGTTGGGACGCGCATCGGCGTAGAGTAGGCCATATACGGCCTACGCCGAAAAAATATTCATTTGCTGCGGTGGCCAGAAAAATAATATTTTTTTCAACTCATGAGAATTCTGGACTGAGTAAACGAATCGCTACATAAATTTGACACAATACTCCCAAAGAAAAGTAGTTTCAAATAATGTCATTTAAAAACTTGGAAAATGTTCGGAAAATTTTTGAAAAGTTTCTCAAGGTTTCATTGATTTTTCCTTAATTTTTCCAAGCCATTTCAAGTTTTTTATTAATACTACATGAAACTACTAATCTCAAGAAATATGATGGCAAATAAAAATTAAGTTGTCGATTGCACCATGTGTGCGTGAGAATTTTTGAGGTTATCGCGGCATGCGAAGCATACCCACTGCAGAATAGTGCGCGCATGCGGGAGCCTACGATTAGGACGTTTGGAGACCGCTAGACGAGTAGGCCGCTCACAGGCCTACGCTCGTTCCAGCACAGGCCAATCTGTTGGCTCGCGAACGATACACTTTTAGTTCAGCTGCAAGACTACAGATACAGTCACTGTCGTAAAATTTTTTCCGTGCATGGGAAATTTTAGGTCCAATCCACGGGAAAAAAGACATTTGCACGGAAAAATAAGTGATTAAACGGGAAAGAAAATATATGCACGGGAAAAAAATACTTAAGCGGAAGTTAAATGTATTAAATGGGAAAAAAAAATATATTGAACAGGAATAGAATCAACATTGCAAGAAAAAAAAATTATTAAACGGCAATAGAATTTATCTCGCACGGGAAAAAAAATTGAGAGCAAAACTCAACAACAATCAAGAAAAAAATTTGTTTATTTGAACATTATACAACTGTAATTGAAATGAACGATATTTATAGTAAAAAATTAATACATTAGTAAAACTTTCTTTTATTTTGTAGATCAGGTTGTAGGTTGCATCTGTTGTGCACTAATCTCATGAATTTCCTGGCCAATGCTAACAATCTAAGCGTTGATAAAATTACTGTCAAATCCTGTTGTTCTAAATCAAAAGATTCTGCAAAAATGTGGAAATCAACCACGTAGGGTACATCTTCATCATCTGGAACTTGAGTGCGCTCATTGCACCAAGCTCTAAGATCTGTGGCCAATACGGAAGGAGTGCTTTTATCACTTCGGATTGTTCTAAGAAATGCAACAAGTGTTTTTTTTTGCAGGTTCTATCATCTGATTTTTACGCATGAGATTTAGCAGTGCATTTGGATTTGTAATACCATCTGCATATTTATCTTCTACAAAAGCCTTAAATTCTGATGATAAGCCTCGTGCAGAATCAATATTTTTATGTTCGTGCTCCTCTTCTGTTTCATACAAGGACACGCAAGTATCCGAAGAATGATATAGTAGGTACAAGCACGCTGGACACTCGGACACTATAAATTTCCTTTGTGCACCGATATTCAACTCGTTTTCCTTCTGCCACCATTCTTGTTGAAGATATTTTACAAATTTCTTTTAACCTTACAGCACTTTCTGCCTCTGTTGCTGACGGGTATTTGTGACGTAAAAGCGACACTCGCGTTGGTCACCTGCATATTTTTTTAGTCTGCTGGATCACTTCAGATGAATTTTCTTCTTCAAATGAGTCCTCAGAGGTTTCAAAATACGTTAACTCACCAGCCATCTTTTGGCTCTTTGCTTTACTCGTCGACTGAGGCGACACTGTGAGTTGAACTGAGCTCAATAATAAAATGGGTGGAGAGATGCTTAGTAAAAGAGCACGTGGTCTTTTGTTTCCAGGCTTGATAGGTAAACACGTTTTAATTAAACCGTGCAAAAGTATTTATCTTTCCGTGCAAATGTATTTATTTTCCCATGCAAAAATATTTATTTTCCTGTGCGACCCACATCCCATGCAAATGGTTTTATTTCCCGTGCATTTTAATACTTCCCATTAGAAAATTATAGGAAAAATTAAAACATAGAAATAAGCTTATTTCGTTACACTTTTACGGTAGTTAAGCACTTTTTTTGGGGGCCATGAGGAGAGTGTGAGAGAAAAGTAGGGGAAGATACCCCCCCGCTCGCCCCCCCAGATTTTTATGCTAGTGCTTACCATTGTGTCTGCAATTGTGGCTACCCTCGTAGCTACTATTGTTTTGTGCTTTTGTAGTTATCCTTTTATTTACTCTTGTGCATATCTTTGTTTTTATGTTTGTTAAACTCGTGTACATACCCTCGTAACTCTATGACTACCATTGTACCTACTCACGTGCATATAATTACTCATATCCTTGTACTTAGCCAGTAGTACAAAACCCTTTTTGGTAGATTTTCAGCATTTTTTTGAGAATTTCGTCATGAGGTTGGCGTTAAAACTAATGCACCGATTTTCATAAAACTTTGGATGGGAGAATGAGAGAACAGAGATGTATAAATTCTGGTAGTATAACTATTGTTCTTATATTTGTGCCTACCTTATACTTGTTCATACTGTTGAACCTTCTATAGATGCACTGGTTTCTTTCCTCATAACTTTCCTGTTTTCACTTAATTTTCTACTGATTCATTTTTATTGTTCTTATAATTTTTGTACAACTGTGCTTACTCTGTTCTTAACTTTTTTTCTACCTTAAGTTCTAATCCTGAACCTAGCAACGTGCTTCATTATGTATCTACTCCTGCACATACCCTTGTACCTACTCTCTTCCCCGCCCTTGTGTATATCCGTGTACCAAGTCTTATTTCTACTGCTGTGCCTATTCTTGTAAGTACTATCTCTACCTCTCTTGTACCAAATCCGTACCTTCTCTGGCGTCCACTCCTATGCTTACTCCTTACCTAAAATTGTATCAACCCGTGTGCGTTTCCATGAACTTACATTAGTGCACACCTTTGTACGTATCATTGTGCCTACTGCAGGAGTGAAGAAAAACTACTATATAAGATCTTGTACCAAATCCGTACCTATTCTCATGTCCACTCCTATGCTTACCCTCTTGCCTAAACTTTTATCAACCCGTGTGCGTATCCGTGTACTTATATTAGTTCATACCTTTGTGCGTATCATTGTGCCTACTGCAGGAGTGACGTATTGAATGCACTTTTTAAGTATTGTGCAATAATAGTGAACTTTTACTAACTTGAAAAAATTATAAAAATATTTTTTTTAAACTGTTTTATATATTTTGATTTTTGCTATTATTTTGTTATTTTTATTTTATGAAATATAATTTTTTTTTAGTATTTCAATAGTAACTTTTTAAATTTCTAAATTTACATAAGTAATAACATACATCAAAAATAGGAAGTATAAGTAAAAGTGATAACATTTATCGAAAATGGGGGGGAGGGTGTGTGGGGGCGGGGGGGGGCGTGATTAGACAATTATAGGAAAAATAAAATCACATAGAAATAAGCATATTATGGTACACTTTTACGGTTAGTTAAGTACTTTTTTGAGGGGCCTGTGGGGGGCGTGGGAGAGGAAAAACAACTATATAATATAGTAAGATACTAGGGGGGGTACCCCCCTGTTCGCTTCGCTCGCCAACTCCCCAGAATTTTATGCTTGAATCTACACTTGAAGCTACACTTATACACATACCCTTGTCTCTACCTCTGTGCCTACTGTGATACATACCACTATTTCTACTCTTATAGCTTGTGAGTACACCTGCACCTTATTTTATGCCTATACCTTTCATCTTACTACAAACCCTCGTAACTACCCTTGTTCATACCGTTGCACTTACTGCTTTTTATAACTAGGCTCTTACCCAGGAATATGCTTATGTATATATATCTGTTTCTAACATGGTGATAACTGAAGTTTGAATTTTTTTCACACTTTTATTCCTAACTCTAAGACTTCTTTGTGCTTGCTAACTATTTTTTAAACTTAAGCTTCTAACGCTTAACCTTCTTCACACGCATTTGTTTCTACATCTTTTTCTACTCCTATGCTAACTCTAGTTCTTTATTTTTTTCATTTAAATTTTTAACACTGAATCTAGCCTTGTGCATAATCTTTTTTTATCCTCTTGTGCTTACTACTGTAAATACCCGTATAACAAACCTTGTTCATAACATTGTTTCAAACTTGATAACTACTCTTGTAACAACATTGTACCTACTCCCGTACCTACACTTGTCATTACGTTTGTAACTTTGAACCTACGCTTATATGTACACTCTTGCTTGATAATGTTTCTATGCTAATTGTGACAATTGTAAACAACAATTTTTTACCTAGTCTCCTTCACATGAATCTACTTGCTTTAATTTTGGTGTTTACTGTTGTTTTTTTTTTTTTTTTTTTGATGCTTTGATTTCTAACTCTGAACCTTGTAACGGGGTATTTCTTAAGAAAAGGGCCTCCCTTAAATAATCTAGAGAGTTTCCCGGGCCCTCCCATTACAAGGAAAATCTATTTAAAATTGATACGGGGAAACACTCCTTAATCTGGGGTCAGGGTTTCCACGGAGAGAAAACCTCCGGGAATGGTTGGGGAGCTAGAGAGAGAAGAAATAAATTATTACAAAAATTTGAGGTTAAATTCATTTTATTCTTGTCTACGGAAAATCAGTCTACAATTACAAACAAATTTAATTTGAGAACAAAGGAATATAATTGAAAATTTTGTCTACAAAATGGCGGGATGCCACGTAAAGGAAAATCGCATTTATTTATTGTTTAAGTGTACGCGAATAAATTTTTATTTATAAAAACCGCAACAAAAAAACAACAAAAAAACATGCTTTTCCAACTTTCCAATAAATAATATAGAAAACCTTACTTTTACCCAAAATTCCTATTTCCAAAATGGCCACTTAAATTACTCTCTCTTTTTTTTTTTTGCTTTCCAACTCTCAATGTGCAGTGGATTAACCCAAGTTTTTTTTTTATTATCTGGTATCAACCTAGCTGTAAATAAAAAAAAATGTCTACAACTCAAAAAAAAAGAAAAACTCTTAAAACAAGTCTACGGAAACAAGAACTTAGAAATTTTTAAATCACACTCTCGAAAACACTACCTTACACTGTGGCTACTGAGAACAGAGTGACGCTCCCCGCGTCTCTCTGACTCGACTTCCTTCTTCACCATCCCTTCCAAACACTCTCCGCCAATCAACACAAATTAATCTAATGAAGCCTCATTCATACTCGAGGAACAGTCATTTGTCCACCAATCAGACACATTCACGCCACAACACCCAATCACGCTCCCGTCTACAATCTTCGGGTGGCGATCACCACGCCACCTATATCACGCGCGAAAATCCGAAATAAAGAATAAAAATAATGCACACGAGGCACTCACCACGTTAACCTATTCCTCGTGCACATACTCTCTCTCTCGCTCTCCCCCATACGCACACATTGTTCGCGCAACGTACACAATGCAAAAAAAATAAAATCTTACTCACGCCCGTGTCTAATGTGGTGAGTGTGCGCGCACGCGCTTGGCGACGCAGTTGCGTCGTCTGCCGACACGCGCCGCGCACCTCCTCCGTCGCCGAAAACTCCCTGACGGAGAATCGGAACCCGTGTGTGGTGTATGTGTGTGTACGTGCGCGCCCTGGGCCGGGAGAGCCTTCCCGGGTGGTGAACATGTGTGTGTGTGTATGTGTCGTGCGCGCGCCGTGTGCTCGTGTTGCTACAGCAGCGTTCAGCCGACGGCGACCGTCGCCACGTGGTCGGCTTCTGCTGCGCGAGAAAGCGGCATGGTTATCACCTGGGAAAGTAAACAACAAATTAATTATTTCACGGTTTCCCAGGCGACCTGACACTACCAGGTAAGAAAAATAATTTACGAGGGATTCACTCCCTCGCAACTCCCCCCTGCCAAGCTGAAACATACTCGTTATGTTTTGCCTTACAAAACACCTGGCAATGTCCAGTCACCTCTGGAAACCACAAAGAACAAGATTGGTGGTATACTCACTGCTCAGTCTACCCAATTTTCCTCGCAATGGTCAACTCGTCTACAGTTCGTCAGTCTACATTTCGTTTTGATCCTTACCTTTCCCGGACTACACAGGACAGCACAGTCTACTACATTACAAACTTAACGTTGACCTGCTATTCCTAACCCAAAAATAAACTAAAGTAATACCCAGACGACACAATGTTAGTCTACACATACCTGGAAAAAAAAATTTAACAATAAAAGAATAATCAACCACACATTATCCATTCCTCGGCTTCAGATATTTCTTCAACCGACTCACATGGATCATACTGTTAGCCTTAGATCCAACTCCCTCTAACCAATAAGTCACTGGAGGTTCAAACTTAGCAGTCTTGAATGGTCCTCCCACTTGGGTGCTAACTTTCCAGACCTTCCTTCTGCCGCGTTCGATAACGTTTTAATTCGTCTCCATACCCAATCTCCGACGTTAAATGTCACCTGTCTACGACCTTTGTTGTACGCCCTTGCCTGTGTCTCCCTGGATTCGTCAAGATGCCTCGCCACTAGATCCCTCAAAGCATCCAACCTCTTCATCCGATCTATCCATACCTCTAGATTCATCTCTAGCTTCGGACCTCTCACTTCCAATTCTCGCCGAAGACTTTTGACCGGTTGCGGTTGTCTACCAAAGTTTAGATACGCCGGGGACACCTTTGTTGAACTTTGTATCGCCGTGTTCACCGCATGTCTGAACTCATGTAAGTGTTGATCCCAAGTTCGATGATCGTGTCCCACGAAGATGGCGATCATGACCTTGAGAGTTCTATTACTCCTCTCTACCGGATTTGATTGCGGGTGATACGGTGGGATCAAAGCTCTGTTGATACCGAATTCTTCCAGGAATTTGTCCAGATCTTTGTTTTGAAACTCCTTGCCATTGTCCGACAGGAAGAAATCGGGGGTTTCCCAACGGAACAAGATTAATTCTTCAAAAGCTCTCGCTATGCTCTTCCCTGTAGCAGTACGCAGAGGTTTCAGCTCCACCCGTCGCGTAAATAAGTCCTGGAACACCAAGATGTATTTGTTTTGAGTTTTGCTCATTGGAAACTCCATCAAGTCGGCTGAAACCACTGCCCAAGGCCGTTCCACTATTCGCCTGCCCATGAGTCCCTGCGGTCCCAGTTGAGAGACCTTGTACTGCTGACAGAGTTCGCATACATATATGTAGTTCTGGACATCGTGCCAAATGCCCGGCCAATAATATTCTCCGGCCACCCTGTTGTAGGCCTTATTTTGGCCCAGATGTCCTGACGACGTCAGACAATGAGCATCGTGAAGAATTCTCTCTCTTTGGTCCGTTGGAATTACCATTTTCCAACATTCCTCGTTGTTTCACACTGGATCCAACAACTTATCTCTGCAGTAACAATAAAGCAAATCCCCGTCTACCCTCCATTCTTTATACTTGTTTGGATACTGTCTAACCTCTTCCAATTTCTTGACATACCACGGATCTACACTCTCTACAATTTCTCCCTTCTCGTCTACATCATAACTCCTTGACAACCAGTCGGGCAAGTAATGATTAGCACCTTTGCGATGAATTATCGTGAAATCCCATTGTTGTAAAAACAAAGCCCATCTTGCCAGTCTACCAGTCGGATCCTTCAGGTTTTTGAGATACTTCAAAGCACTGTGATCGGTTATTACCGTAAAATGAGTACCCTCAATATACGACCTGAATTTTTCGATGCCAAATTGAACAGCCACCATTTCTTTTTCCGACACTGTGTATTTTTTCTCATGGTTTTTTAGCATACGGCTGGCAAAACAAATGGGATGTTCTCCGTCTTCAAAGTCTTGGGTCAAAACCGCTCCAATTGAATCTTTGCTGGCATCGGTTTGGACCGTGAAAGGTAGCGTGAAATCTGGTCTCGCTAACACTGGAGCTTCGGTGAGTGCCCTCTTCAGAGTGTCGAAAGCTTCCTGTTCTTCAGTTTTCCACTTCCAAGGGAATTTCATCGACGTCAATCTGGTCAGTGGAATTTTTATCTCTGACTCATGTTCTATGAATCGGCCGTACCAGTTAATGACGCCGAGGAAACTTCTCAAACCTTTCATCCCTTTTGGTGCGGGAATCCTCAGAATAGGGTCTACCTTTTCTGGATCAGGTCTCAACCCTTCCGCGTCCAGCAAATAACCCAGGAATTTCACTCGTGAGCAACAAAACTCACATTTCTTTGCATTCACTACCAAACCAGCTTCTGTCAACCTCCTCAGTACGAACTCAACCCAATACAGTAACTCCATAAATGTGAGGGCAATGATGATTATATCGTCTAAGTAGGCAAACACATTTGGTTCTACACCCGGGCCAAATAACGCGTCTATCAGTCTTTGGAAAGTTCTTGGGGCATTTGAAAGACCAAAAGGCATTCGCAAAAATTCGAACAATCCTTTCCCTAGGACTGCGAAAGCTGTATACTTGCGACTCGCAGGATCCATGGGAATCTGAAAGTATGCCTGTTTTAAGTCTATCTTACATACGTACCTGGCTTTTCTCAACTTGTCCAAAACCGTGTCTATACTGGGCAAGGCATACGCGTCCTTGCGAGATACTTTATTCACATCTCTGTAGTCTATGCAAAACCTATAATCCCCATCACCTTTCTTTATGATTACCGGTGCACTTCTCCACTCACTATTTGATGGTTGAATGATCCCGGTCTCTAACATCTTGTCTACTTCTCTACGGGCTACTTCCTCCATAGCCGGTGACATTCTACGATGTGCATGACGTACCGGCACTGCTCCTTCGGTTAGTTCTATCCGATGCTGTGTTAGCGTAGTGAAACCCTGGAATTCTTCCGGTGGAGGCAAAATTTTCTTTGCGAGATCTTCGATCTGTCGTTTTTCTTCCTCGGAGATTTCGACCAGACCTGCGCATTCAGCCAATATCTCGGCCACCATTTCGACCCGCCGTTTCTCTTCCGGTGTTTCCCTCACTACTGCACATTCTGCAATTAGCGTTTCACCGTTCTCTCCATCAGCCTTCGTGAACTGGTGCCGTATGCCACTCGAACCACTTTTCCAGGAGCCATCCGCATAGTCACAACAAATCTCAAACGCTTGGATGAAGTCTTGTCCCAGTATTATGTCGTTAGAGATGCCTTTCACCGCTCTGGGCGAAATCTTCTCGACTCGGCCATCTATACTCATCATCAGATCTAACTGGCCTAATACTGTGAGATAGTCATTACCCACTTGTTTGAGACTTGTAGCGCAAGGTTTTAGTTTCTCTCGAAAATGCTCAGCCACCGACTCCCCAACAATAGACACCGTAGCACCAGTGTCGTGTAAGGCTTGGAATGGTTTCCCATCCAACAAGACCTTGAAGAAAAACCTGTTATCTCTCACCAAACCACTTACTTCATCGTCTACTTCCTCAACTGGGCTTCACACAGTTCCACCCCCGCCCCCCTTGACGTGAACTTGTCTGAACACCTTCAGCTTGTTCACTCACACTTCCAGTAGGGGCTTTGTAAAACCTTCGATTCGGAGACCAGTCGATTTGTTCCACAAATTTCTGCAATGCAACATTTATCTGTGTTAGTTGCTCATCACTTATATTATCCCCACTTGCCAACCTTTCAATCAATTGTCCTATCTCTTCCTCATTAACCTCTAAATCACCTTCCTTCCTCGTTTCCACATTTTTCACCTCATCCCTTTGTCTACACTCAACGCCGATTTCACCACTAATTTCACCAGCTTTTTCACCTGTAGTTACTTTTGTCTTGTCTACTTTGTCGCTAATACTTTCGTTTACCTCTCTGTATACGATTTCTGTAGGAATTTCACAAAACTTTTCACTTGCCGTCACTCCTGACCTCGTTACTCTACTGCTAATACTCATGTCTACCTCCTTGTCTACATTTTCTTTGGCATTTTCACAGGTCCTTTCACTTTCGGCTACTCCTGCTTCTGCTACTTTATTACCATGATTACTTTCTTCCTGCGTTGGTGTTATTTCCTCCTCACCCCATTTTATCCCACTCTTACTCTTAGGAATTGCTCCTGTTCTCCTGGCCTTAAAATCATTCACCACCTTCCACACATCCCATTTTTCACTCTCCTCACTCTCACTTTCTGTCTCCCTAAACTCCCCTACCTCCTCACTTTCCTCCTCACCCGTCCAATCTTCCTCCCACATTTCTTCCACCTGTTGTTCCACGTCCACCTCCTTCTCCCCGTCTACTTCATTACTGTTGTCTACTGTTGTTGTGGCCCCTGTTTGTTTTTTGGGAGTGTTGGGCCACCCGACGCTCCCACCTTGGCGTTTCCCAGCAAGGCTAACAACTTTGAGCAATTTCCACAGTTTCTCACTGTAACACCCTTTGCACCACAAACTTGACAACTTGTTGCCTGGGCATTCAATGGGCAACTATTTGCAAAATGTCCAGTCTGTCTGCATTTATAGCAGCATAGATCTGGGCATTCCCAAATCCGATGACCAGGTCTACCACAACTACGACAGTTGCCCATTGGTCTACCTTCACTTTGAGTTTGTTGTTGTCGTGATTGTTGTTGTTGAGTTTGTCTATTTTCTCGTTCTAATTGTTGTCTAGCTTGCTGGGGTTGTTGGTCTAGTTGTTGTTGTATTTGTGGACGTGATTGATGTTGTGAATTTTGTTGTGTTTGTATTTGAGGACCTAGTTGTGGTGGCCTCATTTGTTTATTGACGTTTTGTTGGTTATACTGGTTGTTCTGCCAGCCATTTTGGTTGTTTCCGTTGTTTTGTCTATTTTTCTAGTTTGGTTGATTACCTAACTGGTTACTTTGCACCTGAATACTTGCTACTTCATTTCCCTGTCCTTGAATTGGGCTGTCTACGTTTTTGTTTTTTTTGTTTTTCTTTTTCGCTTTCTTTTCCTCCCCACTTACCATCGCAACTTCATTTACTGCAGCTCCTTTACTTTTCGTGTTCGTAAATGCTGCAATAGGTATCCTGCATTTGTCCTTGGTTGGTGGTCCTACAAATCTGTCACAATCCTCCTTCTGTCTCTCATATTTTCTTCCGTAGTGTTCCAAATCGTCTACCGTGTCTACCCTTTTGTTGTCATAGTACCATTTGTATTCAGGTTGCAACCCTCTTCTTATTATCTCTATCTGTTCGTCTTCTTCCAGAGGACGTTTTAAGTATTTAAATAGGATGCCCAGACAAGTGATGTAATTTGAGATCGTTTCTCCTTTGCCTTGAGTCCTATTCCTTATTTCATCCATAATCTCATACTGTGAGTATTGGCCAATAAAGTTCCTCTGGAACGACTTTTTAAACTCATGCCACGTTTCAATCTTCAAAATCGCCGTATCGTACCACCTTAACGCACGATCTTCCATTACACTCGCTACTGCGTTTATTATTTGAGTGTCCAACATGTTGCTATTCCGTCTGCACCTGTCTAGCTTGTTTAGGAATTGTTCTGGGTTTTCTTTTCCCTCTTCCCCTGAGAATTTTAAATTCCAATCTTTTAAGATTCTCACACAATTGATATTGCCAGACTGTGTATACCCGTGTCTACGATGTCTTACTGGTGATCGGCTGTCTGATGATGTAATACTGCGATTTCGTCTTGAGACATGTCTATACTCTCTCGAACCGGATCTACTACGATAATTTCGTCTACTTCTACTATTTTCTCTATCACATCTATGGCCTCGGATCCACGACCCATGACGACGTTCCTCCGATGAAGAAAACGATCGGTGTCGATGGCCTCGTAGTCTACTATTGACTCTTCTATGACTCCTTTCTCGTGACGATGAATCCCTTCTCTTACGAGACGGGGATCCGTGACGATTGTGTCGAGTTATGGAAGTTCGTAGTTTACTACCATGTGAATGTCCATGATGTAGTTCTTTGGACCTCGATCTTCGATCTCTTCTTTCTAGAGAACTGTGATCGAGTTCCCAAGATTTAATGTTGACGTGACGTCTTTCCCGTAATGTAGATTTATATCTCTTATGACCAGGTGTAGATTTGTAGTGGTTCTCCCTAGAGGAGGATCTATAACGTTCTTCACGACGACGAGATGACTCATTCTTTTTACTGTAATGAACCTTATTACTCCTACGCTGTCTAGTTATCTCATCATCGTTTGTATCGCTACCACTACTTGTGTATTGTCTGTTTTGTTTTCTTTCATTGTCCAGTTTTTTCATTACTTCCTGTCTTCCTTCTACTTTTCCATTTCTAGAACTTCTCTTTATCAACCGTTTTCTTGTTAGTTCTATCCTACTATCACCCGAATCTCCACTCTCATAATTCTCTTCTCTTTTTCGGTCCATTCATCTTTCTATATGTCTACTCGTGTCTACTTCTTGTTTTCTCAGACGTAAGTCTAATTGACTGTTTTGCCCTGCCGAGTGAACACCATGTAAAGGAGACATCAACAAGTTTTCCATTTCCAGAGGTGGTTGAATTATGGTTTTTCTCAAACCCATCTCACTTATTTTCTTGCTTGTACCATCGTTCTCTGGATTTGAATAACTTGTCTTTGATTCTTGTTCTTCATTGTTAGGTGTCTCATTCACTACTGACTGTTCCTGTGTCCTCACTACATACATTTTCCTTTCTTTCTTTCCTTTCACTGTCTACAATTAATCTTGAATCTGAGAAACAATAAAAAAAATATTTTATGTCTACACTTAATCTTGAACCTGAAAAGAGAAAAAAAAATTCACTGTCTACTATACTCTTGAACTCGAAAGAAAATTTCACTGTTTAACCTACTCTTGAACCTGAAAAGAAATTGTCACTATTTTTAATTCTCTTCAACCACAAAAAAAAATTCACTGTCTACACTTTTCTTGAACCTGAAAATAAATTTTCACTGACTCTAATTTTCTTTATCCACAAAAAAAAAAATTACTGTCTACAATGTTCTTGAACCTTTGCTTTTCAGTAGCTGTTATTTTTATTTTATAAACTCTTCTCTCTTGTACTACAAATAAATCTTCCTAAAACCTGGTAAAATCCAAAAAATAAGATAAAAATTTCAGTTGGACACTAGCCAACAATTAAATTTTAATATTGGTTGGACACTAGCCAACAATTAAATTATTATATTGGTTGGACACTAGCCAACAATTAAATGATTATATTGGTTGGACACTAGCCAACAATTAATTACAATATTTGCCACAAATATTCCCAAATATCCCCAAATATCCTTCACCAATTGTTAATTTCCATAAATCCACACTCATCCGTTCAAAGTTCAACCTTTCGAAATTTTCCTATGTACCACCCTGGAAAATTCTACTAAGTCCAACTGCCGCGAAAGAACAAAAAATTCTAACTTCTATCACCGAAAAATTTTCTAAGTCCAACTTTTCGAAATTTTTCAATGTTCCACCTATGAAAAATTCTACTAAGTCCAACTTCCGCGAAAGAAAAAAAATTCTAATTTCTATCACCGAAAAATTTTCCAAGTCCAACTTTTCGAAATTTTTCAATGTTCCACCTATGAAAAATTATACTAAGTCCAACTTCCGCGAAACACAAAAAAATTCTAACTTCTATCACCAAAAAAATTTTCTAAGTCCAACTTTTCGAAATTTTTCAATGTTCCACCTATGAAAAATTCTACTAAGTCCAACTGCTAAAAAAAAATTCTAAGTTCTCTCGCCGAAAATTTTTCTAAGTTCAACCCTTCCGAAATTATTCTAAGTCCCTAACCTGTCTACAAAAATTTTCTAAGTCCCTAGCCTGTCTACAAAATTTTCTAAGTCCCTAGCCTGTCTACAAAATTTTCTAAGTCCCTTTGTTCTCGGAAAAAAAACAAAAACACTCTTAGTCAAAACTAAAAAAAAATAAAAAAAATGCAATAACCGAAAAAAAATAAAATATTTCCTCTCTCCTCACCAACTCTCCGTGGATTAATTTTTTTAAAAAAAATTAACAAAAAAATTATGTTCGGGCGCTATTTGTAACGGGGTATTTCTTAAGAAAAGGGCCTCCCTTAAATAATCAAGAGAGTTTCCCGGGCCCTCCCGTTACAAGGAAAATCTATTTAAAATTAATACGGGGAAACACTCCTTAATCTGGGGTCAGGGTTTCCACGAAGAGAAAACCTCCGGGAATGGTTGGTGAGCTAGAGAGAGAAGAAATAAATAATTACAAAAATTTGAGGTTAAATTCATTTTATTCTTGTCTACGGAAAATCAGTCTACAATTACAAACAAATTTAATTTGAAAACAAAGGAATATAATTGAAAATTTTGTCTACAAAATGGCGGGATGCCACGTAAAGGAAAATCGCATTTATTTATTGTTTAAGTGTACGCGAATAAATTTTTATTTATAAAAACCGCAACAAAAAAACAACAAAAAAACATGCTTTTCCAACTTTCCAATAAATAATATAGAAAACCTTACTTTTACCCAAAATTCCTATTTCCAAAATGGCCACTTCAATTACTCTCTCTTTTTTTTTTTTTTTTTTGCTTTCCAACTCTCAATATGCAGTGGATTAACCCAAGTTTTTTTTTTTATTATCTGGTATCAACCTAGCTGTAAATAAAAAAAATGTCTACAGCTAAAAAAAAAAAGAAAAGCTCTTAAAACAAGTCTACGGAAAGAAGAACTTAGAAATTTTTAAATCACACTCTCGAAAACACTACCTCACACTGTGGCTACTGAGAACAGAGTGACGCTCCCCGCGTCTCTCTGACTCGACTTCCTTCTTCACCATCCCCTCCAAACACTCTCCGCCAATCAACACAAATTAATCTAATTAAGCCTCATTCATACTCGAGGAACAGTCATTTGTCCACCAATCAGACACATTCACGCCACAACACCCAATCACGCTCCCGTCTACAATCTTCCGGTGGCGATCGCCACGCCACCTATAGTACGCGCGAAAATCCGAAATAAAGAATAAAAATAATGCACACAAGGCACTCACCGCGTTAACCTATTCCTCGCACACATACTCTCTCTCTCGCTCTCCCGCATACGCACACATTGTTCGCGCAACGTACTCAATGCAAAAAAAATAAAATCTTACTCACGCCCGTGTCTAATGTGGTGAGCGTGCGCGCACGCGCTTGGCGACGCAGTTGCGTCGTCTGCCGACACGCGCAGCGCACCTCCTCCGTCGCCGAAAACTCCCCGACGGAGTATCGGAACCCGTGTGTGGTGTATGTGTGTGTACGAGCGTGCCCTGGGCCGGGAGAGCCTTCCCGGGTGGTGAACATGTGTGTGTGTGTGTATGTGTCGTGCGCGCGCCGTGTGCTCGTGTTGCTACAGCAGCGTTCAGCCGACGGCGACCGTCGACAAGTGGTCGGCTTCTGCTGTGCGAGAAAGCGGCATGGTTATCACCTGGGAAAGTAAACAACAAATTAATTATTTCACGGTTTTCAAGGTGACCTGACAATGCCAGGTAAGAAAAATAATTTACGAGGGATTCACTCCCTCGCAACCTTTGTTCTCATCTTTGTGAATCGTTTCTATCGTTCTTCTTAAATCTTTATGTAATGACAATCGTGATACTAGTCTTCCATACACTTTTGCCCACACAGTTCTTTAATTTTTTTGACAAATATTTCCTACATCCGTTTACATTTGTTATCAACATTTTTTCTACCTGGGTTTCTCCCAATTAACCTACCCTGATTGATATCGAAGTTTACGATACGACACCAGTTTCCAGCCATGTGCAGCCTCTTTTACTTTTTTATTATTTTTATACTTCAATTTGTAACTTTGAACGTGCGTTGTTCTTATTCTTGTGCCTACTTTCGTTTCTACCATTAGTTCAGTTTTTCTTTTTTATCTTCCTAGACCTGTTCAAAGCCTTGGAACTAACATCGTTTCTACCCCTTGTTCTTACAATAGATACGCAAACCCTCTACCTACAATTGTGCCTACTCTGCAGCCTACTTTTGTGCATTTTTGAATACTTTCTCTTGTCCATAAAATTATTTATACCTTTAAACATACTCTTGTGGGTACCCTTTTATGGTGTCTCCTGATTACTCTTAGGGTTATATGTGTTTCTAACACTGTGATGACCTTGTAACTTTGAACCCATCCTTATAACAATAATCGTGCCTATCATTGTTCATATCTGAGTTCTTGCCATTGTTAAAACCTTTTTCGTTAACTAGTGCAATTAATAATATTTTTTATATGCTATTGACCTCTGCCATTACTTCACCTTTTAATTCCTTTTTTTGAGTACTGCCGACTAACCCTGTTTACTCCTAGTTACTTTTTACATTTCTATAGTTACATAGCTGGTAACATATATCAAAAATAGGGGGCGTGGGTAAAAAAATAGGGAGTAGGAAGCGTGATTGGAAAATTATAGGATAATTCAAACACATAGAAATAAGCATATTTTGATACACTTTTACGGTTAGCTAAGCACTTTGGGGGGGGGGGGGGGGCGTGGAAAAAGAAAAACAACTACATAATATAGTAAGATATTTATCTATATTTTAATTTTTAAATATACAGACAGGGGAATTATAAAAGGAAAGGGAAAAAATAGATCTCCAGGTCTATTTTTATAGTTCGAACGGGCAAGAATCTAGCAAATAAACAAATCCTGGCCTGTAACAATCGCTCGACAAAGGTTGGGTATATAGCCGGGTAAACCAGGTTGATTGAATCATACAGCAGGGTCTCCCTGCTTGGGTTAAAAATAATTAGGTGGTGAAATAAAACCTGATTATTACAGAGTTCCAAGTAATGTAAGTCATTTTCTATAGTTTAATTCCAATTTTAGGGATTGACGTTGAAAAAAAAAACGAAATAAAATTTTTTCTTCTTTCTCGAAGCTGAATTAAAATTTTCAATTTTATAATTTCTTCATTTTTGTTCAGACTCATTTTTTTTCAGTTGAAAGTCAATCAATTTCATACGAATCCGTTTCGATCCGATCCAATCTGATCTCAATGTAATCCAACCCAATCCAATCCATTGCGTTCCGAATCCCTATATAATCCAATCCAATCTAATGCGTTCCGATTCGATGTATTCGAATCCAATTTGATCCAATGCGATCCCAATCCAATCCAATCCGATCCCAATGCGATCTTATGCGATCCGATGCGATCCGTTGCGGATAACCCAATCTGATGCATTCGAATCCAATGCGATACGATCCCAATTTAATCCAATCCAAGGGATTGGATTGGGTTGCATTGGATCGCATTGGATTCGATTGCATCGCAACGGATCGCAATTTCTTATGCAGCAAACTGATTTCTACTAGCTGCAAATTGAGGTCGTCGTCCGATAGGATTTTTATTGCATCTAACACTGAATCATAGGATTTTGGCGTACTATGCAGCAGTAGGTAACTTTATCATTTTCGGTCAAAGTCCCTCCAGCTGACGTGAGATTTGATAGTAATTTTTCGAAGTTCTTGAAATGTTCCTGGAGTTAAGTGTTAACTTCTAACTTAAATTTAAGCAATTGATTTTTAATCAACATTGGCGTTGCTTGACTTTTTCGGTCGTACGTATCATCTAGCTTTTGGAAAATATTTTTGGCATACGGATTATCTCCTTTGATGAATGAAATATGTGAATTTACCAGGTGATCCTTTAACTCGTTCACTACCTTGTCATTATTTCGAATCTATAGTGCAGTTGGGTTTAGAGGAATCTTGTCATCTATTAAGGATAATAATTGAAGCTCTTTCAAATAAGCTTGAATTCGCCTTTTCCAGATAAGATAATCTAAACCGTCGAAAGGTTCTACATTTCTTTTACTGCGTGTTTTAAATTATTCATAAAAAATTCTCTCGCGAGGACAATCTAAAGCGGGAGAAGTTAAGACAAACAAAATAAATTTGAAAACCGGCGCCTGGCGCGTCTTATCTGTGATTCATCTGTGAAAATAATCAACAAGTATACATTCTTTTTATAATTTTGTATAAAATTTGATAATATTTTTTATTTTTACACATTTTCCTTTTTTTAGTAATGAGTCCAGTACGATATGGGGAACATTATGAAAATATCGAAAATCAGACTTAAATTTTGGTTTCTACGTGCCAGTAAATAACATCTTGTAACAGTTACTATTTTTTTCAGTTGAAATTTATTTACCACTACTAAAAGAATAAAAAAAAAAACTAAAAAAAAACGTTTAAAGCGTTTTTTTTCATCTATTTCTTATTTTTAAAGTACTTGGAGATCAGTAACTGTTAGTTAGAAAAAAAAATATATTTCCAGCTTCCCAGACATTTTTTGAATGTAAGCTGTAAATTGATCTGTGGTTTCTATTAAAACTCTCGATTTAAAAGTTATAAAGAGAATCAAAAGCTTCAGAAATCGTCTTTTTATTAGATAAATAAAATATCGCAAAAAATTTTTTTTATCTATTTAACCAAAAATATTGTGTTAAACTTTTTCTTTTAAAAATAAAAAACTTCAATAATGCTTCGCCAATTTATGTCAAGGCAAACTGTAACAACCCCTGTTCCCTTAGTTTTGCTCACTTTTGCACCTACCTCTGCGACCTCTCTAATTTCTATACTTGTACTTTCCATTTTTTCTACTTAGGTTACTACTGATTTTTTTTCCTTGTTTTTACATCTGTTTGTACTAATATGCTTACTCTGTTGCTACCTTTTTTCTACTTAACATCTAACCCTGGACCTATCATCTTCCCTAGTATTGTGTCTGATCCTGTACTAACTCTTGTACCTACAAACTTGCCCACTCTTGAGTATACCCATGTACCTACTCTTTTGCCTAACTTTGAGTCCACCACTGTGCCTAACTCCTGTACCTACCCTCGTGCGTACCCACGTACACTCTTGTGCCTACTCTTGTTTATAACCTTTGTTGTACGTTTATATCTACAGTTGGAGTTACTCCTGCAAATACTCTTGTGCCTACCCTTGCTTTTATTTTTGGGAATCCAGACAAAATATCCAAAAAAAATATCCGCGGACAAAATATCCAAAAGAAAAAATATCTGGCGACAAAATATCTAATTTCAGAAAAACCATTTAAAATCAAAAATAAATATCACTAAGGGTTATTTTTTCAAACAATGCGCGCCGTGGGGCCTGGAGGGTCCCCGAAGAGGCGCGCCATAAAATTTAGTTCCAAGCAAAAGACGTTGTTTACATTTATAATATGTTTACATTTGCGTAAGTATTTCCCTGTGATTCGGTTCATCGAGAACGATAGTGCCATTAGAGACGGCGGTCAGGTGGATCCTGGCCACGATTATTTCTAGGAAGATCAATTGTATTTAGTGCAAGAAGACTACGACGATTCTCGCAGCTGTTAAAAAACTTACATTAATTCTCATGTGGCTCCTCCTGCGGTTCAGGGAGAGGTCCCTGATCCCAAACCCTCAATGGATTTTCAATTTTTATCAAAGACGCTGCCTCAAATCCAGCTGCCTAAATTTTCTGGCAAACCGGCTGAGTGGCCGCACTTTCGCGACATGTTCTTGTCACTCGTGCACAATCAGAAGACCCCTGATGTCTTCAAGATGACCAGCCTCCATTCATACTTGACTGGCGAGGCTCTTGAGGTCATAAAGAGCATTTAAATTTCCGAAAAAAATTACGAGTCTGCTTGAGATACTTTGAAACTTTATTATGAGAACGAACGTCGCTTGGTCCACAGTTACTTGTCCGATTTGTTCTCCGTCCAGCCCATGGCGAAGGAAACTTATTTTGAGGTTAAGCGCTTGTTGAACAAAACTTTCACTCCTCTTGACGGGCTGCAAGCCTTGGGTCGTCCCACCAAGAATTGGTCCGATATTGTAGCTTTCATGCTAATCCGGAATATGGACTCCAATACCCGTCGTGATTGTGAGAAGAGTTTGGGCAAACATTTGAAAACTCCCACACTGGAGCAAGTCAAATCCTTTTTAGAAGCTTAAGCGCTGATATTCGAATCGGTTGAGCGCACCGCAAAACCTCCGGTATTGACTCCTCCTATCACTCCAAAGAAAATCTGGTGGGACCACCACAGCATTGGCTTCCGTGGATACTTCCAAGTCCTTTACAAAAGGGAAAGAAAAGGAAGAGAAAAGGTGTCATCTTTGCAGCAAGAATCACACTTTAACGAAATGTCCTAAATTTAAAGAAAAATCGCTCACTGATCGGAAGGCAATTGGGGTTCAAGGGAAGCTTTGTTGGAACTGCTTCGGCTTTCACCATATCAAGGATTGCAAGTCAAAGTTTTTATGCGATCATTGCCAAGGCAAACACCATACTTTACTGCACAACCCGCTGAAAAATACCCTCCCCGGGAATTCGATCTCTTCGGTGGTTGTCAATCCAACGGGATTAGGGGGTGGTACCGCAACGCCAACCACTCCGAGCACGTCAAATTCACTGAACGCAGGAGCTGCTCCATTTTTCAACGGTGCCACTTCCAACTATAACCAGCGATCTGCTGTGCTATTGGGCACAGCGTTAGTCATATTGGAGGGCGCTGACGGTCGCAGAGTCAAAGCGAGGGCTTTGATCTATATTGGCTCACAGCTCTCCTTCAGTTTCTCAAGTCTGAGAGAAAACCTTGTCTTAACTTGCTCGTCGACAAACGCCACTGTATCGGCAGTTGGTGGAGTACAAGCCGTCACTAGTCAAGCACTCACCCAATTCAGTGTCAAACCTCATTTCAGTTCTCACTTTTCCTGCGAGGTCAAGGCATTGGTAGTTCCACGCATTTGTGACTATGTGCCTCCTCAAAAGCACACAATCTCCGACGTCGGAGCAACAATCCAAAGAACAGGAGGGATGGGAACGTCAGCTCTTCATCCTCTTCGAGGAGATATGTGAAGAGTGGCCCGGACCCATATCTCGCGAGATGGCTAATTGGAGACGCCAGATCAGAGACCGCAAGTCTGACCTGGACTCCATCCGGCAACGCCGACAAGAGCGGGCAAGGGTAAGGGCTGCAGAAGAAAGGGCAATAGCCAGACAAGCCCGCATTAACGAAGAATGGAAGCAGGCCAAAAAAGAACGCGAGGCAGCATCTTGAAATCTACTGTTCCTTGACCTTAACATCAGAAAAGAGGCTATCCAACTGGAGTGGAAAAAGGACAAGAAAGATCAGCGTTAGGCTCTAACGCGTGTAACGAAATGACGTATTTTTTGGATACGACACCTCTGGAAGGGAGGTGTAACGGTTGAATTGAAATCACGCGCTATTAGCACGTGACCGTTAGAACGCAGCACTAGCGAAGGGAAGAGGAACGGTGAGAGAGGAGAGAGGGGAGGAAGGACACTCTTGACTCCGACGAGCTCCTGTGTACACGTCGTAATTAACTCCGAAAATTTATTAGTTTTCCTGCGATTACCGGTATAGAAAAAATGGGTGAGCGTGCAGAGAAGTGTGTCATGCTAATCGGTTAACACTCTGGTGATTGTCATCACCTACATCGTGTTGTTTACGTGCAACACTACTCTACTGCTGATATCACGGACGAGCGGACATTTTGGAGTACACCGGCAGCAGATTAGAGCCTGATGGCTACGTACAGCCGATCGGCGAGTAATTGCGGAGGTGCACCTCGATAATAAGTAAGTAAAGTGTATTACGGAGTTTACAGTATGGGAGTGGTTGTCAGTTAAGATTCATACTCTGTTTGTTCTTGTTATCGTGCACTTTCTCTTTTGCCAGTTGAGTGCTGGTATGCGCGCGCATCATCGAGATCGAGAAAATCGTTAACCAGTTCGAAGCCGGACGGCTTGTTTACATCCCGGATTTTATTAATTTGTTTTGTTCTCGATCTCAATATTTATTCTGTCACGATGACATTTAATTTTTGTAGACAATTTGTGTTAGTTTTAAGATTCTTTGTTATTAAATTTATTAAGACAAAACTTAATACATTTTGTTGTCTTTTATTACCAGTGTTTCCCCGCGTTCGATCCTATAGCTTGCGACCACTATCGACATTGTTTCTGCGTGCACAGGCTTGTTTAATAAGCTGATGTGCTTGACGCGGCTAATGAATCAATGTAGCTGGTAGGAGCAATGATGAGAGAGAAAGAGTGCTGATTAACTTTAAACTTTTTTTTATTATTAAAGTAAACGTATATATGTACAAGTATAATTGTTTAACAATAAGAGTGAATGAAAAAGATAGGTAATATTAATTATTAGGCTTTACGTCGCCTGCGCTTCGCTGCCACATGTTGCTCGCAGGCTAGCGGGAGCGCAACTGGTTAAAAAAAAGGAACGCATGGCAAGGTGCTAATACGCAGTGGCACCGAGCCAGTAAGTCAGTTGCGTTGTTGACTTGACTCGTCGGCCCGGCGGATTCCATCGCGGTTGAAATGGCCACAACAGACATAGATGAGCAGCTGTGCTCCTGTCGGCTGAATAAATCGTTTAGGGATTTATTTACGAGATCGGGATTTTTCCTTTTTCAGGAAGATTATTGGCTGGTAGCAGATGGCTGCAGTTAGCTTATAGGCTATAATTTTTATGACAGCAAGCATCATGGGTTGTAATCCTGAGTCGGCTTGTATGAATTCAAGCACTATAACAGTGTGTTTTCAATTTTTTTGATTAATAAAACATTTTAGAGCCTGAAGAGGTCTGCAGTAGTCAGACGAAACGTTGCTCAATTTTCAATTAATAAATAAAAAGAAATAAAAATCAATTTCTGTAATTATTTAATTAATGCTGCTGCAGCACTATAGTGTGCAACTTATATTCAGGACAACTTTAAAATATTAAAGTTAATATACTGAAATAATTTCTCATAGTCATTTATAGAAACATATATCTCACTTTTTGGCAAGTAAAATATGGGAAGATTTTTTAGGATATTTTTTTATCATTTAATATTTTTGTTGGAAACTTGGTAATAAACTTTGAAAACATAAAAGAGAACTGAAAATTTAACTAAGCTTAATATATGAAAGTTTAATATAAGCTTGAAAAGATTATTTAAAAAAGTCAATCAAATTAGTCATTTAAATTTATATTATAGCATGGCTTGTGTCATATAGCATTATTTCATCAAGCAGTTTACAATTTCATTAATATTATGCACTTTGAGCCATTTTTTTCAAAAAAATTTGTTTTAATATAATTTATTTATAAATTTCGTTTTCAGGTTTTTTTTTAATACATGAATTCTCTTGTATTTTTTTATTTATTTCTTTTTTTATCAACGATAGTAATTCCCTTTTCGGGATACATAGATTAGTGTCACGTTGCCTCATTTACAATCATTTTCCCTGCTCTATAAATTTACAATACTTATTGGGTTACAATCAGAAGTCCTACTCTAAATTTCTTCTTCTTCACTCATTACCTGGATTTTTGACGACTCTTTTCTTAAAAAAATTTTTGAAAGAGGCTGAAACCAGCTTTTTGTAAATTTGGTATTTTAAACTGATTTTAAGATGTAAGTGTTTGACCCAAAATATTTGATTTTTTAAGACATGTTTGGTTGAAAATCTCACACCAAACTACATCAAACTCAAGACTAACAACAAAAGTTCATCAGCAAGGATAGCTCAAGCGAAAGGTATAAAAGTTTGGATCAAAAATGATATGAAAATCGAATATAGCAAGAGAGACGTTTGTAATGTATACCTAAAAGACGTACATAGTGAATTATTACATAGATTGGACGCTATAGAATTCGATGTTTTTGACTCAGATGCAAGAATTAAAATAGGAGAAATTATAGATAGAAAATACACGACTCAGTCAAAGAAACTTAAATTTTTACGTTTAAGAAAATCAACTAATTTTGTTTATGATAAAAATAATAATAATAGCGATAATTATACTAATAATAATAATATTGACAATAGTAACACGCAATTATACTCTGACCATAAATTTTTTGATAGATTTGTAAATTTAACTAATACACTATTTTGTAAGAATGAAATCTCACTTATTTCTAAAGGTTTTAACTATTGTCCAAGATCGAATAGATTCTGTAGAGATATGGAGTCTTTGGGTGTTTACTCTGAGCTGATTTTTAATAAACTTAGTTGGTTTTATTTGAATGATGGACAGAGGAAGACTGTACCGAATAAAAAACATGAATTGACTAATTTGATTCTAAAATATTCTAATGCAAGTAAAGATAATAATAAAAATAAAAATAAAGGAAGGAATAGTCAGTTCAATTTTGAAAATACAGTTGTAAAATCTATCAGGAGGAAAGCAACTGTTAATGATATTGTTTTCACTCGGGCGGATAAGGGGAAAACGGTCATTGAATTGTCCGGTTTGGAATATAGAACTAAGACTTTAGACTTCTTGAATAACAACAATTTCGTTCAACTACTTAAACACCCGACTGATGTTTTTCAGAAAGAAATTAAAGATTTTTTATGTGTGAGCAACTTGTTTGATAAAAAAGTAGCTTCTATGAACCCTTAACCACCTAAATTATATTCTTTCATTAAATTGCATAAAAATAATTATCCCATCCGTCCTGTAGTATCTTTTGTCACTGCTCCTTCATACAAACTCTCGAAGGAACTTCTCGTAAGTTTAAATAGATATATTAATTTCCGTCCTAAATACAGCATTAAAAACTCTACTCAACTTATTGAGAAACTGAGAGATCTCAAAATTCCAAGTAAAGGTAGGTTGCTGTCGTTCGATGTAAAAAATCTGTTCCCTAGTGTCCCTCCTGATGAAGCAATCTTATTAACTAAAGAATTGCTAAAAAATGTAGATCCTAACATTTCTGGTGAATTGTTGATAGCTATGCTTAGGCCAGGATTACTTACAGTTTGATGGTAATTTTTACTCTTCCAGAGAAGGTTTGATGATGGGTAATCCATTAAGCCCGATTTTAGCAGAAATTTTTATGGACGACATAGAGTCGAAAATACACTCTAACACACTCAGTAAACTTTGTTTATTCTGGTTTAGATATGTAGACGACATATTAGTATTTTTCACAGGAACAGACAGGCAGCTTGCGTTATTTTTAAAATTTATGAACAGTTTGCATAGAAAGATAGAATTTATAGTTGAAATTGAGAATGACAGTTCGATTAATTTTCTAGATCTGACTATTGCTAGGATAGATAATAAATTTGATTTTAGTATTTTTCACAAGCCTACACATACTGATATAGCTATACATGTTTCATCTCAACATACTTTTGCTCAAAAATTATCCGCTTTCCATGCCTACATTCATAGACTTTTAACGACTCCTTTATCCGATAAAAATTATGACAAAGAACTGAATTTTATTCGTCAAATCGCTGTTAACAACGGTTATAAGGTTGATTTGGTTGATACTTTAATAAGGAAGAAAAATTATAAATTGACTATAGATGAAGTTTTTCCGAATAGAAAATTTAACACTGACACTACTACTTTTTTCAGTTTACCTTATATTGGAGATCTATCCGATAAAGTTGCTCGATTTTATAAAAAATCATTTCCCCATCTTGATTTTATAATATCTTTCAAATCCGCGAACTCCCTAAGCCGACAGATCAAAAATAATAAAGATAAAGTTTGCAAAAATCACAAGTCTGGTGTTTACAAACTTACATGCGGATCATGTGATAAGATCTACATAGGTCAGACTGGCCGCGCTTTTCAAGCTAGGATGGACGAGCATTTTAAATACAGGATTAATGAATCAAAGTATGCAATTCATGTTTTATCAGAAGCACATGATTTTGATTATGATTTTGAGACCTTGCACATAATGAATAAAAGTAAACTTTTGGATTATTTTGAGGCTATGGAAATAAATAAATTTAGATACAGTGACAGACTTTTGAACGAACAGACAGATTTGAATTCATCTCCGTTATTAAACCTTTATCTTTTTAAGTGAGATTTACATTCACATTTAGTATTCATAAAACTCTGCTTGTATATTACCTTTGTACGTGTATGTTATTATATGATATGTTTTGTTTTGTTTTGTTTTCTATGTATGTACTCTTTGGATCTGTATACATTACTCATACTTATGAATTTGTTTTTGTAACTAACTCTTTAGATTTCTAATTTGTATCGAATCAGTTTATACTCAATATCTGATGAAGACTGTGTGTCGAAACGATCGTCATAATTTTTAAAATAAAAGTGGAAATTTTCAATAGTAACTAAATTGTTGTTATTTATTTATTTTATCTAATTACTCTTTTCTACGTTCTATGATCTTCCTCATCCAATCTACTCATTTCCTCTCTCCTCCCATGATTTCCTCTTCGGTCAGCTCCGTTCTCGTTGTGCACTCCTCTCTCATATGTTCTCATGTTTCCTCCCTCCGTCCACACAGCCTGCAAAGTCTCCCACCTGTCCCCATCCAGTATCTCCCTCCATTCCACTCGTTGCTACACCTGAATCTTGCAATCATCTAAAGCTTCTTCCCTGCCCTTTTCCAGCTCAGGTATTTAGGTCTTTTTTCCATCATCCACCTCCTATAGTCCCTGGCCGATTTTGACTCCTCCACATTTCTCAGTCTCTCTCTGTCCCTCTTGTCCTTGTATATCTCCCTCCACTTTCCAAGTGCATCCATACTTTCGTTGGTTTCTGTTTCTCTGACCCATCGTGCTGTCACTCCCTCTTCCTGTAGCTTCATCATGGCCCTTCCCCCATCTTGTATTGTTCCAGCTTTCCTCCTGCATTACCTTAGTAGTCCATTTTCTGTGTCACCTTTCATCTTCTTCTGTTATTTCAGTGCTCTAAATCCTGCCTCTACGCAAATCTCGTCCACCTTTGTTTCTTCTAGGATAATATATCTAGGAGTGCAACTGTTCAGGCCAAGTGTCCAACTGATGTACCTAGATTATAGAGCTTCTATCTTCTCCCTTGTCTGCCATCCCCAAATTTCAACCTCATAGATAAATATGCTCTTCACCAATACGTTGAAAAGCATCATCCTTGTTTCTCAATTACCACTGAATTTTCTCTCTCCTATGCTCCATATCTGCCCCATCACTGCTGCGGCCTTCCATGTCACCTCTCTTATTTGCGCCTCGTCCCCATTGTTCCTCCTGACCGTGTAGCCTAGGTACTTATATGCCTCCACTTATTCTAGCTCTTCAACTTTCCATATCCACGTCCTGCTTCCAAACTCCTTGTCTCTCCTTGCAATAACTAGTACCTTTGATTTTCCCACGGTCAGCTCCAGCTCTTTTTCGTTCAGCTATTTTGCAAGGCTTCTCAGCATTCTTCTCAAATCCCCTTCTTCTGTCGCCATAATAGCCATGTCGCCAGTGAATAGGTTCTCCCTCTTACCAGTTTGACCCCCCCCCCGTTTCTCTTTTTTCTCAGAAAATTCTCCACATCCGCGATCAGGATCAGGAAAAGCAATGGGCTTAAGGGGCATCCCTGACTCAATCCTCTCTTCAAGAATTTTCCTGAATCCCCTTTTCCCCTTTTTACTTTGCACGATGTTTCCTCGTATAAAGTTTCTATCACTCTTACTAACTTTTCGTTGATCCCGTATTTCATCATGGTCTCCCAGAGTTTTCATCTGTTTACCCTGTCGAAAGCTGTTTTCAGGTCTGCGAAGAATACAAAAAGTTAATTCTCTTGTATTATTAAATTTGTTGTATAAAAATTAAAAATATAAAATTTTTTGTTTGAGTAAACATTTTTATTGTTATACTTAATCAAATAAAATCTTGCAAATTGAAAGAAATTTAATAATTTTTTTAGTTTTTGTATAAAATCTAATAATTAATAAAAATTCCTGTATGAAAAATTTTTTTCAAATCAAATTTTGATAAAATTTGATAAATAATGAAAATAATAAGTTTTATGACTTATACCTTTCAAAGATAATGAATTTTTATTATTTACACCTTTCAAGTCTTTTTTTTTAATAATATTTACGTGTGGCACACGTAAGGCTCATACGTAAGGACATTCAACAGGGAATATAAGTACCGTAGTATCCGGCGTATAAGCCTCCCGGTGTATAGCACCCCCCTCCCCCCCTGATTTCGTTATCGAGAATTTTGAATGTTTGTATACTCGGCGTATAAGCCCCCCCTCTTTTATCAGAATAACAAACATAAGAGAGACTTAATTACGATTTTTAATTCATTGCACTTTTATTATAAAAGTTCGGAGTCAAGTAAAAACTGAAAGCGTTATAAAGTCTTTTAAGAAATGTTGTATTTCAAACGCCTTCGACGGTAGTGAAGACGATATTTTGTGGAACGATGACATTGAAGAAAGTGCAACACTGAAAGTTGAAGATGAAACAGAAGAGTGGGATCCATACTACGATACCCATATTGATCGTTTTTATTTAAATGATTACATGCAAAAGATAGCTGATGAGCTGATGAGTTGATGTTTGAATAAATATTATGTTGAAATTTGGTGTGTTAAAAATATTGAAACTTTTCATAAATGAAATGTTATGTATAAAAGAAATTATGTACAAACCAAAAGTGTTTCTAAATTAAACATTTACTAAATTTACTAATAATTATCGTTTTTATTTGATTTTAGACTCAGCTCGAAATTTTATTGTGTACTCGGCGTATAAGCCCCCCCCCCCTTAATTTTAAGAGTCGATTTCAGGGTCTTCCAGGGGGCGCTTCAACGCCATACGGTACATCATGAAATTTTATATATATTTTTTTTTGTTTACTTCAAAAGTTTTAAAAGTTTTTAAGATAAAACCGTTTTTAACAAAATTAAATTTGCAGCTAAGAAATACGATGGAAAATTTAACGTGTGCAACAGTGAAAGGCTCTGCGGTTGACATGTATTTTCGCAGGCAAGTAGAATTATCAAACATGTATCGCACAATGGAAGCTAATAATTATGACACAGCAGAAGATGCAATTAAAGATGTGAAAATAGGGTAAGTTGACCATTAAAAACTTTATTTTGTTAATAGAATTTTGCCAACGCAGGGATTCTAAAATTTTTTAATATATTAGGTGCTAATTCTCCTTTGCAGAGGGAGGTTAACAGATATTTTAATTAATTTTTAAAAATAAAGTACAATCGTATACATAAGATGTGCCAGTAACTGAAAGTTAATCTATCACTTCCATTAAAACCTAATTATTCAGCATTAATAACACTATCATAAATCTATTTCAAAACAAATAAGAAATACTCTCTTTTTCGTTTGTAGTAAAAATCCCCCATCAACTATTAGCACATCCAACAAAACAGTCTCTACCTAGTGAATAAAAAGTGATTTATTTTAAGTTATACCAAAAGAAACAACTGTCATCTGTAAAAGGGTATTCAAGCATGTATTTGAAGTATTTTTGTTTTTGATAGTTCTAGTTTATTTACAACAAAAAAGAAACATAAAATAAATTGAGCAGGACGAGGAATAGGAGAGTAAGGATGCATTTTGAATTAAAACCAAAGCAATTATTAATTTTGCACTTTTAATTGTTGCTTGGGGCACATGGTAAGCGAGGTGTGATCGCGGCGACCGAAGGTGAACTGACCGTACGTATACCAGACGGCGACGCCGTGCCACGGTCAGTCACTCCGCGCGCGAATATTATAGAAATTCAATTTAAAGCAAAAACTAATCAATTTAAATTATTAAAAAATAATTAATTAAAAAGTCAACAAAATTCATTCATCAAATTAAATTAGTAATTTGCTCATCTTAATTCAAATTTTTTTAAAGGTTGTGAGTTGGATGTGAAGAGTATAAGCAATCAAATTGTTACTTTATAAGTACCTTTAACTATCTTTCAATTTAAAAGGCTGCAGACAAAGGATTTTTTTCAAATTATTATCATCTTATAACGAAAGATGAAATTGAAAACAATAATTGAGAAAGAAAAAAATTTGACTCCAGGACCAGGGGTGAGATTCTATAATCGTATTACGGTAAGGTAAGGTCAGGGAGCCACCGCCGTGTAGTAAGGTAGGGACACGTAGTGAGGGAGCCACCGCCTGCGCGGATTGACGTTGACGGTGGCTCCCTCACTACATTACCTTACCTTACCCTACCGTAATACGATTATAGAATCTCACCCCAGGATTTGAACTTGGGATCTCCCGATTGCTGGTCGGATGCTTTACCAACTAAGCTATCTGTGGAGCCGCCGCACAGTGAACGGATCCGAAAATCTTTGGAAAGAATCTATTTAAATGAAGGAAAATAAAGCTAGAGAGATGTGGTCAACGACAATCAAAAGCTTATTTAATAACAATCATACGAAAAATATAAAAATTATAGGTTTTCCATTCCTAACCTGAAAAAAATGCAGAAAAAAAAAAATCACGAATGTGTAATTTTCGTCCAAAATCTGAAAAGAACGAATACGATTGTAAAATCAATTTTTTTTTAGTTTATGGCAAAAATAAATGATTTTATAAACATTTCTTCTACTGTTTTTAATTAAACATGTTTAAATCGTAATTATCGATAAAACAAACTATTTTTTAAACATAAAATTCATGTAACTTCATAAAATATACTATGTAATTAAAATATATGACGTGAAAAATGTAAAAAATCATACAACCCCATAACTGAATTCGTCAGACTTCTACAACCCAATAATCGAAATTATCAGGCTCTTACAACCCTATAACTGAATTCGTCAGACTTCTACAACCCAATAACCGAATTCATCAGGCTCTTACAACCCTATAACTGAATTCGTCAGACTTCTACAACCCAATAACCGAATTCATCAGGCTCTTCCAACTCCATAACGAAATTCGTCAATTTCCTACAACCCTATAACTTAATTCATCAACCTTCAATCCTTCAAACATACAACTCCATAACCAAATTGATCAGACTCCTACAACCCATATCTGAATTCGTCAAATACCCACAATCCTATAACCATGTTCGTCAAACTCCTACACAACCCCATAATAGAATTTGTCATACTTCTACAACCCTAACTTCGAAATCATCAGACTTCTATAACCTATAAAAGAATTCATTAGACTTCTACAACCCCATAACCGAATTAATAAAGCTTCTGAAACCAATAAGCAAACTTGTAAGACTTCTACACACTCATAACTAAATTCTTTAGACTTCTATTTATTCTTCAAGCCTACAACTCCTTAACCGAATTCGTCAGACTTTTACAACCCATAATTAAATTCATGAGACTTCTGCATATTCCTTAAGCCTAAAACCCCATAACCAGGACTTCTAAAACTCCATATCTTAATTCGTTAGATTTCTCAGTATTTCTCAAGTCTACAACCCCGTTAACTGAAATAGTTTTAATTTGACAACCATATTCATCAAGCCCCTACAATCTTGCAACCAAATTTATCAGACTTCTACAACCCCATACTTGAACTTGTCGTATTTGTAGAACCTAACGGATTTCCCTTTACTTCTACAACCCCATAACCCAACTCATCTGACAAAAAAAATTGATTAAAATCAACAAAATTCGTAAAGAATTATCAATGATCCAAATCATTGGTTTTTGGACTTATGGTAAAAAAAAAAAAAAAAAAAAAAAAATGATAAAAATGAGCCTTATGATCATTTTATGAATCTTTGGGATCTTTAAAAATGATTATAAGGATCATTTTGTGATACTCACAAATTCATCAGATCATTCCAAAAATTTCACAATCTTTTAAAATACTTCGTACAATTATCAACTAGGATCAAAACTTTGTTTTCCATGTATTATCTTTCTAAAATAATTGTTCATTGCTATTATCTTTTAAATACATTTTTACTGCGTAAACTTTATAATTAGAATCGGCAATAAATGGAAGTTTTCTATCATTGGAATTTTTTTTGTCTACCGAAAGCAAATTTATTTTCTCTCTATGTAAAATATATTCGGCAATTGAAATTTCGATTGTTGGAAGTTTTCAACATTTCAAAAATTCTTAAGGACAATTTTTAACCACTTTAATTAGAAGTGATTTAGCTTGTCCTGACCATCTTTTGTTACGAAAAGTATGGCATACTCGGAAATTATTGAACTTGTGGACGCGTTAAATCTGATAAAGAAGATGATTGTAAAAATATAATCGAAATAAATTGTAGAAATAAAACGAATTAGGTTATAGAGTTTTAAGCTTGAGGAATAGAAGGTTGGTGAATTCAGGCATGTAATTGGAGTTTGCTGAGTCGAGTTATAAAGTTGTTGAAGTCTGATCAATTCGGTTTGGGGCCATCCATTAATGATGTCACGTTTTTATGATATAGTCTGCTAATACTGTAGCGCTACGAGACTATACCAAATTAGTGTGACATCATTAATGGATGACTCCTTATAGAGTTGCCGGAGTATAAAAAATTCAATTATGAGGTTGTAGGCTTGAAGAATGGATTGTTGTTGGATTTGCGATCACTTATAGGGTTGTAGAATATTGACGGACTCAGTTATGGGGTTGTAGAATTCTGACGAATTTGGTTATGGGTTTGCAGACTTTAGGAATAGAAGTCTAAATAGGACTTCTAAAACCCCATAGCTTAATTCGTTAGACTTCTATGTATTCCTCAATCCTACAACCCTGTTGAATGGATTTGTCATAATTTTACAACCCTATAGAAATTTTTGATATACTCCTACAACCCTATAGCCGAATTCATCAGACTCTTACAACCCGTCTAGCTCCTGCAATCTCATAATTAACTTTATATGCCTTTGCAACCCCATAACTAGATTCGTTAGCCTTTACAACTACATATCCAAATTCATCAAGCTCCTATAACTCCATAACTGAAATCGTCAAACACCCACAACCCTATAATCATATTCATCAGATTCCTACACAACCCCATCATAGAATTTGTCTGACTTCTTCAACCCTATACTCAAACTTATCTAACTTCTACAACCTATAAAAGAATTCGTCAGACTTCTACAACCCCATAACTGAATTAGCCGAATTCCTTTAACCCCATAACCGAATTCATCAGCCTTTTATTCCTCAAACTTGCAATCCCATTACCATTTTGATCAGGCTCTTACAACCTCATAACTTAATTGATCAGATTCCTACAACTACATAACTGAATTTGTTAAACGCTCAAAATCTTATAACCAAATACGTCCTTTATATGTAATTCTCAAGCCTATAATCCCATAAATGAATTCGTCAGAACTATATAACCCTAGAAGTATATTTGTCACATTTTCATTAAGTCTAAAAATCTATGATTTGGTGGATCATTGATAATTCTTGTTACACAGCAAATAATTATAAAAAAAAAGTTGAATGAATTCCACGATAAAGTGCAAAAAGAATGCAATAGTAATACAAAGTGCACAACAATCAAAATGACATGAGACATCGTTGTTTTACGAATTTTGTTGATTTCAATCAATTTTTTTTTTTCAGATGAGTTCGGTTATGGGGTTGTAGAAATAAAGGGAATTCTGTTAGGTTCTACAAGTACGATAAGTACAAGTATAGGGTTGTAAAAGTCTGATAAATTTGGTTGCAGGGTTGTAGGAGCTTGATGAATATGGTTGTAGAATTTAAACGATTTCAGTTAACGGGGTTGTAGACTTGAGGAATACTTAGAAATCTAACGAATTAAGATATGGAGTTTTAGAAGTCCTGGTTATAGGGTTTTAGGCTTAAGAAATATGCAGAAGTCTCATGAATTTAATTATGGGTTGTAAAAGTCTGACGAATTCGGTTAACGAGTTGTAGGCTTGAAGAATAAATAGAAGTCTAAAGAATTTAGTTATGAGTGTGTAGAAGTCTAACAAGTTTGATTATTGGTTTCAGAAGCTTTATTTATTCGGTTATGGGGTTGTAGAAGTCTAATGAATTCTTTTATAGGTTATAAAAGTCTGATGATTTCGAAGTTAGGGTTGTAGAAGTATGACAAATTCTATTATGGAGTAGTGTAGGAGTTTGACGAATATGGTTATAGGATTGTAAGTATTTGACGAATTCAGTTATGGATTGTAGGAGTCTGATCAATTCGGTTATGGGGTTGTAAGAATCTGATGAATTTGGTTATGGAGTTGTATGTTTAAAGGATAGAAGGTTGATGAATTAAGTTATAGGGTTGTAGGAAATTGACGAATTTCGTTATGGAGTTGGAAGAGCCTGATGAATTCGGTTATTGGGTTGTAGAAGTCTGACGAATTCAGTTATAGGGTTGTAAGAGCCTGATGATTTCGGTTATTGAGTTGTAGAGGTCTGACGAATTCAGTTATGGGGTTGTATGATTTTTTATCATTTTTTACGTAATATATTTTAATTACATAGTATATTTTATGAAGTTACATGAATTTTATGTTTAAAAAATATTTTGTTTCATCGATAATTACGATTTAAACATGTTTAATTAAAATCAGTAGAAGAAATGTTTATAAAATCATTTATTTTTGCCATAAACTAAAAAAAAAATTGATTTTACAATCGTATTCGTTCTTTTCAGATTTTAAACGAAAATTACACATTAGTGATTTTTTTTTTCTGCATTTTTTTCAGGTTAGGAATGGAAAACCTATAACTTTTATATTTTTCCTATGATTGTTATTAAATTAGCTTTTGATTGTCGTTGACCGCTTCTCTCTAGCTTTATTTTCCTTCATTTAAATAGATTCTTTCCAACGAAATGCTAGTTTGGAACCGAAATTCTTTCTCTCTCAAATTCTGTTTTTACATTTCGCGGATGAGTGAATTTGATTGCTTGTGCTCTCCACATCCAAGTTACAACCTTTAAGAAAATTTGAATTAAGATGAGCAAATTACTAATTTAATTTAATGAATAGATTCGGCTTATGGACATTATTAGCCATTCGAGGTAAATAAACTCACCCGCGAAACGTAAAAACAGAATTTGAGAAAGAAAGAATTTCGCTTCCAAACTAGCATTTGACCCGCGGCCAGGGTTGGGTGGTGTGGCACTTTGGTGACTCACCGTGGTAAGCCACCTGGTGTATTGGTGTATTAGGCGCATTATACCCAGCATTGGAAATAAATAATTTTTTACGAACTATTAAATAAACCGACAAGCTCCAAAACCCCCATAACGCTCGGGAGAGTGATAAATAAATAATTTTTTATAAACAATTAAATTAACCGACAAGCTCCAAACCCCCATAACGCTGGGGAGAGCGATCAATAAATAATTTTTTATAAACATTTAAATAATTTGACAAGCTCGTAACCCCCATAACGCTGGGGAGAGCGATAAAAAAATAATTTTTTATAAACAACTGAATAAACAAACAAGCTCTAAACCCACATAACGCTGGGGAGAGCGATCAATAAATAATTTTTTATAAACATTTAAATAATTCGACAAGCTCGTAATCCCCATAACGCTGGGGATAGCGATAAGTAAGTAATTTTTTATAAACAATTGAATAAACCAGCAAGCTCTAAACCCACATAACGCTGGGGAGAGCGATCAATAAATAATTTTTTATAAACAAATGAATATACCGACAAGCTCGTAACCCCCATAACGCTGGGAATAGCGATAAATAAATAACTTTTTATAAACAATTATATGTACCGTCAAGGTCTAAGTCCACATAACGCTGAGGAGAGCGATAAATAAATAATTTTTTATAAACAATTAAATAATCCAACAAGCTCTAAACCCCCATAACGCTGAAGAGAGCGATAAATAAATAATTTTTTTTAAACAATTGAATAAACCAACAAGCTCTAAACCCCCATAACACTGGGAATAGCGATAAATAAATAATTTTTTATAAAAAATTAAATATACCGACAAGCTCTAAGCCCCCATAACGCTGGGAGAGCGATAATTAAATTATTTTTTATGAACAATTAAATAATTCGACAAGCTCGTAACCCCCATAACGCTGGGGGGAGCGATAAATAAATCATTTTTAATAAACAATTGAATAAACTAACAAGCTCTAAACCCCCATAACGCTGAGAATAGTGACAAATAAATAATTTTTTGTAAAAAATTGAATATACCGACAAGCTCTGAGCCCCCATAACGCTGGGGAGAGCGACAATTAAATAATTTTTAATGAATAATTGAATTAACCGACAAGCTCTGAGCCCCCATAACGCTGGGGAGAGCGATAATTAAATAATTTTTAATGAATAATTGAACTAACCGACAAGCTCTGAGCCCCCATAACGCTGGGGAGAGCGATAATTAAATAATTTTTAATGAATAATTGAATTAACCGACAAGCTCGAAACCCCCATTCAACGAAAAAACTAATCGGCTACTTTCCAAGCTTTAAACCCCAAACCCCGGAGCACCCAAGTTCAACAAAAAAGCTGATTTGCTACCTCTCAAGCTCTAAGCCCCCAAATCCCTGGAAACGTGAGTTCAACAAAAAAGCTGATTGGCTACCCCCCAGCTCTAAGCCCCCAAAACCCTGGGCGCCCGAGTTCAACAAATGAACTGATCGGCTGTCCCCAAAGCTCTAAACCCATAACTGATCCGTTTGTTTTATTGAACTCAGGCACCCAGGGTCTTGGGGGTTTAGAGCTTGAGGGATAGCCAATCAGCTTTTTTGTTGAACTCGCGCGCCCAGGGTGTGGGGGCTTAGAGCTTGGGGGGTAGCCAATCAGCTTTTTTGTTGAACTTGGGTGCTCCGGGTTTTGGGGGCTTAAAGCTTGGGGCATAGCCGATTAGTTTTTTCTTTGAACCCAGGTGCCCAGCGTTATGGGGGTTTAGAGCTTGTCAGTTTATTCAATTGTTTATAAAAAAAAATTCATTTATCGCTCTCCCCAGCGTTATGGGGTTTTAGAGCTAGTCAGTTTATTCAATTGTTTATAAAAAATTATTTACTTATCGCTATCCCCAGCATTATGGGGGTTACGAGCTTTTCGAATTATTTAGATGTTTATAAAAAATTATTTATTTATCGCTCTCCCCAGCGTTATGTGGGTTTAGAGCTTGTAGGTTTATTCAGTTGTTTATAAAAAATTATTGACTTATCGCTCTCCCCAGCGTTATGGGGGTTACGAGCTTGTCGAATTATTTAAATGCTTATAAAAAATTATTTAGATATCGCTCTCCCCAGCGTTGTGTGGGTTTAGAGCTTGTTGGTTTATTCAGTTGTTTATAAAAAAAAATTCATTTATCGCTCTCCCCAGCGTTATGGGGTTTTAGAGCTTGTCGGTTTATTTAATTGTTTATAAAAAATTATTTATTTATCGCTCTCCCCAGCGTTATAGGGGTTTAGAGCTTGTCGGTTTATTTAATTGTTTATAAAAAATTATTTACTTATCACTCTCCCGAGTGTTATGGGGGTTTTGGAGCTTGTCGGTTTATTTAATAGTTTATAAAAAATTATTTATTTCGAACGCTGGGTATAATGCGCCTAATAAGGCTTTTTCATAGCAGACTACATCTAGCAGAACATGGAATAACCAAAACGATATTAGCCAGTTTTATTTAATTTCATAACCTTTATAATTTTTTGTATTTGTTATTTTTCAATCTTATCATGATTTTCTATGATTTTGACAACTTCATTGAAAAAAGATCTATGCTGTTTTTACTGTTTCGTCGATTGAAAGTCTTCGCCGACCCCGAGCATTTTTGGTCAAATGCTCGGGGTCGGCGAAGATCTTCAATCAACTGTAAAGTGAAGAGAGCATAGATCTTTTTTCAATGAAGTTGTCACAGAAAATCATGATAAGATTGGAAAATAACAAATACGAAAAATTAAAAAGTTCATGAAATTAAATAAAACTGACTTATATCGTTTTGGTTATTCTATGTTCTGCTAGATGTAGTTTGCTATGAAAAAGCCTTATACACCAATACACCAGGTGGCTTACCATGGTGAGTCAAAAAAGTGCCACACCACCCAACCCTGCCCGCGGCTCCACAGATAGCTTAGGTGGTACAGCATCCAACCGGCAAGCGGGAGATCTCAGATTCAAATCCTGGTCGTGGAGTTGAATTTTTTTCTTTCTCAATTATTTTTTTTAATTTCATCTTTTATTATAAAATGATAGTAATTTGAAAAAAATCCTTTTTCTGCAGCCTCTCAAATTGAAAGAAAGTTAAAGGTACTTATTAAGTAGCAATTTAATTGCTTGTGCTCTCCACATCCAAGTTACAACCTAGAAAATTTCAACAAAATTAACTTATAAAAAAAAATAAAATAAAAACAGTGCCGATTTTCAACAAAGCATTTAAATTATCTATAGTATCAAAAACTATTTAATAAAGTAAAAAAAAAAAAAAAAACTTTTTTATAATCAGAAAATTTTATTATTTAGCTAAAATTTAAGAGACGATCGATGATGGACCGTCTGTAAAAAAATAAAACATGACGGCAAGTGCGGGGAGAAAAGGAGGTGTGACATTGATGATTGTAGTACATGGGTTGGCAAGGCTATGACTTAACACCGATTTCTACAAGAAGAAAATTTACTTTATGATATAAAATAAATAAAATCAGTGTCGATTTCCGGTATATCGCCCTTATTAATACGTCGTAGCAAATTAAGCTGGTAGTGCATAACAAAAATTTAAATTTTTCAAAATTAAAGTACTTGACTAAATATATGAGATCTTGCCCATCAAAGGTGCATCAAAGAAGAAACAATGTATTTGCTACAAAATGACTCAGCATGGTTAAATTTTCTGTTTTTAGAATATAAATTTATTAAATAAGGTACATTTCAATACATTAAGAAACCTCCCGACGACTCAACTTTCGTCTTACAAGTGGCGTTCGGATTACACCTGACAACGTTTATTTGTCTGTGCTGTAAAAGTACAATTCTGCACTCGCATACTTAATTAATAACTTCATCACATGTCAGCATTTCGACACATTCCATACATGCATAAATTTGCTCTCATTTCAACACACCTCCTCAAATTTATGGTTTACTGACCTACATATTTTCAAACAATTTTTAATGCATACCTAAAGGGTATAGCCGGGTAAGATAGTCGAATCGGCCCCCAGCGCGAGCCCCTACAATATATATATATCATTCGAAACGGCATGATAAAATAGAATTTTTGGCGCCAACCAGAATTTTTTATACCTGCTACTGCGTATGCGCGGTCCAAAAAAGTGTTTTTTCAACTTTACTTTTATCTTGGAATCTAAGAGGGCTACAAAAAGTTTTGGCACCAAATTCAAATTTTGAAGGCTGTTTTTCGAATTTTTTTCCCTAAAAAATGCGATTTAAAAAAACGGTGATACATACCTCTGGAAAAAAAATATGTCATGTATTTTAAGAAAAAATAGCTTTAAAAATTTTTTCAAATTTTTTGAAGTGGTGGAAGACACTTTTTAGGCCAAATTATTGAAATTTTTTATCTAAATCGCCACCTAGCGGCTGCATACTGCATTAAAATATAACAACATTTATATCGCCGAACTACATTTTTTGTAAAAAAAATTTTGCCGTAAGCCGCATTTCTCTAGCCCTCTAGATTTCGAGATAAAAATCAAAGTTGAAAAATCTCTATTCTGGACCGCGCATACGCAGTATTGGGTATAAAAAATTCTGGTTGATGCCAAAAATTTTCTTTTTTCATGCTCTTTCGATATATACATTGTAGGGGCTCATGCTGGGAGCCGATTCGAGTATCTTACCCGGCTATACCCTTTTTCAAACTTATTTCGACCAAGCGCTTTTGTCAAAATGTCCGCAAGATTATTCTCAGACTCAACTTTTACAATGTTTACAATACCTTGCATATAGCATACGTTAACAAAATGATAATGCACTTCGATGCATTTAAAGTTTTTCGTCAAGTTATCAAATTTTGCTATCGCAATTGCACCAGAATTATCTTCATAAGTTTTGACGGGTTTGTCAATCTTCAACCTAAAATCACTTAGTAAATTCAAAATCACTTTCACTTCACTAACTGCATCGGATAATGCAACATATTCAGCAGGTGTTGACGATTTCGTCACACTGCCTTGCTTACGCAATTTCCAGTAAATAACATTTCTAAAAACTCTCACTACATAGTCTGTAGTTGATTTTCGATCAACTTTATCGCCAGTCCAGTCAGCATCAACAAAGCAATCTAACACGTCAGTGGTCAAATTTCTTTTGTAAGTCAATTTAAGATCTTTCGTCAAAAATAAGTATTTCAAAATTCTCAACGCGTATTTATAATGAGATTCATCATAACTATTCTGAAATCTACTCAAGCAATTTACACTATAACTCACATCCAATCGCGTTCCCGAAGGTATAATAAAGCTCCGATCAAATTTCTATACTTCAGATCATTCACAGCCGTCCAGGCTCTACACATAAGTTTTGTTCCACAAAACAATAAAGTTTCGCACTCAAAATATTATATTTTCTCGCTAGTGAATTTATATAATCACTCTGATCGAGTGTCATAACACATTTCTTACAATCATACTTAATATTCATCCCCAAATAAGTATTTACTTCGCCCTTATCTTTCATAGAAAACTTAAACGACAATTGATTTTTAAATTTCCCAATCCTTTACTTACTTTTCCCACAAATTAATAAGTCATCAGCAAATAGTATCAAATGTACTCTATCATCATTTTCAAAGTTCATGTATAAACAGTAATCGTTCTTACTTCTGTCAAATTCCAATTCTTTCATAAATTCATCAATGCACTCATACCAAGCTCTCGGGCTTTCTCTCAACCCGTATAATGCTTTAATTAATTTGTAAATAAACTCTATTTTAACCGTCTTGGTAACCCATTGGTTGTTTTACAAATACTTCCAACTTTACCAGACCATTTAAAAAAGCTGTCTCTACGTCCATCTGATTGATTATTAGGCTATTTTTGCATCAATAAGCTAACAAAAATTTTAAAGTCTGAATTATAGCAACAGGAGAATACATATCCTCAAGCACTTAGCTTGCTGAAAACCTCTAACAACAAGTCGTACTTTTTTTCTATTGTTGCATTTATTTGTAAAAACCCGTTTTAAATCTAACAATATTTTTTTTCGGCATTTATACTAGTTCCCAAGTTCTATTTTAAATCAAACAATTTATTTTAGTTCAGTCTGACTCATGTTCCTTAACTGTACACATGTTCTTGGATATTATAAACAATAATTACTCATTGTAAGATATTATTGTCACCTGATGAGGTCATTAAAAATGTCGAAACGTTGTGCTCAAACAATAAAAATAATATAATAATTTTTGTGTTTTACTAGCCCTTCAAACATCAAGAAAATAACAAATCTTTTATTAATTTATACGATTGAGGGCAAGCAAGTTATTACTTTGGATACATATACTAAACGATTTATTTCTTTATTCATAGCCTGTAACCACAAATCGTTCTCACTACCACTCATCGCTTCCTCATAATTTGAGGGACTATCAGCGCTTACAACATTTACGTAGATATAATTTGAGTTTACATTTACCCCATACCAATCTGGTTGCCGTCTTGCTCTTTGCGGCCTTTGTGAAATATTTTCTATCACCTCAACGCTATCTTTGTTATCTATATTTTCACTCGACTCTATTTTCTCCCTACCCTAGTTTGATTCAGAGTTTTGATTTTCACTTTGCAAATTTTCATTATCGTTATCATCATTGTCATAGCCTCTAAAATCAATCAAATTTTCATCATTTTCAACGATGTCCACATGTCTGGCTCTAACTATTTTACCATTTAACAAAACTCTGAATCCAACGTGGTCATAATCAAGTAAAATTCCTGAATCAGCCTTTCTATTCCACTTAGTATCTCTTTTAATTTCGGGCACCCTTACAAAAACTTTACTCCTATATGAACGTAAATTTTTCAAACTTGGCTTCTTTCTAAAGAAAATCTCAAAAGGGGTTTTATTTTCAATCATGTTTGCAATTGTTCTATTTTTTAAGTAAACTGCGGCTTTAACTACCTCCGGCCAGTATCTACGATTTACATTCGCCTCAAAAAGCAAACACCTGGCAGAATCCATAACTGACCGATTATATCTTTCTGCGGTCCCATTTAATTCATACACGTTTGGAGGACAAAATTCTATCAGAATTCCCTTCTCCCTTACTAATGTGAAAATATCCCGATGAATATACTCTCTCCCGTTATCACATCTTAATTTTTTAATCTTTCTCCTGGTTAGATTTTCGACTTTATTAATATAATCCATGAAACGATCAAAAACATCCGACTTTTATTAAATTGTGTAAATCAATGCATACTTACTATAATCATCAATGAAGTTTAATAAATATTTTGAATCATCATAACCCGTTGTATTATGTGGCCTAGATAAATCTGTATGTACCAACTTTAAAATCTCGGTGGCTCTACTTCTATTATTTTCGAATGATAAATTATGCATTTTATTCTGTATGCACGTCCCACACTTTAAATTTACTGACTCTAATTTTTTCTGGTAACCCATTGACCAATTTATTCTTACACATTTCCTCCAAATATTTAAAATTTACGTGACCAAAAATTCTTTGAAACCTTTGTTTCTGTGTCCTGTTTTTGTTAATTTTCTCCGACGAATAATACACTCTCAAATCAAAATAACTACTTATTATATATAACCCCTTTGCAAGCTACTGCAATTGAAGTCTTCTTACTTTTATATATTTTCGACGCATTTCCGACAGACATTATTTTATTTTCATTCGTAATTTTCGCTAAACTTAACAAATTTTTATCCATTTCAGCTACATAAAATACATTGGATATTTTTGTTGAATGCTTAGTCCCGTTCACTTCAAAATCAGTTAAAATTTTACCAAATTTCGTGCCTTTCAAAATTCTACCGTCATCAACCTTGACATTAATTGGCTTTTTCAAAACTATAGATTCACAAAAATAGGATTCATCATTAATAATTTTATGATTTTTAGGTATTTTTTGAAATATTTTTTGGGGCCCAATGAGGCCCTGCAGGACTTACAAGGCTTTCAAAAGGCCCATTTCTTTTAAACGCGAACTAACGCGGAAAAAAACGAATTTTTTGCATTGCACATGCATCGGGAAAGTTTCTTGTCTTCAAGTTTTCGTCATAATGGGCCCGGGGCCTTAGATTGGGCCCTACGGATCCAAAGTCCGGTTTTTCGACAATTTATTGCCAAAACCATTGATCCCCAAAAACTCTAAGGGCCTTACATGAAAAAATGATAATAATAATAGTTTTAGGCAAACATTTTGAAATATTCCAAGAATAAACGAGGATCTGGGCGTAGAAAATTTTAAATAAATTTTAATTGATAAATAAAGTAGTTATAAATAGACTAAAACGTAAGTAAAGTTTTAAATAATGAACTCTTGCTTTATTACAAAAATTTTTTAACTATTTACATGATTTGCTTTGTGCAAAATACAAAACTATTTTTGAAAAACCACTCATCACTTCTCGACTTATTTTTTGCAAATTAGTTTTTTAATAAAATGCATTCATCTTTATAATTCTTAGCTGTTTAATTTTTGTTCAAATTGTCTTCCGTTTGCTTGAATTCAAGAGTTTATCCTTTTCCGGAAGTGAGGGACTGTACTTAAAAGTACTCTTCGAGGAATATTCTGACAAGCTGTTATTATATGATTTCTCATGTCTGCTTCAGTCGTTGGCTCTTCTGAGTACACTGTATTTTTGAGATAACCCCAAAGGTAGAAATCTGGGGAAGTGAGGTCAGGTGACCGAGCCAGCTATGCAACAGGACCTCCTCGTCCTATCCACCTGTTTGAGTACTGAGCATTTAGAAAGCCACGTACTTGATTATGATAATGTGGAGGCGCTCCAATGAGCTGGAACCACGTTAGATCAATCATATTTTAAACTGGTATGAAAAATAAGAAGTAAAGCTTAAATTATTTAATAAAATGTTAACAGATTGCTTTTGTAATAGTTTATTTTATTTTAAAGCTTTGAATAATATTCGTAACTCAATTTTCAGCACTCATTTTCCACAATCTACGACCTCACCAAACACAATCAGAAGACATTGTTTGTTTACATTTGGCCCGTTAAAGGCATAAAAACGCGAGAACTTGAAGTTAAGGCCTATGCAACAAAAGCTAAAGGCCTTCACAGTTAAGACTCCGTAACTCGTAAGCATGCCTACGCTTGATGTATCACTATTTGATTTTGAGAGAGCAGGGCAATTAAGACACGACAGATTGCTATGAAATTTTAAATAATTAAGTAACAGCTTAAGGAATAGATTAATTTAATTTAAGGCCCCGGTTTGTAAATGAGAAAATGGTTAAGATTGATTTTGATGAACTTTATTCATGTTAGGCCCTTAGAAATTTGGGGGGTCAGTGGTTTGGGCGATAAATTGTCAAAAAAAACGGAATTTGGGTCCGTAAGGCCCAATCTAGGGCCCCGGGCCCATTTTTTTAGGCCCATTATGGTGAAAACTTGAAGACAAGAAACTTTCCCGATGCATGTGCAATACAAAAAATGCGTTTTTTCCGAGTTAATTTGCGTTTAAAGTAAATGGGCCTTATGAAAGCCTTGTAAGCCCTGCAGGGCCTCATTGGGCCCCAAAAAATTTTTCAAAAAATACCTAAAAATTGTAAAATTTTCCGCTCTTTCCGAATCTGGGGTCAAAAATAGGGGTTCCCATTTGAAAAACCGGACTTTGGATCCGTAGGGCCCAAAATAAGGCCTCGGGCCCAATTTCTTTGGGCCCATTTTACTTCCCCCTCCAATCAAAACAACTTTTGTCTCTTGAGTTTTGTTCTTGCGAGGCTTTAATTTTGAGATAATCGCACCGGACGATTAATTTACGCCACCCTGTATATATGAAGAACATGATTATCAAAGTTATCACCGTCTGTTGAATGCGCAAAAAAAGAGTTCTTCACCTGATCACCCGTGCTGTCGTTTTCAATGTTTCTATACCTCGCGTTGTGCTAAGTCGCTCCATCGTTGAGGGGCTGCCAGTTCCTGCCTCCACGATTTGAGTATTGTCGACCACCTCTGCCACCGCGACCTTGAAACTGCTGAGGCTGCCGCCGTTGTTGCTGTATCTGCTGTGATGCTTCTTGTGCACCTCCTTGCCAAAATGTATTGTTGTTTTTGGTCCACTTGTTTCTACAATTTTTCTTTAAGTGTCCGGGCTTACCACACCCATAGCAACTGAATTTATTTGAACTTTTTGCTTGTAATGCACACTTTATCTTGTTTTATTCACTCAAGTTTCGGGTTTCCCACATGCTTATTTTATTTTTCAAGAACTCACAATTTCTATCCTCTGTTGATAGAGCATCTACCAGATCTCCAATGTAGCTGAAGGATTCTGGCAAAGTTCTCAGCATGTCATTTAATTTTTCTGCCTCGTTGACTTTTCCACCAGCATTTTTTAAGTCTTTTATAGTCTTCTCGAAATCATTGAAAAATGAACTTGAATTATCATAATTTTTTAATTTCATCTGGTCGAGCTTATTTCTCACACAGATTTGCATGACTGTAGATTCTTATAGAAAAATTTTGTCAAACTTCTGCATCATTTTCCGAGCGGATTTTCTCTCTTCTTCGCTCAAAAATTCTAATTGATCATTGCTTATACAGCAATAAATGTAGTTTATTGCTTTCTCGTTCATGTTGATCCAATTCTCTTGTGAATCTGATGTCAAAGCCTCTTGAACTGCTGGTTTTGCACACTTTTTTGTTTTCAAGTATTCGAGTATCCTTATTTTTCAAATGCTATAATTCCTTCCATCAAAGATATGGAATCTATCGTCTTCGTTTTGCGACATAGTTAGCTCTTAAATTTGGTTATCTTTATGTTCCAAATCAGCACTATGACGGTTTTTAATTTCTTCAATTAGAATTTTCCTGCTTTTCTTAAATCATTTTCATGTACGTATGCATACACTCCGTCTTTTTGATATTGTAGCAAAATATATATTATTTCACCTCTTGACTTTGTCGCTACAGTATCTTCTTCCTTTGTGCTTTTACGGAGTCTTTTTAGTTCACCTGTAATAAAACATTCCAAGATTTTTCTGGGTGGAAATTTACATAAAGTTTTCATTAAATCTTCCTTTGGTACTAACTTTGTACCTGCCGAGCTTAGTTCGGTCAAGCACCAATTTTCTTTTTCTAATAGGCTCATTTAAAATTCTTGTTCAGCCTCTTCACGTTCGAAGTAACGTGGTATTTTAGTGGTATCACAGTGTTGCGACAGCTAGTAAAATTTTAAAAATTAGTGCCAGGCCCACTGTAACGAATTGGATGCCATAAAATTATTAAAAGTAGCAATAGAAAAGAAAATATGACAAGTGCTAAAATGTCAAAAAGTTAATTAAACTAAAAAAAAAATTAATTACATAAAAAAGAATGTATCGATTGTAGAAATTAAGCCTGCGCTAAATTTTGTTTCTGCGCGTAGGGTTGAGAAACTTCTAGAGGATTACTCGCACCTATGTATTGGTTGAGTGCAGACTATAAGGTGTCACAAAATTCGATAAAAAAATTATATATTACAGAATTGAAACTAATTGTTGCATTGTACAGACGCACGATGCAGATTTCACCCTAAAAGTCTAATACGAAGAACAATATGCTCCAAAAAGTGTGTCGGTAGCCTCGAGCAAAAATATCTAAAAAGAAAAAATAGTATGGTGAATTATAAAAAGTGAAGATAATTTTGCTAGTATGTTTCTAAAATGTACAGTTGCATATTATGCATCTCCACAGAAAACATCTTGATATAAAACGCATCTTAATGCATGATTTATCGTGATAATCAATGCGTCCTATGGAGTTGGAGCATAAGATTACAGTCGATCGCATTTAAAACCGTAAAATTACAGTTGGACCTCGCATTGCATTGTTTAAAAATATATCTGGCTGGATCGCAGCGTATTGCATTTTAAAAATTACATTGTGCCCGATCGCTTTCAATCATGATGCATAGAATGAAACTGCGTTGTATTATTTTGGATTGGCTTGGATCACCTGAATACTGCTGAATTGGATTGGGCTTTAGTTCATCACTTTTTATTCATTGCATTGAATTCGATGTATTTGGATCGCATTGAGCTTGAGAGAATCACTTTTTTAATTACACTTGACTGAATGTTGATTTTGGATTATAATGAATCGAATCCAATGACACCGTGCAACTTTGAATTAGATTGAATTCGATTAGATTGGATGGGACGGGATTGAATTGAATCGTATCGGATTGGATTGGATCGCATCGAATTCAATCTAATTCAAAGTTGCACGGTGTCATTGGATTCGATTCATTATAATCCAAAATCAACATTCAGTCAAGTGTAATTAAAAAAGTGATTCTCTCAAGCTCAATGCGATCCAAATACATCGAATTCAATGCAATGAATAAAAAGTGATGAACTAAAGCCCAATCCAATTCAGCAGTATTCAGGTGATCCAAGCCAATCCAAAATAATACAACGCAGTTTCATTCTATGCATCATGATTGAAAGCGATCGGGCACAATGTAATTTTTAAAATGCAATACGCTGCGATCCAGCCAGATATATTTTTAAACAATGCAATGCGAGGTCCAACTGTAATTTTACGGTTTTAAATGCGATCGACTGTAATCTTATGCTCCAACTCCATAGGACGCATTGATTATCACGATAAATCATGCATTAAGATGCGTTTTATATCAAGATGTTTTCTGTGGAGATGCATAATATGCAACTGTACATTTTAGAAACATACTAGCAAAATTATCTTCACTTTTTATAATTCACCATACTATTTTTTCTTTTTAGATATTTTTGCTCGAGGCTACCGACACACTTTTTGGAGCATATTGTTCTTCGTATTAGACTTTTAGGGTGAAATCTGCATCGTGCGTCTGTACAATGCAACAATTAGTTTCAATTCTGTAATATATAATTTTTTTATCGAATTTTGTGACACCTTATAGTCTGCACTCAACCAATACATAGGTGCGAGTAATCCTCTAGAAGTTTCTCAACCCTACGCGCAGAAACAAAATTTAGCGCAGGCTTAATTTCTACAATCGATACATTCTTTTTTATGTAATTAATTTTTTTTTTAGTTTAATTAACTTTTTGACATTTTAGCACTTGTCATATTTTCTTTTCTATTGCTACTTTTAATAATTTTATGGCATCCAATTCGTTACAGTGGGCCTGGCACTAATTTTTAAAATTTTACTAGCTGTCGCAACACTGTGATACCACTAAAATACCACGTTACTTCGAACGTGAAGAGGCTGAACAAGAATTTTAAATGAGCCTATTAGAAAAAGAAAATTGGTGCTTGACCGAACTAAGCTCGGCAGGTACAAAGTTAGTACCAAAGGAAGATTTAATGAAAACTTTATGTAAATTTCCACCCAGAAAAATCTTGGAATGTTTTATTACAGGTGAACTAAAAAGACTCCGTAAAAGCACAAAGGAAGAAGATACTGTAGCGACAAAGTCAAGAGGTGAAATAATATATATTTTGCTACAATATCAAAAAGACGGAGTGTATGCATACGTACATGAAAATGATTTAAGAAAAGCAGGAAAATTCTAATTGAAGAAATTAAAAACCGTCATAGTGCTGATTTGGAACATAAAGATAACCAAATTTAAGAGCTAACTATGTCGCAAAACGAAGACGATAGATTCCATATCTTTGATGGAAGGAATTATAGCATTTGAAAAATAAGGATACTCGAATACTTGAAAACAAAAAAGTGTGCAAAACCAGCAGTTCAAGAGGCTTTGACATCAGATTCACAAGAGAATTGGATCAACATGAACGAGAAAGCAATAAACTACATTTATTGCTGTATAAGCAATGATCAATTAGAATTTTTGAGCGAAGAAGAGAGAAAATCCGCTCGGAAAATGATGCAGAAGTTTGACAAAATTTTTCTATAAGAATCTACAGTCATGCAAATCTGTGTGAGAAATAAGCTCGACCAGATGAAATTAAAAAATTATGATAATTCAAGTTCATTTTTCAATGATTTCGAGAAGACTATAAAAGACTTAAAAAATGCTGGTGGAAAAGTCAACGAGGCAGAAAAATTAAATGACATGCTGAGAACTTTGCCAGAATCCTTCAGCTACATTGGAGATCTGGTAGATGCTCTATCAACAGAGGATAGAAATTGTGAGTTCTTGAAAAATAAAATAAGCATGTGGGAAACCCGAAACTTGAGTGAATAAAACAAGATAAAGTGTGCATTACAAGCAAAAAGTTCAAATAAATTCAGTTGCTATGGGTGTGGTAAGCCCGGACACTTAAAGAAAAATTGTAGAAACAAGTGGACCAAAAACAACAATACATTTTGGCAAGGAGGTGCACAAGAAGCATCACAGCAGATACAGCAACAACGGCGGCAGCCTCAGCAGTTTCAAGGTCGCGGTGGCAGAGGTGGTCGACAATACTCAAATCGTGGAGGCAGGAACTGGCAGCCCCTCAACGATGGAGCGACTTAGCACAACGCGAGGTATAGAAACATTGAAAACGACAGCACGGGTGATCAGGTGAAGAACTCTTTTTTTGCGCATTCAACAGACGGTGATAACTTTGATAATCATGTTCTTCATATATACAGGGTGGCGTAAATTAATCGTCCGGTGCGATTATCTCAAAATTAAAGCCTCGCAAGAACAAAACTCAAGAGACAAAAGTTGTTTTGATTGGAGGGGGAAGTAAAATGGGCCCAAAGAAATTGGGCCCGAGGCCTTATTTTGGGCCCTACGGATCCAAAGTCCGGTTTTTCAAATGGGAACCCCTATTTTTGACCCCAGATTCGGAAAGAGCGGAAAATTTTACAATTTTTAGGTATTTTTTGAAAAATTTTTTGGGGCCCAATGAGGCCCTGCAGGGCTTACAAGGCTTTCATAAGGCCCATTTACTTTAAACGCAAATTAACTCGGAAAAAACGCATTTTTTGTATTGCACATGCATCGGGAAAGTTTCTTGTCTTCAAGTTTTCACCATAATGGGCCTAAAAAAATGGGCCCGGGGCCCTAGATTGGGCCTTACGGACCCAAATTCCGTTTTTTTTGACAATTTATCGCCCAAACCACTGACCCCCCAAATTTCTAAGGGCCTAACATGAATAAAGTTCATCAAAATCAATCTTAACCATTTTCTCATTTACAAACCGGGGCCTTAAATTAAATTAATCTATTCCTTAAGCTGTTACTTAATTATTTAAAATTTCATAGCAATCTGTCGTGTCTTAATTGCCCTGCTCTCTCAAAATCAAATAGTGATACATCAAGCGTAGGCATGCTTACGAGTTACGGAGTCTTAACTGTGAAGGCCTTTAGCTTTTGTTGCATAGGCCTTAACTTCAAGTTCTCGCGTTTTTATGCCTTTAACGGGCCAAATGTAAACAAACAATGTCTTCTGATTGTGTTTGGTGAGGTCGTAGATTGTGGAAAATGAGTGCTGAAAATTGAGTTACGAATATTATTCAAAGCTTTAAAATAAAATAAACTATTACAAAAGCAATCTGTTAACATTTTATTAAATAATTTAAGCTTTACTTCTTATTTTTCATACCAGTTTAAAATATGATTGATCTAACGTGGTTCCAGCTCATTGGAGCGCCTCCACATTATCATAATCAAGTACGTGGCTTTCTAAATGCTCAGTACTCAAACAGGTGGATAGGACGAGGAGGTCCTGTTGCATAGCTGGCTCGGTCACCTGACCTCACTTCCCCAGATTTCTACCTTTGGGGTTATCTCAAAAATACAGTGTACTCAGAAGAGCCAACGACTGAAGCAGACATGAGAAATCATATAATAACAGCTTGTCAGAATATTCCTCGAAGAGTACTTTTAAGTACAGTCCCTCACTTCCGGAAAAGGATAAACTCTTGAATTCAAGCAAACGGAAGACAATTTGAACAAAAATTAAACAGCTAAGAATTATAAAGATGAATGCATTTTATTAAAAAACTAATTTGCAAAAAATAAGTCGAGAAGTGATGAGTGGTTTTTCAAAAATAGTTTTGTATTTTGCACAAAGCAAATCATGTAAATAGTTAAAAAATTTTTGTAATAAAGCAAGAGTTCATTATTTAAAACTTTACTTACGTTTTAGTCTATTTATAACTACTTTATTTATCAATTAAAATTTATTTAAAATTTTCTACGCCCAGATCCTCGTTTATTCTTGGAATATTTCAAAATGTTTGCCTAAAACTATTATTATTATCATTTTTTCATGTAAGGCCCTTAGAGTTTTTGGGGATCAATGGTTTTGGCAATAAATTGTCGAAAAACCGGACTTTGGATCCGTAGGGCCCAATCTAAGGCCCCGGGCCCATTATGACGAAAACTTGAAGACAAGAAACTTTCCCGATGCATGTGCAATGCAAAAAATTCGTTTTTTTCCGCGTTAGTTCGCGTTTAAAAGAAATGGGCCTTTTGAAAGCCTTGTAAGTCCTGCAGGGCCTCATTGGGCCCCAAAAAATATTTCAAAAAATACCTAAAAATCATAAAATTATTAATGATGAATCCTATTTTTGTGAATCTATAGTTTTGAAAAAGCCAATTAATGTCAAGGTTGATGACGGTAGAATTTTGAAAGGCACGAAATTTGGTAAAATTTTAACTGATTTTGAAGTGAACGGGACTAAGCATTCAACAAAAATATCCAATGTATTTTATGTAGCTGAAATGGATAAAAATTTGTTAAGTTTAGCGAAAATTACGAATGAAAATAAAATAATGTCTGTCGGAAATGCGTCGAAAATATATAAAAGTAAGAAGACTTCAATTGCAGTAGCTTGCAAAGGGGTTATATATAATAAGTAGTTATTTTGATTTGAGAGTGTATTATTCGTCGGAGAAAATTAACAAAAACAGGACACAGAAACAAAGGTTTCAAAGAATTTTTGGTCACGTAAATTTTAAATATTTGGAGGAAATGTGTAAGAATAAATTGGTCAATGGGTTACCAGAAAAAATTAGAGTCAGTAAATTTAAAGTGTGGGACGTGCATACAGAATAAAATGCATAATTTATCATTCGAAAATAATAGAAGTAGAGCCACCGAGATTTTAAAGTTGGTACATACAGATTTATCTAGGCCACATAATACAACGGGTTATGATGATTCAAAATATTTATTAAACTTCATTGATGATTATAGTAAGTATGCATTGATTTACACAATTTAATAAAAGTCGGATGTTTTTGATCGTTTCATGGATTATATTAATAAAGTCGAAAATCTAACCAGGAGAAAGATTAAAAAATTAAGATGTGATAACGGGAGAGAGTATATTCATCGGGATATTTTCACATTAGTAAGGGAGAAGGGAATTCTGATAGAATTTTGTCCTCCAAACGTGTATGAATTAAATGGGACCGCAGAAAGATATAATCGGTCAGTTATGGATTCTGCCAGGTGTTTGCTTTTTGAGGCGAATGTAAATCGTAGATACTGGCCGGAGGTAGTTAAAGCCGCAGTTTACTTAAAAAATAGAACAATTGCAAACATGATTGAAAATAAAACCCCTTTTGAGATTTTCTTTAGAAAGAAGCCAAGTTTGAAAAATTTACGTTCATATAGGAGTAAAGTTTTTGTAAGGGTGCCCGAAATTAAAAGAGATACTAAGTGGAATAGAAAGGCTGATTCAGGAATTTTACTTGATTATGACCACGTTGGATTCAGAGTTTTGTTAAATGGTAAAATAGTTAGAGCCAGACATGTGGACATCGTTGAAAATGATGAAAATTTGATTGATTTTAGAGGCTATGACAATGATGATAACGATAATGAAAATTTGCAAAGTGAAAATCAAAACTCTGAATCAAACTAGGGTAGGGAGAAAATAGAGTCGAGTGAAAATATAGATAACAAAGATAGCGTTGAGGTGATAGAAAATATTTCACAAAGGCCGCAAAGAGCAAGACGGCAACCAGATTGGTATGGGGTAAATGTAAACTCAAATTATATCTACGTAAATGTTGTAAGCGCTGATAGTCCCTCAAATTATGAGGAAGCGATGAGTGGTAGTGAGAACGATTTGTGGTTACAGGCTATGAATAAAGAAATAAATCGTTTAGTATATGTATCCAAAGTAATAACTTGCTTGCCCTCAATCGTATAAATTAATAAAAGATTTGTTATTTTCTTGATGTTTGAAGGGCTAGTAAAACACAAAAATTATTATATTATTTTTATTGTTTGAGCACAACGTTTCGACATTTTTAATGACCTCATCAGGTGACAATAATATCTTACAATGAGTAATTATTGTTTATAATATCCAAGAACATGTGTACAGTTAAGGAACATGAGTCAGACTGAACTAAAATAAATTGTTTGATTTAAAATAGAACTTGGGAACTAGTATAAATGCCGAAAAAAAATATTGTTAGATTTAAAACGGGTTTTTACAAATAAATGCAACAATAGAAAAAAAGTACGACTTGTTGTTAGAGGTTTTCAGCAAGCTAAGTGCTTGAGGATATGTATTCTCCTGTTGCTATAATTCAGACTTTAAAATTTTTGTTAGCTTATTGATGCAAAAATAGCCTAATAATCAATCAGATGGACGTAGAGACAGCTTTTTTAAATGGTCTGGTAAAGTTGGAAGTATTTGTAAAACAACCAATGGGTTACCAAGACGGTTAAAATAGAGTTTATTTACAAATTAATTAAAGCATTATACGGGTTGAGAGAAAGCCCGAGAGCTTGGTATGAGTGCATTGATGAATTTATGAAAGAATTGGAATTTGACAGAAGTAAGAACGATTACTGTTTATACATGAACTTTGAAAATGATGATAGAGTACATTTGATACTATTTGCTGATGACTTATTAATTTGTGGGAAAAGTAAGTAAAGGATTGGGAAATTTAAAAATCAATTGTCGTTTAAGTTTTCTATGAAAGATAAGGGCGAAGTAAATACTTATTTGGGGATGAATATTAAGTATGATTGTAAGAAATGTGTTATGACACTCGATCAGAGTGATTATATAAATTCACTAGCGAGAAAATATAATATTTTGAGTGCGAAACTTTATTGTTTTGTGGAACAAAACTTATGTGTAGAGCCTGGACGGCTGTGAATGATCTGAAGTATAGAAATTTGATCGGAGCTTTATTATACCTTCGGGAACGCGATTGGATGTGAGTTATAGTGTAAATTGCTTGAGTAGATTTCAGAATAGTTATGATGAATCTCATTATAAATACGCGTTGAGAATTTTGAAATACTTATTTTTGACGAAAGATCTTAAATTGACTTACAAAAGAAATTTGACCACTGACGTGTTAGATTGCTTTGTTGATGCTGACTGGACTGGCGATAAAGTTGATCGAAAATCAACTACAGACTATGTAGTGAGAGTTTTTAGAAATGTTATTTACTGGAAATTGCGTAAGCAAGGCAGTGTGACGAAATCGTCAACACCTGCTGAATATGTTGCATTATCCGATGCAGTTAGTGAAGTGAAAGTGATTTTGAATTTACTAAGTGATTTTAGGTTGAAGATTGACAAACCCGTCAAAACTTATGAAGATAATTCTGGTGCAATTGCGATAGCAAAATTTGATAACTTGACGAAAAACTTTAAATGCATCGAAGTGCATTATCATTTTGTTAACGTATGCTATATGCAAGGTATTGTAAACATTGTAAAAGTTGAGTCTGAGAATAATCTTGCGGACATTTTGACAAAAGCGCTTGGTCGAAATAAGTTTGAAAAAGGGTATAGCCGGGTAAGATACTCGAATCGGCTCCCAGCATGAGCCCCTACAATGTATATATCGAAAGAGCATGAAAAAAGAAAATTTTTGGCATCAACCAGAATTTTTTATACCCAATACTGCGTATGCGCGGTCCAGAATAGAGATTTTTCAACTTTGATTTTTATCTCGAAATCTAGAGGGCTAGAGAAATGCGGCTTACGGCAAAATTTTTTTTACAAAAAATGTAGTTCGGCGATATAAATGTTGTTATATTTTAATGCAGTATGCAGCCGCTAGGTGGCGATTTAGATAAAAAATTTCAATAATTTGGCCTAAAAAGTGTCTTCCACCACTTCAAAAAATTTGAAAAAATTTTTAAAGCTATTTTTTCTTAAAATACATGACATATTTTTTTTCCAGAGGTATGTATCACCGTTTTTTTAAATCGCATTTTTTAGGGAAAAAAATTCGAAAAACAGCCTTCAAAATTTGAATTTGGTGCCAAAACTTTTTGTAGCCCTCTTAGATTCCAAGATAAAAGTAAAGTTGAAAAAACACTTTTTTGGACCGCGCATACGCAGTAGCAGGTATAAAAAATTCTGGTTGGCGCCAAAAATTCTATTTTATCATGCCGTTTCGAATGATATATATATATTGTAGGGGCTCGCGCTGGGGGCCGATTCGACTATCTTACCCGGCTATACCCTTTAGGTATGCATTAAAAATTGTTTGAAAATATGTAGGTCAGTAAACCATAAATTTGAGGAGGTGTGTTGAAATGAGAGCAAATTTATGCATGTATGGAATGTGTCGAAATGCTGACATGTGATGAAGTTATTAATTAAGTATGCGAGTGCAGAATTGTACTTTTACAGCACAGACAAATAAACGTTGTCAGGTGTAATCCGAACGCCACTTGTAAGACGAAAGTTGAGTCGTCGGGAGGTTTCTTAATGTATTGAAATGTACCTTATTTAATAAATTTATATTCTAAAAACAGAAAATTTAACCATGCTGAGTCATTTTGTAGCAAATACATTGTTTCTTCTTTGATGCACCTTTGATGGGCAAGATCTCATATATTTAGTCAAGTACTTTAATTTTGAAAAATTTAAATTTTTGTTATGCACTACCAGCTTAATTTGCTACGACGTATTAATAAGGGCGATATACCGGAAATCGACACTGATTTTATTTATTTTATATCATAAAGTAAATTTTCTTCTTGTAGAAATCGGTGTTAAGTCATAGCCTTGCCAACCCATGTACTACAATCATCAATGTCACACCTCCTTTTCTCCCCGCACTTGCCGTCATGTTTTATTTTTTTACAGACGGTCCATCATCGATCGTCTCTTAAATTTTAGCTAAATAATAAAATTTTCTGATTATAAAAAAGTTTTTTTTTTTTTTTTTACTTTATTAAATAGTTTTTGATACTATAGATAATTTAAATGCTTTGTTGAAAATCGGCACTGTTTTTATTTTATTTTTTTTTATAAGTTAATTTTGTTGAAATTTTCTAGGTTGTAACTTGGATGTGGAGAGCACAAGCAATTAAATTGCTACTTAATAAGTACCTTTAACTTTCTTTCAATTTGAGAGGCTGCAGAAAAAGGATTTTTTTCAAATTACTATCATTTTATAATAAAAGATGAAATTAAAAAAAATAATTGAGAAAGAAAAAAATTCAACTCCACGACCAGGATTTGAATCTGAGATCTCCCGCTTGCCGGTTGGATGCTGTACCACCTAAGCTATCTGTGGAGCCGCGGGCAGGGTTGGGTGGTGTGGCACTTTTTTGACTCACCATGGTAAGCCACCTGGTGTATTGGTGTATAAGGCTTTTTCATAGCAAACTACATCTAGCAGAACATAGAATAACCAAAACGATATAAGTCAGTTTTATTTAATTTCATGAACTTTTTAATTTTTCGTATTTGTTATTTTCCAATCTTATCATGATTTTCTGTGATTTGACAACTTCATTGAAAAAAGATCTATGCTCTCTTCACTTTACAGTTGATTGAAGATCTTCGCCGACCCCGAGCATTTGACCAAAAATGCTCGGGGTCGGCGAAGACTTTCAATCGACGAAACAGTAAAAACAGCATAGATCTTTTTTCAATGAAGTTGTCAAAATCATAGAAAATCATGATAAGATTGAAAAATAACAAATACAAAAAATTATAAAGGTTATGAAATTAAATAAAACTGGCTAATATCGTTTTGGTTATTCCATGTTCTGCTAGATGTAGTCTGCTATGAAAAAGCCTTATTAGGCGCATTATACCCAGCGTTCGAAATAAATAATTTTTTATAAACTATTAAATAAACCGACAAGCTCCAAAACCCCCATAACACTCGGGAGAGTGATAAGTAAATAATTTTTTATAAACAATTAAATAAACCGACAAGCTCTAAACCCCTATAACGCTGGGGAGAGCGATAAATAAATAATTTTTTATAAACAATTAAATAAACCGACAAGCTCTAAAACCCCATAACGCTGGGGAGAGCGATAAATGAATTTTTTTTTATAAACAACTGAATAAACCAACAAGCTCTAAACCCACACAACGCTGGGGAGAGCGATATCTAAATAATTTTTTATAAGCATTTAAATAATTCGACAAGCTCGTAACCCCCATAACGCTGGGGAGAGCGATAAGTCAATAATTTTTTATAAACAACTGAATAAACCTACAAGCTCTAAACCCACATAACGCTGGGGAGAGCGATAAATAAATAATTTTTTATAAACATCTAAATAATTCGAAAAGCTCGTAACCCCCATAATGCTGGGGATAGCGATAAGTAAATAATTTTTTATAAACAATTGAATAAACTGACTAGCTCTAAAACCCCATAACGCTGGGGAGAGCGATAAATGAATTTTTTTTTATAAACAATTGAATAAACTGACAAGCTCTAAACCCCCATAACGCTGGGCACCTGGGTTCAAAGAAAAAACTAATCGGCTATGCCCCAAGCTTTAAGCCCCCAAAACCCGGAGCACCCAAGTTCAACAAAAAAGCTGATTGGCTACCCCCCAAGCTCTAAGCCCCCACACCCTGGGCGCGCGAGTTCAACAAAAAAGCTGATTGGCTATCCCTCAAGCTCTAAACCCCCAAGACCCTGGGTGCCTGAGTTCAATAAAACAAACGGATCAGTTATGGGTTTAGAGCTTTGGGGACAGCCGATCAGTTCATTTGTTGAACTCGGGCGCCCAGGGTTTTGGGGGCTTAGAGCTGGGGGGTAGCCAATCAGCTTTTTTGTTGAACTCACGTTTCCAGGGATTTGGGGGCTTAGAGCTTGAGAGGTAGCAAATCAGCTTTTTTGTTGAACTTGGGTGCTCCGGGGTTTGGGGTTTAAAGCTTGGAAAGTAGCCGATTAGTTTTTTCGTTGAATGGGGGTTTCGACATATACATATAAAGTTCAAAGACTCGAAAAGGTACAGCATAAATTCCTGAGATACTTAGCTTTCAAATCCAATACACCACTTCACCCCTTTTCACATGATTATTCGGAAATTGCAACTAAATATGTTCTACCTACCATCAAAAGTCTACACAACTATCAGGATATACTTTTTGTACACAACAGCATCCATAACAACACCTTAAACTTTACTGAAACACCAATATTTACAATAAAACCAAGCAACTATACCTTAAGGTCTAATAACCTGTTAGAAAACCCTACCACTAAATCAAACACCATACAACACAGTACAACTTATAGACTGAGAGATAAATAGAACCACCTATATGATAACCTTAGACTGCAACAGGATACCAGCAAATTTATAAAAGACACTAAACAAATATACTACACTATTTATAAGTAAATCACAAAATTATTATATATTAAGCTAATTTCCACTGTTAAATCTTCGCTACTACTTATTTATTGTTTAAATCATGTATTATAATATATTATATTATATGTTAACTATTTGTATTTAAATTCTCTTATAGAGAAACCTTGTAATGGGTAATACCCGTATATTTAAATAAAATAAAAATAAAATAAAATAAAAAATATCAGGATATTAAACAACTCATTCTGAAACGTCCCAGAAATTGTACTATACCAGATTACTATTTTGGAGACGTTTTTAAAAATGGGTTATTTTGAAATATTTTAAAGTTATGTGGATACAAAAGGGTTATTTTTACTTTAGGAAGGGGTTGGAGAGAGGATTATTACTTTAGGAAAGCGAAAGGGGATTATTATTATTTGATAGTTTGTAAGGGTTATTTTGAATCTGAGAAGGGTTGTATAAACTTATTTGGTATTAGAAAGGATTGTTTTTGGTTTTTAAAAATTTATATATTTGCATGTACATACAGGGTGGCTATTAAGTAGTGGATGGACTAAAAAACTTGAAAAATATGCATTATTTCTATAGAACATGCAACGTAACCCAGCTGAAAAAGTCCTCACGGAAATCCGTGCTGAAATCCACACGGACATCCCTGCGGATATCCATGCAGAAATCCGTACGGATTATCCCACCGAAATTTTGGTACGGAAATTTGGCACCGATATCCGTACGGATTTCCACACCGAAATCCGTACGGATTTGTATTTTTTTTTTTTAATAAATCAAACATTTTTTATCATTACACAATAAATTTTTTGTTTTTCAAGTTTTTATAAATGATATATATGAAATTTTTTAACAAAAAATATAAAGTATATAATTTTTATAAATTATTAAAAAAGATTTTCAATACAATACATCAAATTTCAATACAATATTATCATTGTTATTGTTTCGTCGCAAAAATAAATGTAGGGGTAATATATTCCCTAATTCGAATTTCCCACGTTCTTACGACCGTGGCTAAGGTAGATCCCGTCTGGACCGATAGAGAGGGCTTTATCATAAGAGAGAGAGAGAGAGAGGGACAGCAGAATAGTAAAAATTATAAAAACATGTGCTATTACTAATTATTGAAAGAAATAGTATTAGTGTAAATTAGGAATTGACAATAGTGAATAATAAACTTTAATTGTCGTTTCTTTGTTTACAGGTAGGATGATATTGTAAAAATTGTAAATAGTGTAAATAATAAATCTTAAAAACTTTGTTTACAGAGCAACCAAACAGTTTATGTTATTGTCAAATTCCTATCCTCATAATCAAGATTATTATAAAACGACAATTTTTGTCAACAATGGAAAAACTAAGGTTTGAATTTGTAATGAAGGCTGCACAGTCACACGACTTCATGATTGAAAAATTTGATGGGAAAAATGCAAATGCTGGTCAGTGGATCAAAGAATTTGAGAAAGAATGTGAAAGAAACCTGATAAAAAAAAGATTGAAATATTAAAATACTTTCTCGAAGGATCCAGTGCAGATTGGTATGCCAGTATGATCTTAAAATTTTCAGTACAATTGGAGTGAGAAAATTGGAGAGAAAATTTTTGTGAAACATTTGGAAATAAAGGGATGTCCTGTATCAGGATGCGTACACTTTTAAAAACCAGAGTGGTTCATTGTTAGATTATGCTTTGAAGAAAGAAAAACTTTTGCTACAAATTAATAAAACAATTGATCATGACACAATAATAAATCTTATAGCTATGAGCTTACCAAATTATGTGTCAGATAAAATTGACAGAGAAACATTAAAACAAACACAAGATTTATTTAATGAAATTGGCACACTGGAACACTTGGCTAGCAAGAAAAACAGTGAAAATAAAAAGTTTATAAAAAATCAAGAAACAAAAGAAAAGATGGAAAAAAACCTTGTAAGATATGTACGAATAAAAACAAAGGTGTACGTTTCCACGCTGAAGAAGATTGCTGGTTCAACAAAGGTAACCAAAATCAAAATTCTAATAGCTCCATTTTGGAATTGGAGTTGAATGACACTGATCCAAAAAACTAAATATCCCACCATTAATTGAACTTAAATTGTTACTGAATGAAACAACAGAAATGACAGGAATTTATGATTCAGGTTCAAATGTTTCATTAATAAATGCAAAATTGTTGAAGTGAGACAAAGGAAGAGAAAAAATAAATATAAGGCAAATTTGAGATTAATTAATGGTGTGAATAAGACTGAAGGAATAGTTACTGTGAAAATAAAAATTCTAAGCATAGAAAAAGAAGTAGATGTTTTTGTAGTGAATAATGAAAACTTCAAATATGAATTTTTAATTGGACTAGATTTAATCAGGGATTTTCATTTAATTCAAGATGAGGACCTGAAAATAACTCAAAAAATTAGTCCAGAAATAAAGGAAGAAATTGAAATGGACGAAAGTTCCAAAACTAATATAGATAAAAAATTTTTAGAGAATAAATATAATAGTCTCTCTCATAAAGGAAAGACAGAGCTATTAAAAATGAAAGAAGATGTGAAATATGAACAAGAAATTCTAGTTAATTTTAACGAACATGTTAATGAAAAATATTTTAAAATGAAAATAAACCATCTGAGCACACAGCAAAAAGATGAAATTAAGAAATTGATAGACAAGTATGCCTCAATCTTTGCAAAAAATAAATATGATGTAGCGACAGTGAAAGACTATGAAGCCCGCATTGACTTAACGATAGATAAATATAGTAAGAGACCTTACAGGTGTAGTCTGGACGATAAGAAAGAAATAGAAGGCCAGGTAGCACAGCTGTTAACAAAAGGGCTGATAGAAGAGTCATATATCCCGTTTGCGGCCCCAGTGACGCTAGCGTATAAGAAAGAAGAAAAAAAAAGTCCAGATTATGCATTGATTTTAGAGATCTAAACGAGATAGTTGCCCCCCGAGCACAACCGTTTCCACTTATAGAGGACCTGATGATAAAAACCAGAAATTGTAATTACTTTACAACTTTGGATATTAATTCTGCGTTTTGGTCCATTCCTTTAAGAATTGAAGATAGAAAAAAAACAGCTTTCGTAACTCAGGAAGGACACTACCAGTGGACGTGTCTGCCGTTTGGACTAAAAACATCACCGGCTATATTCCAAAGAATTCTTAGTTATATTATAAGAAAAATAATCTAACAAATTGTGCGGTGAATTATGTTGACGATATTCTGATATTTTCTAAGTCGTTTTCGGAACATATACAATACCTGAATGCACTCCTGCAAGCAATAGAGAAGGAAGGTTTTAGATTAAAATTTCAGAAGTGCTCCTTCGCAAAAGACTATGCCAAATATCTGGGTCATATTATAAAGAATAATACGATAAAACCGAGAAAAGATAATCTTGTGGCAATAAAAGAATTTCCCAAACCAGAAACGAAAAAACACATTAGGCAGTTCCTAGGAAAGATAAACTTCAATAGAGAATATGTACCAGGAAGGGCAATGATTTTAGAACCATTACACAACCTACTGAGGAAGAATCAGAAATTTTTGTGGACTAAAGAATGCCAAGAATCCTTTGATTAAATAAAAAACATACTAATTTCGGAGCCAGTTCTAGAAATCTTTGATAAGGACTTACCGATCCATATCCATACGGATGCAAGCTTACTGGGAGTTGGAGCATTGTTGAAGCAGGTACAAAAAAATGGAGAAATAAAACCGGTTGCGTTTTTTTCGAAAAAACTAAATCAAGCACAAAAAAGGAAGAAAGCTATCTACCTCGAGTGCTTAGCTATTAAGGAAGCTGTACGATTCTGGCAACACTGGCTCATAGGTAAATCATTTTTAGTTTTTACAGACCATAAACCCCTTGAAGGCATGAATCTGAAGTATAGAACAGACGAAGAACTGGGTGACTTGACTTATTACTTGTCACAATATGATTTTCAAGTAAAATACTCGCCTGGGAAAGATAACGTAGAAGCAGATTGCCTAAGCAGAAATCTGGTATTAGAATGTCACGAAAATAAAGATGAGCAACTGAAAGTCGTGAACTTACTAAAAATAAAAGATATTGAAAATGATCAACAGAATAACGAATATATACAACAGAGAAAGAATAGGCTAGTAGAGAAAAATTGAATATACTTTAAAAAGACACGGAAAAAAGAGAAGATTGTTTTGTCAGAAGAGTTCAGCATAAAATTTATAAAAAATGTCCACGATACCTGGCGCCTTATTGGAGTAAAACAATTGCAGAAAAAAATATCTCCATTCTATACAGCAAAAATCTAACAAAAAATATAAAGTATATGAGCAATACCTGTGAGACATGTATAAAAAATAAAACAAGAGGTCAACAAAAGGTGGGTCTGATGTCATATTTAGGACCTGCTACAACACCATTCGAGATAATTTCACTGGATACAATAGGTGGATTTGGTGGGTCCCGCTCTACAAAAAAATACCTACACCTTTTGGTTGACCATTACACAAGGTATGCATACATTCTGACGTCAAAACGCAAGTCGCAAATGATTCTAAGAAGCTAGTCGGAAATGTCACAGAAGACAACCAAGTTGACTTAGTTTTATAGGATCAATATTCAGGAATAAATTCGATAGAATTTAAAGAATTTCTGGATGAAAAAAATATAAAAATGGTTTTTACAGCGGTGGATTCACCATTTTCAAATGGACTCAATGAGAGGTTGAATCAAACGTTAGTTAATAAGAAAAGGTGTAAAATAAACAAAGAAGGAAACAAACGAGCTTGGACGACGATAGCGCAAGAATGCGTAGAGAAATACAACACTACAGAACACTCAGTTACCGGATTCGCACCAAAATACTTGTTGGAAGGCTCAGATATTTCGATTCTCCCAGATGAGCTAAAATAAGAATTAAAGAGAAAAAAATGGTTGGAAGATAGACAAACAGCCTTGGAAAACTCCATCAAATCCCACAACTATAATAAAAAAATTTTCGATAAAAACAGAAAATACCATGAATTCAAAGTTGGGGATGCAGTTTTCGTGGAAAATGGAAATAAACTCAACAGAAAAAAACTGGACGAATTGAGAACCGGTCCTTTCGAAATTATAGAAAAACTGTCAGACTCAATCTACAAAATAAATATTGGATGAAAAAAAGCCGAGTCTTAATTTTTTCCACATAACGAAGCTCATTCCAGCACCTTATGAAGAAAGGCAGGAAGAAGATATCTGAGAAAATTCTCGTTCGTGAATTTTCTTCCCCTGGAGGGGAGATGTAAAGGTAATATATTCCCTAATTCAAATTTCCCACGCTCTTACGACCGTGGCTAAGGTAGATCCCGTCTGGACCGATAGAGAGGGCTTTACCATAAGAGAGAGAGAGAGAGAGAGAGAGAGAGAGCGACAGCAGAATAGTAAAAATAATAAAAACATGTGCTATCACTAATTATTGAAAGAAATAGTATTAGTGTAAATTAGGAATTGACAATAGTGAATAATAATGAACTTTAATTGTCGTTTCTTTGTTTACAGGTAGGATGATATTGTAAAAATTGTAAATAGTGTAAATAATAAATCTTAAAAACTTTGTTTACAGAGAAACCAAACAGTTTATGTTATTGTCAAATTCCTATCCTAATAATCAAGATTATTATATAAATAAAATTATTTTCATGACAATTTTTTACGTGTATATATATATTTTAATATATATATTTTTTTAAATAATTTTTGAATCAACAATATAATATATTTCTTAGCATGTTATCTGAATTATATTTGTTTTCAATCATTGATTTCAATTTTTTTTTTTTTTTTCATTACTATTATTTTTAAGTATTATTATTATTATTTAAATATTTTGAATTGTAATATACTGAAAAAATTAATAATTTACACAAGCTTTTCAAGTAAAAAAAATTTATTTTATTTTTTAACATGTGATTTCTTTTATGTGATATAGTAATTTTATCAATGTATGACAAAAAGATTTTAGTACATGAGTATATATACAGTTAGTTGCAGAAAGTTTCTAACAAAACAATATTTGCTGTTTTTCTGTTTTCCTGTTTTATAACCAAATTTATTCTATTAATTTTTCGAAGCAGTTTATTATGCTATTGCTACTATTTTTTTTACTAATTAACACAACTTTTGACTAAATAAACAAAATTATAATTTTTTAGATAAGCAACAACACTACATAATAATATTGTAAATATTGATGTCAGGACTATATTTAAAAGCTACGAAAGAGCCAAAAAAAAATTAATTCCTCACTTACTAATTTAAATTTCTTCACTTTTCAACTTAAAATTTGCTAATTCAAATCGAAACTCACTTTGAAAAGAAATTTGTGATCAAGCGTCAACAGCGAATACTCTTATCTTTACTGTTGATCTTTAATAATAATCTTCAGAATATTCAGCAAAGGAATTGTTGCGTTGACACACAAGTTCACTCCTAACACCAAGTGACCCACGAGCTCTGGTAGAGGCCTTGAATATTAGGGAACTCAGCACCGGCGGTACGATCTTCGAATTGTGTGATCGCCTATTTCGGTACAATGTCAGGCAGGCTGACCCGAGACGGCAAGTTCCCTGGGACCCAGAGATTGATGAACGAGGTACGTCGGCACCTACGACGACGGCTGCCCTAGCCCTGAGGACTTTTTAATATTATTTTTGGCGCCAAATTTAAACCATTTCAGGCATTTTTAACCTTAAATTTACGATTAAAAAAAAACTAAGACACATACCTCTCCAGAAAAAAAATATATCACGTATTTTAATGAAATTTACCTTTACAAATTTTTTCAAATTTTTTCAAGTGGTGGAAGATAGTCAAATCTCGAAAAAACGTGTTTTTTTAACGCTTTTTGGCAATTTTAAAACTTAAAAATCATTTTAAAAATATAACTATAGTAAAATTAGGTTTTAAATGCCAAATTACATACTAGAAAATTATTTCGAACATTAAAAAATCGATTCTGTATTTTTAAAGACCTAAAAATCGATTTTTTTTGTCTTTTAGCCGAAAATTGGCTTAAAAAAATTTTTAACAACCATCTGACTATACATATTGATTTTTCACGCACAATCACATACTACTTAACTATTTTGAACATTGAACTATAATTTTTGTATTTTTAAAGACCTAAAAATTGATTTTTTTTTCGTCTTTTAGCCGAAAGGCGGCTTAGAAAATTTTTTAACAACAATCTAACTCTACATATCGATTTTTACGAAAAATTACATGCTAATAATCTACTTTAAATGTTAAAATATAATTTCTGTAATTTTAAAGACCTAACAATCGATTTTTTTTCGTCTTTTAGCCGAAAAGCGGCTGAAAAATTTTTTAACAACAATCTAATTGTACATATCGATTATTTACGCAAAATTACACGCTTATAAACATCTTTGAACGTTAACATATGATATTTGTATTTTTAAAGACCTAAGAATCGATTCTTTCGTCTTTTAGCCGAAAGGGGGCTTAGAAAATTTTTTAACAATAATCTGACTATACATGTCGATAATTTACGCAAAATTACATGCTAATAAACTACTTTAAACGTTAACATATGATATTTGTATTTTTAAAGACCTAAGAATTGATTCTTTCGTCCTTTAGCCGAAAGGCGGCTTAGAAAAATTTTTAACAACAATCTGATTATACATATCGATTATTTACGCAAAGTTACATGCTAATAAACTACTTTAAACGTTCAAATATAGTTTTTGTATTTTAAAAGCCAAGAAATCTTTTTGTCTTCGCCGTTTGACCGTTACACATCGTGTAAAATGTTAGTCTTATACTTTTTTGAACATTAATTTATAAAATTACCGTTATTATTAATAAAAAAAAAAAAATCAATTATATTACAGGTAGACAGCAGCATACTTTTCTTAATATTTACTGAAATCAGTTCTTAGTATTTAATGATAATTTTCTAGTATTTCTTGCAGAAGTTTGGTAAGATCATAGCCAAGACTTAGATTGCAGAACATCCACCAATTTCGTAAATCTAAATGAATACATTTTGATATTAATGAAAGCACATAAAATGATACATTATAGTTAAATCTTAAGTAAACTTCATAAGATGATAATATAAAATCATTATATATATGTAATAAACCTCATAAGAAGCCAAGATGAATATTTTTCAAATAATGTTAGTCCACATTGCATACAAATATATTCCAAGAATAGTGAAGCCAATGAACTTTTTTGAAATACCAAGTACCACTTGATGATGCATCACATATGTTTTAGAGATCATCAAGTTTTCTTCCAGTCCATGTTGCAGCATACATGTAGCCCAAGAATAGTGAAGCCGATGAAGTTGTTTGAAACTGCAAGTATTACTTGATGATACACCACACATGTTTTAGAGATCATCAAGTTTTCTTCCAGTCCATGTTGCAGCATACATCTAGTCCAAGATCAGTGAAGCCGATGAACTTTTTGATACATACCACCAGCAAAAATAGTAATTAACAAGCAGTCAGTAGTTTACAAATAAATAAAAGGTGAGTTCTTTTATTAAAAAACATAATACTTATAATAAATTTTTTTTTTAGTAAATTCAATAACCGGATTCAGTAATTAAAATTTTTTTTTTCAAACTTCAAATAAATTATTTCAATTTTTATGCATATGAAAAGCATATAATTATTAATTAACTATAAATATATTTTTTATTAAAAAATTACAATTTATTAAAAGAATAAAACTAAGGCCAAAAAGATCAGTGTCCAATCTAAAGCAACCTTAAAAACAGCCGTGTTACTGTATGTATAAACTGAATAGTAATGCAAACAATTTTTTTTCATTCAATTTTAAAACACACGGTTGAAGAAAAAATTAATACTTGCTTCTGAAATCATTATTAAGGTACATACAATTACCTAATGTAAACAAACTTTGCACTTACCAGTTAATCTTGCAAGAAAAATTATAACTCAATGTGTAATAAAAAAATACTTTGTACCGAATCCAATTACACGATAAAAAAAAACTGCTTATAAATGTACTTGGTGGCAATAAATGTAATTAAAAAATAATGATCAACAGGTTCGGAGCCTCAGACCCTAGCAGAACCAGAAGTGGCCACGGTGCTGCGCAGCTTAGAGAGCATAAACAAAAACAGCTTACAAAAACAAAACTGGTCTGTTCGTATGTACCTACTTAACAAGCGGTCACAAAACGCAACAGACTGTTCTCGAGTCCTTATGACCAGAGGTGGGTAAAAGGTATGATTAGCTGAATTGTATAATACATGTACATGTATAATACATGTATTGTACATACTGGCGGTGAAAAACTTTTTCTGGCGCGCAGTCGTCGGTGTAAACTTGATTGAGTGCAAAAGAAAAGCTATAATCTTCTCTTCAATTTGTTAAAAATTTGAGTACTTTTAAGTGCTGATCTTTTTAACCTATAAGGCATTCCAGCTGAAACCGACCAAGATCTGACATGACACCTCCGATTTCGCTGAAAATTTGGGAAAAAGTAGTATTTGGCACATATATAAAGGAGGTTTAGTTGATTTTTTGAATTTCCCAAAATTTTCAAAATGGCGGCCATATGAAAATTCGACTTGAAAAAAAAGACTTATTTTTTGAAATCTTGTAACTTCTACGGGTTTTAACCGATTTTGATGAAAATTTAGTGATAATAGTAAAAATGTATAAACTTTTAAAGGAAATAATTTAAATAAACAAATTCCGATTATTTATGCAAAAAAATTTTTTTTTATTTGTTTAAACAAATTTTTAACCATGGCGCACCCTTTTTATTTTGTTTAAATTATTTTTTATTCAAAGTAAATTTTATAACAAATCTTTTGAGACCTTCAAAACTTTGGAGTCTCTTTTCGTTTCCGAGTTATGATTTCTTAAAGATGACTGTTTCGGGTTTCGAGCGGTCGGACGAGCCGAGCCGCGGTCGCGCCTGACTGAAAGTGCAATGTCTACGATTAGAATCTTTACACAAACTTATGCTTACCGAAACTATCTTTATCCAATAAAATACTTTACTGATGGAGCTGGTTCTCAGTAAAAGAACAAAAGTAATTTTATCAATCTTGCACACCACTTTAAAGACTTCACAGTTCATGCTGAATGGCATTTCTTTGCCACATTGCACGGTAAAAGTCCATGTGACGGAGTAGGAGGAACCGTCCAAAGATTAGCTGCAAAAGCGAGCTTGCAACGACCGATGGAAGATCAAATAACGTCTCCTTCAGACTTATTTAATTGGGCTAAAGATGCACTGAAAAGCATGACATTTATTTACAGCACAATTACTGAATATGAAAAACATGCTAAGTTTCTAGAAAAACGGTTTAAAAAAGCAAAAGCTGTAATAGGATCAAGAAGTTTTCACTGCTTCATCCCAATTAATAAGGAAAAAATTTATTGTAAAAAAGTTTCTAAATCAGATAAAACTCAAACATTTCAAATCATTAAAAAAAATATAAAGCAAATAAGAAAAGTTAAAAAGCTAACAAAAAAAAATAAAAATAAGCGTTGAATTATATATGTATATTTTATTTACTACATGCTCTTATTAAGTTCAAATTTTAATAAACAAACTACTAAAAATAAATTAATAATATTGATCAATTTTAAAAATACAGAAGTAATAGATAGTTTCGGTAAGCATAAGTCTGTGTAAAGATTCTAATCGTAGACATTGCACTTTCAGTCAGGCGCGACCGCGGCTCGGCTCGTCCGACCGCTCGAAACCTGAAACAGTCATCTTTAAAAAATCATAACTCGGAAACGAAAAGAGACTCCAAAGTTTTGAAGGTCTCAAAAGATTTGTTATAAAATTTACTTTGAATAAAAAATAATTCAAACAAAATAAAAAGGGTGCGCCATGGTTAAAAATTTGTTTAAACAAATAAAAAAATTTTTTTTTGCATAAATAATCGGAATTTGTTTATTTAAATTATTTCCTTTAAAAGTTTATACATTTTTACTATTATCACTAAATTTTCATCAAAATCGATTAAAACCCGTAGAAGTTACAAGATTTCAAAAAATAAGTCTTTTTTTTCAAGTCGAATTTTCATATGGCCGCCATTTTGAAAATTTTGGGAAATTCAAAAAATCAACTAAACCTCCTTTATATATGTGCCAAATACTATTTTTTCCCAAATTTTCAGCGAAATCGGAGGTGTCATGTCAGATCTTGGTCGGTTTCACCTGGAATGCCTCCTATAGTTTTGAGTACTTTCAGTGCTGAATTAATTTTTTCCGATTGTATATTGGTTTTTTTTTTTTTTTACTTGATTTTTTAATACAATTTTATTATTTATTAGCGCCATTTTTTTTCTTTTCTATCCTAATCATTTTACTTATTTTTAGTGCTTATATTTATACTTTGAAAAAAATTTGAATAACTTAGGAGTGCTTATTTTTGATTGTATTTGTTTTCGTTTTTAAAGTAAAGATCAAGTGGCATTTGCAGTTCACGTTGCAGTTGACATTATATTGGACCAGGTAAGATTTCAATGAAATATTAAAATCAAATAATATAAATGTAACCCTTATTTTTTTGTACAAATGGATTATGGAATGTTTTATTTATTTAAAAATTTCAATGAAAAGTGTTAGAGTTAAAAATAGACTTTATCATTGCAGGGATTATTATTTTTTTAATTAATGAAAAAGTTCATTTAATTTGCTGCAATTTAAGCCATTGTTGAAAGATTTCCATACTAAAAATACATCCTCGTAGTCATGAAAAAATAGAATTATCAACTTTTCTGCTCTTGTCATTGAAACTTCAAATAGACCTTTAAAAAAATTGTAAAATTTGTCTAAAATATGAATAAAGCTATAAACAAAATTCCAAATCAATAGCTTCAATGGTTTGAAAAATAAAAATATCCCCCCCAAAAAGGAACGATACATCAGTTTTTAAAAATATCAACTTTTCTGCTCTTTTCTTTGAATCTTCAAGTAGACCTTTAAAAAAAATTGCAAAATTTTTCTAAAATGTGAGGAAAGCCATAAGTAAAATTCCTAGTCAATAGCTTGAATGGTTTGGAAAATAAAATACCCCCCCCCCCCCCAAAGATACGTCAGTTTATCATTGATAAAAAGAAATGGATTATTAAAATATTTTTTTTAATAATACAAAGTATTAATGGCCCGGGCAAAAAAAGCAGCTGATAAAGCAGCTGAAAAAGCAGCTGCCGATTTGAAACACTTCATCAGCTGCTTTAGCAGCTGCTTCATAAATCAGCTGCTTTATCAGCTGCTTCATAAATCAGCTGCTAAAGCAGCTGCTGTATAAGTTTTTGTTAAAAATATATTGTTTGGCCTTACTTTGGGCCCTATGGAACCAAATCCCGGGTTTTTAAGTGGGACCCTTATTGTTTGACCCTAGGTTCAGAAAGAGCGGTTATTGTAATTTATAAAGCAGCTGCTTTATCAGCTGCTTTATAAGTTTTTGTTAAAAATATATTGTTTTGCTTTACTTTGGGCCCTATGGACCCAAATCCCAAATTTTTTAAAGGACCCTTACGTTTAGACCCTCGATTCAGAAAGAGCGGTTATTGTACATTTGGGTGTCTAGCAAAAAAAAATGGTGTCTTACACGAACTTATAAGGCATAAAAAAATTTGTTCTCTTCAAGGAACGATATTTTAAATAAGTATGTATCTTTTTGATAGCATGTATGTATGGGAAAGATAATTGTAAAACAATTCTGACCCTGCACGTCCAAAAACTTTTGACTTTACTTAATTTTGGGCTTACTATTCAACTGTTTACTAGTATACAAACTATTTTTCAGAAATATTTATACGTAAATTTTTGTGCTTTCTAGCAGCTGTTTTCTTAAGAAAAAAAAAATAATGTTTGTAACTAGCGTTAAGTATAAATTAAAATTTTTAATAAATTTACAATTTCTCGTTTTCTTATCTCAAAGCAGAAATCTTGTCATTGAAAAAATTGTATAGTACTGCTAGTCACTCTCACCTCAAAATTGAATCTTTGATTCGTGTTTTTGGTTACTCGTAATATAAAGTTCTATTTTGGTACTGTATCAAAATATGCAGGGATTCCAGGGACCCCATATATGTTACTGCTAGCGTTATCAGGTTGAATTGGTGATGTGGCCTTTAATAATTAATACCTGACGTTCAATTGAAGACATCGAAGAGAAACTTTTCGTTATCATTCAACGTTTAATTCTTTTCTCGAGATTTGTAATGATACTCCATTTCGAAATTTGCTTTATTTTAAATTTCAATTTAATTTGGAAAATAAAGTATAGTAAAATCAAGAAATATATATCAATCAATATATTGCGTATTTATTACTTATTATTTAATCATTATTCTTTTTTATTTTTTGTTGTTAAATATTGAGAAATGCTGCGAGCTAAATATTTATTTTGCCAAAATTTATGAAACAGCTTCTTAATCAGTTGATTTGGCAGCTGCTAAATGAGCTGCTTTAGCAGCTTCCGAATCAGCTGATAAAGTGTTTCAAATTGGCATCTGATTTTTTTTGTCCGGGGGGTTATTGGTAGAGAAGAGAGAATTTTTGTTAGATTTAAGTGGTTGATAAAAAAAGAAATATATTTTTTAATTATTATTTGAGGTCATACAATTGGCTAAAGCATAAATTATTTCTCTCCAGTAACTCATTCATCTATATTTATTTATTCCTCATCTTTTTTCTTAATTGAAAAAAACAACATAATTATCCATTTATTATTTTATTTTTCTTTTATCCTTATACCTAAGTTGAAAATATTTTATTGTTTTAGGATTTTAAAAATTCACTCCTCCACCGAGCAATAGTTCACTATTTGCAATATGCATTTACAAAGATGTTTAAAGTGCAATGTAAGCTTGGTTAAAATGTCTGGGAACAAAATTATAAATTCGACTGAATTAGCCAATGATGTCTCTGAGTATTTACGTACCAAAGTTGGTGTAGGCGAATTCCTTTTTAGAATTGCTGTCATAGGGTCACAAATGTGCAAGAAGTGTTTTGTAAAATATAAATTTTGGAAATCTTTTAAAACAAGAAACGACAAAATCCAAGAAGAGGTAGTTGAAAGTGAGCAAGATCAGAACCTGGTAGCACATTTTAGTCAGTCATCTATATCATCTAAATCATCGTCTATGCATTCATCTCAAGATCCACCTATAGAATATGATTCCCCACCAGAAAAAGAAGAGGTTGAATTTGTAGAGCTACCTCTAAGACGCACCGTCTCTACTCACAAATATTGTTTTTTATGTGGTTCTGAAAATGAGTTGAATCTTAAAGTGGTTCCGTTTGAGGCTCGCTCTCAAGTTTTTATACGAATGCAGATATTTATTCCTAAAGGTAATGATTCCAAATTATTCAATAGATTTTTTTACTGTTTGATTGACTAACGATTTTATCCTACATTCTAGGCAATAGATGTTGCTCCGATCATATGATTAAAAAACGTATTTACGACGAAGATTTCCAGCGTATAAAAGTTTATTCGCAATACAGTATCTCTGAAGTAACTAATTTTTTAGGACATTTGTCAGCAAGAGTAGATAGAAGTTTGATTGATATCATTGATGATTTCGAATTGGATGAAAAACGATTGATAATCTTCACTGGATTAACAAAGGAACAATTAAAGATAATAAGAGGAAAAATGACTAGCATGCGAAATTCTGAGAGCAGAAGTGTAACTCAAGCTTTAGTAGCGCTTTTGCTGAAATTGAGAAGCGGTAACTCTAATGCTTTGGTCGCAGCTATTTTAGGAATCGAAACTGAGCAGAAAGTTTCAAGCTACTGTGATTCAGTAATAAAAGCTTTTAAAATAGACATATTACCAGCTGAATTTGGCCTCCACGCAATTCCCAGAGATGATTTGATTCGAGATCACACGACAAATATTGCAAAAAAGTTGCACGGTCTAAAAGATGACTAGTTAGTGTTAATTGGTGATGGAACGTACCTGCAACATCAAAAAAGCTCAAATAATGACTATCAGCGTAAGTCTTACTCTGGCCAAAATAAAAGTCACTTATGCAAACCTTTCACTCTTTGCATGCCTGATGGTTACGTTGTGGATGTGCTTGGACCTTATTTAGCAAATTGTAACGATGCTGATATTCTCGAAGAATTATTGGAATGAAATGATGATTTGAAAGCAATTTTACAAGAAGGAGATATTTTTGTACTTGATCGAGGTTTCTGAGATGTCGTATATAAATTAGAAGAAAATGGATTCAAAGTGCTGATGCCATCTTTAAAGGGTAAATTGAATCAACTAACTACCGAAGAAGCTAACCATTCAAGAAGACTCACGAAGATCCGATGGCTGGTTGAAGCTGTTCATGGTGTGATTGGACAAAAATGCAAACTTCTACATCATCAGTTTCATAATTCATTGTTAGAGAAAGCAACATCTTACTGCAAAATAGCCTGCTATTTTAACAATCTGTTTGGAAAACGCTTCAACTCTGATGTGGAAATGACTGACGAAATTCTTCAACAAATGAGTCAGTACCAAGTTAAAAATACTTTAGCTGAAGAAGCAGAGAATTCGAATTGGAATCGATGCCACAAACCATTTCAGGAATTGAGCTCAGATAGCTTGATGGATTTTCCTGAAATGACACTGAAAGACTTGAAAATATTTTTCACGGGCACCTACCAATTAGAACAGGCTGTTTCTTATTTGGCAGAAATGGTTGACGAAAATGGTTTTTTCAGATTATCCTTTTTACTTGAAACACCAACAATCATCAAAATTAAAGTTCGATCGAGGCATATAAATTCGAAAACCTACAACTGCTACATTGAGTATAAACCTGACACGATTGGACCGAGTGGTATACAGAGATTTTGCTGTGATTGTGCTAATGGTAAGCGAACAATTGGATGCTGTTGTCACGTAGCTGCTGGAGTGTTCTATTTAGCGAATGGAAGGTTCAGATCAAAGATTATCAAACCTGCTGCCATTTTATCTGAATTATTTGAAGAAGATGATACGATTCCGGTTATTGAAGAAGACAGCGACGATGATGATTGAATTGTTAAAATGAAAATTTTGCAGGAATTTCACTTAAGTATGATGTAAGTTTTTCTATAATATTATAAACTTCGGAAATATGACTAATCAAGGTTATTTTTCAGCATAACAATAATTCAATCTAAAGAATATTTTGTTTGAGGTTGAGAAGGAACGATCCTCAACAGAAATCAGTTCAACCTCGTGATACTTTTGTGTATCAAACAAGTTCATCTTGGAAAGTAGTTCATCTCCCTAATTAAGTTTATTTAAGAATTAACTAATTTATCATTTTATGTGCTTTCGTTAATATAAAATTTTTTTCATTTAGTTCTACGATATTAGTGGATATGCTGCAATATAAGTCTTGGCTATAATCTTACCAAACTTCTGCAAGAAATACTAGAAAATTATCAGTAAATAATAAGAAAAGTATGCTACTGTCTGCCTGTGATGTATTTGATTTTTTTTTTTTTTTTTTATTAAAAATAACAGTAATTTTATAAATTAAGATCCTAAACAGTATGCTACTAACATCTTACACGATGTGTAACGGTCATGTATAGTCAGATTATTGTTAAAAATTTTCTAAGCCGCCTTTCGGCTAAAAGACGAAAGAATCGATTCTTAGGTCTTTAAAAATGCAAAAATTATATTTGAACGTTTAAAGTAGTTTATTAGCATGTAATTTTGCGTAAATAATCGATGAATACAATTAGATTATTGTTAAAAAATTTTCTAAGCCGCCTTTCGGCTAAAAGACGAAAGAATCGATTCTTAGGTCTTTAAAAATACAAATATCATATGTTAACGTTCGAAGATGTTTATAAGCATGTAATTTTCCGTAAATTACCGCTATGTACAATTTGATTGTTGTTAAAAAATTTTCTAAGCCGCCTTTCGGCTAAAAGACGAAAAAAAATCGATTTTTAGGTCTTTAAAAATACAAAAATTATAAGTTAACATTTAAAGTAGCTTATTAGCATGTAATTTTGCGTAAATAATCGATATGTACAATTAGATTGTTGTTAAAAAATTTTCTAAGCCACCTTTCAGATAAAAGACGAAAAATAAATCTATTTTTAGGTCTTTAAAAATACAAAAATTATATTTGAACGTTTAAAGTAGTTTATTAGCATGTAATTTTGCGTAAATAATCGATATGTATAATCAGATTGTTGTTGAAAATTTTTCTAAGCCGCCTTTCGGCTAAAAGACGAAAGAATAAATTCTTAGGTCTTTAAAAATACAAATATCATATGTTAACGTTTAAAGTAGTTTATTAGCATGTAATTTTGCGTAAATTATCGACATGTATATAGTCAGATTATAGTCAGATTATTGTTAGAAAATTTTCTAAGCTGCCTTTCGGCTAAAAGACGAAAGAATCGATTCTTAGGTCTTTAAAAATACAAATATCATATGTTAACGTTCAAAGATGTTTGTAAGCATGTAATTTTGAATAAATAATCGATATGTACCATTAGATTGTTGTTAAAAAATTTTCTAAGCCGCTTTTCGGCTAAAAGACGAAAAAAAAATCGATTGTTAGGTCTTTAAAAATACAGAAATTATATTTTAACATTTAAAGTAGATTATTAGCATGTAATTTTTCGTAAATAATCGATATGTAGAGTTAGATTGTTGTTAAAAAATTTTCTAAGCCACCTTTCGGCTAAAAGACGAAAAAAAATCGATTTTTAGGTCTTTAAAAATACAAAAATTATAGTTCAATGTTCAAAATAGTTAAGTAGTATGTGATTGTGCGTGAATAATCAATATGTATAGTCAGATGGTTGTTAAAATTTTTTTTAAGCCAATTTTTGGCTAAATAGCGAAAAAAAAATCGATTTTTAGGTCTTTAAAAATACAGAATCGATTTTTTAATGTTAGAAATAATTTTCTAGTATGTAATTTGGCATTTGAAACCTAATTTTACTATAGTTATATTTTTAAAATGATTTTTAAGTTTTAAAATTGCCAAAAAGCGTTAAAAAAACACGTTTTTTCGAGATTTGACTATCTTCCACCACTTGAAAAAATTTGAAAAAATTTGTAAAGGTAAATTTCATTAAAATACGTGATATATTTTTTTTCTGGAGAGGTATGTGTCTTGGTTTTTTTTTAATCGTAAATTTAAGGTTAAAAATGCCTGAAATGGTTTAAATTTGGCGCCAAAAATAATATTAAAAAATTTGAGTGAACTACATTTTTTTTTTAAGAAAATTTTGCCGCAAACCGCATGTCTCTAGCCCTTATAGGTTCTGAGATATGAATTAAAGTTGAAAAATCACTATTTTAGACCCTAGGGTTCCTAGGGAGGGACTAGGGAGATGCGGTTTGCGCCAAAAATTTTCATTTTTTATGTTCTTTCGATTGGTATATATTTTCTAGGAATTCCAGCTGGGGCCGATTTGACTATCTTATCCGGTAATACCCTTTACGTAAAGTTTAAAGCTGTTGTTATCAAGATAAGAATAACTGTAACACCAAACTTGTTAATCATATTTATTAATAATATTACTCTAATAAATTTCATTAATATACAAATAACTTCAGAGTAATTAATTACGAACTAACACAAGATCCACGATTCTGCATTACTACAATAGTAATGCAGAGTATACAAACTTTTATTAGTATATTTCAACACCTACTGACCTTTTTCTTACTTAATATTAAATTATCTTCAAGCTCATTTGATTGGAACAAGATCGAAGCTGTTACTCGTCAGTAGTCCAGCTTGGGAGCGGGACAAAACGTCAGAACGACAAAACGTTAGGACAAAACGTCAGAACGACTAAACGTCAGATAATAATAACACTCATTTAATAAATAAACGACAATTCCAAAAAAAGACAAAAATTTTATTTTTTTTAACTGGAACAAATCTTTATTTCAAACACTTTTATGATTACAACAAATTTAACTTTTAAATTTTTTTTACAAACATTCTACAGTATCATATAATTTAAGTGATGAAAACATTTTACAATGTTATAACTTATAAACAACTGTAACGGTCGAGTTAATTAACGCGGCGATGTCAGATTAATTTCATGTTCGCCGCGCGACCGTTAGAACGCTGCACGAGTGGGATCGGAATGCGCGGGAAGCTATGGAATATCGGGGCGGGTGGAACGAGGACGGGAGAGCATTCCGGAGTCAACGCTTGAACGAACACGTATCGCTCGTAAACTCGCGTATTAGAAACTTCACTGATATCGTAGAAATTCGCTAAAAAGAGATCGGTTGCAGTGTCGTGCGTGTCGGTGAGAAATCCAGCAAGGCAAACCAAGTCAGCAGAAAGATTGTCATCACCTGACGACTTGGTATTCTCAAGACTAAGACGACGACGCTGAGCCAGACGCCGGTCAGGAGCCATCGTAGCTTAGAGAGCTACACACAGCTGAGCGGCTTTGTTACCAGCCTTGCGACTTAGAACAGGTGAACCTGCGGCGATTTAGCGTGAGTTTTATTCTGTATAAAACAACGATTGTGAGTGTGTGTGTCCGGGATCAGTTAATTGTAAATTGCGATATACTTTGTTCTCGTTTCTTTCCTCGCGCGCGCGTAAGCTACCGATAGCAGCAGGTTGTTGTGTGCGCGCGCCGCTCGATTTAAAGAGCAACGATAATCCTTTGTTGTCGTTTTGGAAAACTCGATTGCGCGAGTATTTATTTGGAACGAATTACCACGTTAGATGTTAATTTTGTATTAGTTTTTTTAAGTTGATTTTTTTACATTAAATATTAAAAATGAACTTTCTGGATTATAATTATTTATTCTAACCGGTGTTCCTTGCGCTCGAATCCACTAGCCCACGCCCACCTACCGAATTTAACGAGCTGTCGCGCCCTCCCCGATTCCTAGATCACTTAGGTGTTTATTATCGCGGTCGGGTTTTTCTCCTTTTTCAGGAAGTTAGTCGGCAGGTAGCCGACTGCGACAGAGATTATAGCGGCTGCAAGGCGAGCTCGGCAAATCAACGTGGGTTGTATTCCCGAGTCTGCCTCATTAATTTGAGCCCTATAACACAACATATATTAATACATCAATAACAATTATTACAAACGTACATTGAGTGCTAAACTTTGTAAATATTCTAATTTATCGGTATTATATTCAGTAATAATTTTAGTTACTCTTTCATCTAACGCAACGTATTTTTTATTAAAAATAGGAGTAATTTTTTTGGCAAGAATATCAGTTATTTTGTTTTCAATTATGTTTATAGTTATGTATATAGAAAATATTATAATAATAAAAGTGTTTGAAATTTTAATTTGTTATTATTGTATATTATCTGACGTTTTGTCGTTTTGAAGTTTTGATTTTGAACAGTGAATTAATACAAACGTGAGAAGAGTATTAATTTTTAATAAAACACTAACGGTTATTTTTTAAAACAATGCGCGCCGTGGGGCCCGAAGGGCCCCCGCAGAGGCGCGCCATAAAATTTAGTTCCGACCAATTCGAAATTTTAAATTGTCATAATTGCAATAAAAACATAAAATTTATGTATATTATCTGACGTTTTGTCGTTCTGACGTTTTGTCGGGGACCCGTGCAGCTTCAAAGACAGTTTTTTCGTTTTTTTACTAAAAAAGGGCCTTGGTGTTCCCTTGAGAGTCTTTTCCGCAGGTCTTACTGAGCTTTTTCTTACTCAATTTCGAATTATCTACAAGCTCGTTCAATGAGAACAAAATCGAAGCTGTTACTCATCAGTAGTGCAGCTTCAAAGCCACTTTTTTCGTTTTTTTACTCTAAAAGGGCCTTGTTAGTCCCTTGAGATTCTTTTCCGCAGGTCCTACTGACCTTTTTCTTAATCAATTTAGAATCATCTTCAAGCTCAGTTGATTTAAACAAAATCGAAGCTGTTAATCGTCAGTAGTGCAGCTTCAAAGCCAGTTTTTCGCTTTTTTACTCTAAAAGGGCCGTGGTGGTCCCTCGAGAGTCTTTTCCGCAGGTCCTATTGACCTTTTTCTTACTTGATATTAAATTATCTACAAGCTCGTTCGAATAAAACAAAATCGAAGCTGTTACTCGTCAGTAATGCAGCTTCAAAGCTAGTTTTTTCGTTTTTTTACTCAAAAAGGGTAGTCCCTTGAGAGTCTTTTCCGCAGGTCCTACTGACCTTTTTCTTACTCAATTTTGAATTATCCACAAACTCATTCGATTTGAACAAAATTGAAGCTGTAGTCCAGCTGTCAGTAGTCCAGCTGCAAAGCCGGTTTTCCATTTTTTTTACTCAATCTATCTTCTATCATGATTTTAATGGTAAATTCTTGATGTGATGCTGAAAATAATCATTTCTATAAATTTTTCAAAAAAAAAAAAAATTTTTAAGTTTTTGGTCAAACCGTTGCATCCAACGTTGGCTACTTCAACATCATTTAAAAATTGACTGTTTTGGAATATTTAAGGGTTATGTGGATAAAAAAGGGTTTTTTTTTTCTTAGGAGGGAAGATTATTACTTTAGGAGAGCGTAAACAGGTTTATTTTGGCTTTAGGGAGGCGTGAAATGGGTTATTTTGGTTCTAGAAAGGTAAGGTTGGAGGGAGGATTATTGCTTTAAGAGGGCAAAAAAGGGATGAATTTAGAATTCTTAATTTAAAATTTAAAATTTGAAAATGAATTTAAAATTTTAAAGAAATCTAGAAAGAAGTGTCTAGAATTTACTGAATAATTAAAAATCAAATGACCCATTTAATTACTGAATGAGAATAGTTTTCTGAAGTATTTGCAGAGGTAAACAAGAAAGATAAACAGATTTTGATTGATTAGATGCAATAATTTATTTCGAGCATAAGGAAGCCCTACCATCTCTTATTTGAAATTTCAAGTAGGTTAAGAAGATTAATTAGAAATTTTAAGATTAACGTTGAGTGAAGAAATTAAAACATGTAATATTCTAGACACAATCATAAGTATTAAAAGAAGCACATTACTAATTTTAAGAAAAAAGTATTTCTAGCTGTAAACAATAGCAGCACTTGAAGAGAGTCAGGGTGACGGTTTAGTAGGGGCTATGATGCCAGTCTTGATGATAGTATGCTATTATGAGGCGTGACTGGGTGCACATTTTTTAACAACTTTGTTAGCAATCTGAAGATTTTCAGTGAAAGGTTGGTGATATAAGCAATTCGCACCGCGGGAGATGGGGAAAACAGGGGTTAAAGTTCAAGGGAAAGAGGTTTTGGACTGTCCATTTTGTGGCAGGGTCTATTTTTAGGTTAGGCTTTTAGGTTCAGAGTCACAGTGGTAAAAAGAGTATATTTTAATTTATTTATGAAGTAAGGGGATCAGGTCATGATCATATGTGCAGGGGGCAAAAGATTGATAGTAGGAGATAATTTTATCTGATGAGCGCATAATGAACAAAGTTATGCTTGAGTGGTGGATCGAACCTTTAGGAGGTGATAAGTAGGTTTGTTGCTTACGAGAGTGAGACAGTGTTTATCAATGAGGTTTTATAGGTACCATGAAGAAAAACGACCCAGAGATAAGGAGGGTAAATGACGTGTGTAGAGTGGGAGAGGTAGAGGTTACTCAGGTGGGTCAAGTTGGTAAAGTAGATGAGTAACGGTCGGGAGAAGGAGGGTGTGAGAGTTTTTTGTTTTACTTAAAAATATTCATAAAGACTAGCTTCTATACCTTGCTGCGCTAACGCTTGCTCGGTTGAGAACTTGTTTATCTTTATTTTATTTTTAAATTAAAACAAAAGGTTTAAAAATATTGTTACTTAAAGTATCTATAGTGAAATACATATCAAAAATAGTTCATACCGAAATCCCAATACATATAAAAGAGAGCTATCGCCATCTTGCATAAGTGTAAGATTTTTATTCGTGAGCTGATTGGTGAAGAAGTTTTTAAAATATTCGAAAAGTGCATTTTGAGGTTACTTTCATTGTTTAGCGTGCTTGAAGCACGCTCAAAAGAGCAAGTATATTAAATTTTAAAATTTTGAAAGGAATATATTGTTTTTATAGCTCTTATATAGATCAATTTTAAAAATGAATATCAGAAACCCCGTTCATGCAGTTTGAAAAAAATGCCATTGAAAATAAATTATTACATTTAAGTAGACCAAATTAAAAAATTAATGTCAGATTAGTAATCATCAAACTTAAAAACCTCCGTAGACAAAGTTTGAAAAAGAAACTATTGAAAATAGATTTTTACCTTAAGTAAGAAGCCCTTTACATAGATCAATTTTAAAAATGAATATCAAATTCATAATCAGCAACCCCAAAAACTTCCATATACGAAGCTTCAAAAAAATTCTATTGAAAATGAGTTTTTACCTTAAGTAGCTCTTACATGGGCCAAATCAGAAAATAGAGGTCAGTTTCGTAATCAGAAACCCCAAAAATCCCTGACTACTCAATTTCTAATTAATCATAGACGTCAAAATCTGAAAAGAGCCTGAGAAAAAATAAGTTTCAACCTTGAATAAGTAGACTTTACATGGGTCCAATTAAAAAATGAATGTCGGATTCATGATCAACAGCCCCGAAAAACCCCGAGTACCAAATTTCTAATTGATCTGAGACGTCTAAGTCATTTTTTTTTTTTTTAAAGAAAGTCGATGACGACGACCACGACGAAAATAAACTTCTTAAAAAAAACAAATTTCAACCTTGAATAAGTAGATTTTACATAGGTCAAATTTAAAAATGAATGTTGGATTTGGGATCAGCGGCTCCTAAAACCCCTGAGTTCCAAATTTCTAATTGATCTGAGACGTTGTCACAGTGCTCGATTTATTCCTTGACAACGAATCTCGCCGGCTGCGAGAATTCCCTCATTGTCCGTTGAACACTCGTATACCAAGGACTGTGAAAACCGTCAATTAATTAAATCGACCTAGGAATAACTCTGTCGACGGACTGACGGAACTAGTCGTTCGGACTGACTGTGCTGACTCGGGGCTCCGCATTTTGATTGTTATAGTTAAAGTTGCACAGTGTTTGCGCGTGTCATTTTGCGGACTTTGGGTGTGTCGAGCCTTGAACTGTTGGATGGTGTTTCAGTGCAATTTAATTTGTTGCTATTTTGTTGAACAATAGTGTGGTGATATTACTGTGATTTTGAGGTTTTAGTGTCTATTGTCCTGGAAAGCGCGGCAACGCTCGGTCCGTGATTATAATTTTTACCGCTAGATCGCAGCACTGTCCAAGTTATCAACTGAGGTAAAGAAGGATCAGTGGCGCCACCTACCGGACCTTGATGGACTACGACATTTATTAGCGGTTGGTAACTACCGTTAGAGTCCGTTTTTCTCATTTGTCTTTAATTCCATAGCAAACGCAGAATTCAGGAGCATCACTGGACTTTCAAGGGCATTTTCCGGTCTTCTGGTGTACTTATGGGCAATTTCACAATAGGGCACCGAAATTGCCCCACATCGAGCCCTGTCCGTAGATAACGCTGCTGAGACCCCCCGACGCTAGGGGGCGCTGTAATCACCACTCGAAGGCGGCAGGACCTTGACCTTCACTACTCGCTAATCAACCGCGAATTTTCAAATTCAGATTTAATACCTGACTGCAATACATCATTATCACTCGCCTGCTTTAAAAACTCAACTTTACTTGCCTGCTTCATTAACTCGACTTTTACTTTCTTTAAAACTGACATAATGTCTGGTAATGGACAGGAAGTATGTGATACTTGTAAGCTGCCTGCTCGGGGTAATGCTAAGCTGCACACTTGTGATAATTGCTCCCTACGGTTCCACACGGCCTGCATCGGTAGCATAGTATATTCATAAATCTCTGTCGGTTAAACATCTCTGCTCATCCTCTGCGATATGGAACGGTCGTCCAGGTCATCCAAAGTACTTATTCTGCGAAGTTATCCCTAAGGGAGGTGATCCTGTTTTTGCGGGAGTTGTGTATAGACCACCACACTCGCCGTTTGTTCAGGGGGTCGGATTTTGTCAGTACTCTGCGGGACACTATGCTGAACTACGGCACCAAGGTTCTTCTGGGTGATTTTAACTCTGATCTTTTGACGGACAACCCTGATGCGGCCTTCATGAAATCATTCATTGCTGAGAACTCGCTTTTTTCTGTGCCGTACGGGGCCACGCACCACACGTGAACGTCGGATACCTGGCTGGATCTCTGTATTGTTGATGCCCTTGACACGGTGACGAATTATTCTAAATCTGTATCTCCATTTATAGCTGGACATGACTTGATAACTGCTACACTGAACATCTACGTACCCCAGACTACGACTCATGATTTCACCTACAGAGACTTTAAATCAATTGACTCAGTAACCTTGAACGAGTATCTATCTAAATGTGACTGGTCAGTAGTCACGGATGATGAAGCTTCTTTAAGTGATAGATTGGATTCTTTGTATGCTAACTTACACGCTGCTCTTGAGGTTGTTGCTCCCATCAAGACTTTTAGTCACAAAAAGAGGAATCATCACCCGTGGTTTACCCCTTTTCTTCGTTCACTTTTGACTGAAAGAGACCGATTATTTATACGCTACAGATGATCAAGACTTGACATAGAACTCTATTTATACAGACAGGCACGTGACTTTGCACATCAAAAGATAGAGACTGCTAGACTTGATTTTTATTGGAGTCGTCTTAAGGGACTCACTGACCCTCAGCAGATCTGGAAGGAACTCAAACATCTCGGAATCTCCCCCAAGCCTGACACCAATCTTGCGGGCTTTTCTGAGGAGGATCTCAATGTTCACTTTGCCTCTGTGTCGTTTGATGATGCTGCACCAGAACTTTCTCGTTTCCTTGAAAATCTGGGTGAGGACGAAGGGGATGGTCGGCTGAATTTTGCTGCCGTTACGTTACAAGATGTCAAGCTTGCTATTGACCAGTCGACTTCACAGGCGGTGGGTGTTGATCATCTTCCGCAGAGTTTTATTAAGTGTGCATTCCAGGCTGTGGGCCCATTTGTTCGTGATGTCTTTAACCAGTCTCTTTTGACCTCGACGTTTCCAGATCACTGGAAACAGTCGCTCGTGATAGCCCTTAATAAAACTCCGACTCCGAGATGTTTGGGTGATTTTCGTCCAATCTCTCTTCTCTGTTTCTTGTCGAAAATCTTTGAGAGACTGGTCTTTAACCAGGTCTCGTCTTTCATTGAAGCGGAGGGATTGTTGGATGGATTTCAGGCTGGTTTCAGGCAGGAACATAGCACTCAGACAGCATTACTTAAACTGACAGACGACATTAGACAGGGCATTGACAAGAGGCAGATGACAGCACTGCTGTTATTCGACTTTAGTAAGGCCTTCGATTCGGTCTGCCACGTGACCCTGCTTGGGAAGCTACGGTCACTTGGTTTCTCAAACAGTGTCATCAGATGGATCGCATCATATCTGTCAGGTCGGTCGCAGGCAGTAAGAGTGGGGGGTCAAACTTCCTCCTTTCGTCCCCTAAACAGGGGAGTGCCGCAAGGCTCTGTGTTGGGACCGCTGCTTTTTCTGCTATTAGTGAATGACATTGCGCTGGATTTTGGTCCTAGCGTAAGTCACGTGATATACGCGGATGACCTGCCGATCTATGTGCGTGGTCGGATCGAGGATATACGGGCTACTCTGGAGAGATTGAGCAGAGCTGCGGGGAAAATTGCGGACTGGGCTGCTGGAAATCATTTGGGGTTGAATGTGAGTAAAACTTAAGCCATGATCTTCGGCTCCCCGGTCCTTGTGAATAGATTCAACGAAATGGATATAGACTGCCTTTACTTTGGACACTCCTGTGTCCCGTTTGTTTCGTCTGCTCGAAGTCTGGGCGTGGTGCTGGACTCAAAGTTGAATTGGAAGGAGCATGTGAATTATGTCTGTGCTAGGGTTAATTCGCTCATGTACAGACTGTATCACTGCAGACGCAGCACGACGCTTAGCCTTCGCAAGCACCTTGTTCAGGCACTTCTCTTCCCTATCGTGGACTACTGTTCCCTGGTTTACTGTAATATCTCGGGCGAGTTGAATCTTAAGATTGAGCGTTTGCTCAATAGGGGCATCAGGTATATCTACGGGATTCGAAGGGACAGTTACGTCACCCCCTACAGGCGTGAGCTGAGCTGGCTGCGGGCAAAGGGTCGTAGAGACTACTTTGCGACCTGTACCCTCTTTAATCTTCTTCGGTCAGGAACGCCACCTTACTTGGCGAACTTTTTTATTGCTAAGCAAAACTCCCGGCCTGTAAGGGTCGTGAATGGTAGGGAGGTGAACAGAGAGGTTTTGCTTGTTCCCAGCTTCCGCACAGACTACTTAGAAAATTCCTTTCATGTCTCTACTACATACCTATGGAATAGTCTACAATGTACAATTAATAAACTCATTAATTCATAATGTACAATTAATAAACTCATTCAATTCAATTCAATTCAATTCAATTCGACCGTTAAAACGTCTAAGTCATTTTTTTTTTTTAAAAGGAAGTCAACGACGACGAAAATAAACTTCTTAATATAATAGAGGATTTTTCAAAAGTTAAATTACTTAAACAACGCTTTGAAGGTTTTTGAATAATAAACCTTAACTGGGGCCGCGGCCGTCCCTGCTAATAAAGCAGGATTTTCTCCGGTTTTCATTAAATCTTCTGAAAATTCGAGCTTTGGCTCTAGAAACTAACGAATAAGTTTCCGAAATTTCAGGCTTAAAAAATTGTTTTGTGTCCTTTACGAGCAAAACGGTTTTGTATTTAAACGTTTAATTTTCATAGAAATTAATCATTCTTTTTCACTGTTTTCGATGCCTATTAGGATTGCCAATTAAAAACGAATAAATCGATTTAAAGGCGGCTGGTTTCATTCGAAAGTACAGACAAAAACCTATTTAAAAATGTCCAAAACAAAACAATTTTCATTTTTTGGATTCGATACAGCAGTATGTTGATGTTGAGCACGTACATTTGGCTGAACTCAAAAAAGCTATTTATACATTTTTTTTTGTTTTTTACTTGTTTAACTCTAATCCGACCATCTCGATCATCATTCTCAAAACGAACCGCTGGCCCTGCCGGTCCATTAGAGGTCTCCCTAACTCCTTACGTTTCTCGTCAGCCATTTTGTTTGTTGGGACTTGTTGATTCCCTTTTTCGGTCGGCAGATTGTCCCTCGGTGTGGTTCGTGATGACATGGTCTGCTCCTGTTGACATCTTCGGAACACCATGGCTAGGTCTTCCGCGTCCGATTGTGTGTGCATTTGGATGGTTATCATCGGGCGGATATATTCGCTTTCGGGGTGATTTAGACACCACTTGATATCTATTTGTCCCTTGAGGTAGTTTAAGAGAGCCCTAGCCTGAAATTTCTTTTTGAGTTTCAGCATGATCACAGCTTCTCTGGACTTGCACTCTACTCCTTCAATCTCCAGTTGGACACCCTTGCAGTCCTTAAGATTCTTGAGAGACATTTTTCTGCAAAGGAAAATGTTAGATCCATTATATTTATTTATTTATTTTTTTTTATTTATTTATTTATTTATTTTTATTTTTATTTTATTTTATTTTTATTTTTATTTTATTTTTTATTTTATTTTATTTTATTTTTATTTTTATTTTATTTTATTTTTTTTTTTTTTTTGAGGATAAAGGGGAATTTGCGTTGGCTTGGTACAGGAAATCATATGGATTGTACAGGAGGTTGTTAGGTTGACTGTTTGCCGATAAAAGGATATTATTAATCGACAGACATACAAAAGAGAAGGGGGGGGGGGGTGTAAGGTTTTCGAGATTGTAGGACGACCATTATGCTTGGCTGTGAACGAACATTATTTCAGATTCGAAGGGTACTTTTTAATCATGCCTTCTAGTTCTTTGGTCTACCTATTCTAACAATTTACTTCTACTCAATAAATATTCACCTTCGGTTTACACATTATTATATAACTAGCACACACCACGTAATAAGTTAATTAAAAGGTCGTAATGGTTATGCTATGGGTCATTCTTACACTAAAGTCTCTAAACATTCGCTCAACTTGCATTTTTTTTTTTTTTTTTTTTTTTTTTTTCTCTCACACTAAAGTCTCTAAACGGTCGTTAATTCTTTGTGAACGTCCTCTTCCTTCTGTTGACGAGAGGTTCTCTTTTACGCTGTAACTTTCGGTTTGATTTTGGTCTCTTGTTGGGGTGGTTTGGGCTTCTTTTGGCGATATTTCCCCGTCGGGGGACAGTAAAGTGGTGTTTGTAGGTTGTTGTTTTTCGATTTCCATATTGGTCGGTGGTGGTTGCGGGGGTTCAGTTGTCTGTCCGATGATTGCATCGAGTTTCCTTCTTTCCTGTGTTGCCTCTGTTTCCATCATAAGAAAGATGTGAGTTTCTTTTCTGGCTTCAGTCTTGACACTTTCAATGGATTTTCTGGGGTAGTCTGGGGGTCTTCGATACGGGACCAAGAGAGTGGTTTCCGGGAGTTCTTGGACCTCGAGATCCATTAGTTGTAGCAACTCGTTTTGGTTGGTTTGGGGGGGGGGGGGGGTTTCTAGTTAGGCTTTTCATATACTCTATTTGTCGACCGCAAATTTGGTCATGGTACTTATAGGTTTTCCTCCCGATCCAGGCTCCACAACTGTGCTGTATGGTTGCCGTGAGTCCCGCTGTCTTGCGGTGGACTGACGCATATTTCGGTAGGTAACATAGGTCACTTTGACTTAGTGCTCAGCCGGCATCCTCTTGATGGATGTACCGCACGTATCCCCATGCAAGTTGGCCTTTTCGGTTACAAATGGTCTGACAATACTCCAAGGGACCAAATTTGGCATATTCTCTGAAAAACAGGTCATACCTATATTCGCGTGGTATTGATTCTGGTAGTATACAGAATAATCGGTTGTAGTCTAGGCTTCCGTGTGGGGTCTGTCTTGTGGTCGTATTCGTGAATTCCGGATCTCTGGGATATTCGCTCCAAAGATGGGGCGTTTCCTGAGGCAGGACTTCATCTTGACTTCCTGTGTCGGTTGCCCCGGTGGCTTCAGGCTCCTGCCTGGGTTTTTTCTGGTTTCCTGGTGGGATCTTGAACACTACCGACCTCATTGGTTTTTGGTTGGGCGCAGTTTTCTTTGACGGATTATTTGGCGATTCCCGACTATCGTATTTCTTTTGGTTTTTGAGAACTCGTTCGGCATCTTCTAACGGCCGTAACGGCTTAGCCCCCGCAGTATTTGCCACAGTCCTAGGTTGTTCGAGTGTCGAACTCTAACCAGGCAGGGGTCTTGTCCTGTTCGCTCCTTCAGGATACGCTGGGTGGGGGTTGTTTGTTCTGGCTGGTTCATAATTCTGCAATTAAGAGTAATGCTATAAGGTTTCTCATTTTGTTTGTTTTAATACTTATTGCGTTGGGCCTGGGAATGGAATTGGTAATTGGCCTCTGGTGGCAAGAAAGAAGGCTTTCGGGATTAAGAATCAATCTCTGGTTCTTGAACAGAGGATTGGGTTTTCGACGGGGATTTAAGGGGGATTTTCTCTTTTTTGGTCGGTTTTGGGTCCTGGTTAGTCTGGTCTTGAGGCGCATTTGAGTTTCGGGTGAGGGCTGCCATTTGTGGCCTTACTACACGAATGTACCCGACCACCACGATCGTTGCGATGACAAGTATAACTAAAAATCCGCTCAGACTAAGTCCTGTATTGACAAATTTATCATCTTGTTGTTGTTCCAGGGTTTTCAGCTTCTTTAAAAGTTCTCGTAAGGGTAACCCATGTCGGGTTTGCCATCCATCGTCCTTAGTCCCTTCGGTGTTCCAGTCAGCCTGGGGGAGGTTTCTAGCTCTTTTGGACAGGTCGGGGTATAACTGCAAAAGTGATAGATTGATCTCGGGGCAGTAAAAGAATTCTCCTTTCTGCACGTGAGTCTCTAGGTTGGGCAAGGTAATCTTATCCGTTTTTCCCACACATTCATGGGCCATTTGTAAAATTCCTAATCCTTCTACCGAGATCAGGGTCGTGTTGTGGGGGCAAAGGATTCGTATAGCTTCTTCTTCCGCAACAGAGAAAAGCCAAGATCCGGCGGCTTTTAGATAACGCCATTGGTCCATGACTTGCGGGTATAACCGCAGGTCGCACAATTTGAGTGCTTCGGTAGACGGCTGGAGGTATGATGTTATTTCACAATTGGGGGCATGGGAACTTTTCCAGATTCCCAATTTAGTGTTACAGAGATACTTGTACTTTAGCTTCATACACTCTTCAAAGTCAATTTGGTTGAATTTGAAATATTGGAGTTGATCCTCACTCACTCCCAGGTATTCGTGAGAAGGTTCAATATACGCGGTTCCATTGATCCCGGTACTAATGGATTGTGGTACCCCCAATGAGTGCATTCGATGTAGTTCATATGTAGTGTGGTCTACCAGCGGTATACGGACATACACTAATAGTCTGCCTCGGTTGTGCACCATTTTTACCTTGGAAATCTTCGCCACTTCGTCGAGGCGCCAGCTTCTTTCCGAGATTGGGAGAACAAGATTCTTGGCGTTTTGTCCAATTTCGTTTCGAATTTGGGTCAGGAAATCGTTAGATATTAGTCCAGGGGCAAGGTCGCCTCTCTGCCCCATGGTGATTATTTTGGAATAGTTTCTTCCGTATTTCCATTAACTGATTCAGCTGGCGTTCCAGGCTTTGACCTTGTACGTACAGATCCTTGAGCACTGGTGATGCCTGCAATTTGGCTAAGGTGGCTTCCATTTTATCAATTTTCTGCTTCTGGGTTAAGGTTTCATTGTGTAGCTCAGCTAGGGTACCGGTTACGACATGAACCTGTTCTTTCTGTATACTAATCAATTGCTTTTGGTTTTGCTGCATTCGGTCAATTTCACGATGGGCCCTTTCCTCTCCGTCTACCATGGCTAATCCAAATAAGCTTTCGCCAAGGGAGCCAATGATGCCAAACGGGGCCATTCTTTTGCTACGTTTGATCGAGGAATCTCTTGGGTCCATCGTTTCTTCAATGGCTAGGTCGTTTATTCGGTCTGTGATTTCTTGGTCTAACCCTTGGAGGGTGTGGTAGGTATTAGTTAGAAAATCTAGGTCAACCAACTCTTCACACGGTGGGTCATCCACATGATTATGACATCTTAGTGAGAGAGCGGTTATTCGATCACCTACTTCATGGGTTTGAAGCAGTTTCTCGGTCTCCACTGCTACGATCAGCTTCCAATCTGCTCTCCGAAGATGAACCACTCCTACCTTTTCATAGTAGGGACCCGGGTTGGTGTGGAACCGGGATATATTGTAGATCATCTCCCCACCAACTAAATGAATTCCCCACATCATAAACACTAGATAGGTTAGCATCTGCAATCATATAAGAAAATGTTAATCATTTAGGTCGGACCCTTCAGAACCGGACGGAACGCCTATAAGTTTGTCCATGTGTTTCCGAATTTGTTTACCATTTGGTAATTCTAGAATCACATTGTTTTTTCCCACGATCTCGACAATTTTCAGCGGCTTCTTATAGTAGCTGTCAAACTTCGAGATGCGGGGTTCGACTAACACCCAGCCATACCCACCCGGTTTGCCACAGAATTTTTTCTTCTTTCGGTCAAATCGGTCTTTTGTTTTAATTTTCCCTGCTATTTCTCCCTCCCCGGCCGTTACCCTCATTTCATCCAATCGGACGATCAGGTCGCGCAGAAAAAGGTTGTAGGTCCGCAATTTCTCTTCATTTGGTATCCGGATGGGGAATCTGGCCACTTTGCCATATACAAGCTCGAAAGGCGTGAAATTGGTGGTGGAGTGTACGCTGGTATTGTAAGTGAACATCGCAAAGGGTATAAGACGATCCCAGTCGTTATATTTTTCGGAGTAAGACCGAACGAAGTCCATGAGTGGCGCATGGCTTCGTTCCAAACTTCCGTTTATTTGGGATCTATACCCAGAACTGGTAAGACGATGCATTTTAAATAACCTCAGGAGTTCGTCGATCAGTGCAGAAAGAAAACTCGTACCTCGGTCTGACAAGAGTGCTCGCGGAGCTCCAAATTGGCATATAAGATGCCTCACTAACGTGTCGGCGATCGTGGTGGCACGTAGGTCAAGGATAGGGATCGCAATGACGTATTTGGTAAGATTACACTGCATCGTAACCACATGTTGGTTTCCCGATGGGGTCGTTCGTAACTTACCGACTGTGTCTATGGACACCTTGTCGAAGGCCTTGATAGGTGTGTCAGTAAGTATCAGCTCCTCTCTGGTCTTGCAGCGGTTGATCTTCATTTCTCGGCAAGTACTACATCGCCAAATGTAGTCGAGCACATCATTACGCATGCCTTTCCAATAGTACCTTTCACGAATAATCTGATAGGTTTGGTTTATGCCCTTGTGCCCGCCGGAGAGGCTGTCATGCAGCAACTTGATGATTTGCGGGCGTTGGGTAGCATCGGGCATAACAACGGTACCGAAACAAAGTGTGATGTCAACTGGACTTCGAAAAAAAACGTCTCGTAAGAGCTCTTCTAATAGTCTTGGCTCCAGTTGTCTCGCTAGGTCACCTTTCCGGGCGATTCTGGACCCGTTGAGGTTCCGCTTGCGTAACACGCTTTTCAGACCCTCTAAACACCTTCTCACCGTACCGATGTCTAGGGGATCGTAAAAATGATTCTTCACTATCAAGGATAGGATGTTATGATTCTTGTAAGGCGTGATCATTATCTGTCCCTTTCGGGGGCGCTTTTGCCTGAGCGCACCCGGGTTGATCGCATTAAGGTCTACGAGTAACCTGCTAACAGGTCCCACCGGAACGCAATCCTTTGAGAGGAAGTGAACCAGATTGTTGCGTTTATAGGTCAAACAGTTTCTGCTTCGCACGATTTTACCTAATGGTCGGTTAGGCTGATTACTCGCAAGATCGGGTGTGTCTTCCACCGCTGGGGTTTTTTGCTTATTGGGATCCCAGCATTTACTATGGTCTGGTGGGTCTATTGGTGCCCAAATCTTTTCGGGGAGGAAGAAGGGTAGGTCTTCTAGGACGGGTTTACTGAATTCGAGATTCACCGTGGAGGTTGCCGTAGCTTCTTGAACCATATCTAGTTCGGGTGCCTTTGACCATCTCACCTTCGACGCCCCGGGTCGGGGTGTGCTGCTACCTTTGGGAGCGGCAGGTTTGACTCCAGGGTCGATTGAAATTCCCGTTTTCACTGGCCATTTCCCGGGAGAGTTGTCCCTATCTTCCTCTCCATCAGCATCCTCATCTGTTTCATCTGCAGTGTTAGTGTCAGAGCCCTGCCCAAAAAGCTGGATAGAAACAGATAGAAAAATTGTCAATCTATTTCTATACGGAATCTTAATCCCGTTTTCTGGTATTGAAGTATATTCAAAATGAAAATGGATAGAATATTATACATAGATTAAAACAGATAGAAAAAGATTGAAATTTTCTATTCAAAATGATTCATTCCGATAAATTTTCTATCGATTTCAATCATGTTTTTTCGAATAGGTTTAATGTACTTCAATACATTTGAATCATTTTACAAATCCTATCTATGTTTATGAAGTATACTGGGATTAAGATTCCGTATAGAAACGAATACATAAAATTTTTCTATCCGTTTCTATTCATTTGAATAAGTATTAATGTTTAAATATATTTTTAATCGATTCTAATAATGGTTCTGGGGTTGATTGAATAAATTTCAATAATTTAATCAGATTCCAATTTAATCTGTTTTAATCAGTAAATCTAGACTTAAAGCCAAATATTTGAATTAGTAAAGAACTTGTTTCACAGTTTTACATTAATCAATTGTTGACAATAAAAATAATTTTTATTCTAATCTTATAATAAATTTTTATGGATAGTAATTGCTTCATTATTAACTAAATTACTTAAGTAACTAAAAATATAATTTTTTAATACTTAAATACTTGGTGAAAAATAGATTTGAATATAATATTATACAAGACTTTTTTACTTTTTGGCTACTAATTTATTTTTTTCAATAATCTCAGTCTGTACCATCTGTATCAGAATCAACACTCTCTGGCTCACTCAAACTGGAAGATTCAGAACCGTCTTTTTCATAGTTAGTGGAAGTAAGAGTTAGATTTGAATCACTGCCATTACCATCACCCTCTTCTTTACCTTTTCCAGATTCTTCCATCTCTGCCGTACTTTGATTTTTTACATTTTCAGTATTTTCGACTACGTCGCTTTTTTCAACTATTATTTTTTCTAATAAAAATAATCATGTACATAAATTTTAATAAATAGATAATTCACACATCAGTTATTTTAAAATACATGCATTTTAACGAAACTAAATGAAATTTTTAAATGAAAGACTAAAACTACATAGCTTACTTGATTTTGGGGGATTTTTTGTGTAGCTTAACTTTCTACGCACATATTCGTTAAAGTTGTGGTAATGCTCTTCAATTGTTTTTTTGTCAGTTGTGTTTGCTTTCTGACGAACTGTATACTCTTTGTCCAACCAGTTTTTGTACAGCCCTGGCGATCAAATAATTATTTTAGGTCACATACAACTAGTAACGGAAAATTCAGAATTACCAGTTTATAATTTAAAAAAATACTCACCACGACAGGCTTCGAGCCTGTTAGGGTCAAGTACATCATATTCAACCGTTTTATCAACTGATCGATTTGAACAAGCACCGCTAATTGTACTTTTTTGTTGCTCCTCTTCTGAGAACACAGCATTTATTAAGTTATTAACAAACATTGTTGGTTTCGAGGATTTGGTTCTAACTGAATTATATGCTATTCTAGATATCCACTCTCCTCCGCCGATTGATATCTGAAATTATAATTTGATAAATATATACTTATTAGAAAATTTAAAGATTAGAGAAGTTAAATAAAAGCATGTTAATGTTAAGAAAAATAATACAAAAGATATAAGTGATAAATTCAAACCTGATCATTTCCGCTCCTGGTTCTACCTATAGGAGCAAAATTCAAAGATGAGTCCATTGATTCTTCATTTTTGTGCTCGTGGATATTTTTTTGGATTTCTGAAAAAACAAAAAATAAAATTGAATGTAAAAAACCTTTCATTCAAACAATTCATGTTTGCCTTGATCAAAAATCAAATTGAGTTCAAAAGTTTAGTAACATATACATTAATTAAAATAGTATGAGTTATTATAATACAGGAACTGTTATCAAAGACTTGTCGAAAAAAAATTATTGTTTCACATCTAATAGTATTTAAATTAAACTCTAAAATTTTGACATAACACAATCATTGTTTTGCAAAAACAGAAATGTGCAATTAAAATGAATTATTATCCATGAACTTTAAGAATTTATGTTATTAATTATTGTAAAAAGTAATAGCCACATATTTTGCAAGAGTTTCTATGTTTTGTTTTTAATAACTTTTTTTCACAGCTGGCTCCAATTAAATTAAATTAAATTTAATATTAAAATATTTTTAGAATAAAAAAAATACAATAGCAAGACTAAACTTATAAATCTTTATATTTCCCTTAATTTTGATTCATATAGGTAGAATAATTCAAATTTATTATCTTGAAATGTTAAATATTAAAATAAGAAACAAAAACTGATTACCGAAAAACTCTTCAAATCTGTCAATGACTGTTTGCTGCATCTTCTCATTCAGTTTATCAGCTTTCTCTAATTTAAGCACCAGTGCACTATGAGAAACTTGCAGCTTTTCAAATCTATCTTTTTGTTTATCTGAATCTTTTTTCAGGGAGTTATACTTTTTTTTCCAATTATCTTCAGTAGAATTTTTATCTTTCTAAAGCATGCAACAATAAATATTAATTTATATAGATCAAGTAACAATTTAAAAAAAATTAATCATCACCTTGTCTCTTTTTTTACTTTGCACAATTTTTGTATCATCTAAAATGAAACTCGAAGAGGAAGCGTCAGGGTGTTGACTAGTACCAGGTGGACTACTAACTTTTTTCAAACTATGCTCTGGATTTATTAATGTAGATGTTTCCATTGAATTATCAGCAATTTTTTCTTCACCATCCTCTTTTACATTAATATCTTCTGCAGCGATTTCCAAAGGATCTTTATCGTCAAGCTCTATTGCATCAGTAACACTTTCAGTTAGCTCCTTTGTTTCAAATGATTCACCATCCAAAATAGCTTGAATATTTACAACTTTTGTATTTAAAATTTTTGAAAAATTTTGTAAATGTTTCATCTGAAAGAGATTATGTTTTAAAACTTTAGTGGAATATATGTTACTAATCATAAAAGCAGTACTTTTTTATCAGATTTTTTTGAATCGCATGAACTAGTATTGTAAGTCTTCCTGATCTTGTACGTAGGACCAGTATCTACATCACTTAATCCGCTTGATGCAGTTTCTAAGGCATAATCAGGTACTCCAGTTTTTGCAGATCTCTTGATGCCAGATACTTTTGAATCAAGGGCACTTTCTGTTTCTGTGGAAAATTATATTATTTTTCATTCACTTGCAATAAATTATAATAAAAAAAAAAGTCAAGTAACTTATATATGCATGAAATTTTTTATAAATAATTTTCAACAAGCCTCGGATCTCTTCATTTCTTTACAGCACAGAGAATTTATTATTATTCCTGATAAAATTTTGTATAATTTACATTTATATAAAAATTTCTATCTACATTAACAATGACATTAAGATTAAAAAAATTACAAAGTTTGATTTATATTGTAGATGCATGGTCTAAAAAAACTGTTCTTTTAATTTTTTGACAGTTTTGTCTATGAAAAATTGATTAAGATTAATGAACTGCTATTTTTTACTATTGTAGATATACCATGTAATCTTATAAACAAATCAATAACAATTAACTTACCTGCACATTCAATTATTTTTACTTTTGCAGTATGATACTTGTACTTTTTGAGCGGGTCGAATTTTAAACCATCTAGTTTGGGCGTGATATCATTTATTTTAATTTTCTTTTTTCGTCCTTGGTCTGCACCATCCAAAATTTTAACGTAAGCGTACCCCATAATTATTAATTATCGAATAAAATAACGAAATGCAGATCGCACGCTAGCCGAGACAAAATCACAGATTATAGGTTACTCGAATGAAAGTCGAGATAATACTTTAAATAAAGTGACTTTTTTATCAAATTAGATAAAATTTATCAAAATTCTACGTTGATTATTAGCTACAAATCTGTAAATCTATATAAAAACACAGTTATTAAGTAAGCAGTTGTAGGCAAAACGGCGGTTGGACAAGCTCGAATTCGCGTTTACCAAGAATCACAGAAAAATTAAGAACCTACACTGACTACATGCAGGCATGCAGCCTATGGAAGTATATGCACAACGTATAGAGACCTGAAGCTCTCAGTGGTTGGTGCACTGGTACTACTATACTAGCGTATCTAGATATTTGTGTATAGTACCTGTATACGTATATTACAGTGTAGGTCGTGGTGTAGGTAGTAGGTACTCGAATACGCGTCCATAAGTGCATGCGGCCATAGCCTGCGAATCTTTTTTATTTCATTAATTATAAAGCCTGCGCTACTATTAAATACACCGGTTTTTTTTTTTAAATAAAAATCATACTCGATTATGAGCAACTCAATTTCCTCAAGTGATGAAGAAGAAGAAGTTCGTCCAAGAGCAAGACGAAGATACAAACAACATCTGTTTCCAGGGTATAACCCAACTGATGTCTGTTCACAAACTCGTCGAAGATGGGATACTGATTTCTTCAGCAGTAAGTCAATATGTTAATGTTATTATAATACTGTAAAAACCCACACGCATTGTAAAATCTTGGATCAGTTACTATTCAATATAAAAAATGTTTTATTCTTTTAATCAATAATTCAGTCGATTAAATTTTTTTTTTATCATTATACCTGAAGGAAATTAAGAACCATAAAAATAGGAGTATCTTTTGAAAATTGATGAAAAATCAAATATCTGTAATGATTAGAAAATTAATCTTTAAATTTTGTACATGCTGCTGCTAGCAAGAAGTTTTATTTTGAGTGGAGAATTGATATAAGTAAATTATTTTATAACATGAAAATTATATACTTACAACTCAATTTTTTTTTCATATAATAATAACTTCTCCAAATTTTTTAATGTTTATAAATACATCTCAAGTTTTTACAAAAAAATTCCTTTTTATTATTACACATTGACTATCATTTCATCTAATGCTTTTTGAATGTTTGTGCGACTTGTCAAAATCATATTTTAAAATTTTATAATGTTTTCCATAAAATTCACAAAAATTAAATTATTAAAGTTACAGTACAAAAATTTATAAAGAGTGTGAAAAAACTTTTAAAATATTCTATTTATATAAATGTAAATAATGATAACAGTAGATAAAATTTATTAAGCTGTTAAGTATAGGTTTTTTTAGAATGATAAAAATTGTATGTTACTTTGATTTTAAAATAAATTCTAGGTTAATTAAATGATACAATATCATTTAATGAAATTGAATAAGTTAAAATACAAGTTTTGTAATTTTTTATGGATTTCTCAATTTTTTTTTATATATACTTTAAGAGGTAAAATATTTTTTGGCTTTTATTTTTACAAAGTAGTTCATAAAACTATCTTGAAACCAACTGTTTTGAACTTTCTTCAGAGATATTTTAGAAAAAAGCAACTGAAACTAATTACTTAGGTTTATAGCTTTAAATTATACCAATGCAAGTTTCTAACTAAAAATTTCATTTTGTTTTTTTGAGCTAATGATAAAATACATATATACAGGCTTGAAATTCTGAGTTAAATTTTGCTATTTTTTTACATATATGATACAACTTGAATTTTAAAAACTAATATATCATGTTGACAATGTTAGTGCGTTTTGATAAATTTTTTGGAATTGTCTAAAATTGAAAATGATTCAGGAAGTTAGTAAAATTTTTTTCGTGGATTTAAATGTTGTAGATACAGTATTTAGGAAAAATTGTTTGTACACATAAAGTCAGTAAACAGCAAAAAAAAATAAATAATTTTGTAACTTTCAAGCTACATGCTCTTTACAGCGTTTGCATGCACAAGATATATTGAAAGAACTTATCCCGTTAAACAATTCTGTCCATTCAAAAAAAATTTTTTATAAAAAACTGTGCTTATTCATTTACTTGAGTTTACTTTTTTAATGTACAGTTCATAATATAGATCAATGTTGATAATCAAATATTTATCAAACTAATCTATATAAATACCAGTCAGGTCGTAAAAAACGAAAATGTTTTACTCTCAAGTAAAAGCATCTATCGAAATTGAGAATTCTATTGGTGAGATTAAAGTTTTTGTGAAAAAATTAAACAAAACCAACTTTATAAAGAATTACTAAAAATACATAATGAATTTAAATAAATTTAAGTAAAATAAATTTAAGTACAAAAATTATTTTGAACGGTTTTCATAGTAAAGTAAAAATTAATCTTTATTTATACTTCCAAAATTATTATTCAATATTTCGTAAAATATTAAATATTCAATCACAATAAGCTGCAGTTATACCGGCAATTTAGTCTCTTGAGCGGTTCTTTTTTATAATTAAAGTTTGTTTATTTAGTTATAGCACATAGTAAATATATATAAGCGGCTGAGATTCGTGAAATACTTTATTCACGAATTTTATTTTTAAAAATGAATAGTTTTAAAAATCACAATTGTAATTATAATCATAGTTTATTAGTTACATTACTTACGGTTGAGATTAAAAAAAAAAAAAAAAAAAACTTAAATAAAATCGAAACTATAGTACATCTTTCTGAATCGTGGCATTCTTTTTAGTCGAGAGTTTTAGTCTGTTTGATCTTTTTGAATAATTCTGAATCTGTTTCAATATATCTCTAAATAAAATCTTTTTTATTCGTGAATTTTATTTTTAAATTTTAAGTTTCAAAAATCGCCATTGTCATTATAATCATTATTTATTTATTACACTATTTACGGTTTAGATTTAAAAAAAAAAAAACTTCAAAAAACTTTAAAATAAAATTGAAAGTATCCTTCTGAAATCGTAGCATTCTTTTTAGTCTGTTTGAATCAGTTTGAATAATCCTGAATCTGTTTGAATGTATCTGAATATAACATTTTTTTTATTTGCGAATTTCATTTTTAAATTTGAGTACTGTGAAAAATCACGATTAAAATGAACATATAGAATAAATTACAGTTATAATTTTAATGATATATTATTTATTTCGGAGAATAAAATTGAGCTCTAGCAGACTCGTTAATGAATATACAAGTGATGTTACGAATTAAAAATTTATAATTCATAATTTTAAATACAATTTTTAATATACCTAAAGTTCACAAAGTTTTTTCTATGTTTTCGAAATTACATTAGTATAAAATATATTTTATAGCACAAATTGCGCTTCTTTTTGTTCTAGCTGAACCATCAGCTGAAAAAGAAGTTCAACATTATACTTCTCCAACATCACCAACTTACTCAACAGAGGAAAGTTCTGTTCAAGACCTCGGTTCCACAACTTCAGTAGAGATGGAAGATCAAAATGAAGATCAGAATAAAAACCCTGTAAACAATCATATTGAGCAAGGTGTCAGTTTCAACGTTAGTATAAGCAACGAACCTAACATAGTAGTTGCTAGTGAAGATGAAGCACAATCTTGCACTGATACTGAAAGTAGTGAAGATCTCGATGAACGCGTTGAAGATGGACAATCCACTGAAGAAGAAAGCGAATCTAGTGAATCAGAAACTAATTCTGACCATGATAGGAACACGGATTTTGATGCGTTGATGTTCCAAAGTTCAGAATTAACTGTCAGGGATGTAGTAATTATGATTAACGCATTTGCTTTAAGGCACTATTTAACCGACGAAGCTAAATTAGATATGGCTCATCTTATTAAAATTTGTGCTGGACCTGAAGCTGCTGAAGTTAGCTTATCGCTTTACAAAATGGAAAAATGCTTTTCATCGCAAAAAGACAAGATGACTTATCATTATTATTGTAAAAGTTGCTACGAAAAGGTTTTCTTTTCTATTAAAGCCTCAAAAGGTATGAAAAGTACAGCATCAACTTGCCCAAACTGCCGTATAAAGGATACTGTTTCCTTAAGCTCGAAAAATTATCTTATTGGAGTAGATTTAAAATATCAACTGGAGCAGCTACTCAACAACGATAAAATTTTACATGACGTCATTAAGAATTACGTACGGCGTGAAGAAGAAAGCGAGGAACAATCTGCAGGAAAATTTAGAGATGTTCACGATGGCTTAACTTACAAAAAGATGATGGCCGCAGAAAATGAAGAAGATTCTTATCTTTTTACTATTAACATCAGTACAGATGGAGCACCAGCAAACAAAAAAAAAGCTTTCTGGCCTCTACAAGTGACTGTAAATGAATTATCACCAAAACTTCGTTTTCGTTACTTGTTACTTAGTGGTATAATGATCGCCGAAAAAGAACCGAATCCATCTCTAATGAAGTTGTTTATAAATAAAACATTGGTTGAACAAGTTAAAAATTTATACATTACCATAAAACGTCAAGAAACCTCAATGAAATTTAAAATATGTGTAAGTAATGTCGTCGCTGACTCAGTAGCACGACCAGTTATTCAAAATCGAATATCCTATAGTGGTTACTACGGTTGTTCGTGGTGTTATATTCATGGAACTTATTTGGATAAATGTGGCGTGCATTACTTAATGAAAGAAGAAATGCCATTGAGAACTAATACCAGTCATAACGCAGATATTCGTGTAGTTGAATTAAAAAAAAGTCTTGGAATCGTTGACATTGATTCGAACGGAAGGAAAAAAAAGGGCACCACCGAAAGAGGGGTTAAAGGTTCTTCTGGTCTGCATGAGTTGTTGAACATAGATATGGTTTGGAGTTTTCCGTATGAAAAGTTGCATGGTTTATTGTTTGGCCCAGCTTACCAGTTATGGACCGAATGGCAATCTCCTGATTGCAAGTACAAAATGGAGCCTAAGGTGATTAAAGATATAGAAAAAAGGTTTTTATCTATTACACCATCGCAAGAAGTACATCGGTTGCCGAGAGCTGGTGTAGTGCTCGGTAAATCTAAGCCAAAAGCCTCAGAACTTGATTCTTGGACAACTTTGTACAGTCTCCCGTGTCTCGAAGGGATCTTGGATTCAGCTGCTTTCAAACATTACACTCTTTTAGTTAAGTCTACTTTTATTCTCTCAAAACTTGAAATAACTGAAGAAGAACTGACTGAAGTTGATGAATGTTTGAAAAAATTTGTGGCAGGATACGAAGAACTGTATGGAGCTCACAGGATGACTTTCAACGTTCATGCTTTACTTCACGCTGCTCAATCAGTTAGAGAGTCTGGACCATTGATTGTAAACTCGGCTTTCCCGTTTGAACACCAAATTTATTATTTAAAACAATTCATTAAAGGTCCGACAGGCATGGATAAGCAAATGGCCAAGAAGCATTTGCAAAAATTTATGTTCACGAGTGGTAACGTCCGAAGTTTACAGGTTGGTGATTCTGTGATTGATTTTTGTGAATATTTGTATGGTCCTAAGAGATTGCGAAAACAATTCAGTGTTTGTGAAAACGTAACATTTTGTGGTCCAAGTAAACTAAAAATAATAGACAATGTAAATTATTTATCTTACAAAAAATGTGTTATAGCTGATGAAACAAAATTTCACAGTGTTGATTACAAATTAGCCAAACAGACTGACGATACGATTGTAAAATTAGAATCAGAAAAATATGCTCGTATTGTGAGTATTTTGAAAAAAAATGATGATACTTGTCATTTACTTTTGTCTGAGTTTGAACTTTATCCTAATGATCCATTTCCACCAGTAACTCACATAAAAAAAGTAAAATCTGAAAATGAAGATGAGCGCTATTATTTTATTGAACCACTTTCAAAAGTTATCTGTAAAGTTAATCTGATGAATGTAAGAAACGCCAGATTTGTAGGTATAAAACCTAATACTATAGAAATTCAGTGACTTAAAATATTGCATGTACGGAAAAAAGTAAATATATGTATTGAAATTATAAGTTTGTAAATAATTTCTAATTTTATAACTAGTAATAAAATTAATAAAATTCTGATTTTGGAAAATTCAATATTTTCTATTAATACAATGAAAATTATTTTGCATTTATTTAACTTGTATCATACTTCACTCCCATTTTATTAAACAGATCAATAGCGTCAATATTACTGAAATGTTTCGCTTTAATTATTAAAAACTAAAACAAATAAAAACGGATTTAAAAACTTGTTAGATGAAAAAAATTTTTTTTTTTTAAGAAAATGTATGAAAAATAATTGAACTCGATTTCTATAATTTTTTAAAAAACAGATTTCTGGGATAATAATAATTTTAAGCGCTATAGATTCAATGGAGCTAATTAAATAATTAATCTTAGAAAAATGCTGAGAAGACTAAAATTTCAGTTATTCAAGTAAAATCTTTAAAAAAAAATGTTGAACCCTTATCAAATTAAAAGTAATTAACACTTTCAAGGCTTTAAAATAAAAATAAATTCATTTTAACTGATTCGTATTTGCAAAAATTCGATCAGTTTGTAATAATTGCTTTTATAAATAATTACAACAAACTAATTATTAGTTATTCAATAAAATTAAAAAGTTATTGGTGAATAATTTATTGAACAAGATTACATTGGATTCAATTTGTACGATTCAAGTTCATTAAAGTCGATTGAAATTAAGCTTTTTCTAGACATATAGAAAAAGATTAATCTGTATCAGCAAAAACCTAATTCATTTCGATTGCTTTCTAAAGAACTAAGAAATTGATTGAAACGGATTGAAGCACTAGTTATATAATCAGATTCGAAGGTATTGATAAAAAATTTATTGAAAAAGATTAAGCTAGATTTAATTTTTACGATTTAAATTTATTAAAGTTGATTGAAATTTAGCTTCCTCTAAACATATTGAAATGAATTGACTGATATCAATAAAAACCTTATTCAGTTTTATTGCTTTCTTAAATTTATAGAAATCGATTGAAACAGATTCGAATATTAATGATAAAACTGGATTCATTATGATTGATGAAAAACGTATTGAACAAGATTGAACTGAATTCAATTTTTTCGATAAAAGTTCAATCAACTTAATTGAAATGTAATTTTTCTTAGACTTATAGAAAAAGATTAATCTGTATCAGCAAAAACCTAATTGATTCCGATTGTTTCCAAAGAACTTAGAAACCAATTAAGACAGATCCAAGCTCTAGTAATTAAATCATATTCAAAATTATTGATGAAAAAATTATTGAAAAAGATTAAACTAGATTCAATTTTTTCCAATTAAAATTATTCAAGTTGATTGAAATTGAGCTTTTCCTAGACACATGGAAAAAGATTAATCTGTATCAGCAAAAACCTAATTGATAACGATTGCTTTGAGAAGAACTTATAAATATGATTTGAATAGATTCATTTCAATACGTCAAAACAGATTCAATTCAATTCGGATAAGAATATATTTAAGTAGATTCAAGTTTAATCCGCAAAAAACTTTGACTGGATTGAGTGGATACAAACAGATATATTTTCAATCTGATTCAATCATTTCCTATCCAGCTTTTTGGGCAGGGAGGCGGTCGAGGCTCGCTGGCCTATCTCTCGATCGGTATGAACCTGAGCGCTGGTTATCAACCTTTGCACTCTTTCACTCATCACGCTGTCGTCCAGAGTCTCTGCATCATATGGGTCGGCCTGGTTTAGAATGTCTTGCAGTTCCTCGTCGACTTCTTCCCCTTCGGATAACCGGTCCTTGTCTTCCTGTACGGGGGTTTTCATTTTTTTATCTCCATCCGAAAAATGCACTGGCCACTGGTCTTCTTCGAGATTCGGTAGTCCATACCAATTGTTGGTGCGTTTATAGTGGTCCACCAAGCTTTGGGTTAATTTGTCGCTACTTTCAAGCAAGTCCTGCAGGCTAACGGAGTGTTCCGGACCTTCAAAGGTTTCTTCCGGGGTGTCCGTGTCTCCCACCGTCTCTGTCTCGCTCGGCGTTACGGCGCTTACCTCGGTGGCAGCGGCGTCGATAGGGGTCTCGCTATCACCCCGGGGGTCGCCTCCTTCTGAAGAAACTTCTTCGGTCGTTTCATCTCGTAGGCCACTATTCTTCAGATCAACAACAGGGATTCCCGCATCTGACTGGTCCCAATCGGTAAGGTCCTCAGTCACATCGCCTCGTTCTTCTCCGCCCTCTCTTGTGTCGACGGCGTTACCATCGTTGCCATCTCGGGGCTTGTCTTTCAGATGCGGGGGTGTTAGAATTAGCTTTGGAGGGGGAGGTAGGGAACTGCCTCTTCCTGGGGGGAGGGCTAGGGTTCGTTTGGACCTCGTACGTTGAGCTACCGTACTATGGTCCAATGCAGGCGGATTTTTGTTCGTTTTGGCTCCTAGGGGTCGACCCCGACGAGGCTTTATTCCTTCATCTACGGATTTTACTCGCTCTCGTCGCGATGGAGGAGGGGCCAAAGCGGTATTCTTAGTTGGTGGTTTCGGTTTCGCTCCCGAGGTACTAGAGCGCGAGTTCTCGACCATACGTCCCGAAGGGCTCCTGGTGGTCTTCATGGGCTGTCGAGCCTCCTCCTGGTCCCTCTTATTCTTATCTTCTATCACTAAGACCTTGATCATGGGTAAAATGGTATTAATTTCATCCTCTTGCATCGGCTGGTCTGCTGGATTTCGCGAGAGGGCATCGGCGTTGCTATTGAGTTTTCCTGGTTTGTACTTGAAATCGTACTCGAAGTCCGTGAATTTCAGCATCCATCGGAGCATTCTCTTTCCTGGATCCTTCTGGTTGTGCATCCAGCTCAAGGGTTCATGGTCGCTCACGAGCAAAAATCGCCTTCCCAACAAATATGTCCGGAATTTGCGGAAAGCGTGCAGCACTGTGGCGCATTCCTTTTCAGTGGTGGTGTAATTAAGTTCAGCCCCCGTCAAACTCCGAGACAAATAGGCAACAGGATGATCGAATCCATCTTTCTCCTAGCTAAGTACAGCTCCTATAGCATAGTCACAAGCATCGGTAGTAAGCGTGAACTTCTTATTAAAGTCGGGAAATTGTAAGATGGGAGCTTCGCAGAGCTTCTGTTTTAATAACTTGAAACTTTGCTCCAGGGCGTCGGTCCATACGAACTTGGTATCTTTCTTCGGGAGGTCATACAAAGGCTTCGCGATTTTACTGAAGTCTTTTATGAACCTTCGGTAGTATCCCGCTAAAGCCGTGAACGAACGGATATTGGTCACATTGCGAGGTCTGGGGAAATTCTTCATTGCCAGAATTTTGTCAGGATTTGGTTCACAGCCTTTTCCGGATACTATGTGTCCCAGGAATCCCACCTCTCGCCTGAGGAAGAGTACCTTGTCGGGTTGTAACACCAGTTTCGCATGTCTTAGTCGATCAAACAGCAATCGTACTTTCCGTAAATGATCGTTCAGGCTATTGGCGTAGATGATGATGTCATCTAGATACACCAGCATTTCCACGTTTTGGAGTCCCAGCAGGATGCAATCCATTAATCGTTGGAAGGTCGCAGGGGCGTCCTTGAGTCCCACGGGCATTTTCTTGAATTGCCAATGTCAAGTTATCATAGAGAACGCTGTCTTCGGTCGGTCGCTGAGTTTCATGGGAATCTGATGAAACCCACTGGCTAGGTCGAAGGTAGAAAAGTATACTGAGTCGCCCAATTGGTCCAGGATGTCCGCAATACACGAGAGTGGATATGCGTCTTCAATTGTCTTGGCATTCAACGCTCGGAAGTCTACCACCATACGCCATCTTGAACGCCCTTGACTGTCTCTTTTCTTGGGCAAAATCCAAACGGGAGATTGGTACGGAGAGGTCGAGGGTTCTATGATGTCATCGGCGAGCTTCTTCTCGATGTCCTCTCGTATTACCTCTCGATGAATTGGGGGGTGGCGGTATTGTTTAGCATGCACGGGGATGTTATCTTCGGTAGGTATCTCGTGCTCCACCAGATCGGTACAGGACAACTTATCTCCGGGTAACAAAAAGACGTCATGGTATTCTTCCACAACACGCCGCACTTGGTTCCTCTCCTTAGGGTTTAATTGCTCGGTGTCTAGCAACTCTAACACACGTTGTATTCTTTCTCCTTCATCCGTTATCTTCTCCCATTCTAGCTTGGTTTCTGAATCTGGGTCGAATGAGGGTGCATCGTACTCGCAGGGAATAAGTTCATGGGGGTGGACCTCGATGGTCACGTCTTCTTCGGTCGTATTCACTGCCAAGACTTTGCAGCTTCCATTCTCGCTGATGACGAGTGCATTTCCGATGAACACTCCTGGGGTTTTGCTAATGGCCGGTAGGTATCCTACTCCCATGTGAACTCTAACCAAATGAACGCTTATAACTTGTTGGCATCGTTTTTTCAGCGTCCATTTAGTACCTCCGTCTTTAGGGCTTCGATTTGCTTCCAGTTCAGCTTCCTTAGGTGCTTCTTCTTTGACCAGGGACTCAGCCGAGTTCGCTCTTGTCGGCGGGGGTCCTCTCGCCTCCGCCTTATGGATTCCCTCTTGCATGGGGTCACGTGGTTCTGGACCTCGTTCTTGCTCGACCATTCCATAGCCTTCCGAGTCTAGGAAGGGTATGGGGTTCATAACGTCGCCACTGATCATTATCTTATTTTTATAATAAGATATCACAGTCTCATTTTGCTTTAAGAATACTCTACCCAATATACCATCGTACCGAATAGGGAATTGGTCTGGCACTACAAGGAAAAGGGTCGTTTGGTCCCCGATAGGCACCCAGGTTATGCCTAGCGTCATTACTTCTTGGGCGGCAATTCCCACCAAGGGGATGGCAGCCGCTGTCTCCACCTGTGTATCCGGTCGGTAATTCATTCTGGGTGGTCCGTAGTTGGGCTTATATCCCGATGGTGGTTGCCAGTACTCCTGCGGGGGCTGCATGGTCGGCATAGGAGGTCGGGGGTATTGCTGTCGTGGTTGCGGTGGTCCATTCTGCATTTGGAACTGGGGAGGTCCTTGGGGTGCATACTTTAGTTGCTGGTTCGGGTAAGCCTGCTGGGGCTGTTGATAATAGACCTCACAAGCTGTCTCGACGACCGGAGGAGGTAGCTCCTGCCATTGTTCACCCTGGTCCTGTAGCTGGGTATGCTCGGGCCACTGGTACCATTCACTTACATCCTCGCCCTCTTGCACCCATCCTACATAGGCAGCTCGGTCTTCTGGTTCGGAACGAGTATTCTGTCTACGACCATCATGTTGGTAGTAGTTGGATCTTTGACGGGCATCTGGGATGATGCGCGCGTCCATCCTTGACTCGAGCCTCACGGCCTCCTCATACGCTTTCTCCAACGTGGTTGGTTTGCTAGCGTCGACCCACTGGCTAAGGCTCGCTGGGAGGCCTTTAATGAAAACATCCACGGCGGCCTTGGTCAAAGGTACCATCATCTTCTCATGGTACTCTTCCCTTTTTTCTTCTTTCAGAGCTGTGCGGTCACAACGGAGGAGAATGTTTATTTGGTCTTTGAATCCCCCGACCGTGTCACCTTGCTTCAGGTATAGAGTATGAAGTTTGTTATTATAATACGCGAAGCCCTTGCCAAGGGCAAAGCGTTTCTTGAGGTGACTGCATAGTTCTTCGACATCAGCAAAATCTTTTCCCCAAGCGCAATCTTTCGCCGCACCTCTCAACTTGCTTAGAACAGCTCGCTTGTAGCCCTCCTTCTGTTCATCAGAGACGTAGGCCGCCCCATTCCGGACATCCTGGATGAAGTCCTTGAGGGGTATGTTGCTGCCATCGTACGTGCTCAAACCTGCAATGGCGTTCTGCAGGCATAAAATGTTTGTCAGGGCCATCAACGTTGTACCCATGGTACGAGTTAGGTCCTCCTGACCCTGTCCGTTGCCGGTTGTTCCGTTTGTCATCTCGTGAGATTCCAAAAGACACCAGCCTAATTGCCACTCCGCCGTCCGGGGGGAGAGAGCGGGTTTTGAGGAAATCTTAGTGGACGAATTCGAGGTTCTGGCTGGGTCGGAATCTACCGGTGGTAGACAATTATGTCATCCATATACAGGATCAACTCAAGTCGGATAATCCTCAATTCCTCACTGTTGCGCAGGAAGATCAAAAATGCAATGGCTAACCCTTCCTGGCTGTAAAGGCGCATTGCGCCGGTTTGCATTGAATCCTCTCCGAAAGGACTTTAAGGACGCCTATTGGTCGGTCTTTTCTGTCGGACACGGGTGGAATAGGAGGCACGTTTGGTCGTTCTCGGGTTAAGGAAGACTCTAGGTGATCGGAGAATGACAGCAAAATTTTATAAATGCCAATATTTGAGAAAGCTAATAAGCTTCGAGTTTCGGATAGCGAAAGCAGGAGAGTGAAGTAGGTCAAAATGGTCAGACGTCGCACGAGGGTGTGAAGTGGTCGGATTAAGTACCCAGTCAGCCACCAAAAAATGGCAACTACGTAATCAGTCAGCCGACAGTTGGTGGGGGACTGCGGACGAGAGAATGGAGTGTAACGGCGATAAGCGCGTGGCTTCTTCTCTCTTATTATTTTTTTCGTACTCGGTAATATTCACGATATTATGAATAATCCCTAACCTATTTATTGGTGAATAATCCCCTTCTCCGCTATTTTATCAAACCTACCAAATTAATTATTCTTAAATTAATTATTATTAATTATACGTTATAATTATATTAATTATATTATCAATCATTATTAAATTAAATTAATTATTGTAATTTTTATTAATTATTGAACCTATAAAATTAATTAAGCACTACCTTCTATCAATATGACTAATGCTATTACTACTAAAAAAAAATCTCCTTGAAGAATAAGGGTGGCAACTTTTTGAAATTTATAATATTTTTTTTGCTTATTTAGTTAAAATATCGAAAAATAATCGACACGTATTTTTTTCTCTTTTTTTTTAAAAAAAAAAAACTAAAATTAAAGGACTATAAGTGTTTAAGTTTTTTTTTATTTCAATATATATATATATATACCTTTCATGAAATTTCGGGTTAATGACGTCATCAACCCGTAGTTTTTAAAACTTTTCTTAAACTTCTTCTTGCTCAATTTTGATTTAAAAATTCTAAAAAAAAATGTTAGAATTCATTAAAAATCGAGTACTTTTTTATAAAATTTTATTTTTAGAGTACCGGTTGCCAACCCTATTAAATTTACCGTAGCGTCTAAATTTCGGTCATAGGTCGGGCGTTTCTCCGGTCAGCTCGGCGCTCGGAAGGAGAGAATGGAGTGAAACACCGATAAGCGGACAGCGGCACAAAGAAGAAAACGGCTTAGTGCTACTGCGGCTCCACGGTGGGGGACTGCACGGTAGGGGGAATACGAACGAGGAGAGAATGAAGTGAAACGGCGATTACTTGCGCGCACTTTTTCTCTCGGTCACTTGGGATTCCTCAATTTAATGTCTCCGCCTTGCAACATTTTTCTTTCTCTGTAGAATCGAAAATTTGAAATAGCTGAGGAAATAGTTTCTTTAAAAAATTGCAAAATTTTTTAATTTTGAAGATCTAAAATTAAAATTAAAAGCTCGAAACAACTAAAATTTGAAAAGGCTTTTATTTCTAACACTAAACTATTACTGTAGTAATTGAAGTTTTATTATTATTATTTTTTTTTTTGAAAAATTAAAGTTGAAAAATAGATAAAATTGGAAAAATTGAATTCTTGAAAATTTAAAGGAGCAACAAAAAATTTTTTTTTTGTAAATTAAAATTTATGCAAAGTAATTTCCGTTGAGAATTAGAACCTGTTCTAACATTAAAAACAACAACTTTGATCGAGCTTAAAAATAAATTGAGAAAATTACCAAATCTGAAAAGTGAAAATGGAAATAATTGAAATTGGCAATTCCAAAAATTTTCAATTTGAAAATTGAAATCGAATTTAAACACTGAAAATTTATACCCTTAGAAAAAAATAGAGTTTGACCTCAAGAGTAATTTTTAAAATAACCTTCAAAAATGGTAATTTGGAAAATTTGAGTTTTCACTTTTTTAAAAAAATTTTTATTTTTTTATTTATTATTATTATTATTATTTTTTTTTTTTGCTACAATTAAATTTATTTCTAGTGCAACATTTAAACTCCGTACGTTATAATAGTGTGCATAAAATAAAGCGACTGAGTATTTCTTTATACAGACAGCCGTGCAGTCACCCGATAACGATAGTCTCGCCACCGGATGGTAACTCGAGCTTTTTCGAGTTCTGGAGTTTCGTATATTTCTTTGTCCGCGCACAATTTATAATTCTAATTGTTAAACTGCTTAAATACTAAACTTAAACTACAGGACTGTAGCCTACGCACTGTCCTGGCACGAGGGAAAAGTTATTAGACTAATATAAAAATTCAAAGTTCTAACTCTAATTACTCTAAAAAAATTTTCTTTTTTTTTCGCACTATTCTGGCAAACTTTAAAGGTAAAACTAAATTTTTCGAACCCTAAATTTAATGCGCGGTCCACGGGGGCCTAAACTACGCTTTCTGCTACCATTGTTGTTATAGTCTGATTAACGGACGTACTAACAGTCCCTTGCTCTTGCAGAGCCCGGGGAAGGGACTACTAAAGAGAAGAAAAAAATCCCGGGGATAGACGGCACCCCTCGTACGACGACGTGACCACGCAATGTTTATACTACCTTAAATTAGGAAATCTTCCTTACCTTGGTTGGTCGCGGTGGAGAGGAAAAGAAGACACTACATGAGGGTTGCTCTATTGGGTTTATTCCCAGTTAATGAGTGTCACTTATTTGGTCAACGTATGATTTAATAATCAACTTTATTTGTCACACAGATCTTTTATAATCCACAATTAATAATTTTTCGGTCGATTTTATAATTTAACAATTTAAATTACTGGTCACAATTAGTTTTTTTTTTATAATTCACAATCAATAATTATTCGGTCGATTTTATAATTTAATAATTTAACTTACTGGTCACAATTAGTTTTTTTTTTTTTTTTTTATAATTCACAATCAATAACTTGTAACAGCTACCGCGTCGATTAAATTCGAATTCGGCGCTAACTGTTATGGAACGCAGATGCGGATCGGTAAGTCAGGTGATGACGAGATCTACCGATCAGCATTACTCTAAGTTTAGCGCTTGGCGCGATCACACGTGTATCCGAGAGCAAATATAGAATTTACTTTTTTGTGTTGTTAGATAACTTTATTGGAGTGTGTTAGATAAAGTTATCAGTGAGAAGTTGTGTAGATTTTCCTGTGATCCAGTTGTCATTGGATCGGAGCGGGGAAGGCGAACATCTCACGGAAAGTCAGCGTGCGGCCTTGGAAGGCATTGTCGTCTTGTGTGAAGCCATTCGGGCTAGTTGTAATTATTATAATTATTGTTACATCAAGCGAAGGTGCACCTGCTAGAAAAGTAAGTCCGCGTAGCGGTTAGACATTGTATGTTTGCTTGTGTGATGGTTAGAGTCAGAGTGTGTGCGAAGTACAGGAAGTACTTAGATTTTAGTATCGGAGTTAGTCCAAGCCTTTGTTCTTTTGGCGCGCTGCAGCAAGCAGACAAGCGCGAGTGAGTGTGTGTGTGTCGGTGTGTTGATAGCGACCACAACACAGACAACGAACTTTATTTTTGTAGAATCAATTTTCGTCGACTTAAGATTTCGAGTCATTCGGGTTGGATTGTTTGTAAACAATCAGATAGAATTAATTTGGAATATTATGTAAATTTTTGATTCATTTGTTTTTCTTGTTGATTAAAATTATTAAAATTTACATTTTATCATTAATTTAATTAACCCGTGTTCCTGCGATCGGTCCACGTAAACTCACGCCACTACCGACGAAGGAGAGCAGCCGCGCCGCGTAATAAAAACATTAGTTCGCGTACGCGTCTTCCCCCCTCTTTTCAGGTATTGAAGAAAAACCGACGGATTGTCGTGTGCACAGAAAGTGCATTTTGTCATCAGGCCGGAGGAGTGCGGACGACGATCGCCGCGGGTTCTCGTGTTCAATCACGATCCTCCGAGGAATTAAATTCCTTAATTCGAGCCCTGTGACAATTGGCGCCCAACAACGTGTAGGTAGTTAGGTAACCAAAACAAAGGTTATTGGTTAGTGTGAGTGATCGCAGGTGTGCGCTGACCGGCGGGGGTTCAAGGTCGGTCGGCAGAGTTAATCTTAGGATAAAGACAAAGGCAGAGTAGCAAGTCGAGGAATTTTTTTTTTTCCTGTTTATTGCTCGGTGGAGTGCGGGTGCTTGCTGGATTTTAGTTAAAATGGTTAATTTATTTTTTTTTTCTTTTCTCGGGTTTGAGAGTTTTGCAACTCGAAGTTGAATTTTATTGGATATTTCGAGCTGCGTTTTTCGATTTTAACTTGTTTTTTTTGGTTAGAGCAAGTACTCCACCAAGCAGAACCTATACGTGACAGTAGCGAGAGTAGAGCGCTGAATAATATTAATTTATTGTATGATTATTGTGAAATATTATTTTGCATACAGGCTGTTATCGACTAACGTTCGTTAACAACTGTGATTTATATTTCTGAGTTGAAAAATTGGGTTTTGACACGGGTTAAAACGATTGATTTTTTTAGTTATTTTGATTCTGTCGTGGCTTCAACGGGTGATTCGTTTTTAGCCAATCGGGAGTTTTTGTTAAAACCAAGCGTGGTTGGTGGACTTTTTGGTCATTTCGGATTATTGCTGTTGAGATCAGTGAATCGATTTTTTTTTTTTTTTTTTTTTTTGTTTTCTTGCATAACTCAGAAATATAATTGAAATTTTGTTATCTATTTCAGGATTGCGAGATATATATTTTGTGTAAAATATTAATAAATTAGAGTGTGTTGAAACTGTCACGTGGGTTAGGGTACTATTTTCTTTGTAAGCTAGGTGACATCGGACGCAGTTATGATGCAGGAACTTACAAAGGAAGACTTGGTCTTTTCGTGGATCATGGCCGAAGGGGCAGATGTCGTGTCAGAGGCTTTGAATGAGCTTGAGCTCAAGCCTGAAGGTACGCTGATCGATAAAAGTGGTAGGCTGCTGAAATGGCTGTTAGGCAATTATTCAGCGGAAGACTTTCTTGCAACCGAGTCTGAAGAGGCAGACGAGGTTAAAATTAAGCGCGAAAGTCTAAGAGCCACCTACATAGCGACAACAATGTGGGAGAAGTCTGGATCGACAATAATCGATCCAAACTACACCACAAGCGGCACACACCCCTTTGCTGTCCTCATGGACGAAGAAATAGTCCGAGAGGCAGCTTCAAGACTCCAGGAGGAATACTCGGGCATTCAGGAGCATGATCGAAACCCGGAACGGGGGAATTTGTCTGAGCATGGACAACCGGACCGGGAGGACGACATTAACGCCGAGGTGCTCAAAGCCATAACAGCGGTGGCAGAAGAGCTTAAGGCGTTGAAAAGGTCAAATGAGGATACCGAGGCAAGATTGGCAGCAATGGAGGCTGATAGGTATCGCCAGCCAGATCGGAACCGAGGACCGGGGGGCCCGGTTTCCTCGACAGTCAGACCGGAAATGCAAAACTCGCTAAATGACTGCAGTATGTCGACTGACGGTCAATTACCGCACGCTAGAGTCAACTTCGGTGAGACATCAGTGCGAGACGCGAGAGATAGTTCCAGCCCTATAGTCGCGAGACTGGACAGGGTACAAAAACTGGAACAACAAATTAAGGCCTTGCAAGCCGAACTCGAACAGTTGAGAAGCCATGAGCAGACGGCTGATTTAGCCACTCAGGAGTCAATCCAGGCTCAAGGCAACCCGATGAAGCCAATCGACGTTGGCATAATTGTTCGAAGATGGAATATTAGATTCAACGGCGATAGTGAATCTAGTATGGAACAATTTTTATTGCAGATAGAGGAATACAATAAACTCGCTGGTTTGACCGGTTCTCAATTGCTGGATGCATTACCAATGATGCTAACCGGTGTAGCAGCTACGTGGTTCCGTAACGTGCGAGACACGATCAACTCATGGGAGAACTTTTGTCAAGAAGCTCGTGAGTGGTACGGAGTTGGAGACTACCAGCAGACCGCAAGGATGGAAGCAACAACCCGGACTCAAGGTGAAAACGAGCCGGTGCGAACCTACTTGACATGCTTGCAGTCTTATTTGCTAAAAATTAGACCGATACCGACCGAGAGAGAACAAATTGACTTTATGTTGACGAACATGTTGCCTCGATTGCGTAGACAGATCAGGCGTGAAGAGGTTAAGTCAATTAAAGGCTTATTAAGCCAAGCGGTCGAGGTCGAGAGAATTACCAATATGGAATTGGTGTATAAGCCACCTCCATCACCGTCTACGTCAGTATGGCCTAATCTGGCTTATAGAGATGATCGAGCTAATAGAATACCGAAAGTTAATATAGCCGCAACGGCTGTGGAAGGCAGGTCTGCCGAGACTTCGGTTATTAGCCGTCTCGAGACTGTGCTTAACAAACTCGAGACTAATTGTATGTCGTTTGGAAAGCCTACGGATCCAAGGCACCAAGGTTCATACAAGGCCAGAAGGACCAAAGCAAGACGTAAGTCGACGGATGACGAAGAGGCTAGAAGCTCATCTCCAGGATCGAGTAAGAGTGATGGAAGTAAGGGAAGTCCTGGCAAAGGTTCTCCAGTTAAGTGCTGGGAATGCGGGAAAAGAGGACATATAAGGTTTAGTTGTCCTGAACGGCCGGAAAACGAACAACCGGCGGAGTAGAAAGTCATAAATTCTACTCCGCCAAAGTTGCGGCCGAGCCATCACTCGGAGATGGCACCCAAGCTTGTCCAGTTGGTCAGATAAATACTGAGCAAGCTAGTAAACATAAGATGGCAGCAGGTATCTGGAAAATTCAATTGTGGGTTATTAAGAAATTTAAAGATACAGCTGTGGTTATGACCGAATTAACGAAGTCAAGGTTAATCGGTCAGGCCGACAAGTGTTTGCTGAGGAAGAATCTGACTGATGCAGCCATAAGCTATCTGGTCAGAGAGCTGGACGGCTGGAGATTGAATGAGGTTTTAAGTCAAGAAAAACCTAGAAAATTTTTAAGGTTAGGAGTCGTGGATGACGGGCTTGACGATTGTAAGCCCAACGACTTGATTAACCAGACAGTCGGTAATTACAATATCTGGCTGGAAACTTGGATCGCAAGACTGGAGCAAGAACCGTCGGAAGAGGAAATTCAACCACCGAGGGATGCGTCCGAAAATCCTGACACTCGCAAGTGTCAGGTAGCGTGCGATCGGGTGTTATGGGGATTGTTTTAATCTGGGCCCTGTGACGATATGGGAATTGATGTAATCCCTACTTAAATAAGCTGCGTTCTTGGGATTGTCGAGGTAATGAATCCCGGATACGTCACCTCTGGGAGGGGACTGTAACAGCTACCGCGTCGATTAAATTCGAATTCGGCGCTAACTGTTATGGAACGCAGATGCGGATCGGTAAGTCAGGTGATGACGAGATCTACCGATCAGCATTACTCTAAGTTTAGCGCTTGGCGCGATCACACGTGTATCCGAGAGCAAATATAGAATTTACTTTTTTGTGTTGTTAGATAACTTTATTGGAGTGTGTTAGATAAAGTTATCAGTGAGAAGTTGTGTAGATTTTCCTGTGATCCAGTTGTCATTGGATCGGAGCGGGGAAGGCGAACATCTCACGGAAAGTCAGCGTGCGGCCTTGGAAGGCATTGTCGTCTTGTGTGAAGCCATTCGGGCTAGTTGTAATTATTATAATTATTGTTACATCAAGCGAAGGTGCACCTGCTAGAAAAGTAAGTCCGCGTAGCGGTTAGACATTGTATGTTTGCTTGTGTGATGGTTAGAGTCAGAGTGTGTGCGAAGTACAGGAAGTACTTAGATTTTTGTATCGGAGTTAGTCCAAGCCTTTGTTCTTTTGGCGCGCTGCAGCAAGCAGACGAGCGCGAGTGAGTGTGTGTGTGTCGGTGTGTTGATAGCGACCACAACACAGACAACGAACTTTATTTTTGTAGAGTCAATTTTCGTCGACTTAAGATTTCAAGTCATTCGGGTTGGATTGTTTGTAAACAATCAGATAGAATTAATTTGGAATATTATGTAAATTTTTGATTCATTTGTTTTTCTTGTTGATTAAAATTATTAAAATTTACATTTTATCATTAATTTAATTAACCCGTGTTCCTGCGATCGGTCCACGTAAACTCACGCCACTACCGACGAAGGAGAGCAGCCGCGCCGCGTAATAAAAACATTAGTTCGCGTACGCGTAATAAAAACATTAGTTCGCGTACGCGTCTTCCCCCCTCTTTTCAGGTATTGAAGAAAAATCGACGGATTGTCGTGTGCACAGAAAGTGCATTTTGTCATCAGGCCGGAGGAGTGCGGACGACGATCGCCGCGGGTTCTCGTGTTCAATCACGATCCTCCGAGGAATTAAATTCCTTAATTCGAGCCCTGTGACAAACTATTCGGTCGATTTTATAATTTAATAATTTAAATTACTGGTCACAATTCGTTTTTTTTTTTTAAATTCACAATCAATAATTATTCGGTCGATTTTATAATTTAATAATTTAAATTACTGGTCACAATTAATTTTTAATGATTCACAATCCTTAATTATTCGGTCGATTTTTTTTTATAATGTTATAATAAAACTTGGTGATACTGAACTTATACAGCAAAAGATTAGCACTCTGTGCTCTAATTCGATTTCAGCAACTTACTGCCCCCCTGCTCCTGCATTTGCTCCTCACGGAGGCCCGCTGTCCATCCCCACCTTGACTTTTCAAGTCAAGATGCTGATTAGGCAGCCAGGATCCGTGGGAGCGGATGCTGAGCGTGCATTTTTATACATATATGCTAGGTGCATTATATGTCACCTAACAATTATAAAGATCGTCGTATTGGCTTATTTATTCGACACAAAAATTACTTTGCATGATATCAAATTACACAATAATTAAAAGACAATTTTTTGATAAAAATATTTTATTTAGGCGACTAATGGCCTTTATTTGGGATAGTTCACGATTAGAGTTTGAAGCAGCTCAAGATTGTGAGCTAGTTACAGCAGGAGAACTTTTTGGAAGATCTGGATATGGGATTGGAATGCAAAAACAATCTCCATGGGTGGATGCTGTTACGTTAGCTGTACTTGATTTTCATGAAAGTAAGTATTTTTTTTTTCTTGTTATCATTGGTATTACAGATTCTTTTGAGTTCTAGTTTTAAATAAAAAAAAAAATAAAAAATGCCAACTGTTTCAATATTTATAAACTAAAATTTTACAGAGCACTAACAGATACTCACATCTTCAATTGCGAATTTTATATTAAATTTTATTTTTAAAAAGTAGCATTTTGTTCATAATCTAACTTGAAGGATATCTTTTACAAAACTAAAACTACATTTTTAATCTAATGGTTAACTCTCGTACCCTACCCTACGCCTAAAATCCAGCTGGATTTGAATATGACGGTTGGATTTCCAGCTGGATTTCCAGCTGCATTTATGGGGTAGGGTACTTACGTGAATTTTTGTTAGGATGTATTCTCATGAAAATAAGAATAATTTCCTTCCATCTTAATCCACAAAAATGTCCTCCCATGTACAATTTCCATGTGTTTTCAATTTTCCCAAACCGTAGCTAGCGTGCTTATCGAGGGTACCGTTAATGTTTGATACTTTTTCAATATACATTGAAATTTATGTTCATCATATACCCACTTGTTGTTCAAGTATACATAAAAATGAAATAAGATAATTGAGTGATATCTCTTTTTAATTTATGCCACTCTTTTTTGATTACAATTGTTAGGCTGGGACTCTATTTACGTCTTGAGTAGCCTTGCAAACCAATAAAAAATAAAAAAAGAACTTGAAGAAATCCAGTTATAAACTATGAGGATCTTAACCTAGATTAAAAACGACACCTCTTTGGGTTCCTACACAAAATCTCAAAAATCCTTCTCAAAAATCCTTCTAATCCTTGCACATAATGCTTAAATTTAATAATTACGTTATTATAAAAAAAATAAATAAAAAATAGATGTAAATTATTCCGCATGTAAAAATCTAAATATAAAAAAATACGTATTAGCTTACGAAGAGAATGAGTAAATGTAAGTTACATTACACTAAATCACGTCATTAATAATAGCCGATCTATATCTTAACAAGAGTACTACATCGTCACAATGAAAATAAGTGTCAGGGTATTATGTGAAATAAATGTATGCAAACTGAAATAATCCGAAAAAACAACAAATTAAGCCTAAATTCTCGAATATATCTAACTATATTATATAGACACTTTTTTCATTAATGACTCACCAACTCCCCATCCCTCCCCATTTCTCCTCACCCTTAATTCTTTACTTCTTAACCGTAAAACATATTAATTTTATAATATTTTTTTTTAGACATTACCTCCCCACCCGTACCCACCCCTCCCCTTTTTTGGCTGATCCATTTTCGCCGCCACCCTCCCCACCCTCTTCATATTGTTCATTATTCCCATTTCATATATTATTCAAACTGAACTATTCAAATATTTTTAAATTTTTATCTTTTTCTTATTCTTATTATTATTTTTTTATTAAAGCTATTGTAATGTTAATTAGAAATTTGAGTATTAGTGATGGTTTATGTATTGTGTTAGGCGATATTTTTTTTATTAGGTGCTGTTGCTTCTAAAAAAATCCTTCCCACAAAATAACAAAATCAATTTCTAAAATCAGAAAATTCCTGCCCGTCGTTGGTAAGCAGCAACACTCAATCTCCAGCAAAAAAAATCACGTGGTAGTTGATCCCACACACCACGTAGAGATCCCCGTCACCCCTAGTCCATCCACCAGAGTACCCTAAAAGTTAGTTACCTAGGTGGATAGGCTTGGGTCTTGACAAGGAATGTCCTCATGCCGTATAATGTTGGGTCCTAATCCAACATACATAAGAACAAATCCCAGTTAACAATGTTGGCTTACACGTTTATCAACTGCTACGTGTAAGGCAAAAAAATAATAATAATAAATAATAGAAATTATGTTTGAGTGTTTACATAAAAAAAACTATATATATATATATATATCCCTAGATCACTTAATATCAATAATATTTAAAAAAAACCAGAGAATCATGTACTAAGTTAGATGTTGGAAGGAAATAAAAGAAATGTCGGCTAAAGATAAATGTGCCTACTACAAGTAGGAGGGAATTATATTCTTTCAAAAAAAAAAAACTTACATAAATTTTCAATCTGCATAATCAGATAAAATTCTTCGCAGTAAAATACGAATCGATGATTGTATTATTCAAACGAGAAGCTCAAAAAAAAATAAAACAATCCTCCAAAATATAAAAAATAAAAAAAACTAAACTGAACGCTCGGCTTTAAACAGATAGAAAATAGTAAAATTCCGTACGTTATGAGTTCTAGATTTCTCTCTCAAAGAATTATCCAAAAACATTCCCCGACAAGTAATCATAAACAAAGCCAGCGCGGCGCACGAATAATTCACTACAATATACTTCGCTGTTCGCAAACCCCACTTCAAATATAAACAATATGTATTTGAATATAACTAAAAATGTATAGGAAGTTCAATTGAGTTTTATAGACACAATCTCTCAAAAAAAAAAAAAAATGATGTACTCTAGCAATGTAATAAAGCATTCAATTGAATTTCCTATTAAATTCAACAAACAAACAAAAAAAATCTTACACTTCCTGCAGAAATATTACCGTATACAGTACTCTTGCGATCCGCCGGGTCGACGTTCCGTGGAAAGAAAAAGTACCCGAACGAGTTGTTTCTTTTCCTATTAAATTCAACAAACAAACAAACAAAATCTTACACTTCCTGCAGAAATATTACCGTATACAGTTCTTTTGCAATCCGCCGGGTCGACTTTCTGTGGAAAGAAAAAGTACCCGAACGAATTGTTTCTTTTCAAAAAAAAAAAAAAAAAAAAAAAAAAAAAAAAAAAAAAAAAAAAAAAAAAAAAAAATTAAAAGAACAAGGAACGAGAGAACTTCAAAAATTTGAATTTTATCTTGTATGTATTATGTATAAAAAAAAGCTTTAGTTATCAATCAGAGACTCAGAATTTAACCCAATAAACTAATCTTATGTGATTAATAATTTATTGAAGCGCGTTACTAACATGCGTATTTTTAGGGATTCTAAACTCGAGTGCCTGAGTCGCTCACGACGACTCTTTACCGCGACGCTAGGACCGGCGTCCGCTCTCCCTTCCACTGTACCTGTGGTGGTGGGGAGACATTCGTCGCTGGCCGTTATCGAATTCCTACTTGTGCTCAAAAATTTTCATTTTTACTTTATTTTTCCTTATTAATTTCGACAACAAAATTTTAACCGTAACAAATGGAACCAGATTAAAAGTTGTAAAAACTTATGAATATAACATAAAGTGTAAAATATTAACCGGAGATGAAAGAAATAAATTAGTTTTTATTCCAAGAATAACAATAAGTACAGCAGAAACTTCTAAATTTCCATTTGTAATACATAGAAAGCAGTTTCCATTAGTTTTAGCTTTTGTAATGACAATAAATCAATCACAAGTTCAAAGTTTTGATAAAGTAGGAATATATTTAAATAAACCATTATTTTCTCATGGACAACTTTACAAAATTACATAAATAATGTAGTATGGAAAGAAATTTTTATTTAAAGTATAAAAAATTCATAAAAAAACCTTCTAATTTTGGGACCTTCTAATTTTGGGTTCAAACCGCGCGAGGCAGACCAAACAAAACCGAACTGCCAGAGACAGCCCAGTTACAAAATTAAGCGGGGTGGAAAGACAGAAATAAAGAGGAAAAAATTAAATTTTATTTACTCACTTTTTATTTAATAATTTTTTTTTTTTTACTGGATTTTCTGACCAGCCTCTTGGACTAGCGATGAACTTGACCCGCTAGTTACTCCTCCTGGACGACAGTTCCTCGACCGAGTTCTAGACGCTGCGGCTGAATTCTGGATCCTGCTACTGAGTTCTGGATGCTGCTGGGCTGGGCCTCGGATGTTGAACCGACGCGGTGTAGTAGAACGATGTTTCTATGTTTGCGATGGCGGAGTAACTGAGGCGGCAGGGTCAAGTTCGCCAATTTATACCTAAGGTCCTGATCGGAAAATCCTAAAAGGAGGGAAACGGTTCCCCCTCCTTTAAGGCATGCAAGCCTAAAACTTAATTTTTTAAATAACTAAAATATTATTAAAGCGCTCAGGAATTTTAATTGACAAAAGTTTTTAAAATAATTGTACAATTAATTTGATACCTCGAACGGTATACTTAAAACTATTTTCACAAAAAATAATATTAAATTAGTTAGTAAACAAGGAATAGTTAATTAAAGGGAAATTCAAAAAATAAATAAATCAAACCAAAATTTCAGAAAAATTAAATACGAAAAAGTCTCATTCTCGTTCGGATAAAAATTTCATTATTTATTGTTTGCGTCTTATTATGTAGCTGAAAAAATAAGGTTTTCCCTGACCATGGCTAATTAACTTATACCTATGAATATTTTTGTGTTATTTTTTTTATTTTATTTATCATTTTTTTTATTCTACAAAAAAAACGAATGAATGAATGATTTCAAACTATAAGTAATTAATTAAATGTACTTACTTCGCACTAACTTTCCTCGAAATAATAAACTTACATTTTCATAAAATTCATTAACACAGGGAGTAGAAAAAGCATTGTCAGTGTTTAACCAACAATACTCCGCGTTTTAACAATAATTTAAAGAAAAGAACGGTTAAATTTGTCTTTGATTCATTTATTCAGTTGGTTCGAAGTTTGTGATTTGTGTCATCTGTTTCATTTTAGTTTAGATTTAATTTTAGGTGTGTTTAATGTGTTTTTTAATTAATCCAGATTATTCGTTAATTTAGTCTATCGTTCGAATTCATTCGTTTTTACGTAAAATGATTTTTTTCTTATTTTTAATATATTTTTTTTTATTTTCTTCCTTTTTCGAGAATACATTTTTCTTTTGCATATTTATTTTATTCTAACAAGTAAATTTTCTTAATCAAATGATTAATTAGTTCAGTCACGTTAACCTTTTTAATTATCTATTTTAATTCTTCAAATATTTATTTGGTCTTGTTTGAATATTCTGGCTTTCAGTTTTACTCATTTTGGTTTAATCATAAGTTTTTTTCTTTTGTTCGTGTTTAATTATAATTGTCCTCGTTATTTTTAGTGTTATATTAAAAAAAAGGTGACTGATTAATATTTAAAATTAATAGTAATAATTACAAATAAACAAAAAAAATTATTAAATCAATTCTACTTCTAATTTCGATCTCAAAAGGGGGTGGTTACATATTATTATAATTTCTTTGATTGTCAGCACTAATTTTTTTGCTTAAGAAATTTAAATATTTGAATTTTTATCCTTCGAACTCTCCCCAGGAGCTGCTGCTCCCGCGCGGGACGCTGTTGAACTTACCTGTGGCAAATAATTTTATTTTGCCTAGATTTACGCATTTCTTTATTCCATTTTACATTTTGTTAATATTATTGGTTTATGAATTGATTTTTGTGTATAAATTAATGTTTTTTTTTATCGGTAACTGAACAATATTCATAATTTTTACGCGTTAACAAATTAAACAATCGCATAACATAGGTTTAAATAATTATATCTTTCAGAGTTTAAAAATTTATTGATAAATTTTAATTTTTTTGCATTTTGTTATATTTCCCCAAGGACATAAAACTCACTCCTAATTATCGCAGACCCGGAAATGAGTGAAAATAAAAAAAAACTGGGGGCAGACGGCACCCCTCGTATGACGACGTGAACACGCTATGCTTATAGTAATCTTAAATTACGAGATCTTCCTTACCTTGGTTGGTCGCTGTGGAGGGAAAAGAAGACGTTAGATATCGGTCGATTTTATTGGTTTTATTCACAATTAATGAGTGTCACTTTAATTGGTCAATGTATGATTTAATAATCTAATTTATTTGTCACAAAGAGCCGAGCAATTACCAACTATCAAGGTCGAATTGATTCTGTATATGGATGACCTAATAAGCTATCATCGCTAGCTTTTAGGCCCAGCGCCTAACATGCAAGCCGCGTCGAGGGAAATTTTCCCTGCAAGGCTCCTGTGAACCCGTGTACTGTGGATTGGCAGCTAGGCTGGTGTCTATTGGAGCCACCGAGAACGACGGACAAAATGCCGGGGAACGAGCAAGATCAGCTTGACTTGACTCTGACAATGGGAACGACGCTGACAGCGCTGACCAATAGCCTATACTTGCAGAACGCCATCGCGGGCTTAAGTACCTATGATGGCAGTAATGTACCCCTTAAGGACTTCCTTCAGGATGTCCGAAACGGGGAGGCAAATGTGTCCGAGCAACAGAAGGAAGGGTATAAAAGGACTGTCCTGGGGAAGTTGAGGGGTGCCGCAAAAGACTGTACTTATGGACAGACCTTCGCCAATATGGAGGCCCTGTGAAGCCATCTCAAGCAGCGTTTCGCCCCTGGCAAGGGATTCGCGTACTACAAAAACAAACTCCACACCCTGTGCATGAAGCAGGGTGAGACAATAGGAGCAAATCAGTATCCTTCTGCAGTGCGCCCGTTCTACCCTCAAGGAGGAAAAGCAGGACGAATACCACAACCAGATGATGGTCCCCCTGACCGAGGCGGCCGTGGACATTTTCATAGTGATGCAAAATGACGCTGTTTTTTAAAATCGGTCCCGTCACTGGTCGTTTGGACGGTGTTACGACCGTCTTTAGATCGTTCCAAAAAGCTGGCATTTTTGTATGCCCAGGACGGTCATTTTGCATCTAGATAGACAATAGAGTAAAATTATTTATTTGATAAAATTTGATTTTTTAATGTAAAATTATAAATAAGTATTGCTTTTGAATAAATAACTTAAATTCATTAGTTTGAAACAAATTTGGTGAAAAAAAAGATTATTAAAAATTGTTAAATATTTGCGTTTAATGTACTATAGATGGGGGAATTAAATTATATGAACTGAACTATTATTAATATCAAATATAATGATTATTTGAATGATTAGGCAATTTTCAAAAAAGTATTAATTACAGTGAAAAAACAAAAAATTGCTGAACTTGCGCAAGTTTTTTGGAGCTTGCAAGAGCTTACGAAAAATGACCGTCCTCGATTTTTCAATCGGTCTCAAGACCGTCGTAGGACGATGACGGTCCCGGACCGTCACCGTCACTTTGCATCACTACATTTTCATCAAGGGACTCCCGGCGAGTCTCAGCCAATGGGTGGATGCTAGCAAACCCACTACTCTGGAGGCAGCATACGTGGAGGCTGTGAGGTTGGAAGCAAGGATGGATGCGCGAATCATCCCCGACGCTCGCCAAAGGTCTAATTACAGACCACCTGATGGATGGCGACAAGATCCTTGTTCCGCGCCCCAGACTTGAGCCGCTTATGTAGGTTGGGTTCAAGAGGGGGATGAAGCGACCGAGTGGTACCAATTGCCCGAACAAGTGGTGCCGCAAGAGCAGGAGGCCCAATGGCAGGAAATATCTCCGCCTCTAGTTGAACCTGCCTGGGAAGTGTATTATCAACAACCCCCACAGGCGTACTTTAATCAGCAATCGGGATACGCCGTCCCGAAGCCTGCACAGTACCAAATGCCACAGCGATACTGGCAACCGCAACAAGGATATAACCCGCATTATAATGCCCCTAGGCCGAATTACAAGCCACCCCGGCCTAGAACGTACGACCTCGATAGAAGTGCACCGTACAAATCTTCTACCTATCAATACCCTCGATATGCAGGATCCCCTCAAGGGCCCCGTATGAATTCTCCGGTAAATCAGGCCGGGATAATGTTACCCCCACCGATAGCAAGTAATCCAACCATGCTTCCAGTGCAGTGTCAACCCGTAATTATTAAGAGCATCAATCTTCGACCTACCCCTCGGTCCCAGCAGACTTTAAACTGGGAGCAGGCTCGCACGATAGGAGTGGCGAGCCAGCCTCACGGAAGCCAAGGACCCCAGACGAACCCGCCAGTCCCCACTCAGGCAGCCCAGACGTTGTAAATACAAACCAAAGCAACCCCACAATCCACCTTACTGTCTACCCGAACTCTACAGAACTTGCAATAGACCCAGATCCCGGAACACATATCAGAGTGTATCTCCCTCACGAGCGACGCTACCTAGTGCTTATGTTGGACACCGGCTCTGCAGTCAATCTAATCAAGCTGCAAGCATTATACCCCGATTTCCAAGTGGAAACCGCGGCTGCAATTCCTTTGATAGGGATCGCAGCCCAAGAGGTTATGACTCTAGGTATAACCTGGATACCTATCGGAGACCAAAATATTCTGTTTCATGTCGTGCCCAACCGGTTCCGTATACGGTATGACGGTATACTGGGCCGAGTATTCCTTAAGCAGAATGAAGCAGTTATGTCTTATTATAAAAATAAAATAATGATCAGCGGAGACCTTAACCGATAAGCTAGAAGGGCAAATCTTCGACTCACCATCGGAGCTGACCTTATATCTGGAACACATAGCACCACCTGGAGTGGACACCCTAAAGGATCATTAAGCTTATCGAGAGTTTGTTCTAGAGCACGAGTTTGTAATTTCGAGAGAAACACCTTCACGCGTTATGGAAGATAACGCGCTTGGGCAGGATACTTGTGAAATACTTAACTCATCCCTTTATATTCCTTTGCAAAATTTAAAGGTTTAAAGAGGGGAGAAAAGGTTCCACCCAAAAAACCCTACCCAGCTGAGAAAATTAATGTCCTTGTACCGTTGTGTATGGTAGGGAAATTAACGGAAACTTCAACCTTAAACCATCACAGTGAGAGCAATTACGTCAAGGACTTCATTAAAACCCAAAGTAACCTTTCAATAGAGAATCGACCACAGTGCGAGAGGGGAAGCACCGATCACCAATAACACTACCAAACCTTTAATCACCCGATAACACTACCAAACCTTGAAGAAGTTAAAGCTGAGAAAATTGTTATTACACCCGTATATCATGTAAAACAGCCAAAGAGACCATTTAATCGCGCAACTTTTGAAAGTCCAACCTTTGAGAACCAGAAAAACAGTAAGGACTTTTATCAGGACCATTCTGCAAAGGAAAAATCTTGGAAACTCTCGAGTTCGAGAATGACACAAAAGTGGGGTCGAGCATACATGGACCAAAATCAGTTTGCTACGAGTGAAGGAAACCTTGTTACTAGTGAAATTGGAATCAAATGAAGGACCAAATACCAGGGGTTCAAGTACCGACGCAAAAGACTTGAGCCTGAGCCTTATAACTCCTCGATTTCCAAACAACCTATCTTTTTTTTGGATGGGGAGAGACCAAAAACACACATGACCTAAATTCCAAGTAAAAATTTTGGTAGGCCGAACGGATACGTTTAAGTTTTGTCCGAACCCCGCATCTCAAAGTTCGATTGCTACTACGAAAGGCCGTTGAAAATTGTTGAGATTGCGGGAAAGAACAATGTGATTCTGGAATTACCCAACGGTAAAAGGATACGGAAACACATGGACGAACTTATGGACTTTTTCAGTATTTATCACGCGGTGTGTGCTAGGAATAAAATAGTATGTAGAACGAATAAAAATAAGTGTATATTTATTGAATGAGAATAAATTGTTAGGTGTATGTTGACCAAAACTAAAACACATGATTACAAGGTACCCGTCGAATTTTTAACCCCTCGAATCTTGTATAATGTTCACCCAGTTGCAAGCATAATTGTCGTCCCACAACCTCCGAACCGTTACACCCCCCCGTATGTCTTTCCATAAATAATCTCCTTTACCAGCGAGCAACCGACCTGACCACTTCCTTTACGATCCTTATGATTTCACGTACCAACCTAACTAAAATTTTTCCTTATATTCAATTCTCTTTATCGAAACTCAGAGACCAAGGAGACAAGCAACCTTACAATCCACCTTACAACCAAAAAGGCAATTGCCAAACCCTCTTGGCTTTAATTCAGCAGTGCTCTTGACTGCATCAGTTTTTTTTTTCAAGGTCTCTTTTGGTCAAGGAAGGTCGGATAAGAGATGGTTTTTTTTCTCCGTTGGTCTTAGGCTAGGTACAATTCGGTATAGAGGGGGGGGGGGGATAGTAATAATGATGAAAAAAATAATGATATAGGTTATATAAAGAGGAAAAAGTACCTGGGGCTAGGCAATTAAATTTAGATTCCAGTCAAGCCAGGTAAACAAGTGGTCTAGGTCAGATTTTTGGTCAGCTGCGGGAAGCGGGTAGGTATAGGAAATAATTATAATGTCAGGTGTTTCAGAGCAATTAAATAGAATGCATGCATGCAATCTATACATATACGCACGCAATACACACACACACACACATATATATCTTCCTATATTATATAGTTATATCCAGGAGGAGCTCTTTTTTTTTTGGCTCCTCCGGGAGGAGCTCTGAAAATTACGGCTCCTCCGGGAGGAGCCCCTTAAAACATGTTAAATATAAGGTTTTTTTAAGGTTTTGAGGTGCTCCTCCGGGAGGAGCTCTTAATTTTAAAAGCTCCTCCCGGAGGAGCCAATTTTAGTAGCTCCTCCCGGAGGAGCACCTTAAAACGTCAAAAACCCTTATATTTAACATGTTTTAAGGGGCTCCTCCCGAAGGAGCCGAAAAAAAAGAGCTCCTCCCGGAGGAGCACCTCAAAACCTTTAAAAAACCTTATAGTTAACATGTTTTAAGGGGCTCCTCCCGGAGGAGCCGTAATTTTCAGAGCTCCTCCCGGAGGAGCCCCTTAAAACGTCAAAAAACCTTATATTTATTATGTTTGAAGTGGGCTCCTCCCGGAGGAGCCGTAGTTTAAAGAGCTCCTCTCGGAGGAGCACCTTAAAACCTTCAAAAAACCTTATATTTAACATGTTTTAAGGGGCTCCTCCCGGAGGAGCCGCATTTTTCAGAGCTCCTTCCGGAGGAGCACCTCAAAACGTCAAAAAACCTTATATTTATTATGTTTGAAGTGGGCTCCTCCCGGAGGAGCCGTAGTTTAAAGAGCTCCTCTCGGAGGAGCACCTTAAAACCTTCAAAAAACCTTATATTTAACATGTTTTAAGGGGCTCCTCCCGGAGGAGCCGTAATTTTTAGAGCTCCTTCCGGAGGAGCACCTCAAAACGTCAAAAAACCTTATATTTATTATGTTTGAAGTGGGCTCCTCCCGGAGGAGCACCTCAAAACCTTCAAAAAACCTTATATTTAACATGTTTTAAGGGGCTCCTCCCGAAGGAGCCGAAAAAAAAGAGCTCCTCCCGGAGGAGCACCTCAAAACCTTTAAAAAACCTTATATTTAACATGTTTTAAGGGGCTCCTCCCGGAGGAGCCGTAATTTTCAGAGCTCCTCCCGGAGGAGCACCTCAAAACCTTCAAAAAACCTTATATTTAACATGTTTTAAGGGGCTCCTCCCAGAGGAGCCAAAAAAAAGAGCTCCTCCCGGAGGAGCACCTCAAAACCTTCAAAAAACCTTATATTTAACATGTTTTAAGGGGCTCCTCCCGGAGGAGCCGTAATTTTCAGAGCTCCTCCTGGAGGAGCCCCTTAAAACGTCAAAAAACCTTATATTTATTATGTTTGAAGTGAGCTCCTCCCGGAGGAGCCGTAGTTTAAAGAGCTCCTCCCGGAGGAACACCTCAAAACCTTCAAAAAACCTTATATTTAACATGTTTTAAGGGGCTCCTCCCGGAGGAGCCGTAATTTTCAGAGCTCCTCCCGGAGGAGCCCCTTAAAACGTTAAAAAACCTTATATTTATTATGTTTGAAGTGGGCTCCTCCCGGAGGAGCCGTAGTTTAAAGAGCTCCTCCGGGAGGAGCACCTCAAAACCTTCAAAAAACCTTATATTTAACATGTTTTAAGGGGCTCCTCCCAGAGGAGCCAAAAAAAAGAGCTCCTCCCGGAGGAGCACCTCAAAACCTTCAAAAAACCTTATAGTTAACATGTTTTAAGGGGCTCCTCCCGGAGGAGCCGTAATTTTCAGAGCTCCTCCCGGAGGAGCCCCTTAAAATGTCAAAAAACCTTATATTTTTTATGTTTGAAGTGAGCTCCTCCCGGAGGAGCACCTCAAAACCTTCAAAAAACCTTATATTTAACATGTTTTAAGGGGCTCCTCCCGGAGGAGCCGTAATTTCCAGAGCTCCTCCCGGAGGAGCACCTCAAAACGTTAATAAATCTTATATTCAACATGTGTTAAGGGGCTCCTCTCGGAGGAGTTGATTCTAAATTATAGGAGCTTCTCCTGTACGAGCACCTTAACAGTCAAAAAACTCCATATTTAACCTCTTTGAAGGGCGCTTTTCCTAGAGGAGTCGTAATTTTAAAAGCCCTTTTTAAAGGAGCACTTTAAAACGGTTAAAAAATATTATATTTAACATGTTTCAAGTACTTGAAGTATTTTAACTTACTATTTAATTTTTATAACTATTTTTTTGACTCACCATAATATAAAATTTTCTTTTTTCAATTTAAATCATATTTAACAATTTTACCTAAACATGTTTGAACTTTTATTCAATACACAAACTCAACTCAAAAAACATGTTAAATATTAACTGTCAAAAAACTCTATATTTTATAACTATTTTTATGGGGGTTGGCGAGCGAAGCGAGCAGGGGGGTACCCCCTAGTATATATATATATATATATATATGGGTCGAAATAATACTTTTTTAAAAAACCGTCCGCACAAGGTTCACTGATTTTATTGCAATATTTTTTGGCAAAAGTACTATTCAATAGAAGACTTTTGCTGCAAACTAGAGGTCTCTATCTTATTTCTGCTTGGTGCTAGATTTTTTCAAAGATTGAAAAATGGCCTATTTTTAAGCTGTTTTAAGCAATTTTTAGGTATTTTTCGAAAAATTCTAACTTTTGATCAAAATGAGATAGAAACCTCTAGTTTGCGGCAAAATTTTGTTCAAAATAAGTTCTTTTTTGTAAAAATATTTTGATAACATAGTTTGGTTTTTTTTATAATAATACAGTCCTACACAGATATTGCTATTTTTGCTCATTTGCAGGTATCTTCAAACGACCGTAGCTTTTTCTAGGCTAAATTTTTGTGCATATTAAAAAATTGTTTAATTTTTTTTATGAGACAACAAAAATTTTGCGACTAACCGGAACCCTGTACGATCTTCCGCTTCCAAGATACAGCTGTTTAAAGTTGTCAAAAAACACAAAAAACGCGTTTTTTACGATTTTCACACGCATTTTTGAACGGTTTCGACCTTTTTTTTCCCTCAAAAATGTGTGGAATCTTCTCTTTATATGTTTCCAAATAAGCTCCCATAGTAATTGTAGTGCGGATTTGGGGTTTAAGTTGATTCCAAAGCATACACTTTTGACACATTTTCTGTGCTAAACTAGTGTTTTTTTAACAATATACATGCTACATTTAACTTTTTCGTTCATTATAGATGTTTTGAAATTATTTTTTGACTAAAAACTATTCAAATTCCAGCCAAAATTAGGTCAACTGCTATGAAAAAATTGATACTCAACGAAATATTGATCTCTATATTAAAATGATATACTACTTTCATTCAGTTTTTTAGTTTTTTGATTCGTTAAAAATCTATGTTCAAATATTGTAAATAATATACCACTTGTTTATTTGTTTTTTTCTATTTTTGAAATTACAAATAATTGATCATAGTATATCAATTATTCTGATAAAACAATCATGGATTACTATTGCTTACTCTGAAAAAAATGAGTCCAAATTAAAAATGTTATTTTTTGAATGCTATGAAGCATGCAACAATCTACCAATCTACATTCTACTTATAATTATATCCACTTATGAAAAAGAGAATGAGAACAAGAGTAGAAATTGAAAAGAAGAGATTAGAAAGTCGAGTCAATATATCCAATCGAAACTTGATCTTTGATTCTTGGAGCAAGAGCACCCCCTTTCAGGCCTCTTAAAAGTGTGAACCAGCCAGACGCGTCAAATTTAAAATCTTCAGGCATGCTTGATTTGAATTTTTTGATTTTTTTGTTTTTTTGTTTTTTTGTTAATTAATAAAGTGAGTAACTAAATTTAAATTTTTAATAGACAAATAAGCGGACAAGCTTACAACCCCTTAACCCTAGGCGTAGTGAATAACAAATAATTAACTTTTGTAATAAACAAATGAGCCGATAAGCTATAACTCCAAAACTCTGGGCGTACTTTGTAAAAATAATTAATTTTCTTTAATAAACAAATAAGCCGATAAGTTACAACACCATAACCTTGGGCATGGCTGAAAAAAATGTTAATATTTTTAATAAACAAATAAGCCGATAAGCTACAACACCATAACCTTGGGCATGGCTGAAAAAAATGTCAATATTTTTAATAAACAAATAAGGTGATTGCTTGTTTGCTTAGTTGTTTATTTAAATATTCACATATTTTACATTCGCTGCGCCCAATGTTATGGGGTTGTAGCTCATCAGCTCATTTGTTTATTAAAAAAATTAATTATTTTTCATTCACTACGCCCAATGTTAAGGGGTTGTCGCTCTTCGGCTTATTTGTTTATTAAAAAAATTAATCATTTTTTTAGCAATACCCCAGGTTATGGGGTTGTAACTTATCGGCTTATTTGTTTATTAAAAAAATTCATCATTTTTTCTGAATATGCCCAGTGTTTTGGAGTGTAGCTCATCGGCTTATTTGTTTAATAAAAAAATTAATTTTATTTCATTTGCTACGCCCACCGTTATAGGGTTGTAGCTCATCGGATTATTTGTTTATTAAAAAAATTAATTATTTTTCATTCGCTACGCCAACCGTTATGGGGTTGTAGCTCATCGGCTTAATTGTTTATTAAAAATATTAAAATTTTTTTTAGCCATGCCCAAAGTTATGGGGTTGTAGCTTATCGGCTTATTTGTTTATTACAAAAGATAATTATTTGTTATTCACTACGCCTAGGGTTATGGGGTTGTAGACTTGTCCGCATATTTGGCTATTAAAAATTTAAATTTCGTTACTCACTTTATTAATTAAAAAAAAAAACAAAAAAAACAAAAAATCAAAAAATTCAAATCAAGCATGCCTGAAGATTTTAAATTTGACGCAGTCTGGCTGGTTCACACTTTTAAGAGGCCTGAAAGAGGGCGCTCTTGCTCCAAGAATCAAAGATCAAGTTTCGATTGGATATATCGACTCGACTTTCTAATCTCTTCTTTTCAATTTCTACTCTTGTTCTCATTCTCTTTTTCATAAGTGGATATAATTATAAGTAGAATGTAGATTGGTAGATTGTTGCATGCTTCATAGCATTCAAAAAATAACATTTTCAATTTGGACTCATTTTTTTCAGAGTAAGCAATAGTAATCCATGATTATTTTATCAGAATAATTGATAAACTATGATCAATTATTTGTAATTTCAAAAATAGAAAAAAACAAATAAACAAGTGGTATATTATTTACAATATTTGAACATAGATTTTTAACGAATCAAATAACTAAAAAACTGAATGAAAGTAGCATATCATTTTGTTATTGAGATCAATATTTCGTTGAGTATCAATTTTTTCATAGCAGGTGACTTAATTTTGGCTGGAATTTGAATAGTTTTTAGTCAAAAAATAATTTCAAAACATCTATAATGAACGAAAAAGTTAAATGTAGCGTGTATATTGTTAAAAAAACACTAGTTTAGCACATAAAATGTGTCAAAAGTGTATGCTTTGGAATCAACTAAAACCCCAAATCCGCACTACAATCACTATGGGAGCTTGTTTGGAAACATATGAAGAGAAGATTCCACATATTTTTGAGAGCAAAAAAAAGGTCGAAACCGTTCAAAAATGCGTGTGAAAATCGTAAAAAACGCGTTTTTTGTGTTTTTTGACATCTTTAAACAGCTGTATCTTGGAAGCGGAAGATCGTACAGGGTTCCGTTTAGTCGCCAAATTTTTGTTGTCTCATAAAAAAAATTTAACAATTTTTTAATATGCACAAAAATTTAGCCTAGAAAAAGCTACGGTCGTTTGAAGATACCTGCAAATGAGCAAAAATAGCAATATCTGTGTAGGACTGTATTATTATAAAAAAAACCAAACTATGTTATCAAAATATTTTTACAAAAAAGAACTTATTTTGAACAAAATTTTGCCGCAAACTAGAGGTTTCTATCTCATTTTGATCAAAAGTTAGAATTTTTCGAAAAATACCTAAAAATTGCTTAAAACAGCTTAAAAATAGGCCATTTTTCAATCTTTGAAAAAATCTAGCACCAAGCAGAAATAAGATAGAGACCTCTAGTTTGCAGCAAAAGTCTTCTTTTAAATAGTACTTTGGCTAAAAAAAATTGCAATAAAATCGGTGAACCTCGTGCGGACGGTTTTTTAACCCTTAAAGTACACACGGGGTGTAAAATACCCCACATAACTGTCAGTGTGGCAGTTCTGGATTTGGGTGTGTACTTTAAGGGTAAAAAAAGTATTATTTTGACCCATATATATCTTACTTCATTATATAGTTGTTTTTCCTCTCTCACGCCCCCCACGCCCCTCGCCCGCCCCCCACACGCCCCCCACAGGCCTCTCAAAAAAGTGCTTAACTAACCGTAAAAGTGTACCGAAATATGCTTATTTCTATGAGTTTTGAATTTTCCTATAATTTTCCAATCACGCCCCCCGCCCGCCCTTCCCACGCCCCCCCCCCCGCCCTTTTTTTCCCCCGCCCCCCATTTTTAATGTTTTGTTACAAGTTTTGTATATTTTCTTAATTTATTAATTCTTTTTTAATGGTATGATTAAACTATATAAAATTTTAAAATTTGAATTCATTAATTTTAAAAAATTTCATTATAAGATTAATTAGAAAAATCCAAGTTTTTAATTTAAAAAAAATGAAAAAAAGATTTTATTTTCAGAAAAATTAAATTTATAATGGAGTAATTTTTTCTTTTTAATAAATTGTAAAATTTTATTTAAAAAATTCTTGTTAAACTTTAAATCCTTATTTATTTATTTATTTTTTTATTTTGTAATTATCATCCAAATATATTCATGAATGTATTCATGTATGTACTCGTGCGCGTACGCGGAGGAGTCTCCGCGTAGGCGCAAACTTACCCTTTCAAACAAAAATTTGCGCGTACGCGCAACTTAGGTGTTCCGCGTACGCGCAAACTAAATTATCCCGCGTGCGCGCAAACCTAGGTACTCCGCGTGTGCGCAAAAACTTTAGATCTCCGCGTGCGCGCAAAACTCTAGATCTCCGCGTGCGCGCAAAAACTTTGAATACGTTGCGATAAATGCATCAATTATTGTCCTTCTAAACATTAAAATTGTGATTAAAAAAACTTCCTAACTCTATAAAATTTATTTTTCACACACGGTGCAGTCAAACTTTCTGATTTTTCCCAAACAGGAAGTTTGAACTCCTTGCTTTGAGTTGAAAAAAACATTACACTCGACGCTGGAAAAGTATGAGCTAACCCTTAGCAAACCCTTGACACTCTCGCCTTTGGCTCAAGTTTTGAACACAAATTGTTTGAAAATTAGCTAAAAACCCAAAGAAGTAACCCAAATGTCTAGTCCTAGCGGGTCCTCCTCTCAGGGTTGGATAACTTTTTTTGGATCATCGATTGCAGAAATTTTGGAAATCGCTTTCTGGTACCGAATGATGAGCAAAATCATCAATAATTTTTCTAAATGGTCCTTGAATTTAAATTAGTTGAGATCTTCTTTATATTGAATATTGAATCAATTGGGATTTGTCTTGACTGAACAAATTATAGTATAGATTTGTAAAAGTATCTTTAATGGATTTTTGGAAAAACCTCGGCCAGGATTATTTTGGTCAATGTCCTCATTACAGGGATCACGATTACTGTTACTGCTTTAATAAGGTATGTTCAACAACGAATATTAATACCTAATAACAAAGTGGATTGTTGAAAAAAAATAAGATAAAAATTTTAAACGAAATTTACTGTGTACTACATTTAGATCAATGAGATAAATATTGACTACGTTGTGTATTAATATTCGTTGTTGAACATGCCTTATTGAAGCAGTAACAGTATCGTGATACCTGTAAAAAGAACATTGACCAAAATAATCGTGGCCGAGGTTTTTCCAAAAATACTTTAAAAAATCTATAATATAATTTGTTCGGTCGAAAATATCTTTCCTAGTCGACAGGTTAGATCAATAAGGTATACCCGTATATTATTGCACAGCATAGACGAGATTTATCTTATTGATCTAACCTGTCGACTTATCGTTTCTTCAAAAGTTCTTTGTTAAAATAAAAAAAATAAATAAAACTCAAGACAGATCCCAATCGATTCAATATTCAATATAAAGAAGATCTCAACCAACTTAAATTCAAGTCCAAACTCAAAAAATTGAACAGGAATGATTTGTTACTAGAAGTACTTTTTAGCACTTTCTGAGGTTTGAAATATAAATTGTTCAGATTTATACTTTTTGAGTTAAGATTTGAAAATATTTTTCTCTTAAAGTTCATAAAGAGACAAAAACATGCAAGGATACACATGTCTAGGAGTGCAATGGGCTTTAAACACAAGTTGTTTGAAAATTATTTAAAAAACAAAAATAATTCAAACATTTTGTGTGGATAATCGAAAAAAGGACCATTTAGAAAAATTATTGATGATTTTGCTCATCATTCGGTACCAGAAAGCAATTTCCAAAGTTTCTGCAATCGATGATCCAAAAAAACTTATCCAACCCTGACTGACTGACTATATAAGGTTTTTATTTCGGCCTTGGGGTATAACCCTATTTGGTCGCTTGACAAGTACATCGAGTGATACAAATATATGGTAACACATCCTCATAAATAGATAATTAAATGCACTTAAAACTAGATTACAACGAAGTAAATAACAAAGATATAATATATAATAACACGTTCTCGTAGGTAGAATAATAAATGCACTTAAAATAGTATATTATAGTACAGGTGCAGCATCGTCACCGGGGTGGTTTTAAAGACCCAAGTACGTAGCGAAGCACAGCACGAGGTTCTTAATAAGCCCTGTTGACGTACTGCACTCGTACTATATACTATTTTATAGTACGAGTCACCGAAAACACGCATCAAAGATTTGATTTTGTGGTTAGAGTGACCAGGGGTACTATAAATTAACTTACAACAAAGTGACTTATAGGGCAGGAAACAAAATTTATTAACTGGGTAAGTGTGGCAGGTGCAATAGTAAATCGAATCGAATCGTGGGATAATCCATTCACTAGAAAATATATGACGTTTTCCCGTGCGAGATCAATTCTATTGCCGTTTAATACATTTATTTCCCGCGCAATGTTAAGTCTACTCCCATTCAATATATTTTTTTTCCCGTTTAATACATTTTACTTCCGCTCAAGTATTTTTTTTCCGTGCATTTATTTTCTTTCCCGTTTAATCACTTATTTTTCCGTGCAAATGTCTTTTTTCCCGCGAATTTGACCTAAAATTTCCCGTGCGTTTGCTTTTTTTCCCGTGCTTATAAATTAAACCCTTTTCTAATAACCCCCCCATGTCCTTTTTTTACTTACGCCCCCATTTTTGATATATGTTATCAGTTTCTACCCACATCGCCAATTTTTGATACAAGTTATCAGCTATGTATCTATAGAAGAAATTTAAAAAGTAACTACGAAGCATTAAAAAAATTAACTAATATCCAAAGATAAAAGAGAGAACCCAAAAAGAATGTCAGCATTTTATTCGTGATGTGATTGGTTGAAGAACAAAATTTAAAATTTGAATTTTTATTTTTAATTTTTATATTACAATTCAATTAAAACATCTAGAGAATAGATTTAATGAAAAATAATTATGTAATCAAGTGTTCGAAATTATCCGATTATAATCATGAAAATAATAATTATTAGTATACAAACTGAAACAAAACCAATGAATCTATAACCACAAAAGTTTAAATGAATATGAACTCTGAACGTACCGCAAAGGTAAAGGGTATATACACCACCCAATTTAACATCAGAAATTCAGCCAATGGACCAAGGAATTATCAGAGCTGTGAAAGCACGTTACAGATCGAAAATGTTAAGATTTTTAATTGCTATTGCTGAAAAAGATGGCTCAAGAGCAGAATTTCAAAAATCCATTACTGTTTTACACGCAATAAGATGGATGTATGCTTCTTTGAAAGAAGTTCAACAGTCAACTTTTGAGAAGTGTTTTCGTCGTGCTGACTTCCCTGTGTCATCTGAACAATCTCAGACCGTTGATGATGAAGCGCCTCTAGCAGAAGTTTTACAAATGCTTCCAAATTATTTTCTTTCAATCAATAAAATCGAACAGCGAGATGAAGGAAAGCTTGTTCATGAGCCGTTCCCGGTTACCATTGATGAAGCCGTTGAAGAAGTATTAAAATCTTTCCTCGAACCTCAAAAGAATCATGATAAAGAAATTGACGAAGATGAGGAAGAGGACACAAATCAAACGATAAACAAATATTTATCTTACGATGAAGCTTTAAAGAGTGTTATCGATATCATTCGATTTTGAGAAAAAGTTGAAATTAATGTTGAACATTTATATGATTAATATATTGAGATTGAAGCAAAGTGGATTTCTTCAGCTTGTGCTGCTAAGCAAACGAAGATCACAGATTATTTCAATTAGAAAATTAAACTTTAATACATTACTAAAAATTTGAAACTTTTTTTTTAGCCCACCCCTTCACTTTTCTTTGTACATTGGCCACCTGCATACATTGGCCACTTTTCCTTGGAACGGGAGGTGGTCAATGTACACAGGTTCTACTGTATAACTTATTGTCGATTAATTTAAATGAAGCTTCGACAAAACTTGTTTTAGATAATATAATACAATGTTGCGTGCGCTTCGCTTAGCGAGCTTCAAGGTTTGGCAAAAGGGTAGGTACATCAGTAGATTCAAAAGTGGGTAAGTGTTTATCTACAAAGGTTTGTACAGGATCGAAAACAATAGTATAAAAGATGTTAGTTTCAGGGTTAGATGTTGAGAAAAAAAAAAAAAAAAAAAAGTACAACATACGTTCAAAGTTACAAATTGAAGTATGAAAATAATAACAAAGTGAAAGAGGCTACACACCTGGCTGGAAACTGGTGTTGTAAGATAAACTTCGATATTAATCAAGATAGGTTGATTGGGACAGACCTACGTAGAAAAAGCGTTGATAACAAATGTAAAAGGATGTAGGAAATATTTGTCAAAAAAGTTAAAGAGCTGTGTGGGCAAAATTGTATGAAGATGATTAGTTTCACTATTACAATTACAAAAAAATTTGAGAAGAACAATAGAAAAGATAGTTTTCACAAAGATGAGAACAAAGATTCAAAGTTAGAGACCAAAGCATGAAAAAAAGAAAAAACAACAGCAAACACCAAAATTTAAGCAAGTAGATTCATGTGAAAGAGATAGAAATAATATTAAGCAAAAATGTACATATGAGCGTAGGTTCAAAGTTACAAACGTAATGACAAGTCCAGGTACGGCAGTAGGTACAATGAAGTTACCACAGTAGTTATCAAGTTTGAAACAATGTTATGAACAAGGTTTGTTATAGGGTTATTTAGAGTAGTAAGTACAAGAGGATAAAAAAGATTATACACAAGGCTAGATTCAGTGTAGAAGATTAAAAAAAAAAAAAATAAAGAACTAGAGTTAGCATGGGACTAGAAACAGATGTAGAAACAAATGCATGTGCAGAAGGTTCGGCGTTAGAAGCTTGAGTAAAAAATAGGTAGTAAGCACAAGATTATTAACATATGTAGGAAGTAAAAAAATCAACAGACGTAGTAAAGAGAGTCGGAAAAAAATACTCAACACACGTGGATAGTAGCAAGGTTATAAAGCAGGGAAGGTTAATAAATAAAAAGACGAAAATAAGTCGGTAAAAGCATAGAAACAGATGTTTAACAAAGGATTGAAATGAAAGTATGATCAAAGATTAGAACAAAGTAGTCTTAGAATTAGAAATAAAAGCATGAAAAAAATTCAAACACCAGTTATCACCATGATAGAAATATATATATATAAACATGAGCATATTCCTGGGTAAGAGCTTAGTTATAAAAAGCAGTAAGTGCAACGGTAAGAACAAGGGTACACGGGTTTGGAGTAAGATGAAAGGTGAGAACAAAGGTAGGCACGAAATAAGGTGCAGGTGTAGTCACAAGCTATAAAAGTAGAAACAATGGTATGTATCAGAGTAGGTACAGAGGTAGACACAAGAGTATGTGTATATGCGTAGGTACAAGTGTAGATTCAAGCAGAAAATTCTGGGGGGTTGGCGAGCGAAGCGAGCAGGGGGGTACCCCCCCTAGTATATATATATATATATATATATATATACACCCACCACTGTACCCACCACGTAAAAAATTACTGAAGCAAGAATACACCCTCTTTAAGCGCAAATCACGTGCAATCCACCCACGTATTCAAAAAAATCAAAATAACCCATCTTTTTTTTCCAAATAACCCATCAATAAATACTTTTCCTAGGTTTTCCCCTGCACTAATTGTAATGCTTTTTCAAATAATCCATCCCAAATAACCCATCACCCATTTCCTGGACCTTGGTTTTACATGGAACTCGAGTTTTTTGATTTTGAAATGTCATGGCACTATTCTGACCTCAGGATAATACCGGAAATGTCCGAATAGTTCCAGGTGTATATATGAAACGTCACGATAATGCCCACTGTACCTATTTATATGTATATATAGCTAGTCAGCCGTCACACGTAAGAGGGGCGTAGCGCTGCCGCGCGGGATCGAAGGAGTAAATTGGAATGAATTTTAAGAATACTAAAATAGATCCTCGGCCGTACGTCTTGTACTTATTCAGTCAGCTCGGCGCTCGGAAGGAGAGAATGGAGTGAAACGCCGATAAGCGGACAGCTGCGCAAAGAAGAGATGGCTTAGAGCTGCTGCGGCTCCGCAGTGGGGACTGCACGGCGGGGGAATATGAACGAGGAGAGAATGAAGTGAAACGGCGAGTACTTGCGCGCACTCCTTCTCTCGGTCACTTGGGTCTCCTCAATTTTAGCTTTTTACTTAAATTTTCCTTCTCTCTTTTCTTTCTTTAAATTCAAAATTGAAAATAGCTGAGAAAAAAAATTCTATTTCAGATCTTAAAAAATTGAAGAGGTTGAAAAAAAATTAATATTCGAAAAATTTTACTCTTAACACTGAAATTTTACTCTTAAAATTGAAGATCTTTTGAAAATTTAAACTTTTGAGGAATTAACAAAAAAATTAAAAAAAAATTGATAAGAAGAAGAGAAAGAAAATTGAAAAATTGGGGGAATTAACAAAAAAAGGAAAATTGAATCTTTTGGAAGTTGACAAAATTTTGAAAAATTAAAAATTGCAAAAAATTACAACTGCAAAAAAGTTGAAGACTCAAAATTGATACTTGGAAAATTTTGTACTTTCCGTGAGCTGCTGCGTCAGCAGTGGTTCCCACGGAATAAAATGCAACTCCGCGTTGCAAACGGATAGTACCCGATTTCTCTCTCCTTCCAAATTTATAGTTTTTTTATTTCTATGCTACGTATTTTACAACTGCTCAAACTCACTCTATATTTTGCAGAAATGTTCTAAAAGTTCACGTTAAGTTAACTATAATAGCCCTTACTAACATTAAATTTAAACTCATGTAAGTTATAACAATATGCGCAAAATAACGTGACTAAAAATTTCTTAGTCTCTAGAAATGCACAGAGACGGCCATGCCACACAGAGTTAGCAGATAAAAAATACTCTCCGCCGCCGGATGGTAATTTGAGCCTTTTCGAGTTCTGGAGTTTTTTCTCGTGTATTAGTCCGCGCATGAACTTATTAATTCTATCTTTTCTTAATTGTTAAACTGTTGTTATATTTTACTTAACTACTAAATTGTCTAAACTACTTAACTACTAAAACTTGTTACGGTGCTCGTCCGGGAAAAAACAATGACGGTAACTCTCGCTGTCGGACCAATCCGTAAACAATTAAATTCCTGGAGTGCTCTGGCCCGAGTATTCCTGCTGTCGTTTTTGTACCTGTAAATAATCAAGACATGCTTGGGGAGACGCGTACGCGGGATAGCTGTCAAATGCCGGTAGTGGGTGGGGCTATTCTACAAGCTAAAATAACAATCAAAATAAATCAAACTTCCCAGAAATAATAAATATTCTAAGCGAGGAAAAGTCGAGCGGAGGAAAGAAAAATTTGTTTCGGAATAACTACTCTCAAAGAACAATTAATTTTAATTCACAATTTATTAACAAAAAAAAGTAACAACAAGAATAACACTAAATTAATTGTCGTGATCCTAGAATTCAAAATCTAAAGTTCGGCCGATCGCGCGAGTGGCCGAACAAAGAGTGTCGAATGTAAACAAAACAATCTGCCAGGCGACTTCGCGCGCTGGCTCGCAAGTTTCTATATGTGAGTACTCTCGAGAATTCACACGTAGAACCTTCAGGAAATAAATCCAGACCAGGAGAGAACAATCCACGGGTTCTCTTCCTTATCACCCAGCACACCTTTACATACACTTCATGCTTGCTCGCGGGGGGGTACAAACTTTTACGCCGCGCGGGTGGAGATCTCCATGAAGCAGGGGTCCCGGGGTACTCGTTTGCACACCACAAACTCACACACTCGTGCACGTCACACTCTCCGCGACTTCGCAAGTCGTAGCGAAATAACAAACTCTCCGCGAGTCGCGATTACAAATCTTTTCTCTAACAAAGAAAACAACGAGAGAAAGACGGAGTGTCTAGCCTAAGTTATCAAAGTAGACTGGCGCGCTTTCGCCTCGTTCCAGCCGGTTCGACAAGTAACAGTTGGTCCGTTCCGGAATGGTCCACCAGCAGCTGCTCGTCGGCTCGTCCACACGAAAAATCTCGATCGTGTGGACGAATGTTTACACCGACCATGACAACACCCCCCTAGATACAACGTGTCGACGTTGTATCGATAATACCCGCACGACCTAGTCGAATAAGGATGTCGGAGGAATCAAGGTTGGTGAAAAGAACGATTCACGAGGAAAGTCATTTGACCAATTTTTATTTGACCTTGCACAGGAAGTCGCTTGGTCTAACCACTGATTTATTTTAACCTATCACTTCCTTTGTAATCGGAGGAAGTCTTGGTGTTCCCCAATATTCAGACATCTTTCGGGGTCCTCCACGTTTGGCCAGCTACAAATGCGGCAATTGACGCCGAATCTGGCCTGGTAATAGTTTCTGGCCATGTTCTTGCTGGCTTGGCCAGAAGCAAATAGTGCCTTCGATTTGGCCATGACCAGTTGTCTCATGGCTGAGTTCTCGGCCTCCTTGGCCTTCTGCAAGGCTTCCCTGGCTCGGGCCATCTCCTCTTCAGCCTCTCTGGTGGCCGTCTTCTTCCGCTCGACCGCTTGACGATGCTTGTCCAGGAGTCGGAGCTCCTCCTGTTGCTCTCCTATCCACGAGGAGTAGTCCTCGCGGACCCAATCTGGCTCTTGGCCCTTCGTCGCCTTGTGGGCCTGGAACAGACGAATGGCCTCCTGCTCCGCTTCCAGCTGGTCGTCCAGCTGCTGGCACACGACGTCTAAGGTCTCGCATGCCTCTTCCCATGATTCGGGAGGGGAGTTTGGCAGCCCGTAGGCTAATAGGGTCTCCGTCTGAGTCGAGGTGGAGACTCGCTCTATGGCTTCTGCCTGTGATGAAAAGCAGACACCGTACAGCTGGTCAAACACATAGTCAGTCATTTCTGGGTGTCCTGTTTTTGCCAGGACCCCAGAAACGTAGAGGAGCTTCTTCATTGTCTGGCGAGGATTTGTTACCAGGCTCGCCCAGACTCCAAAATTGTAGGGTCCTGAGCCAACTCTTGCGAATGGCATCAGGGATTGTTTCTGCTCCTCCAACTTCTTCTCTACCATCTGGAAAATACAAGGAAAAATGAAAAATGGATCAACAGAAAGAGAAATAGAAGCTAATATTTTCGATTCACACGGGTTCGACGTAACGACAGTGTTCCCACACGAATCGTTTCCTTATTCTTCGATCCCCGGGGTCTGCCTACCCCTTTCCGCGGGAATCGAAGTTACTATCCGAGCCTGATCGTTTACATTCTCACTCGGACCATCGGCCTCGCTCGCAGTTTCTAACCTAGGCACGGATGCTTCAGCCGGAGGCCCGCTGGTCTCCGGCATATTTTCTACATTACCTGACGCTCGCTAGCGTCAGGATTTTCGCTTTCTACCCACCTTGTGAACAGATCCGTCAAGGCCAGCAGGTATTTATTGCCGTTATTGCATCGGGTGTAAGGATATCACCCGAAACTGCTTGCCATGGTCTTTCAATGACTCGTCTACCCATTAATCTACCGGGCAGACGTTGTTCGACCTTTTGCATCTGGCAAATCTGGCATGATTTCACGTATGCCTCGATGTCCTTGTACATGCCGGGCCAGAAATACTCTTGGGTAACTCTTTTGAGTGTCTTGTCACGGCCCAAGTAACCCGCCATAGGCTCATCGTATTTTTCACGTATCACGGATTCACGTAGATACATTGGTACGACCAGCTTCCAAGCGTCGTCGTCTCCAACTGTTTATTCGATGATGTCGTCAGACTTATAATAATAGAGTCTGTCGCTTACGACCTTCCACCTCAAGAATTTGCAAGGGTTCCTCTGAACTGCCTTCATTTTGCTCAGGTACCAGTCGTCTAGATGTTCTGCTGAGTAGCTCATTGACGAAATAGTAGTTGGATCATACTCCTCGTACATCCGTGACAAGGCGTCTGGAACTACGTTTAATGAGCCTTTATGATACTCTGTCGTAAAATCGTAGCTCTGTAGTTCCAGAGACCATCTCGCTAACCTGCCTGTAGCGTTGGTCATTTTGTGCAACCATCTCAGGGAGTTGTGATCAGTGATTACGTGAAACTTAAAACCCTCAACGTAACACCTAAACTTTCTGATGGCTTCAATTACCGCCAAGAATTCTCGCTCGGTGACAGTGTAGTTTCTCTGTGCTGGATTCAGGACTCTACTAAAGTACTCGATGACTCGCTCTTGGCCGTCGATGATTTGAGTCAAACAGCCACCGATCAATGTATCGGAGGCATCAGTCTGAATCGTGAATGGCACTGTGAAATCTAGCCCCGCCCACTACCAGCATTTGACAGCTAGCCCGCTTACGCGTCTCCCCAAGCATGTCTTGATTATTTACAGGTACAAAGACGACAGCAGGAGTTCTCGGGCCAGAGTACTCCAGGAATTTAATTGTTTACGGATCGGTCCGACAACGAGAGTTACCGTCGTTGTTTTTCCCCGGACGAGCACCATAACAAATTGGCACCGTAACATTTGGGTCTAATGTGCCCATCTTCCTTACAGAAGTGACAGCCAGGTGGTAGTGGCTTGTCGCTCTTCTTCTTTCTATCTTCACTCGTGTTTGGTTTCGGTGATGAGCTCCTGGCTCTTCTATCGCCTTCAGACTTGTGTCTGATTTTGGACTGCTCGCCCTTGCTCGGATTTTGGGGCCTTGGGCCCCTTGGCTTCCCAAAGTCCTTGCTGCTCTCGAGCTTTTTTAAGAACGCGTCGAGGCGGCTGACTATCGAGTCGGCAGCCGATCTGCTGTCAGTCGCAACGGCAGTTGCTGCCGCGTTGACTCTCGTTTTCGTGTCAGCCTTATTTTGTTTATAGGCGAGATAAGGCCACATAGAAGGTGATGGTGGTGGCCTATAATTAACCTCGGTGAGAGAGGTACGCTCGATCTCAACGACCTGGTTCATTAAACCTATCACCGATTTAATCTCGTTGCGTCGGATCTGCTTGCGCAGATTCGGCAACATATTTCTCAAAATGAAGTCGATTTGTTCGCTCTCGCCTGGCTCAGGCCTGATTTTCAACAAATACGACTGCAGATTAGTAATGTAGTCCCTGACTGGCTCCGATTCGCCCTGTGTGCGAGCGAAAGCCTCGGCTCGCACACACTGTTGGTAGTTTTCAACACCATACCATTCTCGGGCTAGACGACAGAAATCGTCCCAAGAAGTGATCTGCTTCTTGTTGTTGCGGTACCAAGTGGTCGCAACACCAGTGAGTAATAACGGTAAAGCATCTAACAGTTGCTTGTCCGTTAGTCCGGCCAAACTGTTGTTGTCTGCAACGTCTAACAGAAATTGCTCCAGGCTCGACTCGGGACCACCGGAGAATTTCAAATTCCAGCGCTGGACTATAGCACCAACATCTACCGATTTGAAAGCATTGCTGATAATCGGTTGTGTTATCGTAGGAGTGGTTGTCTCTCGATCTAACCTGTGTAAACTCTCCTGTAGTGCTTGGATCTGTTCCTGTATTATATGTCTCTCGTCAGGAACAGATGCGTCTCTAATAGGGCTGGAGCTGTTCCGCTTGTCTGCGATCGAAGCGCCGCGAAAACCGACCCTATTGTTCGTTTGGCCAGTATTCTCCGTGGAGATGCCGTAATCGGCCATAAAGTTATTTACCAATAGCTCTGGCCTGACGGTACTCGAAACCGGTCCCCTTGAGTGTTGTTTTCTTCCCGGTCGAGGTTCCTCGACCCTGAGTCTGCCCTCGAACTTGTCCATCCATTCGTGCAGTCTCTTAAGTTCAGTAGATATATCCCTGAACAGGTCTAGTGCCTGTGGGTTGCCATCCACCCCTTGCGCATCGGCGTTGTTCTCCATGGCCATCGAATGGTCTCAATTGTCCTCTTGGTCGGGCAATCGAAAATTTCGTGTGTGGGACTCCTGTAGTCTCGTTGCTGCTTGCTGGATCAGAGGTTCTTCAAGCAAGACAGCCAAGGGATGCTCACCCGAGTGTGTATAATCTGGATCCAAGATCGTGGATCCAGATTTCTCCCACATCGTGGTGGCAATAAAGGATATTCACAACTGCTCGCGTTTAACCTGTGCGGCAGCTGCATCTTGCTCAGAATCGTCTCCTGTGGCTACAAAATCATCTGCCGAGTAATTACCCAGCATCGATCTTGGACGGACCCATCGGGCTTGAGCTCCAGCTCGGCCAGGGCGTCCATGGCTACCTCCGGGCCCTCCACCAAAATCCAGGAGAAAATCTTGTCCTCCCTGTCTTCTCCCGCCATCTTCCTTCCTATGAGCGCGATTAACAAAAAAAAATTCTGCGGCCTAACTACTCGTGACAGTACCAGTCCCTACTAATTTTCTTAATTTATTTTCTTTCTCTCTCTTATCTAAATCTCAACAGAAAAGAAAAAAAGTTAGTATACAGTCTCACTTGCTACTAAACACTAGTTAGTAGCAACTATCTAAAATAAATCACAAGAATAATTAGTAAATATTTTCGACTGGTACAACAGTCCGCTGCGCTGGTATCAAATTGTTGCAACGCCTGTCGCTGATGCCACACCAACGCTGTACTGTCACACACACTCTAAAAGAAACAAATATAAGGCAGAATAAAAAAAAAAAACAATTCGCCGAGAAAAACAATTCCCACTCCCGAAAAATGCTCGCGCGCTTCGAAATTCTATACCAGAGTTAAAGTCCCAACGGCTTAAAAAAAAAAAACAAAAAAAATTCCTCCGGTATAATTTCCAACTTCGAGTCGCAAAAAAAAAACTCGAAAAATTCCAGGATCAACCGATAAAATTTGCTAACTCCAAACAAGCACAAAAAAAAATTTCAAACAGCCTCACAGTTGTTCCTATTTACAAATAATAAACGAGTCTATCTAATTTAAAATTCGACAGACTCCGAGTGTATAAACACACACTCTTCTACCGCTATCGCAGTGTCTGGATTTATTTCTGAAAACAAAATTCCCTCGTCCGCGCTCGGACGAGGTCACAGTGCTCGCAAAAACAAATCGCGCTGCCGGGTTATTACTCCCTTAATCTGCGGCTAATACGCAGCCGCGTTCGCTTTCCTACCGCTCGCGTCGAGCTGTCTCCCGCAGCTCGATCGCTATGTAATTCTAAAATTACAAAAAAAAACCGCGTCGTTGGGCGCCAATCTCCATGGTGCCTAAACGCAAAAATTTCCTCACTACATTGTTGGAAGCCAATTTGTTATGGTGCTCGTCCGGGGAAAAACAACGACAGTAACTCTCGATCAGTAAACAATTGAATTCCTGGAGTACTCCGGCCCGAGTACTCCTGCTGTCGTCTTTGTACCTGTAAATAATCAAGACATGCTTGGGGAGACGGATACGCGGGCTAGCTGTCAAATTCCGGTAATGGGCGGGGCTATTCCCCAAGCTAAAATAACAATCAAAATAAATCAAACTTCCCAGAAATAATAAATATTCTAAGCGAGGAAAAGTCGAGCGGAGGAAAGAAAAATTTGTTTCGGAATAACTACTCTCAAAGAACAATTAATTTTAATTCACAATTTATTAACAAAAAAAAGTAACAACAAGAATAACACTAAATTAATTGTCGTGATCCTAGAATTCAAAATCTAAAGTTCGGCCGATCGCGCGAGTGGCCGAACAAAGAGTGTCGAATGTAAACAAAACAATCTGCCAGGCGACTTCGCGCGCTGGCTCGCAAGTTTCTATATGTAAGTACTCTCGAGAATTCACACGTAGAACCTTCAGGAAATAAATCCAGACCAGGAGAGAACAATCCACGGGTTCTCTTCCTTATCACCCAGCACACCTTTACATACACTTCACGCTTGCTCGCGGGGGGGTACAAACTTTTACGCCGCGCGGGTGGAGATCTCCGTGAAGCAGGGGTCCCGGGGTACTCGTTTGCACACCACAAACTCACACACTCGTGCACGTCACACTCTCCGCAACTTCGCAAGTCGTAGTGAAATAACAAACTCTCCGCGAGTCGCGATTACAAATCTTTTCTCTAACAAAGAAAACAACGAGAGAAAGACGGAGTGTCTAGCCTAAGTTATCAAAGTAGACTGGCGCGCTTTCGCCTCGTTCCAGCCGGTCCGACCGCTAACGGTCGGTCCGTTCCGGAATGGTCCGCCAGCAGCTGTTCGTCGGCTGCTGACCCGCGTCCACACGAAAAATCTCGATCGTGTGGACGAATTTTTTCACCAACCATGACACTTAAACTACAGAACAGTAGCGTACGCACTGTCCTGGCAGAATTCAAAACTAACCCTTAATTTAATGCACGTTCCGCGGGGGCCTAACTACGCAAATGCTACCATTACGCGTCCTCGGGGACATATCACTCACTCCTAATTATCGCAGACCCGGAAAGGAGTGAAAATAAAAAAAAACCGGGGGCAGACGGTACCCCTCGAACAATGACGTGAACACGCTATGCTTATTCTAATCCTAAAGCCCAATCGGGCTTTAACGGCGACTTGGTTTTTTTTAAACCGACTGCCGTGAAAGCCTGCAGGGCTTTATATACTTTGATTTTTGGTTTTAGGTTAGGACGCTTCAAAGAAAAACTATTTTAGGATGATTATTTCATTTATATTATACATCCCGCGCGTAGCTGATGATCCCCTGAGTAATTTAAAAAAAAAATTATCCCGAACAAAGCCCGCATTGAAAAGTTATGAACCTTTCATTTTTCGAAACGCTGATTTCCTTTGGCTCACCGTAGTCAGGGGAATTCGATTTCAGTTTCGAGCATCCGGTCTCTGTGCCTGCGCTCTCTGTAGACTTAACCGGACGTGACGTATGCGGTGGACGTGTCTATTTTTGCTGTCTCACTCTTACTGCTTACCTACAGCGGCAGACGGGGGCATGTAGGCCCAAGCCTGTAGCCATGAGGCGACTGGTGGCGCTGTATCAATTAGCAGCTCCCTACAGCTGACTCGTGAGCTGACTACAGCTGACTGCGGAGCCGCTGAGCAGAGCAGCTTGTAATGTGTTATGAGCAATAACTTTTTTATAAATAATTGATTGTCATAGAAAAAACTGTACTGAAGACCCTTATTTTCATTATATATTAAATAAGTGGTAGAATTTATAATTATTAATTTGTTTAATTTCAATAAAAGAGTATAAAATAAATAATCTCTACAGTCTTTCTATGATCATCATCATCAAAGATTTTTCAATTATTGTGGTGTGCCCTTTGAGTTGATAATAATTGAGCTGTGGTTGTGTTGGGGACCTGATGGCTGGAGGTGCATATTGGCAATATTAAAAATAAAGTTTTTTCTGAATGAGTGTGTTTGTGTGTGTGTGTGTGTGTGTGTCAGGTTGAACTTGCAAATTACTTTTTTATAATCCACCCAACTTGCAAATTGCAAAAGGTGAATCATCATAGAAATGTATGTGCTCTGAGCCAATACACTTGAACTGATAAAGTTTTGTAATCCTACCCTTTTTCAAAAATAAACTTGATGTCTGAAAGTTTTGTAATCCCACCTTTTTTCTAAAATAAACTTGATGTCTGACAATGAATTTTGATTTTGATTGGAACTGTTACATTAACTCAGGGTGTTAATGATAAGTATAATTAAGTCAACATGAATCAATTATTAAATAGTATTTTACATACCTGAGGGAGTCAAAAATAAGTTAGCCCTTAGAAAACCGAAATTGATGCCCGAGCCGAAGGCGAGGGTGTCAAAGGTTTGCTAAGGGTTAGCTCATATTTGCACTCCCTCGTATGTAATATATTTTTTGTTGTAATAGAGTAATGAGGATTAGGTCAAACACAATAAAGCCAATGATTAACCAGTAAACCAATATTTATTATTAAATAAAACTCGGTTGTGTCTAGGTACCATCGCCGTGTACCGTTGCACGGTGCACGGTGCACGGTACACGGTGCACGGGCGCTATTTCTAATGAGCTTTTATGTACACGGTACACGGTGCACGGTGCACGGTGCACGGTGGAAAGCAAGGAAAAGTTTTCGTTTTGCTATTGTTTCGTACACGGTGCACCGTACACCGCGTACGGTGCAAAAAATGTTTTTTTTTCAATATCTTTGCGTGCACCGTACACCAGACACCGCGCACAGTTCGGTACACGGTACACGATGCACCGTGCTCGGTGGTAAATATTTTTTATATCTTTGCAAGCACCGTACACCAGACACCGCGCACAGTTCGGTACACGGTACACGATGCACCGTGCACGGTGGTAAATATTTTTTATATCTTTGCGTGCACCGTACACCAGACACCGCGCACGGTCCGGTACACGGTACACGATGCACCGTGCACGGTGGTAAATATTTTTTATATCTTTGCGTGTACCGTACACCAGACACCGCGCACGGTCCGGTACACGGTACACGATGCACCGTGCACGGTGGTAAATATTTTTTATATCTTTGCGTGCACCGTACACCAGACACCGCGCACGGTCCAGTACACGGTACACGATGCACCGTGCACGGTGGTAAATATTTTTTATATCTTTGCGTGCACCGTACACCAGACACCGCGCACGGTTCGGTACACGGTACACGATGCACCGTGCACGGTGGTAAATATTTTTTATATCTTTGCGTGCACCGTACACCAGACACCTCGCACGGTTCGGTACACGGTACACGATGCACCGTGCACGGTGGTAAATATTTTTTATATCTTTGCGTGCACCGTACAATTAAATATTTTGAAGTACTTTGAAAGAATTTAGCAGTATTAAAATTTCATTTTCTAATTTTTAGTAAGTTTTTTTAAAAATAATTTCTTAAAACTTTTTAGAGAAAAGCATGTTTTTTAAAAACTTTTTTTTTATTTATTTTTTATTTTTTTGTTTTTAGTCTTGAAAAGAATATTTTAAGCGTAAAATTTTAAATCTAATTATTGTTTGAAATTTGGTTATTATTGAAATTTTCATTATCTTTTTTACAATTATAATAAATGAAATTTTTTTTTTTATTCAAATACATTGATAACTACTAAATTAGAACTCCTGCAGAACTCTTAAGTCATCCCAGCAGAATTTGGCTCAAAACTCTCGAAGATGACTTCCAGGTTCCCCAGGTACACCCGTCATCGGCTACCTGGGTAAATAGGTTTAAATTGCCTCGGTAAATACTCTATAACACCTCTTCAAGGCGTCCTTGCAAAATTTGGCAAAGATGACCTCCAGGTTCCCCAGGTACACTCGTCATCGGCGACCTGGGTTCCTAGGTTAAAATTGCCTCGACAAATACTCTATTAAAACTTTTAAAATCATCCCCTTAAAACTTAACCCAAACTCGAAGATGACCTCCAGGTTCCCCAGGAGCCTGATTGTCTAACTCGATACGCGTGAAACGCACGTATATCGCTTGTTTCAAAGGTATCAGTTGTGAAAGCACCTTTTATTCGAATTTTAAAATCACCGGTAATTAATGTGCTGAGGCCTGAGTTATCAAAAATTTGTCTTAGTTTTATTGTTATTAATTTTAATTAATTAATTGTCTAACTCGATACGCGCGTTTTGAGTTAGACAATCAGGCCCCAGGTACACTCGTCATCGGCGACCTGGCTGTCCAGGTTCAAACTTCTTTCTCATATGTTCTAAAACATCCCCGAACTCTATCCAAAGTTATACTCCGAGAATTCGACCCGAACTCTCGGAGATGACCCTCGTGTACCCCGGGTATTCCTATCATCGGCGACTTGGGTACCTTGGTTCAAATTGACTCGATAAATGCTCTATAACTTCCCTCACAGTCATCCCCAAAGAATTTAGCCCAAATTCTCGGAGATGACTCCCCAGGTACCCCCGTCATCGGCGACCTGGAGGTCTAGGTCGAGAAGTGACTACGGATTCATGTATTGTCATTCAAACCTAGACCCTCTGAAAATTTTTAGACCTCTAGGTCTCATAGGCTCAAAGTTATAGAGCTTGGCAGTTTTGAACGTACGACGACGACGACGACGACGAAACATTGTGAGTTAAAGAAAAGCATGTAATAAAAAATGAAATTTTATTTTGATAAATACTGAAATGAAAAAAAAAATCATTCAAAGTTTATATTTTGAAATTGATTAAGCAAGATTATGGCAGATGTTATTTTTCCAGTATGAAATTTAAAGTTTGAAATTTTTTTTTTAAATTCTCTAAATCTTCAGTTTTATTTTATAATTTTAAATTTAATTATACACCTAATCTTTATATTGTTAAAATTTCAAATTAAAATTTTCAATTAAAAAATAATCATGCTTCTTTTCTAACAGGCGTTCAAGGCACCTTTTTTTTTTAAATGAATGTAGAAAATTTAATTCGCACAATGAAAACCTTCTTAAAAAAAGTTTCTTCTAAGGTAATGAAAAACAAAATTTACTTTTAACAACTAGAGTCATGCAGAATACATTCGAAAATTAATGTCTAATATGTGATTGAAATGTTCAATTAACATACTATCCCAAATTTGACAAAAATTTATTTAAGAAATGAATTTTGACCTCATTTAGAGTCCAATTTAAAAATGAGAATGAAATTCCGAGCCTAATTTATTATCGGCATCAGCAGAAAGCTTCCTGTAAAATTTTTTATTTATACCCCATAAAAATATTTTTTCATAAAAATAAAAAGCCTTGCCAAAGTCAAATCGAGAGTCGCATTCAAAAAATTAGATTGAATTCGTAATCGGCAACATCAGAAACCTCTAAATGAAGTTAAACATAAATTCTTAAACAATAATTTTTTTTATCTTACAGAAAATGAATTTTTACCTCAATTCAGAAGGACTTGCGTAGGCCAAATTAAAAAATGAATGTTTGTAATAGGCATTCTCAAAAACCCCGGTACACCAAATTAAAATTTTTTTTTTGAAATTTAAACATAAAGCTTAGATTTGTAATCAACAAGCTTAAAGATCCCAATTTACAAAATTTGAAAAGAATCTAATGAAAAATAAATTCTCACCTTAAATAAATAGACCTTACGTAGGTCGAATTCAAATAATTCTCAAAAAATTCGAACTCAAAAAATTTTAACCAGTATATTAGATTTGTTTTATTTATTTTTAATTATATATACATTTGCTATTTTCAGTTTAAAAATTTTTGTTCAAATTGATTTGTAAAATTATTGCAAAAGAAAATGAATTGAAAAATGAGGTTACCAAATAATTTCAACTAAACCTTTGCATCAAAGATTTTTTATAAAAGTGTGACATTAAAATCAACTTTAAATTGAAATTTTTAATTGTGTGCCCTAAAAGATCAATACACCAATAAAATAAAGTTGACATTCTTCTTGAGATCGTTCTTTTATCTAATGATAATATTTAAAAAGTAACTATGCCACCAAATAAAAAAAAGAATTTTTTTCAACACTGCGGGTGCAAAATGCGTTTTTCCGCAAAAAAAGAAGGTCGTTTACTGGGGTCAAAATGCAATTTCCCGACTGGTGAGCTTGATCTCACCCAGGGGGCTTGAAGTAAATATTTACATGAAATTATTATATTTTATCTCTATCAATACATTTTGAATGAAAAATTTAAAATTTTACAAATTTAAGCAGATGGCGATGGCTAAGCAAACGTCTTTGTACCATAGATATACTACAACGCATACCCTGCTAGAAGTTTCAACAGAACGTCTGGGGTGCTCGCCAGATAGTGGGCAGAAAATTCTGTCAAGCTTATTATTTTATGTATATGTCTATATATATACATATATGTATATGTACCTAGATGCGTTGATGAGAGGTTAGTTTACAAATCGGAGCAGCAGCATGCAGCTCCGATGTTGCAAAATTGATAAAAAATAATCAAATAATTTTATAGAAATATAATTTTAATTTTTAATCGATGAATTATGCTTGCTGTTTGAAAATCCTAACCTCTCCCTGCTGTATAGCCACACGTACAATGGACTTGAACAAATTTTTTTTCTTTTGCTAAATATTTTAACACCTATGGAGTCAGGGCAGTGACCTAGCGCATAGGATAGCGATTACAACCTGGAGATGATTTCCCCCGGAAGTTTTGACTCCGGAGAGGCCAGGGCGTATACCTGGTGCACCTGGTGATACTTACGCCAGGGAGATGATTTCCTCAGGAAGTTTGGACCTCGGAGGGGCTAGGGCAGATACCTGGTGCACCTGGTTATACTGAAACCTTGGAGATGATTTCCCCAGGAAGTTTGGACTCCGGAGGGGTCAGGCTGAACACCTGGTGCACCTGGTGATATTTACGCCTTGGAGATGATTTTCCCAGGAAGTTTCGACTTCGGAGGGGTCAGGGCGGACACCTGGTGCACCTGGTGATACTTACGCCTTGGAGATGATTTCCCTTAGTAGTTTTGACTCCGGAGGGGCCAGGGCGGATACCTGGTGCACCTGGTAATACTTACGCCTTGGAGATAATTTCCCCAGAAGGCCAGGGCGGATACCTGGTGCACCTGGTGATACTTACGCCTTGGAGATGATTTCCTCAGGAAGTCTGGACCCCGGAGGGGCCAGGGCGGACACCTGGTGCCCCTGGTGATACTTACGCCTTGGAGATGATTTTATCAAGAAATTTTGACCCTGGATGGGCCAGGGAAAATACTTGGTGTACCCGGTAATAACCCAACTCTGAAGATGCTATCCTAATAGTAAACTTGATGATGTGAACCCACTGGGATCAAAACTTCCTGAGGAAATCATCTCCAAGGCGTAAGTATCATCAGGTGCACCAGGTGTCCGCCCTGACCCCCCCGGAGTCCTAACTTCCTGGGGAAATCATCTCCGAGGCGTAATTAATACCAGGTGCACCAGGTGTTCAGCCTGACCCCTCCGGAGTGCAAACTTCCTGGGGAAATCATCTCCAAGGCCTCAGTATAACCAGGTGCACCAGGTATTCGCCCTGGCCCCTCCGGAGTCCAAACTTCCTGAGGAAATCATCTCCAAGGCGTAAGTATCACCAGGTGCACCAGGTGTTCAGCCTGACCCCTCCGGAGTCCAAACTTCCTGGGGAAATCATCTCCAAGGCGTCAATATCACCAGGTGCACCAGGTATCCGCCCTGGCCCCTCCGGAGTCAAAACTTCCTGGGGAAATCATGTCCAGGTTGTAATCGCTATCCTATGCACTAGGTCTCCGCCCTGACTCCATAGGTGTTAAAATATTTAGAAAAAGAAAAAAAATTTGTTCAAGTCCATTGTACGTGTGGCACACGTATGCCACACGTGTGGCTATACAGCAGGGCTGGTATTGTGTGAATAATATTTTAAAATTACATCAAAATGGATGAGAAAAATGTTCAACATAAGGAAAAAAAAAAAAGAAAAATTTCAGAGTCAAGTTATGAAACTGAACATATTTTTGTTAGTAATCAATGTTACAATTTAAAATAAAAAGGTTTAGGCTATAGCTCGCCAGAATTCCTATGCGTAAAGCATTGGCCTTCTGTCAAGAATCTGGCGATTAACCCTACTAAATTTCTGCCCAATTTCGCTAAATCTGCCCACTGTCTGGCAATATTCTGGCGGAAATTTCTCGCAGGGTACACTCAAAAACTGTTCCAGCACCTTAGGGCGTAGCGCCAGCAACAACGGCTTGAGTTTTCCACTGCCCCATTGATTCAGGAGTGTTCATAATACCTATGATTCAATTCAATTTTTTCGTGAATAAGTTGAAAAGATTATAATTTTTTTTTGAAGTGTAGCTTCTATGCTTGGATTATTACACCTATCATACTATATGTCTACTTTACCCTACCTATACCATACACACAAGCATCCGCGGTCAAACTGCACCAGGTCGAAAAAGCTGATCGGAGACGACTTCTTATTATAAGAGGTAAAAGATTATAAAGACTATAAGATCAATTTAAAGATTATAAGAGATCCGGTAGGGTTCAGTGAATAGAGCGCGTGACTTGTAATCCGGTAGCCCTGTATTCGAAACTCGCTTAAGCAACGTCCGACTTAGACTTCCGAGGATTGTGTAAAAAAAAAGAGCACTAGTGCCCGTTGACAAGTTTAATTATAAAGAAAAAAAAAAAAAAATTTTGGTTATGCACTTTTTTTTTAATTGAAAAATAAATCAGAGAAAATTTTTTTTCATATCTCCGGGCCGAAAACACCAAATCCCCGGAGCGGGACTTTGAGTTTTCCTCCCGTCGTTATGAAAAAAACATTACACACGACACTGGAAAAGTATTAGCAAATCCCTAGCAAACCCTTAACACCCTCGCCTTCGGCTCGGGCGTCAATTTGGGTTTGCTAGGGCTTGCTAATACTTTCCAGCGCCCGGTGTGTAATATACTATTCTCACACTTGAAAATATTATGAATGATGAACGATGAACAAATGTTTTAGCTTGAAGTTTTCAAAACATTTTGAATTTTTAGTCTGCGATTTTTCTGAACAAAAAAAGCGGTGAAAAAGCTTCAACATAAATAATTGCACCAAAAAGTAAAAATTAAGTCAGTAGGTAAACCATAAGCGATCAAACAAACCCCATAACCCTCCTGGGGTATCCGACGTACTTGAACCCCTATAGTTTTTCTGAAACAACTGCACCCCTTACCCAGCGCGGGATATGCGATGTGCTTGAACCCCTATAGCTTTTGAATCTACTGCGTTTAATTCCTGTGACTTCGTGAGATCAACTGCTGGGCAAAGACTTGGAGTCCAGAATACAAAGTCAAATCCGAAATTCAAGCGGTTATAGTCAAGTCCAAGTACTCGAGTCTTTTGACTCTTATTTCTGGACTGTCGAGTATACAATGAAGAATACAGAGTCCGAACCTTGACTCGGAGCTTAAAAATAAGTACACGAACTGATACATTTCAAAGAACTTTGATTTCTGGATTCCTCGATCTCGGAATTCCAGATTCAAGAACATTTTTTCAACCATGCACCGTACGTGGTGCACCGTGTACCGAGCAGTGCGCGTTGTCTGGTGTACGGTGCACGCAAAGATATAAAAAATATTTACCACCGTGCACGGTGCATCGTGTACCGTGTACCGAACCGTGCGCGGTGTCTGGTGTACGGTGCACGCAAAGATATAAAAAATATTTACCACCGTGCACGGTGCATCGTGTACCGTGTACCGAACCGTGCGCGGTGTCTGGTGTACGGTACACGCAAAGATATAAAAAATATTTACCACCGTGCACGGTGCATCGTGTACCGTGTACCGAACCGTGCGCGGTGTCTGGTGTACGGTACACGCAAAGATATAAAAAATATTTACCACCGTGCACGGTGCATCGTGTACCGTGTACCGAACCGTGCGAGGTGTCTGGTGTACGGTGCACGCAAAGATATAAAAAATATTTACCACCGTGCACGGTGCATCGTGTACCGTGTACCGAACCGTGCGAGGTGTCTGGTGTACGGTGCACGCAAAGATATAAAAAATATTTACCACCGTGCACGGTGCATCGTGTACCGTGTACCGAACCGTGCGCGGTGTCTGGTGTACGGTGCACGCAAAGATATAAAAAATATTTACCACCGTGCACGGTGCATCGTGTACCGTGTACCGAACCGTGCGCGGTGTCTGGTGTACGGTGCACGCAAAGATATAAAAAATATTTACCACCGTGCACGGTGCATCGTGTACCGTGTACCGAACTGTGCGCGGTGTCTGGTGTACGGTGCACGCAAAGATATAAAAAATATTTACCACCGTGCACGGTGCATCGTGTACCGTGTACCGAACTGTGCGCGGTGTCTGGTGTACGGTGCACGCAAAGATATTAAAAAAAAAACATTTTTTGCACCGTACGCGGTGTACGGTGCACCGTGTACGAAACAAAAGCAAAACGAAAACTTTTCCTTGCTTTCCACCGTGCACCGTGCACCAAAAAGCTCCTCCGTGCGCCGTGCACCATGTACCGTGTACATAAAAGCTCATTAGAAATAGCGTTCGTGCACCGTGTACCGTGCACCGTGCACCGTGCAACGGTACACGGCGATGGTACCTAGACACAACCCTTATAAAACTCAACTCACCACACTCCCTCCGTTTTAAGATATGATCTACGCAGATCTTCAAAACTAATTTAACTTAATAAAATAGTAATTGAACTTACATATACAAATAATTATTTCAAAGTGAATATTGAACTTATATAATATTAAATGAAAAATATAGGGAACACCAATCATGTTTATCACAACTCAGAGTCTCTCAAAATTAAAATTTCACATTCACTCAATTTTCCTCTCGCTGATCCAATCAATCTGAGCTAAGGGTGTTGTCCTCGAATTTCATCTGCCTTTTTTTGTCCTCCTGTACTAAAAAAAATAAAATATACCTCATAACCTCATAAACTCTTTGTATGTATTTAAATTATCCTCACACTCATGCACATATAATTTAATTTAAAATTCCTAATCTTAGATTTTGAAACTGCCCTCGGGGAAGTGGTTTTGTAAATATATCAGCCAAATTAAATTTTGTATTTATTTTCCTCACATCAACCTGACCTTTAGCAACTCATTGCTTAACAAAATTCCCATGAGCCTTAGATAGGAGTTTTCGGTTGCCCGTTCTTGCTCTGTGTTTTAGATTTTCCCTTACTACCTCTACACTCTCATCGTAGTGTTTCAATTTTTGACATCCCTCTTTTTGCGAATTGTCAACCGCGCATTGGTTATCACAGTAGATTTTTACAGGATAAAATGTCCTGTTTGTCATATATTGGAGTGCTTTATACAGGCTGATGATCTCACCGCACGAACCACTCAGTGCGACATATTCAGCGTCCCCAGAAGAAGTTGTTACCAAGGTTTGCTTGTGACTTCTCCACGCGATGGTGTCTCCAAATGATTTAATTAGAAAACCCTCGGTTGACTTCGACTCCTCGCAGTCCAACAGACTTGAATCAGTGTACGCAGTCATTTCATCTGACTTGCTTCGGTATTTTAGACCTAAGTCTCTTGTACCTTTTAAATAACGGAAAATCCTCTTCACATCCTCCCAATCCATCTCAGTCGGTTCTAACTGCTTTCTTGCAAGAACGTTGACCACATAAGCAATGTCAGGCCTAGTGGCCGTAGTAAGGTACATTAAACAGCCTATGGCTTCTCTGAATGGTACTTTGGCAATTTTTGCAACTGTGTCCTCATCTGTGCTTTCAGATGGTTTCTCTTCGGTCTTTCTCAACTCTTGATTCCTCATTTTCCTCGTTATCATTGGTGTGCCCACAAGGGGCACAATCAGTCATGTTGAATTTCTCAAGAACCTTATCTATATAATCAGCTTGGGTTAAGCTCATGAAATTTTCCTCGCGTATACGAGTTATGTTCATGCCTAGAAAAACATCGGGCTCGCCCAAGTCCTTCATCTTGAAAACTGCACTCAGACTCGATTTTATTTGCTCCAATTTTGCCATGTCATTGCTAGCAATGATCATGTCATCGACGTATAAAACGACCAGAGCCATCAACCCCTCAAGTACCCAAGTGAATAGGCAAGGTTCATTGATGTCGTGACTGAATCCAAGTTTTATCATCTCCTCATCAAACCTCTCTTTCCATTTCCTTGGACTTATTTTTAGACCATACAGCGCTTTTCAGAGTCTGCATATCATTTTAGCTCTCGTCTGGTCATCACATTTGAATCCGTCAGGAATCTTCATGTAAACCTCATTGTCTAGCTTACCATTCAGAAAGGCCGTCTTAACGTTCATCTGAAATGCGTGTAAATCATATTTATTAATTACAGACAGTGCAGCTCGGACTACGGCAAGTCTAGAGACTGGAGCGTACGTCTCCCTCAACTCGTACTCTTTTCGGTCTTTGAAACCACGTATGACTAATCGACCTTTCGGAACTCGTTCCCCATTGGGACCCGTTTTCATTTTAAAGACCCACTTGGAGTCTATCACATTTACTCTTCGACCGTCGCTCTCTATTTCTGACTTGTCGACTAATTCCCACACATGATTTTCCTCCATTGAACTCAACTCCTCATTGATAGCCTTTTCCCACAAAAGCCTATCGGGTGAATTCATGGCCTCTCTGTAAGACGTTGGATCTTGGTTTGTACTAGCTATCAAGGCAAATTTTAACTCATCCTCCTCGAGACTGTGATTTTCTGGAGCTGCATCTCCATTGCCTCTGAATTTTACATCTTTCAAATTCAATTCCCTGCTTGCAAAGAATGCAAAGCTAGAGTCGTGCACACGACGTGCGTACACCGCAAAGTCTCGACCCTCTTTAGCTTTTCTGCCAGGTTGGATTCTTGATTTGGCAGGAGGCGCTTCATTTTCCTCTTTTTCATCGTTGTTTTTCCTCGGTCTACCTCGTTTGCGATCAACCTGGGGAGGTGCTTGCTGTACCTGTTCAAGTTGTTCCTCAGCCTGATCTTCACCAAAGTCCAACTCTTCCTCAATGTCCTCGAGATATTTACCTCTGTAAACGTCTTTGTAGGTTAGTTTTTCATTAAATCTCACGTTTCTGGAGATAATGAATTTTTGTGTGGATGGATGCCATAATGCATAGCAATTTGTTCCATAGCCAACAAAAACTGCTTTGATCGCTCTTGGCGAAAATTTGTCCTCAGGGTTTGCTATATGTGCATCAGCAATGCACCCAAACCTTCTTATCTTCTCGAAATGACTCTTCTCGAGAGGTGCAAATTTATGCATTGGTAACTCAAAGTTAATACTCTTATGTGGCGATCTGTTATACAAGTTAACAGCAACCTCAGCTGCCAGAAACCACATATTTTTCGGTAAACCAGAGTCTGACATCAAAGCCCGTATTTTGTACTGCAAAGTCTGATTAAATTTTTCAGCCGTGCCATTTAATTGTGGCGTGTGTCCGGGTGTAAAATTACTATCTATTCCCTCTTTGTCCATCAGCTCTTTAAACTCACCACCAGTGAATTCAGTACCTCTATCGGCTCTTATGAAACAAACTTTCTCATCTTTGCCTATTAAATTCCTCGTAGTCCTCAGGTACTTTTCAAGACACATCCCAGAATCACTTTTGTTCTTAACCGAGTAAGCCTTAGCAAATCTGGAATAGTCATCAATGAAAGTTGTGATGAATCGATTGCCACCAGGGTACGAAGCAGGCTTTATCGGACCCATTGTATCTGTATGTATAGTTCTCAATGGCTTTTCAGCCCTTGTCCTCACCTCTTTAAACGGCAATCTTTTCATTTTGGCTAATACACAAGTTTCACAATCACTGATGGATTCATCAAGTTTGACATTTTTAAGTATGCTTACCTCTCGCTTCAGATATCTCATGTATTGCAAAGATGGGTGACCCAACCTCACATGCCATAGCATACCCAAGTCTAATTTCTTTGATACGCTTGGGTCACGCACCTCAACTCCCTCGCTTATTAATTTCTCCAATTTATTTAAATCATCAGGATTGTCTGCATTGAGAACGCGCTTACCCAAAGACGAATCTCGCAAATCCCAATCTATATAATCCTCATTTTGCTCGGCTTGCGGAGATTTCTCTCCATTCTCCCTCCCAGTCTCAGAATGCTGTTCCTCAATTACAAGCCGCGATGCTCCCTCCGAAAGTTTTGATTCTAATGACATCATCCTGAGACAGATCGAGAAAGTCCTCAAGCGTCGAAAAATTCGTATAAGTATAAAATTCGTATAAGTATAAATTAAGTATACTCATCGTAATCAAGATTGTCAGTCCCTCTGCCTCTGACTGTCATTCTTACAACCCAATTGGGATTTTCATAGGTACCCGTCAAATAACGCTTGCCCGTTTGTTTATCATAGACGTCCAAGAAGTGTTCGTCCATATAAATACTAAGGCCCGCCTCAGCGAAATGCCTAAGCGATATGAGATTATCCGAAACCGCGGAAGCTTTCAAAACATTCGTCAATCTAACTCGTTTATTATTATTTGAAATTAAATACAAATCGCCTCTACCATCAACACTCAAATTCGCGGTCTCATCTTTATTCGCGCATCTTATTACCTCGTTTCCGGATTTTTCAAAATTCCATAACCATACACCTCCATTCACGATGTGCTCGGTGGCACCTGTGTCCGCGACGAATAAAATTTCATTCGAATCACATGCATTCTCATCAAAAATCAAACGTCGCAACATACCTTGATTATCATCCTTCTTCTTATTGGCATCGTTGCCCTGCTCTTTTCCTCCCTTCTTAACCTTTTTAACACGGCCTTCCTTGCTTTTACTAACGCCACGCAGTTTGTCCCCATCACCCCCACCGTTACCACCACCTCTACCTCGACCTCTGCCTCGACCCCAGTCACATCCGCAGCACCGATGTCTACTACTCCAACGAGTCAGACGTCGGGTTCAGCAATTTTCTCGACGAGGAGGGACTCAACCGGAGGCAGGGCGCTTGAGGTTAATTAGCAGAGTGGCGCAGTGGAAGCGTGCTGGGCCCATAACCTGTTGTAATAGAGTAATGAGGATTAGGGCGAACACAATAAAGCCAATGATTAACCAGTAAACCAATATTTATTATTAAATAAAACTCCCTCGGTATGACCTCGGGTACACACGCGGCAGTGGCGAAGCATCGATCTAGCTCGCCTCGTGGGAGAGAGCAGCGGGGCTCTTGCACGCAGGCGCGCCGCTTGGATCAGCTCGGGCTGCAGCAGCAGCCTCGAGCTGCTGTTGCTTATAAAACTCAACTCACCACATTTTTCAACAGGAGGCAAGGAAAGTTCAAACTCCCTGTTTGGGACAAATCAGAAAGTTTGAACTTTCTGCGCCGTGTGTTGAAAAATTTTTATCTTTTTTGTTGTCTGTATGCAAGCTTAAGTTATGCGGCCAAAGTGATTTTACATTTTAAAATTGGTTAATTAAGAAGTACAAAAGAAATAGATAGTTTTGGGTCTAGGTATCCAGTGGACCAGAAATTATGAATTCTATTTGGCATGGATTTTTAAAGTACGGATGAGCATTTGCTTCATTATTTTGAGTCAAAATTTCTGAAGTCGGACAGAAAAACAAAACTTTCGAAATTCGATAGCCTTTGTACGCAAAAGTCAAGTGTTATGCTTTAAAAAAAAGCCAGTAAAGTTTTTTTTTTAAATAATAATTTTTCGATTTCTAACTAATTTTGTTTTATTAAATACGAATTTATCACTATATATTTTTAAGCAAATATTTCAATTAACATTTCGAAAATCTTAAACATTTTTTTGGAAAAAAACACACTTTCACTCCCTTATTTAAAAGTTTGAAATCATTGGCTAAGCGGCAAAAATGGCGCGCTTAAACAATAGTAGCTCAATTGTTTTATTCGATTGTTTTTTTTTGTTCAATGAGAAAAACACGTGTGCCTCTGAAGCCTGCATTGCTGCAAGATTAGCGTTGTTTTCGGTTGTTTATTCTCAGTTTGTGTGTTTTTATTATGACTCCTCCACCAAAGTGCTGTAATCCGTTGAAAAAAAAGGGTCATAGTTGTTACAGAAAAAATTTAAAGTTTATATCGGAAAATTGCGATCCAAAGTTAAAAGAGTTATTCGGTTGTTACATTTGTGCTTCCTGTAAGACCCAAGCTTATGAAAAAAAAGAAACGATTCAATTCGAAAAACAGAACTTTGAAAAAAAAGAAACTGATAAGGGCGATGAAGGAAAAGATCAAGAAGAAAGTGAAGAAGAGCAGATTGTAGATTTGACGAAAGGTGATGAAGACTATACATGCTATAGAATAGATCAGTTGACAAAAAGAAAAAAGCTCGCGTCTGAAATTCACGAAGTAATTGTTGCTACGCCAGCTAAAAAAATTAATTTGAACTTAATAGAAAATGACCAAAATTTTCGAAACGCAATCTTTAAAAGTAATGTAAATACTTGGATCGAAGATTTTAAGTTGAGATTATCTAATGCCTCAAGAGGAGAAAAAATCTGTTTGCTTACTGCAATTCCAATTAATAATTGGACGATTCGAGAAGCAGTAAAAGAATTTGGGGTTACTAAATACATGGTCACGACTGCAAAAAAATTACAAATAGAAAAAGGATGCGCATCTCGTCCTGATAAAAAAACGGGTCGAGGATTAAATGAAAATCTTCTTGAAAAAGTCAAAGATTTTTATCTGTCTGATGATATTAGTAGAGTGATGCCCGGTGTAAAAGATTACAAGTCAGTAATTGTTGACGGAGAACGTCATCATGAGCAGGTAAACTATTATTGATAGTTTTAGATTAATTTTATTCACTATTCCTCTTAGCACGCAAGCGCGCGGAATTGTATTAAACTTTCGTGGTTATTAATTCATTGTTTTTGTTTATATACTAATTATTATTATTTTCATGATTTTAATCTGATAATTTGGAACACTTGATTAAATAAATATTATTTTTTATCAAATTGCGAATCTATTATCTAAATGTTTTAATTGAATTGTAATATACAAATTAAAAATAAAAATTTAAATTTCAAATTTGGTTTTTCAACCAATTACATTACGAATAAAATGCTGACATTATTTTTGGGTTCTCTCTTTTATCTTGCGATTTATCTTCCCATTCGGTAGTTTCGATAATTCTGACGTATTCGTTTACAATATTTTTTTTTTTTTTATTCAGTCTTTTTTCTATTCAGTTTTTTTTTTATTTACAAGTAAATATGTTTATTCCTAGAAACGTTTATTAATGGGTAACTTAGAAGACCTACACACTGAATTTATAAAAAAATACCCTGAAGAAAAAATATCATTGGCAGTATTTAGGCATCTCAGACCACCGCAGTGCATATTAGTCGGAGCTAAAGGCACGCATAATGTGTGCGTGTGCAAAATACATGGCAATTTAAGACTTAAGATAAATGGACTTCAACGAGAACTACTAAAAAAGAAAATTAATTTTACTGTAAATTATCGAGAATGGTTGAAAAACATTATTTGCTCAACTCCAACTACTGATTGCTTTCTTGTAGATTGTCGAAAATGTCCCGGAACGAATCAAGTTATCAAAGATTTAACAGAAAATTTACAAAAATGTGAAATAGACAGCATCACTTATAATCAATGGGTCACAACAGACAGGTTTCGTAAACTATATAATTTCTAAAAAATAATTTTTTTGTTTAATTTTATTATTTTTTCATACTGTCTCTTTTTTTTAAAAGGTGCCAACTGTTAAGTAAAACTGAAAATATACAGATTTTTACGGAAAGTCTTGCAGAAGATCTCCCAATTGTGTTTTAACATGATTACATAGCCCAATCACAAGCAGCGTATCTTGAAAAGCTGAAAAATTCACTGAAGAGTGGAGAGTTTTTGGTTACTCTGGATTTTTCAGAAAATTATTCATTTCATGTACAAGATGCTATACAGTCACAACACTGGTCCAAAGATCAAGCCTCTTTGCATGTGTATGTAATTTATTGCAAAGAAAATAATGTTGTGAGAAACATCAATTATGTGGTTTTGTCAGAAGTCGAAAATCATGACGCTACAGGAGTATATTTGTACAACGCAAAAATGATTTCTTTTTTGAAAAAAAAATTTGGTACCAAAAACGTTAAAAAACTATTTTATTTTTCTGATGGCGCGGGGTCGCAGTATAAAAATAAATTTAATTTTTTAAATTTATTACATCACCGAGCGGACTTCAAAATTTCAGCTGAATGGCACTTCTTTGCTACTTCACACGGAAAAGGTGCCTGTGATGGCATAGGTGGATGCGTAAAAAGAAACGCTTATCGAGCAAGCTTACAAAATAACATCCAAATTACAACTACAAAAACTCTTTTTGAATGGGCTGAAAAATTTTTTAAAAAAATTAATTTTGGCATGGTCATGACGAAAGAGTATGAAGAAATGAAAAAAAAACTCGAGCCACGTTTCTCGAAAGCCAAAACCATTAAAGGGACACGCCAATTCCACTGTTACATACCAGTAAATACTAAAAAATTAAAGTGTAAAGTTATTTCAGCTCACAAACAATTTTTTGTTCATAGAATGTAGTGATAAATTCGTATTTAATAAAACAAAATTAGTTAGAAATCGAAAAATAATTTTGTAATGAATAAACTTATATTTTTGAATATAAATTTATATGTAAATATAAAGTAAATTTTTTATTAGCATACTTACGGTAAGTAAAAACGCAGTCATTAAGAAACCCAATTTTTGAAAATAATCGGAAAATGTAAATAGTTATGCGAGCGCGCGTGAAGCGGTAGCGTCGTGCGCCGTGGCTCCGTCACCTCGCCGCGCTCGTCGCAGCGCTCGTTTTGCGGTCTTTAAAAATTCACAACTTTTGTTCTTGTGAATATTACCAAAATTTTTTTTCACGTACTTCTAGGTAACACTTTAAAGAAAAATATCGTTGAAAAAATTTTGGCCCACCCATATGAGAAGTTTATTAAATTTTCATTTGTTTATTAAAAAATTAATTTTTTATAAACAAATTAAATTTTTTTTTTTTAATTTATTTATCATTCAATTCTTTACTTATTTGTGAAGTCGTTGTTAAAATTTTGTAAACTTTTATTAAATAGTTCTCTAGAAATGGCGATTTAAAAAAATAGTCACCTAAAAGTTTGATTGTTTATAACTTTTAGAAAAATTATTATTTAAAAAAAAAACTTTACTGGCTTTTTTTTAAAGCATAACACTTGACTTTTGCGTACAAAGGCTATCGAATTTCGAAAGTTTTGTTTTTCTGTCCGATTTCAGAAATTTTGACTCTTTCAAAGTGGATTTAGTTTGTCTATCAATTATGTATGCAAAATGAATTCAAAAGTACTTCATAACAGTAAATTATGTCTATGATTTTTATGTGTTCTGACTAATGATAAAATTTATATAAAAGAAATTTAAACCTAAAGAACTAGATATATCCAAGTCGACATGAATCAATTATTAAAAATTTTTATCTTTTTTGTTTTCTGTAAGCAAGCTTAAGTTATGCGGCCAAAGTGATTTTAAATTTCAAAATTGGTTAATTTTTTTTTTACAAGAATTAAAAAGTACAATAGAAATAGATAGTTTTGGGTCTAGGTATCCAGTGGACCAAAAATTATGAATTCTATTTGGCATGGATTTTTAAAGTACGGATGAGCATTTGCTCCATTATTTTTAGAGTGGATTTAGTTTGTCTATCAATTATGTATGCAAAATGAATTCAAAAGTAGTTCATAACAATAAATTATGTCTATGATTTTTATGGGTTCTGGATAACGATAAAATTATATAAAAGTAATTTTAAACAGAAGAACTAGATATATCTAAGTCAACATGAACCAATCATTGAAAATTTTTATCTTTTTTTTAATCATTTTAAGGTTACAAATGAGTATTTGCTACATTTCAATGTAAATTTACATTAAAATAAAGTTATGCAATGTACATTTAAAAAATAGGTAAATACTAAATTGAATTTTTTTTTTTTTTTACATATAAAATTGATTTCCCTAGGACTTTTATAGGTTCTGGTTTATGTCGTGGTTTTACAGCAGAATAATTGAATATATCTTAGTTATTGTTAAATTATTTAGAATTTGGTAAGTTCGTGAAATAATTTATTAAGACATATTTCAACAATATTAATGATTTATTTATGGAGTTTGGTTTTTGGAACTTGTGGACAAAAAGGAAATACATTTAAATATTTACCGAATTTACGCAATAAAATCTTTAAAAAATACTTTTAAAAAGTAATATTTACGGCAATTGGTTTTTTAAAAAGGAATCTAAATAAAAAATTATACGCTAAGTATGATCTTTAAAAAATACTTTTAAAAAAGTAATATTTACGGCGATTGGTTTTTTTAAAAGGAGTCTAAATAAAAAATTATACGCTAAGTATGATCTTTGAAAAATACTTTTAAAAAAGTAATATTTACGGTGATTGGTTTTTTTAAAAGGAGTCTAAATAAAAAGTTATACGCTAAATATAATAATCCTTTTTTGAAAATGAATTAATGAAAGAAGTGAAATCAAAAAATTTATTACGGACGACTTGAGGCCGAATTACTTATTATTTAAAAATAATTTCTCTTCTAAAAGATGGTCATATTATGTTGAATCACCTTCAATATACGTAAAGTTATCAATTTTTCAATTATAGCACATACATGGGAAAACACATGCAAATTGCACACAACTCAAACACTTTTTAAAATTAAAAATTAAAATATGTTGTTAAGAAACACACTGAGCATTCAAAATATAATTTAAAAAATACAGGTATCAATGATTTTTTTCGAGATAATTTAGTTCAAAGAATATTAAATTTTTACAGGTCAAGTATAGCCATACATTGTGATTTAGTTGATTTCTAACTTAAATACAATATATTTTAATTTCAAAAAGTGTTTGAATTGTGTGCAATTTGCATGTGTTTTCCCATGTATGTGCTATAATTGAAAAATTGTTAACTTTACGTATATTGAAAGTGATTCAACATAATATGATCATCTTTTAGAAGAGAAATTATTTTTAAATAATAAGTAATTCGGCCTCAAGTCGTCCGTAATAAATTTTTTGATTTCACTTCTTTCATCAATTCATTTTCAAAAAAGGATTATTATATTTAGCGTATAACTTTTTATTTAGACTCCTTTTAAAAAAACCAATCACCGTAAATATTACTTTAAAAGTATTTTTTAAAGATCATACTTAGCGTATAATTTTTTATTTAGATTCCTTTTTAAAAAACCAATCACCGTAAATATTACTTTTTTAAAAGTATTTTTTAAAGATTTTATTGCGTAAACTCGGTAAATATTTAAATGTTTTTCCTTTTTGTCCACAAGTTCAAAAAACCAAACTCCATAAATAAATCATTAATATTGTTGAAATATGTCTTAATAAATTATTTCACGAACTTAACAAATTCTAAATAATTTAACATCTTAAATTACGAGATCTTCCTTACCTTGGTTGGTCGCTGTGGAGGGAAAAGAAGACGCTAGATGTGGGTCGATTTTATTGGTTTTATTCACAATTAATGAGTGTCACTTTAATTGGTCAATGTATGATTTAATAATCTAATTTGTTTGTCACAAATATATTCAATAATCCACAATCAATGAACGTCACTTCACTCGGTTGATTTTTATAATTTATCAATCTAAATTATTGGTCACAAATATTTTTAATAATTCTCAATCAATAATTACTCGTTCGATTTTTATAATTTAACAATCTAAATTATTGGTCACAAATATTTTTAATAATTCACATTCAAATTCAATAATTACTCGGTCGATTTTTATAATTTAACAATCTAACTTTGTGGTAATTGACTTATACAGTAAAAGAGATTAGCACTCTGTGCTCTAATTTGCATTCAAAAACTTACTGCCCTCCTGCTCCTGCACTCGCTCCTCGCTGTCCATCCCCACCTTGACTTTTCAAGTCAAGACGCTGATTAGGCAGCCAGGCTTGATGAGAACGGATGCTGAGCGTGCATTTTCATACATCAATGTTGGTATATTTGTCATCTAACACATTAGCCAAAAGTTCAAAATTATTAATTAATTATTCAAAAAGATAAATGCAGGTCTATTATTTTTCTTACATTTTGGTGAGTTTTTCAAAGTTTCTTTCATTTCTATTTTATTTTTATCGAGTAACATATAATTTTAACATTATTCAATCACAATTTAAAACCGAATGTTTAAACAATTATTCAAATTTAGTTTTCTTTAAAATATTATTTTTGAAAATTTTCCACAACATTTTTCGGGGTGATAATTTTAGCAGCTGTCCCAAATTACCTTTTTCAGGTAATCGGTTTTTGAGGAGAGGATTTACGGCTTGCCATTGCTCTAATCGGTGTACGTGACTTAGCGAACTTTCTCGAGACGAATTTTAAAAGGAGCGGAGCGATTTGGTTTATTGACGGGACGGAATTTTGACGGGAACATTGTGGATTTTTGGGATTTAGATGTTGAAGTCCTGTAAATCTTAGAAATAGTTTATGGGGGTGTCGATAATTTTCTGTTCCAGGGCAGTAAAATAGAAACCCGTCGATGTCTTGAGTCTCACCTCCCGAGCCCAAATTATCCTGCCTGGGCAGTATTTTCGGAATTATTACCAGTCTCGCAAATTTAGTTCCGCGCATCGCGACTCAGCGAGTTGAGAGTCACGGCGGATTTGAATGTTGGGTTGGGGTTTAAAGTTCGATGATTGGCCGATCATCGAATGAGTTAAATTTAATTGATTCGTTTTGCGAATCACGCAGGGGGTTTGTTTACGTAATACAATTACGTTTTGAATAAAGGATAAGAGTAGTCTGCATCGACTGGCTACTCGTCAAGGTTTCGGAGCGGGGCATGACGTCCTACCTGCTCGCATACCGCCGTATTGGGTTGGGCAGCCTTTGATTCAGACCGCAAGTGTTACTCACGGTTTTTCGCGGGACTGGTTTGGGCAAAATCATATCCTTTTTTTTAAACAGTTTTTTTTTGTTTAACTTAGAATCATTTGCTAATTAATATTTGGTTATTTAAGAACAGAAAATTTAGATGATTAATTAAATGAATTGATTTTAAAATAAAAAATAAAAAATTTCGTGACATCACATCATTTATAAGAAAGAAAAAAAAAAAAATAATTTGAATATAAAAAAAATAAATTTTTTAATATTGATTAAAAAAATTTAATTAAAAAATAAAATAAATATATCTTACTATAAAAAATATTAAAATGAATTTAGAACATGGGAAGAGAATCTAAAAGAAAATCTACCGAAGAAAATCAAAGCAATGACCAAAGAAATAAAAAAATGAAAGAATATAATTTTTCGAATAATGAATATTTGAAAAATAATATTATTGTTGGAGACCGAACTGCGTATTTATAAATATTTTCTTTTGATATATATTTAATTATAAATATTTATAAAAAAATTCATTATTGTATAGGTCTATTGTAGTATAAATAGATGAAATTATTGGTCAAAATACATTTATTTAAAAAAGTGATGAAAAAGAATTGGAAATATTTAAATTCATTGTAAACAATAGTAGTGGAACAAAAATACAATGCAATATTTATGATAATAATATAAAACTATTTAAAGATAAAATTGTTTTAAATAAATAAATTTCATAATAAAAATAAAATAAAAAAATTAATTCATTAATTTAATTGAGGTAAAGGGTATAGCCGGTTGGGAGGTGGATACAGTGCACCATGCGTAAACCCCTACAATATATATATTATTCAAAAGGGCTTGAAAAAAAAAAATTTTTGGCACCAACCATTAAAGGGTATCCACAAGAATATGTTTAAAGGTATAAATAATTTTATGAACAAGAGGAAGTATTTAAAAATGCACAATAGTAGGCAGAAGGGCAGGCACAATTGTAGGTAGAGGGTTGTGTATCTATTATGTAAGAACAAAGGGCAGAAATGATGTTAGTTCCAAGGCCTTCAACAGGTCTAGGAAGATAGAAAAGAAAAAATTGAACTTATGGTAGAAACGAAAGTAGGCACAAGAATAACAACAACCCACGTTCAAAGTTATAAATTGAAGTATAAAAATAATAACAAAGTAAAAAGGGGCTGCTCATGCCTGGAAACTGGTGTCGTAAGGTAAACTTCGATATCAATCAGGATAGATTGATTGGGAGAAACCTAGTTAGAAAAAATGTCGATAACAAATGTAAACGGATGTAGGAAATATTTGTCAAAAAAGTTAAAGAACTGTGTTGGCAAAGGTGTATGAAGAAGACTACTTTCGTGAATGTAATTACAAAAAGATTTAAGAAGAACAATAGAAACGATAGTATTCACAAAGATGAGAACAAAGGTTCAAAGTTAGAAACCAAAGCGTGAAAAAAAGAAAAAACAACAGTAAACACCAAAATTGAAGCAAGTAGATTCATGTGAAGGAGACTAGGTAAAAAATTGTTGTTTACAATTGTCACAATCAGTGTAGGAACAATATTCAGCAAAAGTGTACATATAAGCGTAGGTTCAAAGTTACAAACGTAATGACAAGTGAAGGTACGGGAGTAAGTACAATGTAGTTACAAGAGTAGTTATCAAGTTTGAAACAATATTATGAGCAAGGTTTGTTAAAAGGGTATTTACAGTAGTAAGCACAAGAGGATAAAAAAAGATCATGCATAAGACTAGATTCAGTGTTAAAAATTTGAATAAAAGAAATAAAGAACTTAGCATAGGAGTAGTGTTAAATATTGAGTTACCTCTTCAGCTCCAAATAATTTTAGTGAGTGTAGTTGGGAGAGTGAGTAATTAAAATACACCTTTTTTATTATTATATACAATTGAGAATTTATTTACAATATTTACAGATCTTCTGGGTTGAGTTAAACATTTGTTTACACCTTACTTGAGTATTGACTGATAATAAAGAGTTGCAATCAACTCAGTTGAGTTGATGTTTGCCTTGATGAATGAGCCTGTTGTTATGATAAAACTTCTTTGTTGTTGAGCAGAGTCCTTGGGTGATTGTTAATGATGAGTAGATCCTTTTGAGAGTAAACCTGTTGAGCGTTGAGAGGAGCTTGACAAGTAGTACCTTGAGGAAAAACCAAACCAAAATACCGCGTTCACCCTGCGGCGGTAGCGAGGTTATGGTCGTTTGCACTTAAACCATGAGAGATGAGCCAGTGATTTTCCACTCTTGCATGATTTTCAAGTAATTTGTAAACACACAATTATATTTATTGGCACTCACTAATCACTTCCTTTTGAGCTCGCATTCGGATTATTATTGAATCCGTGCTTCTTTTGCTTACACGAGGCGTGAAAGCAAGCCGAAAAAACCCGGATGATGGAATTCAAGTAAGCAGTTGATTTTTACCCGTGTTGAGCCCAAATAACGTGAAAGCACTCCGTAATTAATCGCACGCTCACACATTACTTTTTCTTTGAGTATTGCAGCAAATTATGATTGAATTTGCTTGAGTCACGTTGGCATGAGGTGCAACGCTAGTCGACATGAGTTAACTTATAATCGAAGTCCGAGCACGAGGCAGCCGCCGTGGAGGTGCTCGGCTGGTGAGCCAGCCGGTAAGTCACCGACGCGAGATAATTGAGGTGGCCGATTTAAATATTTAATTAATACTTAACAAGTAGAAACAGATGTAAAAACAAATGCATGTGTACAAGGTTCAGCGTTAGTAGCTTAAGTGAAAAATAGGTTGTAAGCACATGATTATTAACATATGTAGGAAGAAAAAAAAGTCAACATACGGTAGCAACGATGTAGCAAAGTTTTGAAGCAGGGAAGGTTAATAAATAAAAAGACAGAAATAAGTCAGAAAACGAATAGAAACAGATGTTTAACTAAGGATGGAAATGAAAGTATGCTCAACCATAAGAACAAAGTAGTCTTAGAGTTAGAAATAAAAGCATGAAAAAAATTCGAACTACAGTTATCACTACGATAGAAACAGATGTATAAACATGAGCGAACGATACACTTTTAGTTCAGCTGCTAGCCTACAGATGCGGTCACCGTCGTAAAATTTTTTCCGTGCATGGGAAATTTTAGGTCCAATTCATGGGAAAAAAGACATTTGCACGGAAAAATAAGTGATTACACGGGAAAAAAAAACTTGAGCGGAAGTTAAATGTATTAAATAGGAAAAAAAATATATTGAACAGGAATAGAATCAACATTGCAAGAAAAAAAAATTATTAAACGGCAATAGAATTGATCTCGCACGGGAAAAAGAATTGAGAGCAAAACTCAACAAAAATCAAGAAAAAAATTTGTTTTATTGAACATTATACAACTGTAATTGAAATTAACGATATTTATTGTAAAAGATTAATACATTAGTAAAGCTTTCTTTTATTTTGTAGATCAGGTTGTAGGTCGCATCTGTTGTGCACTAATCTCATGAATTTCCTGGCCAATGCTAACAATCTAAGCGTTGATAAAATTATTTTCAAATTCTGTTCTTCTAAATCAAAAGATTTTGCAAAAATGTGGAAATCAACCACGTATGGTACATCTTCATCATCCGGAACTTGAGTGCGCTCATTGCACCAAGCTCTAAGATCTGTGGCCAATACGGAAGGAGTGCCTTTATCACTTCGGATTGTTCTATGAAATGCAACAAGTGTTTCATTTGCAGGTTCTATGATCTGATTTTTACGAATGAGATTTAGCAGTGCATTTGGCTTTGTAATACCATCTGCATATTTATCTTCTACAAAAGCCTTAAATTCTGATGATAAGCCTCGTGTAGAATCAATATTTTTATGTTCGTGCTCCTCTTCTGTTTCATACAAGGACACGCAAGTATCCGAAGAATGATATAGTAGGTACAAGCACGCTAGACACTCAGACACTCTATAAATTTCCTTTGTGCACCGATATTCAACTCGTTTTCCTTCTGCCACCATTTTTGTTGAAGATATTTTCCAAACTTCTTTTAACTTTACAGCACTTTCTGCCTCTGTTGCTGATGGGTATTTGTGACGTAAAAGCGACACTCGCGTTGGTCGCCTGCATATTTTTTTAGTCTGCTGGATCACTTCAGATGAATTTTCTTCTTTAGATGAGTCCTCAGAGGTTTCAAAATACGTTAACTAGCCAGCCATCTTTTGGCTCTTTGCTTTACTCGTCGACTGAGGCGACACTATGAGTTGAACTGAGCTCAATAATAAAATGGGTGGAGAGATGCTTAGTGAAAGAGCACGTGGTCTTTTGTTTCTAGGCTTGATAGGTAAACACGTTTTGATTAAACCACGCAAAAGTATTTATCTTTCCGTGCAAAAGTATTTATTTTCCTGTGCGATCTACATCCTGTGCAAATGATTTTATTTCCCGTGCATTTTAATACTTCCCATTAGAAAATTATAGGAAAAATTAAAACATAGAAATAAGCATATTTCGTTACACTTTTACGGTAGTTAAGCACTTTTTTGGGGGGGCATGGGGAGTGTAATACTACTCCTAACTTTGCAAAAGCAATTGCATTATGTACTGTCTCTACTCTTTCTTTATATTCAAATAGTGCAAATTGAAAATTTTGCAGTGATATCATTAAAATTTTATCAACTTCTAATTTAGTTAAATATCTACTTACATTATGACTCCAACTTTCTAATTCTTTAATATTTTTCTCATAATTCATTAAATGAATCGATGAACTATTAATATTTTCAGCAACTAATGCAGTTTGCTTTTGCAATAATTTTAAAAGATAATTTTCTTCTTTATGCATTAAATCTATTTCTTTATTATAATATTCAGCATCGGCACTATCCATTGTACCAAACAAATATTTAGAACCTTTTCCTATTAAATTTAACAAACCTCTTTTTCTTCTATTTTTTCTAATTGGTACGTCAACGATTGAGTTTAATTCTCTACTTATAGTTTCAATTAGACCCTGTAAATTACATTTTGTATTTGGCTTATTACATATATTCTTCATTTTTCCAAGCTGTGATTTCAAGTTTTGACCTTGGTTGTAGATTTTGTTGAGATCAGTTGTATGAATTACTTTCCACTGCTCAGAGTAAAGATGTACTTCTCCCGAAAAGGTCGTTGCGACATCTGGTATTTCATTTATTATCTTATAAATTTCAGTATTGTTGTCAAAAGCTTTTGTTTTATATATACAAATTACCAAAAGTAGAATCTGAAACAAAAAATTGATTAGACTATTTCGCCACAAAAATGTTTAATTTGATTTAAATGTCTCATTATTTCTTTATTCTTCATTATAAAATATGCAGTATGTCCCTGTATTCTTCGTATAACATAGGGTTTTTCCGACCATTGATTATTTAAAATAATTAATACTAAATCTCCAACCTCATATGTCTTGCTTCCTGTTTGTCTTCTTTCCATAATCTTCTTATTTCTCTCCTTTGATTCCCTGTTGTTTTCATCTGCTTTTCTTCTTACTGCTGTCATTTGCCTCATTCTTTCTTCCTGCCGTTCCTCATAAGTTTCGTAATTCTTCTCCTCGAGTCCATATAATAATCTGGAAGGACTATAGCCAGTGCTGGAATGTATCATTGAATTATAATGATTAGCCGCCTTCAGTATTTTCAAATTCAAAGCTGGACTAGCTTTATCATCTTCTGTCTTTTCTATCTTTTTAATTGTTCTCACAAGTCTTTCGCATGCACCGTTGGATTCTGGATGATATGATGAAATTTTAATTTTGTAGATTCCATATTTTTCTACAATTTTTGTTAACAATTCTGATTTAAATATAGACTCCTTATCGGTTATTAAATTCTGCGGAATTCTCTGCTGAAGAATGAATTCTTCGAACACTTTGTAAGGATTTTTTCCTCTTGTTTCTTTTAACCATGCATATCTAGAAAATACGTCTTCCAAAAGTAAGTAATTTCTTTGTTCAAGCATTAAATAATCTATCGCTATTGTCTCAAATGGTTGAGTTGGCGGTTCTATATTCATGCCTGGAGTATTATATTTTCTAGAGTTAACTTTCAGCCTGTTACATACCTGACATATCTTAAAATATTGTTCCACATCACTAGGTAAGTTCTCCCACACGTACTGTTGGCGGAGTTGCATAACAATCTTCTTTGAAGCTTGATGTCCATGCTCGTGAGCCCTTGCTATTAAGTTCTTTCTTGTATTTAAATCTTCTATATAAATTGAATATTTTTGTCGTATATACAAAGTTCTTTCTGTCATCTTTGTATAAATATATGTACCAAGTAATAAATTTTCATGCTGATTATCTTGAACGTGGGTAAATTCAATGATGGTTTCATCATCTTCAATATCATCCAATAATGAGAACAGACTGATGATGTCACCTGGTTCACAATATGGTGCACCATTAATTCTTTTATCACCTCTTAATTTGTATTTTTCTATTTCTCTAGACTTTTCTTTTAGTCCAGCCTTCTTCCTTACCTCAAAGTGTATTTCAAAATTCTTCATGTCGGAGGCATTTATAGTCATGGTGTTCTTACCTGCCTTTATGATTCTTTCAAAATCTCGCTTTGTCTTGTAGAAGAGTGTAAATTTATTAATATTTACCCATCGATCAATCTGCTCACCACTGGTTTTCTCAGTTACCAACCTTATTTTACTCAATCCCACATTTTCAAGTTCATCACAAATTGTCACTTCTGGTTGTAATTTGGACTCATCTGTCGTTTCCTTCTCACAAGGTAAATTTTCTTCAGCTGCCTCTTTATCCACTGTCTCATCTATCCAGCTTGGGTATTCTGATTCATCTGCTTCCATCTCGTTCATATAATCCAACAGTTCTTCGATTGGAGTATCATCCTTGTCTCCTGCAACGAATGCTCGAGAAAAAGCATCAGCTTTTTGATTTTTCTTACCTTTTTTATATTTTATCTCTGGGTGATAATTAGTTAATTTTTCTATAAATTTGAAACATCTTGAAGTTATGTCTGGGGATTGACTTTTTATTATTCCTTCCAACGGTTTATGATCTGTGTAAACTGTATATTTCCTTCCCCATAAGAAGGGTCTAAAAACTTTCGATCCCCATACTATTGCCAAAAATTCTTTCTCCGTAGTTGAATATCTTTTTTCAGCTGCATTCAGTATCCTTGAAGCGAAAGCACACGGGTGTTCATCTCCTTTATCATCAAGTTGCGATAATATACAACCAATACCTTCATTAGAGGCATCTGTATTTAAAATAAAGGGTTTTTTTATATCAGGATATTTCAATACTGGATCACTTGTTATTATTTCCTTCAGTTTCTTTATACATTTCAATTCTTTATCTGTGATTTCATACTTCTCATTTTTTCTTCTCATTTTATGAAGAGGGGCTGTTATTTCGCCACATTTTGGGATAAATGTTCTATAGTAGTTTACCAATGCCAAAAATCTTTCCATCTCTTTCACGTCCTTGGGAACTGGAAAATTTTTCATCTTCTCAGCGTGCTTCTCTTGAGGTTTTACACCTTCTGGTGTAATGAGATGCCCTAAATAGTCAAGTTCCGGCTTTATATATTCACACTTATCTGGCTGTAGAGATAATTTAGTTTCTCTCAGTCTTTGAAATATTATTTCCAAATTTCTCAAATGTTCTTCGTACGTAGAAGAGAATACTATGATGTCATCTAGGTATACGAAGCATATCTTTCCTATCAAGCCTCTCAATTTAAAATTCACCATCCGTTGAAAGGTTGCTGGTGCATTCTTCAGTCCAAAAGGCATTCTCAACCACTCCCAGTGTCCTTTGTGTGTACTGAAAGCCGTCTTTGGGATGTCTCTTGGTTTCATTGCCACCTGATGAAATCCATTAGCGCAGTCAAATGCACTCATATATTTTGCTTTTCCCAATAAGCAAAGTATTTCCTCGATACAAGGAATAGGATAATTGTCTTGCTCGGTTCCAAAATTAAGCTTCCTGAACTCAAAAACCGGCCTCCATTTTACTTCTCCAGAAGCATCCATCTTCTTTGGTACCAACAGCACATTTGCTGAGTAAGGTGACGAACTTGGCCGTATTAAAGCTTTGCTCTCGAGTTCTCTAATATGAGCATCAATTTTTTCTTGTATATGAATAGGTTGCCTATAAATTTTTGAAGATATTGGCTTACCTGTTTTTAGTAGAATTTCATGTTCTACATCACTTACTACAGGCATTGGGTCACCTGGCAAATTGAATATATCATTATATTTCTTTATAATTTCCCACAAATCATTCTGTTCATCTTCAGATTTGATTTTGATTTTGATTTTGATGATTTTATTAATTGTACATTATGTTGTACAAAATACAGATAAGTGAGATAATCTTGTTTTATTTTTCAACAGTTCAATGCGTCTTTCATCTTCAGACTTTTTCATTGTAAAAATTTTTGTTTCATTCTTACTTTCATACAAATTTCTCAACATCTGTTTTCTTTTTTTGAGGTATATTATTGTCTAGAATTTCCGACACGAGGGACTCTTGCTTTCTTTCCTTTCTTCGAGTTTGCATACATGGTGCCCCTAACTCATCATTCTCGTAATATTCATGACAAATGTCTGACTTGTAAACACGGATTTTCTTATAAGAGTCGTTCTTTAGGACACAGTTAGAGCCGAAAAACTCATGAGTACCTGGTTTTGTATGTACTTTCAAATGTTTAACAGAATTTGGTTCTACTTCTGTAAGCAATTCTGTATTTAATTTAAAATCGTGTTTTTTCTCACTTATATCAGACAGAGTAATTATTTTATTTTACAATCAATAAGGGCTCCATAATTTTCGAGCCAGTCCTTACCTAAAATTCCTTTATGTGTATTTAAAGGAAACTCATTCATGGCTACATAAAAAATATGCGACCTACCTAAAGTTTTTAATGTACATTCACCAATCATTTCGTGAAGGCCATCTACAATCTGGAATTTCCTTCTATCTCCCGGTGGTATTTTCTTTGGGTTGCAGTCTTCTAATTTTAATATTGAATTTTTTACAATTGATTCTGGCGCTCCTGTGTCGACCAGAAATTTGTTAACTCCTGTTGTTCCTTGGAGTTGGATGTAGAGGTCATAATATTTTCCTCCAGATCGGATGTAGTATCTTGCTGGTTCTCGTCGGTCATCAGAAATTTTCGTGGGGGACCTTTGTCGATCTGTATAATTCTTTGAAAATTTCGAAGCTGTGGATTTTTTCTCCAACATTCATTTTCGGTGTGATTCAATTTATTGCAAAATTTACACCTTTTTAATTCGTTTCTATTATTACTTACATAATGATTTTTAGTTTCATTTTTATCATCTTGCTTATTATTATCGTCTCTGGGTTTACTCTTTGAATTATTTAATGGCTCACCTCTTCTTTGTGTTCGGCTTCGGATTACTTCGTCGTCGCGTAGTCTTTTATCAATAGCCCGTGCCTCCTGCATGGCCTGACGCAGAGAGTCAATTTTTATATTTAAAAGCCTTACTTCTATAACCACAAAAGTTTAAATGAATATGAACTCTGAACGTAGCGCAAAGGTAAAGGGTATATATAACTTATTGTCGATTAATTTAGATGAAGCTTCGACAAACCTTGTTTTAGATAATATAATACAATTAAGCGTGCGCTTCGCTTAGAGAGCTTCAAGGTTTGACAAGAGGGTAGGTACATCGGTAGATTCAAAAGTGGGTAAGTGTTTCCCTACAAAGGTTTGTACAGGATCGTTAACAATAGTATAAAAGATGTTAGTTTCAGGGTTAGATGCTGAGAAAAAAAAAAAAAAAAAAAAAAAAGTACAACTTACGTTCCAAGTTACAAATTGAAGTATGAAAATAATAACAAAGTAAAAGAGGCTACACATGGCTGGAAACTGGTGTCGTGAGATAAACTTCGATATTAATCAAGATAGGTTGATTGGGACAGACCTACGTAGAAAAAGCGTTGATATCAAATGTAAAAGGATGTAGGAAATATTTGTCAAAAAAGTTAAAGAGCTGTGTGGGCAAAATTGTATGAAGATGATTAGTTTCACGATTACAATTACAAAAAAATTTGAGAAGAACAATAGAAAAGATAGTTTTCACAAGGATGAGAACAAAGATTCAAAGTTAGAGACCAAAGCATGAAAAAAAGAAAAAACAACAGCAAACACCAAAATTTAAGCAAGTAGATTCATATGAAAGAGATAGAAACAATATTAAGCAAAAATGTACATATAACCGTAGGTTCAAAGTTACAAACGTAATGACAAGTCCGGGTACAGCAGTAGGTACAATGAAGTTACCACAGTAGTTATCAAGTTTGAAACAATGTTATGAACAAGGTTTGTTATAGTGTTATTTAGAATAGTAAGTACAAGAGGATAAAAAAGATTATGCACAAGGCTAGATTCAGTGTAGAAAAAAAAAAAAAAAAAAAAAAAAATAAAGAACTAGAGTTAGCATGGGAGTAGAAACAGATGAAGAAACAAATGCATGTGTAGAAGGTTCGGCGTTAGAAGCTTGAGTAAAAAATAGGTAGTAAGCACAAGATTATTAACATATGCAGGAAGTAAAAAAAATCAACAGACGTAGTAAAGAGAGTCGGAAAAAAATACTCAACAGACGTGGATAGTAGCAAGGTTATAAAGCAGGGAAGGTTAATAAATAAAAAGACGAAAATAAGTCGGTAAAAGCATAGAAATAGATGTTTAAAAAAGGATTGAAATGAAAGTATGATCAATGATTAGAATAAAGTAGTCTTAGAATTAGAAATAAAAGCATGAAAAAAAATTCAAACTACAGTTATCACCATGATAGAAATGTATATATAAACATGAGCATATTCCTGGGTAAGAGCTTAGTTATAAAAAGCAGTAAGTGCAACGGTAAGAACAAGGGTAGTTACAAGGGTTTGGAGTAAGATGAAAGGTGAGAACAAAGGTAGGCACGAAATAAGGTGCAGGTGTAGTCACAAGCTATAAAAGTAGAAACAATGGTATGTATCAGAGTAGGTACAGAGGTAGACACAAGAGTATGTGTATAAGCGTAGGTACAAGTGTAGATTCAAGCATAAAATTCTGGGGGGTTGGCGAGCGAAGCGAGCAGGGGGGTACCCCCCCTAGTTCATGTATATCTACAGATACATTTAGAATGTAAATTGGTAAAGTCTTAAGATTCAAGCGTTGAAAGAAAGAAAAATCTTTTTTAAAGTCCTCATCATTCCTACACTTTACTCATTTTTACTCTCCAATTTCTTTGGTCTTTTTTTATATAAAAACTACTATCTAAAGTAGCTGTTAATTATGTCCATGTATATCTATAGAGACATTTGAAATATAAATTGGTAGTGATGATGACATGGCCACCACATTATTCAAACAAATTTTATTTCTGAAATTTATAATCAAAAACTTTTTAAACAAATCTTCAAAGACTTAAAACTTAAGCGTTGAAAGAAAGAAAATCTTTTTTAAAGTCATCTATCCTATATTTTACTCATTTATGTTCATAATCTTCAATTTCTTTATTCTATTTCTATTTTTTATGAAAAATACCATCTAAAGTAGTTGTTAATTATATCCATGTATATCTATAAAGACATTTGAAATATAAATTGGTAGTTATGATGACATAGCCACCACATTATTCAAACAAATTTCATTGCTGAAATTTATAATCAAAAACATTTAAAACAAATCTTTAAAGATTTAAAACTTAAGCGTTGAAAGAAAGAAATTTTTTTTTTAAGTCATCATCTTTCCTATATTTTACTCATTTATGTTCATAATCTTCATTTTCTTTATTCTATTTCTATTTTTTATGAAAAATACCATATAAAGTAGTTTTTTATTATATCCATGTATATCTATAGAGACATTTAAAATGTAAATTGTTAGTCGTGATGCCATGGTCACCAGTAAACAAAAAATTATATCTCTAATATTTTGGAATGATAAATTATTTTAAAAATCTTTTAAATCTTAAAAAATTGTCAACTTTACAAGACAATATTTCTGATTATTACATAGTGAAATTGATTCAAAAATTATTTTATTTTTCAAGAAAAGTCTGAGAAATCGTCATTGGCTTATTTTGTACTGCTAACTTATTTAATTTTTTATGTTTAAAACCTCTACATACTTTTATATAAAAAAAAAAACTTAAGACAATTTAAATTAGGGGAGAGGGGGGTATTTTGGACCGGGAGGTAATTCGGACATTTGCTATTATTTTTAAAAAAACGCAGTGAGTAGTAAAATAAAAAATAGTATGTGAAAGTATAAAGTCCATTTCATATTTAAAAAAAAAAAAGCGAAGTTAAAACAAAAATTTTTATTAGAAAAAAAAATACTTTAATAGAAAAACTGACTTCTCGCTAAAAAAATCGTTTTTTTCCGTATGTGTTTGTATAAAAAAATTTATGAAAATGATTCCTAATTCAAAACCTAAATGCTTTAAACAAAAATTTAAGTCCTTAGTTTTATTACTGCACAAAATTTTTTATGAAATTAGTGATTATAGTTAAATAAATGTTTATTTAAAATAAATTATATTGGGGGCTATTTGGACAGATTTCGGGGGGCAATTCGGATAAATTTTGAGGCTGTGGTTATTCTGCTCTAGCCTCAAAAAGATGGTGTAGCAGTGTGCACGTGTTTTTAGTTTTAAGTTTAGTTTTAATTAGTTATTAATTTATTTTAAGCTAGGATGGTCCGAAAATATAAAAGAAAAATGAAAAATGGCCTGTGGTCGAAAGAGGATATGGAAAGGGCCGTTTTAGCGGCACTTGAAGGACAAACTTACTCATCTATTGCTGCTGCCACTGGAATACCTAGAACAACATTGATTAGAAAAGTAAGAATAAAAAAACAAGGTGAAGGAACAAAAATGTACAACAAGCCTGGAGCTTCTACAGTATTTTCTTATGACCAAGAAGAAGATTTAGCAAACACTCTTCTATACCATATGCATGGCATGAATGGGTTTACTTCTGATGAAGTAAGATCCTTAGCTTTTCAACTTGCAGAAAAGTTAAACATTCCACATCACTTTAACAAAGAAGAAAAAATGGCAGGACGTGATTGGTACACTGGATTTATGAGACGACACCCCCAGCTAGCTCTTAGGAAACCAGAGCATACCTCCAAAGCTCGAGCAGAAGCATTTACTAAAAAAGCAGCAAACGAATTCTATGATCTGTTACAAGGTGTAATTGAAAAGTATGATATTCAGCCACAAAATATCTTCAATGTAGATGAGACCCCAATGTCTACTGTCCCCAAATCTGCCCCAAAAATTATAGCTAAAAAAGGTCAGAAGCAAGTAGGAGCATTAGTGTCTGGTGAGAGAGGTGGGCATATCACCGCTGAAATCTGTTTTTCTGCAACAGGTAATTATATGGCTCCTTTGCTGATATTCCCAAGAAAAAACAGAAATGAAGAAATTTGCCAAGGTGCGCCACAAGGAAGCAGAGTAGAATTTCATCCAAGTGGGTATGTGGATACAGATATTTTCTTCAAGTGGTTTGAGGACTTTGTTGAGTTTTCCAAACCAACTCCTGAAAATAAAGTCCTACTGCTTTTTGATCAGCACTCGACTCACACTAAAAACCTGAAATGGGAATCAGCTGTGGAAAATAATATAATAATATTGGCTTTTCCTCCTCATACTAGTCATCGATTACAACCAGTGGATGTGTCTTTTAATAAGCCCCTCAGCACAAATTTTGGAAAGCACCACAATGCATGGATGAGGAGGAATAAGAATAAACTTGTGACTTTGAAAAACTTTTTTGATATATTTACTCCAGCATATATAGAATCTGCAACTGTTGAAAATGCTAAGAGTGGATTCAAAAAAACATGGATATGGCCTTTTAATCGAAACTCTTACTCGGATAAAGATTTCATTGATCAAGTAGAAAATCATTTAGCAGGTATGTATTTGGCATTTTTATTATTCATGTATAAAACTGTAATTGAAAAAAGCCTCACTCACTAATTAATAGGATTTATTATTTTAATTGTATTTTGGATTGTAAGTACATTATTTGTCAAATTTTGTTAAGATTTTTAAAGTAAATTAAACTCTTACAATATTAGTGATTAATTCAGCAGATTCATTAATTTTAAAATCTTATTTCAGAACCACGTGACCAAGAATTCTGTTCTGCCATTCAAGAGATATTACAACCTGAGTTTGTTGTATCTGTAACTTCTCATGAAGAAATTTAAAAAAATCAGGCTGCAGAGGAAATTTTACTACCTGCCACTGATGAAGAAACTTCAGAATCTAATTTCAATGATGCAAATGAGTATTCGGATATTTACTGTGCGCCAATTGATATTTTACACCCAAATGTTGGTTTGGATGAAACTGCACAGGATTCACCTATTTTAAATGAAGATTTAGTTTCAGTGCAAGAATTGGAGCTACCGGTCGTAGACCTTTCTGAACTGCAAACATCAAGTCCTATGCTTGATACTTCAACTATAAACTCCATAGTTCCATGGGTAAATGTGGAGTCTGAAAATACTCAAACTTGTGAGAGTAATCAAGTCAGCATAAACAGACTAGACTCGGGTGTAAATAAAGCAATCAGTGCCCCAGCGAATAGCAAGAATTCCTTCGAGGCAACAATTCCTTTGCAGCAACAATCCGATGCAACAACCAAGAAAACAAGATCTTTTAAAAGCAAAGCAAAAGTATTCACAGAACCAGAAAGTGTAAAAGAAGTTAAGGAGGCCAAAAGGCTTGCTGAAAGTAGAAAGCCAAAGAATCCAAAAAAAAAAAAAAAAGAAAAAAAGAAAGCAGAAGTTTTGAACCAACAATTAACTGCAGTGAATTTAAATGTAAATGCTCCTACAGTAACTCCTTACTTTTTTCCTCCAATTCAATGTTCTTATCCTACTTGGCCAGCACCCTACAGCGTATTTTCATCTGGTAGTCCTTCAATCTCAGCCGTACCAACCAACATTGCACCTCTAAATATGCAATTGGCTGGTGCTAATGCAAACTGCCTTAGTCCAAGTTTGCCTCAAAATGGTTTTCTTCCAAACGTACATCACACTTTTCAACATTATAATTTTACAGCTACAGCAAATACTTTTTTCAACAATCATTCACAACATGAGTCAAACCCAACTGATTTGTCCAAAAAATAGATTTTAGTTTTATGTATTTTATTTTCATGTATTTAAAAATATATTTATTTAATTTTCTGCTTATAAAGCACCTCCTAAAAATTTTTAAAGAGACTTACTTGTTTTTTTAATAATTGTAAGACAAATTTTAAAAATGTTACCACAAATTGATTTCGAAATCTATCTAATGTTTTGAATACTACAGGATTATTTAATCTGTATTGATTAAGATTGTTTAATATTATTAAATTATTTTATATAATGTAAATCAATGTGATTTTCTGGTGATATAGAATTTAAGCATTGTTAATATAGATAAGTAAAAAATTTAAGTGTTCGACTCAAATTTTATTAAAAAAGTAAATAAAAAAAAATTGGATTGATGTTAAAAAGTAATTCTAATGTCTAATAAATTTGGATTACTTTTAACACAAATAAAAATGTATTTTGTACTTACAAAATTTTTTTTTTTTTCAAAAACACTTACCTACACTTGTCAATCACTACAAAAAATTCCTTTGACTTATTTTAAAAATTAAAATTAATATTCTTAGTAAGTAAAATAATAATGTATTTTATTAATTTGAGTTAAAAAATATGATTTGTTGATATAATTAATTATTTTATGTGTGTTAAGTCTTTAGTTTTTGACGCGTCCAAATAGCCCCCAGATTCTGTCCAAATAACCTCCGTCAATGTCCAAAAAGCCCCGTTTATATAGTCTCGGTTTTTATCATTGTTTAATATTTTTTCATCATTATTTACGCAATAAACTTTGAATATTTATTCTGAATTAGTTTATCTATGATTATAAATTATTTTCACTCGTAAAAATAAATAAGTTTTATTTTTTTTTAAATATAATTCACAGGCTCACTTGAAGTATCCAAAATACCCCCCTCTCCCCTAGTTGTAATGACGTTATGGTTACCACGTATTCAAAAAATTATTTATATAATATTTAAAATCTTAATAAATTTTTAACTTTAAAAGAAAAATATTTCTGAAAAGTTATTATTGGCCCTATTTTGTATTGCTAACTAATTTAAAAATTTGATTTTCTTTTTCATAAAAAGTAAACAGAAATTAAGATGAGGTATAAATTTTTGAAGTTTCAAATTGTTACATGAATATACTAAAAGATTCACAGTAAAAATTGTTAGTTACGTTATGTTTACCACATATTCTAATCTTTAGTATTTTTGATCAAAAAATTATTTTTAAAATTTTAAAATTTTTATGAAAACTATTTCTGGGAAGCCATTATCATCACTATTGTGTTTCTGATTGATTTAATATTTTATGCGTATAATCTCTATTATTTTGTGTTCTTATTTAGTCATTAATATTTCTACCTCTCTTTTTAGCGCAACGATACAAAAATTTCGTACACCACCAAAAAGACATCGAATCGATTCTCCCTTCAAAATTAACGGATTCTCAGGATTCATTTATCCACAGAAATAAATTATAATGGTGCTATTTTAAGATTATCAACGATTAAAACAGTTTTTTTTTTTTAAAGTTGATGTAAATAAATAAAATTTTAATTTTATGCAAATTTGAAAAAAATAATTTTTCTATTTCTCGTCTACTTTCAAATAATCAATGCTGCTTTTTTTCAGTGTAAAGATGAAAAATGATCTTCAGCTTAATTTCGATTTGCTTGATGAAGTGTCTATTTTTTCTGATGCTCACTTTCAATTTTTGTACTTACGGCGAAGTCATAAGGGTCATTTTAACAAAAAATTGAAGATTTAATAAAATTAAAAATGAAAATGAAAAAAGGGCTCTGTAGCGCTCAAGCTACTAACTTAATCGATCTTTTGAGCCCAATCCCATCAAAATAGGATCAAAATTAGCGTCAGAATATGGGAAAAACTTCCTAAAGATTCAATAGATATAAATATATAGCAAATGCTATTAAGATTCAAAAATTTAAAAAACTGTTTCACATATTCTGACGTTAATTTTGATCCGATTTTGATGGGGTTAGGCTTAAAATATAGTTGAAGGAAGTAGCTTACGCGCTACAGAGCCCTTTTTTTTATTTTCGTTTGAGTTTAATTTTAAATGATTTTTTTCGCAAATTCTGCAACTTCCCTTATGACTTCGCTTTAAGCAAAGACGTATAACGGATTCTTGGTAATTATTAGAAAAAATTCAATTAGTGCTATAGCTTCAAATTAGCAAAATCTTAATCAGTTTGAATTTGTACATACAATTTACATTTTTTAAAAACAAAATTTTAAAGCGCAGATTGATACTTTAAAAAGAAAATTTTAAATTTCTATTGTTACAGTTTAGAAAGTAAACGTTTTACGTTTAACTGTCTATACTTTGTATTTCAGTGAATTAAAAAATTTTTTGAACTTGATTGCGACAGTTGAGATGACCCTGCTGTATAGCCACACGTGTGCCACACGTAAAATGGACTAGAGCAAATTTTTTTAAAGTTTGCTAAATATTATAACATTATGAAGTCAGGGTGGACACCAGGTGCAGCTGGTGGTAAGAACGCCTTGTAGATGATTTCCCTCGGAAGTTTTGATCCCAAAGGGGTCAGGACGGACACCTGGTGCACCTGGTGATGATAACGCCTCGGAGAAGACTTCGCCAGGAAGTTTTGTCTTCAGAAGGGTCAGTACGGACACCTGGTTCACCTCGTCATAATAACGCCTGGTAGATGATTTCCCCAGAAAGTTTTGATCCCAGAGGGGTCAGGACGGACACCTGGTGCACCTGGTGATAATAACGCCTTGGAGATGATTTCCCTAAGAAGTTTTGACTCCAGAGGGGTCAGGACGAACACCTGGTGCAGCTGGTGATGATAACAACTCGGAGATGACTTCCCCAGGAAGTTTTGACTTCAGAAGGGTCAGGACGGACACCTGGTGCCCCTAGTCATAATAACGCCTTGTAGATGATTTCCCTAGGAAGTTTTGATCCCAGAGGAGTCAGGACGGACACCTGGTGCACCTGGTGGTAATAAAGCCTCGGAGATGATTTCCCCAGGAACTAAAGACTCCGGAGGGGTCAGGGTGGACACCTGGTGCACATGGTGATACTTACGCCTTGGAGATGATTTCCCCAGAAAAAAATCTCCGAGGCTTTATTACCACCAGGCGCACCAGGTGTCTGTAGTGACCCTTCTGGAGTCAAAACTTACTAAGGAAATCATCACCGAGGCGTCATCATCACCTGGTGCACCAGGTGTCAGTAGTGACCTTTCTGGAGTCAAAACTTCCTGGGTAAATCATCTCCGAGGCTTTATCACCACCAGGTGCACCAGGTGTCCGTCCTGACCCCTCTGGGATCAAAACTTCCTGGGGAAATCATCTACAAGGCGTTATTATGACGAGGTGCACCAGGTGTCCGTCCTGACCCTTCTGAAGTCAAAACTTCCTGGGTAAATCATCTCCGAGGCTTTATCACCACCAGGTGCACCAGGTGTCCGTCCTGACCCCTCTGGGATCAAAACTTCCTGGGGAAATCATCTACAAGGCGTTATTATGACGAGGTGCACCAGGTGTCCGTCCTGACCCTTCTGAAGTCAAAACTTCCTGGGGAAATCATCTCCGAGGCGTAAGTATCACCAGGTGCACCAGGTGTCCGCCCTGGCCCCTCCGGAGTCAAAACTTCCTGGGGAAATCATCTCCAAGGCGTAATTACCACCAGGTGCACCAGGTGTCCGCCCTGGCCCCTCTGAAGTCAAAACTTCCTGGGGAAATCATCTCCGAGGCGTAAGTAGCACCAGGTGCACCAGGTGTCCGCCCTGGCCCCTCCAGAGTCCAAACTTTCTGGGGAAATCATCTACAAGGCGTTATTATGACGAGGTGCACCAGGTGTCCGTCCTGACCCTTCTGAAGTCAAAACTTCCTGGGGAAGTCATCTCCGAGGCGTTATCATCACCAGGTGCACCTGGTGTCCACCCTGACTTCATAATGTTATAATATTTAGCAAACTTTCAAAAAATTAGCTCAAGTCCATTTTACGTGTGGCACACGTGTGCCACACGTGTGGCTATACAGCAGGGGAATATTGTATTGAAAATGATATATGAATTAAAAAATCGAATAAATATTGATTGAATTTTAAAATTTATAAAACGATTGCCATTTCAATTGCATATAAAATAAGTTATATATATTTTCGTTTAACTTAAAATAATTATACTGCAGAGAACTTTTATATAAGAAAGTTTAAAGTTGACTGAGTATGTGCAGAGTAATTTATTTAACTATGCTTTTTATGCCAACTAATACAAATAAATCTAATTTATATCAATAAATAATTTTTGTCTTATTGATTTCTCCTGAGTTTTAGAGTAATTTTTTTCATTTTTTCAACAGTTGTATTATTTTGGATATTGTTCTTTTCATCAGCTATAGTGAGTGAATTATGGCCGTGTAAACCTTAAAGATTTAGGTACGTTACTAAATAAAAATAGCGAGTGAACCAACTGTATCAACCAGCGAAGGCTCTTCGATGACAGGAACATTAAATTGTAAATGTCTCTGCCATTACTACCTCCTTATCCCGGTGTAAATTGATTGTAGTTAGTGTAATTATAATATTAGACACGAAATATTTTTCAAAAATCGATGTTTCTGTCAAACTTCCTATTTGAGTGTATGTTTTATTTTCTTCGATCCATTTATCAATTAATCCTTTTGTTAACACGTCAACCCTATGTAACTGTTAGCGTAATCAGATTGGGTTTACAATGTTATTTTCAAAGACTAAACACACACACACACACACACACACACACACACGCGCGCGCGCGCGCGCGCATGAATGCACGCGCATGTTGGCCAATACTCAATCAAAAAAATAAAAATTATCAATATGCTCATAAAAGACTAATATTATATTATTTTTAGCGGATGTTTATAAAACTAATTCTGTGTAAAAACAATTTATTTTTTTATGTTTAAAAAAGATTTATTTCATTTCTATAAAAACAGTATGAAAGTTATAAGATTCACATTATAATTTTTTTTTTTTTTATTATCAAATTAGTATCTAATTATTTATTTTACTATCTTATTAACAACAAGCGCGTGTACGCGCGCAGCTCGATTTCTAGTCTAAAAAAAATTATATATAAATTTTTTTATATTAATTTTATATTATATATATCAATATAAAATAAATTTTTATTGGTAATTTTTTGACTGTTTAAACAATAAAAAAAATTAAAAATAAATTTATTATTTTTTAATATAAATGTTTAATATAAATTATTTATCATATATTTATTATTATTAAGGTACTGATATTTGCTGATGATATTAAACTATTCTTCAAGATTTCAAATCTAACAGATTGTACAAGATGACAGAGAGATTTGGATAAAATTATCAGTTGGTCTGTGAGGAATAAACTTGAATTGAATATTTCCAAATGTAAGATTATTTCATTCTGGAGTCTGAGATCTTGGATTGAATTTGATTTTAAAATTAATGAGTGTGGCGTAGAGAGAGTGCATTGTATTAAAGATCTGGGTGTTATTTTTGATAATAATTTTGACTTTGGCATGCAACTTGATGATGTTATTAAAAGAGCTGAGAAGTCTTTGGGATTTATTATTAAATCATCGAGTAATTTCAAAAAGGGGTCATTCACAAAGTACGTCACCACAGGGGAGGGGGGGAGGGGTTTTTGAGATGTTACTATTGGTGACTTGGGGAGGGGGAGGGGTTAATATGATTGTTACGTCACAAAAAAAAAAAATTTTTTTCAGAAACAAAAGTTTTTTTTAGAAATGATTTCTGTTGAAAAAGATGAATATTTTTACTAAAAAAATAAATAAAAAAATCATACTTACATGAATCTCGTTGATGAAAATTTAAAACTAAGTAAAATTGCACATGCATACAATTTTTTTTTTTTCTTTTTCTTTCTCAAGATTTAATCGCACCAAAATGAATTGCACGTCTTCTAAAAAGCATATTAAAGAAACGCACAAAAAAACATCGGCTCGTGCTACCAAAATTCGATCCGTTAAAATTGCAGCTCAACGAGCACGCGAATTAATGATTATAAAAAAAGATCAAGAAACAGGAGCAGAAGATACTGAATGGATCGAAGAATCCGATGTTGAGTATGATTCTTCAAATATGGATAAAACTGATCCATCAAATAATATTCCTGTAATAGAATCTATTGAAAATTCTATGGAAAATCCTTGGCAAGATGTAAAAGAAAGATAAAAATTGGTTTTGTATGTTACCGTCAAAATTTATCAGTATTACTAAAAAGCAGGCGCGCAACAACGGGGGTGAGGGGGGGGGGGGTGTCCTGACACCCCCTAAGCTAGTAGAGGACATCCTTTAGAATTACTTAGGAGTGTCCAAGACTCTAAGCCCCCAAGTTCAACAAAAAAACTGGTCGGCTATCCCCCAAGCTCGAAACCACCAAGACCCTGGGCGCCCAAGTTCAACAAAAAAACTGGTAGGCTATCCCCCAAGCTATAAACCACCAAGACCCTGGGCGCCAGAGGTCAACGAAAAAACTGGTCAGCTATCCCCCAAGCTTTAAACCCTCAGATACTCTGGGCATCTGAGTTCAACAAAAAGTTAGGTGGGCTATCCAAGCTCCAAACCCTCAAACACCATCAGCGCCCGAGTTCCCCCTTGGGGGATAGCTGACCACAGTTTTTTTGTTGAACTCGGGCGTCCTGAGTTTTGGGAGGTTTAAAGCATGGGGTATAGCTGATCAGTTTTTTCGTTGACCTCGGGCGCCCAGGCCTTTTGAGGGTTTAGAGCTTGGGGGATAGCCGACCAGTTTTTTTGTTGAACTCGGGCGCCCAGGGTTGTGGGGGGTTCAAGGTTCGAGTTTTTTTTTTTTTTTATAAATTAGGTACTGAACTGTTCAGAGTTGAAAAATATTAAGATCAGTTTTTTTGTTGAACTCGGGCGTCCTGAGTTTTGGGAGGTTTAAAGCATGGGGTATAGCTGATCAGTTTTTTCGTTGACCTCGGGCGCCCAGGCCTTTTGAGGGTTTAGAGCTTGGGGGATAGCCGACCAGTTTTTTTGTTGAACTCAGGCGCCCAGAGTTTTGGAAGGTTTAAAGCTTGGGGGATAGCTGATCAGTTTTTTCGTTGACCTCGGGCGCCCAGGGCTTTTGGGGGCTTAGAGCTTGGGGGATAGCTGACCAATTTTTTCGTTGACCTCTGGCGCCCAGGGTCTTGGTGGTTTAGAGCTTGAAGCATAGCTGATCAGTTTTTATATTGAACTCGGGCGCCTAGGGTATTTGGAGGGTTTAGAGCTTGGGGGATAGCTGATCAGATTATTTATTGAATTCGACGCCCAGGGTTTTAGGGCTTTAGAGCTTGGGGGATAGCTGATCAGTTTTTCCGTTGACCTCGAGCGCCCAGGGTATATGGGGGTTTAGAGCTTGGGGGATGATTAACCAGTCTATTTATTAAACTCACATTTTTTTTTTTTTTTTTTTTTTTTTCTTAGACGTCAGTTTCATTGGGGGAGAGGGGGGAGGTTTGGACCTCAGGACACCCCCTAGCTGGAAGTAGTTGTTGCGCCCCTGCTAAAAAGTATTATAGTTTTAATTTACTTTAAGGACGTTTGGTACTTACAAAAAAATGCGTCCATTTTGTCAATTTTAATTGAATCTTCTAATAATTTATATAAAAATAAACGTTGGATTTTTCTCCTATTTTTCTCCGTTTTGGTTTTTCAAAAATTAAAATAGTTGTTTAAATAATTGAACACGTATCTTATAAAAAATTTTATTGAATAAAAAATTTTTCAAATTCAATATTTTAAAAATATTAAAATTTTCTTTGAAGTATCACCGAAACTACCTCATGTTTTTTTCAACGATCTCTGCATTTTTGAGAGAGTTACAAGTGATTAAGAAGAAAAAATGCTTGATTTTTTTAGACCACCTCTTCAATTGTTTAAACAAATAATTCGATTTTTCCAAAAACTAAGATGGACAAAAATAGGCAACAACTCCAACGATTATTTTGATATAAATTATTAGAAGATTCGATTAAAATTGACAAAACGGTTGCATTTTTTTGTAAGTACCAAACATCCTTAATAAACTATTGATTTAACTCTAATGCACCAAGTATTAAAATATAAATGAAAGTAATAATAAAATAAGTAACGTTATAATTATGACTAAAACTTAACATACTATCTAAAAGTTTTTGTTTTCATTTATTATTACTGTTCATTTTTTAAACACTTATAAAAAGTTATTATAGTTCATTTCCCAGAAAAAGGGGGGGGGGGGTTAATGATAAAACGGTGACGTACTTTTAGGGGGAGGGGTTTGCGAAGATGTGACTATCTGTTACAGGGGGGGGGGGCGTCAGAAGTGTCTAAAAAATTGGTGACGTACTTTGTGAATGACCCTAAAACCTGAAACGTTTTTATATTTATATAAACCTTTAGTGCTGCCTAAATTGTTATACTGTTCCCCTATATGTACACCAAATTATAACGTTGATATTTATAAACTTGAAAAGGTGAATCATAAGTGTTTGAGGTATTTGGCTTTTAAGGATGGAAATCCAATAACTAAAATATCACACGATTATAGAAGCATAGCTAGGAAGTATTCAGTTGCATCTATTAAATCATTGTATGAAATAAATGATCATATTTTACTTTCAAAGCTATTAGAAACTTGTACTCTACTCTGGCCAATATGATTGATTTATTTCCGATTAGAAATTTTCGATTCACTATAAGAAATCCTAGGGAATTGGTTGAATCAAATTGTAAAACAAATTTATTATATTATTCTATTACGAACAAATTGAAGAGAGGTTGGATTGGTTTTTCGTTGATACAAGAAATTGTAATAATATTAGTTTATTTAAGAAAGATATTAAATCTAAATTTTGGAAATTTGAATAAGAAAGTTGATATTGATGAAATCTATATAATTAAATATATTTATTTAATTAAATGTTGTTCCGGATTGACCAGTCTATTAATTTATTTATTTTTTATGCCGGAGTAATCTGGTAGGGGAGGGTTATTTTAGAAGAGAGAGAACACACCAGATAAAAAACAATAACAATTTTATTTCACCCTTTCCAAAATAACAGTGGCTTTTATACAGATTAATTTATACAAAAAAAAAATCAAAAATTAAATTTAAATATGTGATTAAAGTTGAATAATTATTTCAGTGTAAATGAAATTACTGAATTGGAGAAATACCACTCTGTACAAAACTACTTACAAATTAAATTATATTAATTCGACTTGTAAATATAAGTTAGTCGGAATATAAATGAGATAAACAAACAACAGAGATTGGCCTTGAAAGGAGAGAGAGAGAGAGCGATAGCTGAAAGAAATGCTAATAGCATCAGCAGCAGAGAGAAAGAGAGAGAGAATAGAAGATGGCTGTGTGTAAATCAGCACAACAAACAAAAAGGAGAGAGAGCAAGAATATGCACAGTGAATTAATTATTGAGCATGAATTAAAACGAGTGGCTCAAGTAAATTATTGTTACTTGAGCCAAGACGAAATACCTGAAGATGCCCAGTGAGTAGTACAGCGCGATGAATTCCTAGGTCCGCCAACAAGAACAGCTGTAGAAGTACGCTGGCTTGAAAATGCGATGAGATTGAAAATTCGATGCTGGAATGTTATTGATTGCCGCAACCACGATGAGCTGGACCACTAGTGAACTTTTACGAAGACACTTAGAAAAACACGAGAAGTAACCAATGAGATGAACTTTTACAAAAAAAAACCCAAGAAAACGTAAGAGAAAATTCTCTGTTGCGTGCTGAGCAAGCGCCAAAACGAAAAGTGAACAAAGAGCAGCTGGCCCGGGGGCGTCAGCGACAGCAGCAGCGCCAGCCGTCCCAAGCTGCGCAGACGGCAGCGCGAGAGCACCAGCACCCGGTAGTTCTGCGGGGTCTAAGAGATGGCGCCACGCAGTCTACAAACTATTGATTTTTTTGCTTGACGATGTGTACGGAGTAAAATTATTGTTCGCTCCGCAACGTTGCCGCCCGCCATCAACCGACTGGTTGATTAAGTTTGAGCTGAGTAGACCGATAAAACCACCAACTTTACCACTGGTTTCTTGAGCGTTGTTGTAGCTGTCCTGAGTGTAACCACACGAACCAAACCATCTGGGCCTGGATGGAGTTGGATTACTCTTGCCAGAGGCCATTTGCTTGGTGGCATGTTCTCATTCATGAGTAAAGCTAATGAGTTGACCTTGATGTTATGAAGAGGGTGTTGCCATTTTGAGACCGTCTGCAGGTGATGCAGATAATGAGTGGACCATAGCTTCCAAAAGCTCTGCATCATTTGCTGAATCAATTGCCAGCGATTCAGTCGAGCTGGTGCCAAGTTCAACAGACTGGATCTGGAACTGCGTTGAGAGCTGTGCCAATGAGAAAGTGTCCAGGTGTGAGTACTTCCAAGTCATCAAGATCATCACTTAGAGGTTCCAATGGTCGTGAGTTGAGAATACCTTCGATCTGAGCTAGAAGAGAAGTAATCTCCTCGAACGTCAAGAGGGTATCACCAATTGTCCTATTGAGATGAAACTTTACGAATTTTACCACCGACTCCCACTTACCACTCATGTGTGGGGCAGCTGGTGGATTGAACTCCCATTGAGTCTTGTCCTTAGCCAACAACGTTCCAAGAGCTGAGCTTCCCTGTTGACCTTGAAGCTAGAGTTTTTTCAGCGACTTATCAGCTCCTTGAAAATTTGTTCCACAATCTGAGTACAAGTAAGAAGGGAGTCCACGACGAGATGATAAGCGTCGGTACGCTGCAATGAAACCATCCGCAGAGTAATCACTGACAACTTCTAAGTGAGTAGCTGATGAAACAAGACAGACGAACACACATATCTAACCTTTGTAGGTTTTCAAACCTCATCCTTTCCATGATTTGATGCTGAGTGGACCTGCATAATCAACTCCAGTGAGAGAAAAAGGACGAGTGGGAGTTACCCTGGCCACGCCACCATGCACAAAGAAGTAATTTTGAATAACTTGTTGAGCGATGAATACGTGTACAGCAGATCCCAATACTCCCTAACAGTAGCAACAGCTGTTGTTGGAACAATTTTCTTGAATCCTGGAAGAGTGTGCTCATCAAGAAGTTCTCGTTTGGCAGGCCACAGTTTTTTTTATTGCTTTAGCCACTCAGGACCATTCCACCAAAGATTGTGATCGATGAGTTGTGATGTTAATCCTCGAGAAGCATAATTAGCTGGGTTGCATTTTCCAGGTATATGCGATCCACTGAGCAGATGATGCCAATTCCTGAATGGAATTTTTCCTGTTACGCACAAACTCCTTCCAGCGTGATGGGTCAGAGTTGAACCAAGTGAGCGCTACCATTGAGTCTGTCCAAAGTGTCACAGAGCATACCTCCAATTTGAGTGAACCAACAAAGTGATTAACCAATTTGCTGAGCAAGTGAGCAGCAATTAACTCCAGTCGAGGGACTGAGACAGGCTTGAGTGGGGCCACCTTTGTCTTGGAACAAAGAAATGAGATTGAGATACCTGTGGGTCCGTGCGTGCGCACATATAAAACAGCAGCCATGGCATATTGAGAAGCATCCGAGAAACCATGAATTTCAATGGCAGAGTGTGACAAGGTTCCAAGCCACCGAGGAAGTGAGACCTTTTTCAAGTTCTGAAGATCATCCCTGATCTTGAGCCACTTGGCCTTGATTAAATCTGACACTGGTTCGTCCCAGGCCAATTGGAGTAGCCACAGCGCTTGTAGGAGAATATTTGCCTTTATGACCACAGATGAAATGATGCCAATGGGGTCGAAGATTTGAGCCACTTTTGAGAGAATTGTCCTTTTGGTGAATGTTTCTTTGACTGAAGGCAATACAAAAGTAAACGTGATTGAGTCCTGCTGAGGGGTTCAAGTGAGTCCGAGAATTTTGGCAGTGCAGTCACTAAATGAGATGGTGCCGTCACCTTTAGCGTCTGTCTGGGAGGTCTTTGAGAATTCAGGGTGGTTGGACAAACTACAACGAAGCAGCATCAGTAGCGCTGTACTAGGACACACAGTGCACGCAACAGGTCGCGTGCTAGCTTTTCGGCGTATCAGCGTGCGACGACAAAAACAACAAAGCTCATCTGCAGCACTGGTTGGCGTCGTTGGATTGTACCTTTTTTCTCTTGGTGTGTTCATTCTGATTTATACTATTCATTAGATTCCAAATCTAATGTTGTTTACATTTTGTTATAACTTCTCAGGTCATATTTACATGTTTTCTCTCATTAAATTTCTAACCTCAAAGTTTGTTTACATTTTCAGTTTGTTCCTTTTCGCGCTACAGTTGCCCTTTTTTTCTCTAAGCTTCATAAGATTGTTTTTGTTTTCTTCTGTTGTTTAGGCTTTGGTGTACAGGTTGAATATTTACATTTACATTATTTCTAAAGATTTTAGTTCTTTACCTTAATTCTTTTTGCAACAATCTTTTGGAGAAACTTTTTGTAACTAATTATTAATAATTTTGAGTTGAATTAAATTTAAGTTGGATTATTTAGAGTGCAACACCCTTGTTTATGAGCAAATTAAATTAAATTCAAACTTGTTTGTTTTTACCATAAACTGTCACAGGGCTCGATTTAAGGAATTTAATTCCTCGGAGGACCGTGATTGAACACGAGAACCCGCGGCGATCGTCGTCCGCACTCCTCCGACCTGATGACAAAATGCACTTTCTGTGCACACGACAATCCGTCGATTTTTCTTCAATACCTGAAAAGAAGGGGGAAGACGCGTACGCGAACTAATGTTTTTATTACGCGGCGCGGCTGCTCTCCTTCGTTGGTAGTGGCGTGAGTCTACGAGGACCGATCGCAGGAACACGGGTTAATTAAATGAAGGTCGAATGTAAATTTTAATAATTTTAATTAACCATAAAATAAAAGAAATTAAAAATTACATAACATTCCAAATTAATTATATTCTATTGTTTACAAACAATTTAACCCGAATGACTCAAAGTCTTGATACGACGAAAATTAATTTTACAAAAATAAAGTTCGTCGGTTGTGTTGTGGTCGCTACTAACACGCCGACGCACACACACACTCTTGCGCTCGTCTGCTTGCTGCAGCGCGCCAAAAGAACAAAGGCGTGGACTAACTCCGATACAAAATCTAAGTACTTACTGTAGTTCACGCACACACTCCGACTCTAACTATCACACGAACAAATACTCAATGATTAACCGCTACGCGGACTTACTTTTCTAGCAGGTGCACCTTCACTTGATTAAACAATAATAATAATTACTATTAGCCCGAATGGCTTCACACAAGACGACAATGCCTTCCAAGGCCGCACGCTGACTTTCCGTGAGATGTTTGCCTTCCCCGCTCCGATCCAATGACAACTGGATCACAGGAAAATCTACACAACTTCTCACTGATAACTTTATCTAACACAACCTCAATAAAGTTATCTAACAACACAAAAAAGTAAATAAGTATATTCGCTCTCTGACACACGTGTGATCGCGCCAAGCGCCGAAATTAGAGTAATGCTGATCGGTAGATCTCGTCATCACCTGACTTACCGATCCACATCTGCGTTCCATAACAGTTAGCGCCGAATTCGAAGTTAATCAACGCGTTAGCTGTTACAGTCCCCTCCCAGAGGTGACGTATCCGGGATTCGTTACCTCGACAATCCCAAGAACGCAGCTCACTTAAGTAGGGATTACATCAATTCCCATATCGTCACAGGGCCCAGATTAAAACAATCCCCATAACACCCGATCGCACGCTACCTGACTCTTGCGAGTGTCAGGATTTTCGGACGCATCCCTCGGTGGTTGAATTTCCTCTTCCGACGGTTCTTGCTCCAGTCTTGCGATCCAAGTTTCCAGCCAGATATTGTAATTACCGACTGTCTGGTTAATCAAGTCGTTGGGCTTACAATCGCCAAGCCTGTCATCTACGACTCCTAACCTTGAAAAATTTCTAGGTTTTTCTTGACTTAAAACCTCATCAATCTCCAGCCGTCCAGCTCTCTGACCAGATAGCTTATGGCTGCATCAGTCAGATTCTTCCTCAGCAAACACTTGTCGGCCTGACCGGTTAACCTTGACTTCGTTAATTCGGTCATAACCACGGCTGTATCTTTGAGTTTAAATTTCTTAATAACCCAGAATTGAATTTTCCAGATACCTGCTGCCATCTTATGTTTACTAGCTTGCTCAGTATTTATCTGACCAACTGGAAAAGCTTGGGTGCCATCTCCGAGTGATGGCTCGGCCGCAACTTTGGCGGAGTAGAATTTATGACTTTCTACTCCGCCGGTTGTTCGTTTTCCGGCCGTTCAGGACAACTAAACCTTATGTGCCCTCTTTGCCCGCATTTCCAGCACTTAACTGGAGAACCTTTGCCAGGACTTCCCTTACTTCCATCACTCTTACTCGATCCTGGAGATGAGCTTCTAGCCTCTTCGTCATCCGTCGACTTACGTCTTGCCTTGGTCCTTCTGGCCTTGTATGAACCTTGGTGCCTTGGATCCGTAGGCTTTCCAAACGACATACAATTAGCCTCGAGTTTGTTAAGCACAGTCTCGAGACGGCTAATAACCGAAGTCTCGGCAGACCTGCCTTCCACAGCCGTTGCGGCTATGTTAACTTTCGGTATTCTATTAGCTCGATCATCTCTATAAGCCAGATTAGGCCATACTGACGCAGACGGTGATGGAGGTGGCTTATACACCAATTCCATATTGGTAATTCTCTCGACCTCGACCGCTTGGCTTAATAAGCCTTTAATTGACTTAACCTCTTCATGCCTGATCTGTATACGCAATCGAGGCAACATGTTCGTCAACATAAAGTCAATTTGTTCTCTCTCGGTCGGTATCGGTCTAATTTTTAGCAAATAAGACTGCAAGCATGTCAAGTAGGTTCGCACCGGCTCGTTTTCTCCTTGAGTCCGGGTTGTTGCTTCCATCCTTGCGGTCTGCTGGTAGTCTCCAACTCCGTACCACTCACGAGCTTCTTGACAAAAGTTCTCCCATAAGTTGATCGTGTCTCGCACGTTACGGAACCACGTAGCTGCTACACCGGTTAGCATCATTGGTAATGCATCCAGTAATTGAGAACCGGTCAAACCAGCGAGTCTATTGTATTCCTCTATCTGCAAAAAAAACTGCTAAATACTAGATTCACTATCGCCACTGAATCTAATATTCCACCTTCGAACAATTATGCTGACGTCGACTGGCTTCATCGGGTTGCCTTGAGCCTGGATTGACTCCTGAGTGGCTAAATCAGCCGTCTGCTCATGGCTTCTCAACTGTTCGAGTTCGGCTTGCAAGGCCTTAATTTGTTGTTCCAGTTTTTGTACCTTGTCCAGTCTCGCGACTATAGGACTGGAACTATCTCTCGCGTCTCGCACTGATGTCTCACCGAAGTTGACTCTAGCGTGCGGTAATTGACCATCAGTCGACATACTGCAATCATTTAGCGAGTTTTGCATTTCCGGCCTTATTGTCGAGGAGACCGGGCCTCCCGGTCCCCGGATCCGATTTGGCTGGCGGTACCTATCAGCCTCCACAGCTGCCAACCTGGCTCGGGTGTCCTCACTCGTCTTTCTCAACGCCTTAAGTTCTTCCGCTACCGACCTCACGGCTTGTAGCACTTCGGCGTTGATATCGTCAACCTGGTCCGGTTGCCCATGTCCCGCCAGATTTTCACCTTCCTGATTGCGGTCATGCACTTGGATATTCGAGTATTCCTCCTGGATTCTCGAAGCTGCCTCTCGGACCATTTCCTCGTCCATGAGGACAGCCAAGGGGTGTGCGCAACTTGTGGTATAATTTGGATCAAATATTGTCGACCCAGATTTCTCCCACACTGTCGTTGCTATGAAAGTGGCTCTTAGACTTTCGCGTTTGATTCTAACTTCGCCCTCATCCTCGGACTCGGTTGCGAGAAAGTCTTCTGCTGAATAATTACCTAACAGCCATTTCAGCAACCTACCACTTTTTTCCATCAACGTACCTCCAGGCTTGAGCTCAAGCTCCTCTAAAGCCTCGGGAACGACATCTGCCCCTTCGGTCGCGATCCATGAAAAGATCAAATCCTGCCTCGCAAGCTCTTGCATCATAGCTGCGTCCTGCGTTACCTAGCTTACAAATAAAACGGTAACCTAACCCACGTGACAGTTTCTACACTCTCTAATTTATTAGTATTTTACACAAATCACAAATTCCAATTATATTTCTGAGTTAAGTTAAAAGAAAAAAAAAATGAAGAAAAAATAACAACTTGATCCACCGATCTCAACCAAAAATCCGAAATGACCAAAAGGCCCACCAACCACGCTTGGTTTTAGCAAAAACTCCCGATTGGCTAAAAAAAAACGAATTACCCGTTGAAGCCAGGACAGAATCAAAATAACTAAAAAAATCAATCGTTTTAACCCGCGTCAAAACCCGATTTTTCCACTCAGAAATATAAGTCACAGTTGTTACCGAACGTTAGTCGATAACAGCCTGCGAGTAAAATAATATTTTACAATACTTATACAATAAATTAATATTATTTAGCGCTCTACTCTCGCTACTGTCACCTATAGGTTCTGCTTGGTGGAGTACTTGCTCACAAAAAAAAAAACCAAAAAAAAACAAGTCAAAGTCGAAAAACGCCGCTCGAAATATCCACGTCGGAGTTAAATTACCAGGCTATGCCTAAACAAACACCTTACCGTATGGCAACACGGTTTAATCAAAACAACTCCGATGTGAATTCAACTTCGAGTTGCAAAACTCTCAAACCCGAGAAAAAGAGAAGAAAAAAAAAATAAATTAACGATTTTAACTAAAATCCAGCAATTATACCCGCACTCCACCGAGCAATTAACAGGAAAAAAAAGATTCCTCGACTTGCTGTGTTACACTATAGCAGCAGCAAGCTCTTCGCCTTTGTTTTGATCCTAATATTAACTCTGCCGACCGACCTTGAACCCCCGCCGGTCAGCGCACACCTGTGATCACTCGAACTAACCAATAACCTTTGTTTTGGTTACCTAACTACCTACACGTTGTTGGGCGCCAATTATCACAGGGCTCGATTTAAGGAATTTAATTCCTCGGAGGACCGTGATTGAACACGAGAACCCGCGGCGATCGTCGTCCACACTCCTCCGACCTCATGACAAAATGCACTTTCTGTGCACACGACAATCAGTCGATTTTTCTTCAATACCTGAAAAGAGGGGGGAAGACGCGTACGCGAACTAATGTTTTTATTACGCGGCGCGGCTGCTCTCCTTCGTCGGTAGTGGCGTGAGTCTACGAGGACCGATCGCAGGAACACGAGTTAATTAAATGAAGGTCGAATGTAAATTTTAATAATTTTAATTAACCATAAAATAAAAGAAATTAAAAATTACATAACATTCCAAATTAATTATATTCTATTGTTTACAAACAATTTAACAGTTTTGTAACAGCTAACGCGTTGATTAACTTCGAATTCGGCGCTAACTGTTATGGAACGCAGATGCGGATCGGTAAGTCAGGTAATGACGAGATCTACCGATCAGCATTACTCTAATTTCGGCGCTTGGCGCGATCACACGTGTGTCAGAGAGCGAATATACTTATTTACTTTTCTGTGTTGTTAGATAACTTTATTGAGGTTGTGTTAGATAAAGTTATCAGTGAGAAGTTGTGTAGATTTTCCTGTGATCCAGTTGTCATTGGATCGGAGCGGGGAAGGCAAACATCTCACGGAAAGTCAGCGTGCGGCCTTGGAAGGCATTGTCGTCTTGTGTGAAGCCATTCGGGCTAATAGTAATTATTATTATTGTTTAATCAAGCGAAGGTGCACCTGCTAGAAAAGTAAGTCCGCGTAGCGGTTAATCATTGAGTATTTGTTCGTGTGATGGTTAGAGTCGGAGTGTGTGCGTGAAGTACAGTAAGTACTTAGATTTTGTATCGGAGTTAGTCCACGCCTTTGTTCTTTTGGCGCGCTGCAGCAAGCAGACGAGCGCAAGAGTGTGTGTGTGCGTCGGCCTGTTAGTAGCGACCACAACACAACCGACGAACTTTATTTTTGTAAAATTAATTTTCGTCGTATCAAGACTTTGAGTCATTCGGGTTGGATTGTTTGTAAACAATCAGATAGAATTAATTTGGAATATTATGTAAATTTTTGATTCATTTATTTTTCTTGTTAATTAAAATTATTAAAATTTACATTTTATCATTAATTTAATTAACCCGTGTTCCTGCGATCGGTCCACGTAAACTCACGCCACTACCGACGAAGGAGAGCAGCCGCGCCGCGTAATAATAACATTAGTTCGCGTACGCGTCTTCCCCCCAGTTTTCAGGATTGAAGAAAAATCGACAGATTGTCGTGTGCACAGAAAGTGCATTTTGTCAGCAGGTCGGAGGAGTGCGGACGACGATCGCCGCGGGTTCTCGTGTTCAATCACGATCCTCCGAGGAATGAAATTCCTTAATTCGAGCTCTGTGACAAAACTTATCAAGTTTTAATAAACAATGATATGAATATTGGCATATTAGCTGAATTTTTGTTAAAATAAAGACTGATTCACACTGAATTTACAGGTTTACTCCCTGTTTATGAAATCTGCACATATTAAAGCTGGATCCAGACACCAAATCATCTCAAGCGAAGGATCAACAAGGGCTTTCTTCACCATTGGGTAGTCCTGCTTCTTCACTGCTTTAGGTTACTGATCCATCCTCCTGCAATAGTTCTTCGAGCCATCAGACAAGCTTCTGATTCGCTTGAGTTGTCTATCGAGCACCTTATCTAGCTTCAATTGATTGTTCGAAGGAATCATCAGCCTACACTGGGCTCCTACAAGTTGATTTTCAGTATCGTATAGCCTTTTTAATTTGAATTTTTCTTACAGCTATTCTGCTTATTTAACTTATTTTTTTTCCAAAATTTCTGAAATTGTTTTTTTCTTGCAGGATTAATGAAGACTGATTCTAGCAAAATCAAACCCCCAATTGATTAACTAACACGTGGAGTTTAGGAAGTCATCTAAAATTATTTCTCAGATTTGTTAGAAGACAATCTGCTGTATTTTTCGAAAACTTTACTGTGCCTTACACAATTTTGGATTACTAACCTCACTATACATACTACACATTACACTGACGACCCCTAGCATTTTTGGTTAGGATCATCATAAGATTTTTCACTGAAAAGGGGAAATTTAGTTTTTTAGTTAAGGCTTCATTCAATTTAAGCCACCAACGTGGCATAGCTGATTTTTATAGATCATACCCCTTGTTTTATATACACACACACTCACATGAGTAAATTATGAAAGACTGATACACGAGTTTCCATTATTTGGTTTCAGTAATCAAAATCTTGTACTTCCAAGCCCTGTTCTTGATGCAAGTTTTTTGCAATTTGTGCCTTGACACATTTATCTGACATTTGTCAAATTTATTAGTACGTCTAATAAATTACCTCGTTTTAGTTCGTTATTTCCGTGTAACTATCAACTAAATCATAATGGATAACGCCGTGTTCACTCAGAAAATTATCCTGAAAAGGATAAAAGAACATTATTCGCTACAAATAATCTGGATTTTCTTCTTTTGGTCACTTTTAGTTAGCCATTGTAACTAAAATTCAATTCAAGTTTAATTCAACTTAGTTTACCCTCGCTTAGCTAAGGTTTCATTTTAGTCAGGTCCTCTCGGCTAACAATTGCGTAGTCGAGGTTGCGGCTTTTTGACACAAATCCACATACATACTTTTAAGTTTAGTTGACCCTCGACCAGCTAAAAATTAATTTTTTTGATTTAGTTGACATTCGCTCAACTAAAAAAACTCAGTTTTGGCTTGGTTGACGCTCAGTCGGCTAAAGCACACTCTTTAGATAGTGTTGATAATTACTCAATTGCACCTCTTTAGAATTTCACATCAAATCGACCTTTCTTAATTCTCAATTAAGACCCAACATTGTGCACTGCCATGCATTGAGCTAAGCCTTGCTTAACTCAAATCCATTCAGTTTTACTTGTACTTCAACGAGTAATTTTGAGCAAGTTACGATCATGGAAGCTGCTATTTCCAAGCAGTACACTACCTTCAACAGGATTTCCAATCACTTTTACAATTTTATAGCAATGGATGCAGAAGACCCTACAACTCTTCTCACAGAAGTGCGAATTCAAAAGCTAGACCAGCAGTGGCAAAGCTTCGTCGATCTTCACAAGGACATACGCTTGCGCACTGACTGCGATTTTAGTCATGATTATTTTACAAAAGATATTTATCATGAAGCTCAAGATGCCTATGATCTCAACAAATCAAGGTACTTGTCATTTATTTCTAATCCAGATGCTAAGTTGTTTACATTTTTATCGGTCCAGCCTGGTATCAAAATTACTACTACTCGTTTTTCAAAAGGTCAGGAACCTAGTTCATCAAGCGTTCACACTCCAAACACAAAGAGCCTGGAAATCATCCAGTGCAGTTCAGTTTTGAATCAGATTCATACAGACAAGAATTCTGATGTACAAATAATTTCGGACGACATAAGTAGTATTACCCTTTTAAAACTTCAATCTTTGAATTCTGATTAAGTACAAACAGAGAAAACTCCAGTCACTATGAGTTTTCAAACTAAATACATCAATGCTAATTCAAAGCTCTCATGATTGACAGCTTATAATACTCAATCCTAATCTAGTTCACCATCGTTTTCCAAACAATCTGCTGAATTTTCTCACATTTGTAAATTTATTCACAATCTTACTCTCACAAACTCTATTTCAAATTCCGATTACCCTATTAGTTCACATTATTATGATCAGCTTTTCAATGGGTTTCACAAGATGGATGAAACAGACTTGGTACCAACTCACCATTCGTGCAATTTTTACTTTTTCCAGTGGGTATTTGACCCTGGAATATTTTCGTAAAGAGTTTTACGCTCTTGCCTCCAGCCAACTCTTGCGCTATAAAAGCTGGATCTCCGATAAGGATTTGTTATTTGTTAGCATAATACCTTTTGTACCAACCTCGACAGTTAATGGTCAGATAGCTCTTGCGCTGCAAAACCTGGACTTTCACAAACGTCAGTGCCATTAACAGCCATCACTTTGTAAATATTGTAAATAATAGAATTAAGTTTTATTTTTCAAATTTCAGCAGCTGAGTCCCACCTCAGTGCTAACTATACCATATTTTAATGCAAGCTCAAGCTTGCGAGCTTTCACTCCTCTATATTGCCGTCAAGTTTTAGTTGCAACTTGTAAGTTTTCAATTTCATACGTATTTTGAATAATTTCCGCTAGTTTGGATCTTTGTATACACGTTTTGTTGCAAGTTCAAGCTTGTTAGCCTCTCATTACTCTTACTGCTGTTATGATTGAAGTTGCAAACCCACATCTTGCAATATTTCAAACTATACATGAAATTAGGCAAATAACTATAAAATCTCTTACCTTAAGGTGAAGACGTAACCGCGTTTTCATAAAATTTGTCGATTGCATTTTAAAAAAAAATAAAAGAGAAAATGTAAAAAAACGCTCTGTAGCGCGCTAGATAATATTTTTACCTATTTTTTGAGCCTTATTTGATAAAAATCGGTTAACAAATAACTTGAGGAAACTTGGAAAATCGGTTTTCTTCTTATTCAGCAAAATTGTAGTAGTGTATGTCGTCTGCTAGTTGCTGCTAGTGAGCGAAGGATGCAGTACTGCCAAATATAACCAATAATTTTATATGCATCAAGCAACAATTATTAGTGAAAACTAAAAACAAAAACTACTTTTTAATATAAAGTGTTAATTCATGACAATAGGATAAATAAAAATAGTAAAAAAATCAATCATTTTTTTGTGAGCTATCTAGTGTTCATAACTATAGAAGATGTAAATAAACTAATGCTTTTAAATAAATTTATCTTAAATATGTTTTTGTTGACTCCTCCATCCAATTTGACTGTTGCTGCGTTCTCTTTAATACTTGGGGTGCAATAAGAGAAATCAAACTAAATTTTAACAACTATTACAGTTTATCAAAACTAAAATTGTTCACTCACTTTTATTTAGTAAAAGATTTTTAATCAAACATTACTTTTGAATAGAAAGTGGAAATTCATAACTACCAGATATCTAAAAAAGAAAAAAACTCATTTTTATGGTGAACTCTCTTGTGTTCATGAATCATTGGTGTAAATGTATAACGGCTGTTTTTAAATAAATTTTGCTAATATAAATTTTTGTTGTTTTCTCAAATTTGAGTGTGGCTTTTTGAATTTGATGAAGATTTGTGGAAACCAACAACAAGAAAGCAGGGTCCAGAGTTTCAAGTCAATAGGTCCATTGGTTTTTTCATAAAAATTATACCCTCAAAAAAACAACAATACTTGGTTTTATCAGATTTTAAGTTTTGACCTTATCTGCTTTAGTAATTGATTAGAAGTGTAAATAAAAATTTCTAAATTTATTTAAAATAACAAGAAAGCAAGGTCCAGAGTTTCAAGTCAATAGGTCCATTGGTTTTTTCATAAAAATTATACCCTCAAAAAAACAACGATACTTGGTTTTATCAGATTTTAAGTTTTGACCTTATCTGCTTTAGTAATTAATTAGAAGTGTAAAAAAAAATTTCTAAATTTATTCAAAATAACTAGAAAGCAGGGTCCAGAGTTTCAAGTCAATAGGTCCATTGGTTTTTTCATAAAAATTATACCCTCAAAAAAACAACAATACTTGGTTTTATCAGATTTTAAGTTTTGACCTTATCTACTTTAGTAATTAAGTTTATTAAACAACTTTAGTAATTGATTAGAAGTGTAAAAAAAAATTTCTAAATTTATTTAAAATAACAAAAAAGCAGGGTCCAGAGTTTCAAGTCAATAGGTCCATTGGTTTTTTCATAAAAATTATACCCTCAAAAAAAGAACGATACTTGGTTTTATCAGATTTTAAGTTTTGACCTTATCTGCTTTAGTAATTGATTAGAAGTGTAAAAAAAAATTTCTAAATTTATTTTAAATAACAAGAAAGCAGGGTCCAGAGTTTCAAGTCAATAGGTCCATTGGTTTTTTCATAAAAATTATACCCTCAAAAAAAGAATGATACTTGGTTTTATCAGATTTTAAGTTTTGACCTTATCTGCTTTAGTAATTGATTAGAAGTGTAAAAAAAAATTTCTAAATTTATTTTAAATAACAAGAAAGCAGGGTCCAGAGTTTCAAGTCAATAGGTCCATTGGTTTTTTCATAAAAATTATACCCTCAAAAAAAGAATGATACTTGGTTTTATCAGATTTTAAGTTTTGACCTTATCTGCTTTAGTAATTGATTAGAAGTGTAAAAAAAAATTTCTAAATTTATTCAAAATAACTAGAAAGCAGGGTCCAGAGTTTCAAGTCAATAGGTCCATTGGTTTTTTCATAAAAATTATACCCTCAAAAAAACAACGATACTTGGTTTTATCAGATTTTAAGTTTTGACCTTATCTGGGCGTCCTGGGTTTTTTATCAATAAAAAAACCAATGAAAATATTATCTATCAAACTATACAACCCAATAACGCTAGGCATCCGAGTTTTTTATAAGCAAAAAAATTTATAAACAAATTATCCCCCAAGCTTTACAACCCAATAATGCTGGGCGTTCTGGTTTTTCTATCAATAAAAAAACTAATAAACAAATTATTCCCTAAACTATACAACCAAATAACGCTGGGCGTCCGAGTTTTTTATAATTAAAAAAATTAATAAAAAAATTATTCCCCAAGCTATACAACCTAATAACGCTGGGCATCCGAGTTTTTTATAAGCAAAAAAATTAATAAACAATAAACCCCTTCGCAGTAAAATTAAATAACGCTGGGCATCCTAATTTTTTATAAATAAAAAAATTAGTAAACAAATTATCTTCCAAGCTATACAACCCAAAAATGCTAGGCGTCCGAGTTTTTTGTAAATAAAAAATTATTAAACAAGTTACTCCTTATCTGTAAAACTCAATAACGCTGGGCATCCTAACTTTTTTATCCAGATAACAAAACTAATAAACAAATCATCCCCTAAACTATACAACCCAATAACGCTAGGCGTCCTAGTTATTTTATGAATAAAAATACTAATAAACAAATTATCCCTCAAGCTTTACAAGCCAATAACGTTGGGAGTACGGGACTTTTTAAAATTAATTTAACAATTCAATAAATGAACAGGCTTAATCGTTAAACCTAGTGAAAAATTTGGGGCTCTTAATAAACAAATAAATGATTTAATAGACTATCACGAGGCACTTATCTTTGATATTCGGAAAAACTGCAGTTGATATATCCAGGATTAAATTACCGTTGACAACAACAAAAAAACAGACGCCCAGCGTTATGGTTGTATAGCTTGGATATAATTTTTTTATTAGATTTTTTTATTGTTTAAATAACTAAGATGCCCAGCGTTATTGGGTTGTTTAACTTATGGTTAGTTAATTTTTTTTTTCGTAAAAAATTCGGACGCCCAGCGTTATTGGGTTGTATAGGTTGGGGGATACTCTTATAATTAGTTTTTTTATCCATAAAAAAACTAGAATGCCCAACTTTATTGGGTTGTATAGTTTGGGGGTTGATTTGTTTATTAATTTTTTTGTTTATCAAAAACTCATATGCCCAGCGATATTGGGTCGTTTAACTTGGGGGATAATTTGTTTATTAATTTTTTTATCGATAAAAAAACGAGGATGCCCAGCGTTATTGGGTTGTATAGTTTGGGGGATAATTTGTTTATTCATTTTTTTGTTTATAAAAAACTCAGACGCCCACCGATATTGGGTTGTTTAACTTGGGGGATAATTTGTTTATTAGTTTTTTTATTCATAAAAAACCAGGACGCCCAGCGTTATTGGGTTGTATTACTGGGGGAATAATTTGTTTATTCATTTTTTTAATTATAAAAAACTCGGACGCCCAGCGTTATTGGGTTGTTCAACTTGGGGGATAATTTGTTTATTATTTTTTTTAATTATAAAAAACTCTGACGCCCAGCGTTATTGGGTTGTATAGCTTTGGGGTTAATTTGTTTATTATTTTTTTTACTTATTAAAAACTCGTAACCCCAGCGTTATTGGGTTGTAAAATTAGGGGGTATTTTATTTATTGAATTATTAGTTTATAAAAAAAGCTGGGCGCCCAGCGTTATTGAGTTTTTTGTTTGCCTGATCTGTGCCGGAAGATTTTCAAATTTCGCGGTACCACCTGGGCCGGGATCGGTCACTCTGGTGCAGACGGGTGCAATGCACACTGCACACTGGTGTAAACCAAGTGTAAACTGTAAGTTCTGTGATTACTTTGGTTTATTTAATTTTGATATATTCTTCTGCTTTTTATTAATACTTGACTAAAATGCATGAAAACTACTATTTTTTAAAATATATTCATCAGTCTAAGCATGTAATTTTTCTTTTATTGATAATTAATTATCTTACTGGGTGACGGCAAGAGAGAAGCTTTCAGTGTTGGTAAAAAAAGGAAGATGATTATAAGAAGAAAAGTAATCGACACGGTTGCTACAAGAACAGGATCTAATAAAGTACCCATATCAAGATAATTATTCAAGAAATTTCAGACAGTTGGGGAAATAATTTATTAATATTGAAGAAAGAAGAATTATTTATCACTGCCTGCTGCTTGTATGATTGCTTACTAAAATTTTTTTTTCTTTGCATGTGCTGCATGAAATAAATAATTTAAAAAATTTATAATTTCATTGAGGGAAATAAATTTTAAAGGTTATGAGAACGGGTGCATCGTGCATGTGCGGTTCGTGCATTTACTACGCGTGCGGTAGCAGACGATGCAAGGATCTGCTACACATGGTTAACGGGAGGAAAACGATTTTCCAAGTTTCCTGAAGTTATTTTTTAACCGATTTTCATCAAACAAGGCTTAAAAAATAGCTAAAATTATTATCTAGCGCGCTACAGAGCGTTTTTTTACATTTTCCCTTTAATTTTTTTTTTATAGCCACTTTTTACTTCCAGCGCTGGTTACGTCTTCACCTTAAGGTGAAGTCGGAGCCAGCTTTGAAAGAAAAAAGTGTCAATTAAAAAAAATTAAAAATAAAAAATGAAAAAAGGGCTCTGTACCGCGCTAACTATTGCCCTTAGGTAATTTTTAAGCCGTATTTTATTGAAATCAAATCAAAATTGATTTCAGGAAACTTGGAAAAGTTGATTTTTCATGCTGACCATGTGCAGCAAACCATTGCGTCGTCTGCTGAATACCCCTCGAAACTAAAATTCAAATCCTAACCTATATTAATTTTGTCTTCTTCAGCAATCTTCAAAATTATAATTTCGGCGGTTTTTTTATGCAATTCATGCAGTTCATGCAATAAAAAAATTTAATCATACAAAAAAAATCATGCAATTCCAACAGCAGTCAGTAAATGAAAATTCTCCTTCCGTCGGGCGTTCTCTATCTTATGCCTTGATCAGCGAATGTTTTCTTTATGCGTCCTTGAATAATGATTTACAAATTAATTCAGAGATCCAACCATGTATTTTCGATAATCAATAATAATGCATTAGGCAGAGTTTAACATTTTTCAGTTACCAGTCTTCTTTTCTGCAATAAACGTTCTCTTCTTCAAGACGCTTCAAAAGTAATGGAAAACTTATCTATTTTTCAACTTGTTTTTAGAAGGTTGTTATTATTTTTTTTTAATATTTTGATGATGATAACATCTAAATAGCATGCATAAAAATAAGCATTATGTCAATAATCTTCCTAATTTTACCTCGACGAGCGGATAATCTCAGCAGAAGAAGAAAACTGAAACCGAGCCACAACAGTAAGCATTCTAACGAGAGTGTTTACCTATACGTGGGTACACCGAGAGATAAGTGAGACGGCCGGCGGCGTGAATCGACTGGTAAGCCTCCGACAGGCAGCGATCAGCTGATTTTATAAAAAATGCAAGTACACACGCGCATCTCTGCACTTCCTATTATTTCTAGGCTGTAAAAGAGACTGCAGTCTGCAGCTCAAAAAATTATTGTCATGCAGTTTCAGTGCTTTGTTTTGTACATATACAAAAAAAGTTGTGAATAATACTTACAATCTATTTCAGAAAGTACTGTTTACTTATTTGAAAAATTTATGTAACAATAATAATAAATATATTATAATTTACTTTAAGCAAATATTTATTATACTAAACAAAAATTCTGACTATTTAGTGCAAGGTATTCAATAATTTTTCTGTACAGTGCTTTTAATATCTATATTAACTTTCTTGTTATACAGTTGCACTTTATTTTTCATTTGTAGTTTCAGCAGAACTTCTGCAAAGTTATTATAAATAACCCAATTCAGGAGAAACTGCAATTTTTAATTATTAAAATATTCTGAATAAAATATAATGCACTTGGTTCTTAGATTAAAATAATAAAACTATTGGTTTGACTTATTTTGTTTATCAATGGCGTAAAAAGAATTATTGTATGCTTCAAGAAAACCCTTAATTTGAAAAAATAATTATCATTTCTTGGACATAAATTTGAATTTGTCAAATCAAATGGTTAGTTGTAGACATTAAGCCCTTATTTAATTACATAAAAAAGAGGCTTTAATATAAAAAAGAACAACCACTCAGTTTTCTGGATTCAGAGTTTTCACTTAATCTTTTAAAAAAATAAGTTAAATATGAAAAAAAAAATTTATAAATTATCTAAAAATAGCAACAAAGCAAAGACCAGAATTCCAAGTCGATTGGTCCAATAGTTTTTGAATAAAAAATATACCCCCAAAAAAGAACGACTACTCAGTTTTCTGGATTCAGAGTTTTAACTTAATCTTTTAAAAATATTAGTTAAATATGAAAAAAAAAATTTATAAATGTAGTTTCTGGCAGCTTCGACATGCCCAATGGGCTTTAATTAACAGGAATTTAAAATTTTAATTCAGTTGAATTTTATTTTAGAATTATTTTATATTAATATTTTCTCAAGCTTAAGTTCAATTATTTGTTAGAAACTAAAATAAAATTTTTGAAAATGTAAATAATGAAATTTTTGTCACTTTTGTGTTTATATTTAAAAAAATGTAAATTATGTCATTTTTTGTATTTATTATTACACTTTTTATATTCATACTAATAAAAACAAACTGTAAACACTCTAAAGTGTAAATATTTTTTAATATATATTGCAAATATTTTTTAATATATTCTCTTGTGATATGAAAAAATAAACCATATTTTATTGGCAAAAATAATTATCTACACTCAAAGAAGAGTTGTTCAAATTTGGTTGTGAAAACCAAATTCTTCTCTTAGTGTAAGAATACATAAGGCCCTACAAAGTAAAATAAATACTGAGTACTGTAGTCTTGTTATAACGCATTCTTTTTTTATATCATAATTTTTTTGTCATTTGGTTGAAAAAATTTTTGAACAGCAATGTTGAGTAGGAATGAAAAAACAGGGATAAGAAAACATTTTTTAGCATGAAATTAAAAATAAAAATTCCCACTGTACTGGAATACAAAAACTCCTGTAATTTTACATTTGCTTAACAATATTTTGATGGTAAAAACAAAACAGTTACTTTTATGGATGATACAAGTAATAATAAGTTTATTAAGAAAAAAGGTTTTGTACAAAGTATACTTTGTATATCTACTGACAGCATCTATGATCATATATGTATCATAATATCTATCAGCATAAAAAGTGCTTGTAAATAATAAATATAAATGTGTTGTTTTTAAGTAAATTTTTGAATTTTTATCAATTTCTCTTACTTGAATATCATAGTTTGATCTCATAATTGTTCGAGAAAAATGCTCGCTTGGATGTATTTGTTATATGTCCCCGTGGACATATAACCGGCTCCTAATTTGGCAGACCCGGGAAGGAGTCGCGGGGAAAACCGGGGGTGAACGGCACCCCTTGTGTGACGACAGGAACGCGCGAATTATTAATTAAATAAGGTGAAATTTTTATATTAAACTCATTACCTTGGTTCGGGGTCCAAACTCGCTGGTAATTGGTCGATGTGATGTGGTCTGCTTAATCTCCCAGATGTAGGTAAAATAATAGGTTTAATTACTTAATTCACTCACGGGCAAGTTACTTTTAAAATAGGTTTTATTAGATCCAAATCAATACACTGGGGCTACAATTATCGAATCTGATAGGTCCAAATGGCAAATATAGTATTAGGTAATTTAGTAAGTAATAGCTTAGGTTTAACAAGGCTCGCGATCTTTTCACTCTTTAATTATATTTCATACTAACTCGACGTCCGGCGCTCTTCCTCCCTGCTGCATCTAAATCCTTCCCCCGCCACCTTGATTTTTTCCCATCAAAAGTGCGGGAGCAGCATTCAGCTGCAGCTGAAATCCGAAGTGCTGACCGAACCCCTCATCCACATGCACGCACACTCGCGCGAGAATGCTCGTTCGCGGATTTTTATTTAATTGTCACATAACAGCCCCCCCTTCTTAAACTGTTCACCGTCCCTGGTGAATGTAGGTATAGGGCTGGAACTAGGTGTAGGTTAGGGTTTTTTTTTTTTTTTTTTTTTTTTTTTTGAACTTAGGTATAGGGCTAGAAGTAGGTATCGGTTTGGTAAGGAGTTTTTTTTTTTTTTTTTTTTTTTTCTATTCCCAAGGTCTGAAAACGCGAGGCTTTTGGTCTGCCTCCTTCCTCTTCTTGCACGGTGGGTCCTCTTTGGGGGGTTTCTCGTCCTTCAAGCTCAGCCGCTGCAATTCTTTTTCCAATCGGAGAGTGGCCGCACAATCGTTGTTTCTCCTTTCGTCTGGTTCCTCCTTCTTTTCGTCCCATATTCGTTCCTGGGTGTGGAGTTGTCGGTGGTCCTTAATATCCAGCCGAGACACTTGTACATTGCAATATTCACAATGGATTATCGGGAAAGGTTCCCGGAGCTCGCGCAAATCGCACTTCCATTGACGAGGTTTCCCTAGTCTTGCTCCGTATTCCTTTTCCATGCGTTCCCTTGCTATTAACGCACTTGTGGGATGCCTATATTTGGCAAAAGCCAAATACAGGGGGTCTAGGTGTGCGTCTCGCTCTGGCGTGCGCATTTTCCAAAAGCGCAGCCACAAGAGGGGTCCGTAGGTTTTTAGGTCGTGGTAGACTCTTTGATGACTTCGGGCTACGGGTACACGCACGTCTAGCAACTGGGTTCCCTCGTCTACCAATCGCTGGTCGTCTTCTAAATTCTTTATTAGGGCGATGCCTTGCTGCTTTAGCTCAGGCGTTCGGAATCGGAACTTTACAAAAATGAGGGGGTCTTCTTGGTCATCCTCATTTTCGTGCTCCTCCAATAAAGTAGGGTTGACCCCTTTCAGGTATTTTCCGAGTTCTCGGACGTCGAAGGGCCGATTGATGACTATTCCAACCTCATTTTCCCCCATCATTTCCGTTCCCAGGGCTCGTAACACAAATCGGTGCCCCTGTAGATCTTTTAACGGTCTTCGTGGTTCGCTGGGTTCGAGTTGCTCTCTTAGTCTTGAGGAGGCCATGTTCGCTGCAAGAAGGCGTTATGAATTGATTACTCTAGATGAATTGGGCTTTCCGCTTGGTGAGGGGCTGGTTATGGGTAGGAACTTGAGAGGAGGTAGGTCACGAGGTGGATAGTGGTTTCGATTATATCAAGGATGGTTAATAGAAGACTGAAGGGTTTAGGGCTGTGACACATGCATTCCTACTCGCCGCTTTTCTTCTTTAACCCCTATATCGACCGCATATCTACGCACATTTTATCAAATTTATTTTTTTTTTATTTATTTTTTTTATTTTTTTTTATTTATTTTTTTTTTATCGTATATACATGTACATATGTGCACACACACATACATGCAGACATTCATACATACATACATATCATACATATACATATTCTTTCCTTCATATTATTATTGTTATATTTTATTATTATTATTATTATTATTATTATTATGATTTTTTTTTTTTTTTTTTTTTTTTTTTATGATTTTTAAGATCGAACATTATTGACTTAGGGTCATTCTAACTTATGCCTCTTAGACAGTTACTCATACAAACATTCCGTTTCGCGGCCATATGCATTCATACACACTTTTATCGCGCACTAGCACGGTCTTGTCTTTAGTCACTCTATTTTGGGTCTTACAGTCTCTAACGACACAAGTGTTTCCATCTGCATTTCCATCCTTTCTTCGGTGTTCCGCGCATTTGGGTCGGTTTGCTTCTTTGGTGTTGGCAATAGGTCTGTCGGTTTGCCTTCTAAATTTCCGGTCGTGGGCGGGTCTTTTATATCTGTGCTCGGGACCTCTCTCTCCGTCGGTGTGGTTTTTGTCGTTGGCGACACTTGGTGGTGACGCTGGTCCCAAAGCTTGACGATGTGTTCCGCCAACACATGCATTTGGCTCGGTGCTAATTCTAACGTGGTATTTGAAGGTTGTGTTGTTTCTTGCCAGAAGTCAAGGTCCATTAGGTTCGGGGACTGATTGATGATCGGTGGTGGGCGGGTCAGTCCTTGTATTAGTTGGTTAACGTAGTTGGCTTGTCTTTCACAAATTCGGTCGTGATGTTGATACGTGCCGGCTCCAATCCATCGCCCACAGCTATGTTGAATAACCTCCTTGTTTTCACTCGATTTACGGTGAAACGCTGCATATTTTGCACGGTAGGGTTTTTGGCTTTGTCGTAGGGCGCGTTCCGCATCTAGTGGGTCGAGGTAGCGCACATAACCCCATACCAGCCGATTTTGCTTATTGCGCACGGTTTGGTAATATTCTAAAGGTCCGAATTGGGCGAACTCCTTGAAGAAGAGCTCATCTCGGTATTCGATGGGTATTTCCTCGGGGAGAATACAAAAGAGGCGATGGTGATCCACTCCTTCCTGTGGGTCCGTGGGTGCTTTAGGTAGCTCCGGATCGGGGGCTTGCTCGCTCCATAGGCGTGGCGTCTCGGTAGATATCTTCTTTGGTTGTCTTTCCTCTAGGTTCCCTGGTTGAGTTTTTTGCTTCTTTCGACCTTCCTCCCTTTTGGGTTTCGGTGGCGGTTTGACGATTACTGATCTGACGGGTCTGGAAGGCTCCTCCGGTGGTGAGGGTGTAGTCTTGGACGGCTTTCGGGCCTTGTTCTTTTCGTATTCTTTGTTGTTTCGTCGAACTCGATCCGCGTCGCTTACATTTCGGAAGGTTATCCGACTGATTTTTCCATTGGACGTGTTGGTTTCTAAATGCCCGCCTATAATGAGCCCATAACGGCGCAGTCCTCGAATGACCTCCCATAATTCCACATCTCGAGGGTGTTTCACTCGGATCATGCAGGGGTCTTGGCCGGGGCTTTCTTTCAACACTTGGTGATCCATTTTTTTTTTTTTTGTTGACTCGGTGATGCTGTAATCATATTTATTAGTTAATTTGGGTCTCGGTTAACCGTTGGTCGTCATTCAGATGATGGGTGATAGGTGGGGGGGGGGGGCTTCTAGAAATTAGGAATCAATCCAAGGCTCTTGCGTCGTAGTTTTCCTTGGAGGAGTGAATAGAACATCGTGGGGTTCTCGATCCCTCGCTGCATTTGGGGCTTCGTTACTCGTGCTTGGGGGCTCGGTTGAGTTCTCGGTGAGCGCCCTAGTCCGTGGCCTTACCACCCGGATATACACGACTAACCCGATCATCACGGTCGTTACCATAATAAACCCGCTCAGGCTCAGTCCGGAAGTTACTATCTTATCGCCTTGCCGTTGCTCCAAACGTTTGAGCTTGTCTAATAATTCTCGCAAGGGCAACCCACGCCGGGTTTGCCACCCGTAATCTTTAATCCCTTCATTGTTCCAATCGGCTTGCGGTAGGTTTTGGACGCCTTTGGATAATTCGGGGTATAGTTGCGAAAGGGTTAAATTGATCTCCGGATGGTAGAAAAATTCTCCCTTTTGTCGGTGAATTTTGGGGTTTGGCAGGGTAATTTTATCTGTTTTTCCTACACATTCCTGGGCTAGTTGCAAAAGTCCTAGGCCTTTCACCGAGATTATAGTTGTGTTACTGGGACAAAGAATTCGTATTTGCTCCTCCTTTGCCATGGAGAAAAACCAGGACCCCGTCGCTTTCAGATAGCGCCATTGGTCCAAGGCTTGCGGGTGGAACCGCAAATCGCACAGCTTGAGCGCCTCTGCCGAAGGTTGTAAGTACAGCGTTATCTCACAGTTTGGGGCATGGGAACTTTTCCAGATTCCCAATTTGCTGTTGCACAGATACCCGTAAACTAGGTCCAGGCACTCTTCAAAGTTGATTTGGTTGAATTTAAAGTATTGGAGCTGGTCTTCACTCACTCCCAAATATTCGTGAGAGGGTTCGATGTATGCGGTTCCATTGATTTCAGTACCAAGGGATTGTGGTGCCCCTAAGGAGTGCATTCGATGTAGTTCGTAGGCCGTGTGGTCTACTAGAGGTACATGCACATACACTAGTAGGCGGTTTCGGTTGTGCACTATCTCTACCTTCGAAATCTTGGCCCCTTCATCGAGGTACCAGCGTTTCTCCGGGATGGGCAGGACAAGGTTCTTAGTAGTTTGTCCAATCTCATGTCGGATCTGGGTTAGGAACTTGTTTGATATTAGTCCACCGGCAAGGTCGCCTTTCCGACCCAGGGTGATTATTTGTAAGAGTTTTGTTCGTAATTCCATTAATTGATTAAGCTGGCGACCCAGGTTTTGACCCTGCACGTACAGATCCTTGAGCACTGGGGATGTTTGCAGCTTGGTTAAGGCGGTCTCCATTCTGTCAATTTTTTGCTTTTGCATTAGGGTCTCGTTATGGAGTTCCGATAGGGCTCCGGTTACGACGTGGACCTGTTCCTTTTGTAGACTGATCAATTGTCTCTGGTCTTGTTGCATCCGGTCGATTTCTCGATGAGCTTTCTCCACGTCGTCCGCCGTAGCTAGTCCAAATAAGCTTTCGCCAAGGGATCCAATGATGCCAAATGGAGCTAGTCGCCTGATGCGTTTGGTCGATGGGTTTTCTTTTTCGGTCGTTTCTTCGGTAGTTAGGTCATTTATTTGGTCGGTGATTTCTTGGTCCAATCTTTGGAGGGTTCGATAGGTATTGGTCAATGAGTTTAGGTCAACCAATTCTTCGCAAGGGGGGTCGTCCACATGATTATGGCATCTTAGAGAGAGAGCAGCTATTCGGTCACCCACGTCGTGATTTTGAAGTAGTTGTCCACTCTCTACTGCTATTATCACCTTCCAATCTGCTTTTCGAAGATGTACCACTCCCACCTTTTCATAATATGACCCTGGGTTATTTTGGAATTGAGTTATATTGTAGGTCGCCTCCCCCATAACTAAACGAATTCCCCACATCACAAACGTTAGATAGTTTAGCATCTGTAATCATACAAGAACCTGTTAATTATTTAGGTCGGATTCTTCGGAACCGGATGGGACGCCTATGATCTTATCCACGTGTTTTCGAATTTTTTTCCCATTGGGCAATTCGAGAATCACGTTGTTCTTTCCCACGACCTCGACAATTTTCAGCGGCTTTTTATAGTAGCTGTCAAACTTCGAGATGCGGGGTTCGACTAGCACCCAGGCGTACCCACCCGGCTTGCCGCAGAACTTTTTTCTTTTTCGGTCGTATCGGTCCTTGGTCTTAATTTTCTCGGCTATCTCTCTTTCTCCCGCGGTTAGTCTCATTTCGTCCAACCGGACTATTAGGTCGCGTAGGTAGAGGTTATAGGTCCGTAATTTTTCTTCGTTTGGTATCCTGATGGGGAACCTGGCCACCCGGCCATACACTAGTTCAAAAGGCGTGAAATTCGTGGCGGAGTGGACACTGGTATTGTACGTGAACGCCGCAAAGGCCACAAGACGATCCCAGTCATTATACTTCTCCGAATAACACCGGATAAAGTCCATGAGTGGCGCATGGCTTCTTTCCAGGCTTCCGTTCGTCTGAGGTCTATACCCTGAGGTAGTAAGACGATGTACCTTGAATAACCTCAAGAGTTCATCAACCAGGGCCGAAAGGAAACTTTTACCTCGATCAGACAAGAGCGCTCGTGGAGCTCCAAATTGGCATATGAGATGCCTCACCAACGTATCAGCGATGGTGGTGGCGCGTAGATCGGGGATAGGGATCGCAACAATGTACTTTGTAAGGTTACATTGCATCGTGACCACATGTTGGTTTCCCGAGGGGGTCGTCCGTAATTTGCCAACGGTGTCTATGGTCACTTTGTCGAAGGCCTCGATGGGTGTATCAGTAAGTATCAGCGCCTCTCTGGTCTTGCATCGGTTTATCTTCATTTCCCGGCAGGTACTGCATCGCCGGATGTAGTCGAGCACATCGTTGTGCATGCCCTTCCAGTAATATCTCTCCCGTATTTTCTGGTAGGTCTGGTTTATTCCTTTGTGCCCCCCGGAAAGGCTATCGTGCAGCTGCTTGATGATCCCCGGGCGCTGGGCGATCTCGGGCATAGCTACTGTACCAAAGCAGAGGGTGATATCAAACGGACTTTTTTCGAACACGTCTCGTAAGAGCTCTTCCAATAGTCCTGGTTCCAGTTGGCTGGCCAGGTCGCCCTTCCGGGCAATTCTGAACCCGCTGAGGTTACGTTTGGACAATACGCTCTTTAGATTCTCTAAGCACCTTCTCACCGTGCTGATGTCCAATGGGTCATAGTGATGATTTTCACAATCAATGACAGGATGTTGTGGTTCTTGTAAGGGGTGATCATAATCTGTCCCCTCCGGGGTCGCTTTCGCCTGAGTGCGTTCGGGTCGATTGCATCAAGGTCTACAAGCAGCCGACTGACAGGTCCCACCGGAACACAATCTTTTGAGAGGAAGTGAACAAGGTTGCTTCGTTTATAAGTCAAACAGTTCCTGCTTCGCACGATTTTACCTAGCGGCCGGTTAGGCTGCTTCCTCACACGGTCAGACGGGTCATCTTCTCTTGGGGTTTTCGGGTTATCGGGATCCCAGCATTTACTATGGTCTGGAGGATCAGCTAGTGCCCAAGTTATTTCGGGGAGGAAAAAGGGTAGGTCCTCCTGTGCTGGCTTACTAAATTCGAAGTTCACGGGGGAGGCCGGGGCTGTTTCCTGTACAGTTTCCAGTTCGGGTATCTTGGACCATCTCACCCTTGACGCCCCAGATTGGGGGGTGCTACTCCCCTTGGGGGTGTCAGGCTTATATCTTGGGTCAACTGAAACTCCGGTCTTCGCCGGCCATTTCCCGGAATACTCGTCTCTCCGTTCCTCTTCTCTAGCACTTTCATCTGCCTCGTCGTCAGAGTCAGGGTCCGATGCGGCCAAGATGCACCGGTTCACTTCCCGATCCGTGCGGGCTTGAGCGCTGGTTACCAGTCTCTGCACTCGTTCACTCATCACGCTGTCATCCAAAGTCTCAGCATCGTAAGGGTCGGCCTGGTTGAGCAGATCCTGCAGCTCCTCGTCGACCTCTTCCCCTTCTGAGAGTCGGTCCTTGTCTCCCTGCACGGGGGTTCTCACATCTCCATCACCGTCTGAAAAATGTGCGGGCCACTTATCTTCCTCGAGGTTCGGTAACCCATACCAATTGTTGGTACGCTCGTAGTGGTCCAATAAGCTTTGGTTTAGTTTATCGCTGCTCTCTTGCAAGTCTTGCAGGTTAATGGAGTGTAATGGACCCTCGAAAATTTCCTCGCTCTCGTCCCCCACAGTCTCCGTCTCGCTAGGCGTCACTGCGCTAACTTCCGTGGCGGCGACATCGGGGTCGGTTTCTCGATTCTCTGGATGGTCATCTTTTTCCGAAGAAACTTCATCGGTTGTCTCATCTCGCAGTCCGCTATCCTTCAGATCAACCACGGGGGGTCTTGAGTCTGACGTGTCCCAGTCACTCATGGGGTCCACCGTCAGAACGCCCCGAGTTTCTTCGTCTTCTTCCGGATCGAAAGCGTCACCGTCGGCACGATCTCCGGGTTCGGCTTCGTCCCTTATTTCTTTCACGCGTGAGGGTAGTGGACTCAGTCCTGGGGCTGGGGGTAAGGAACTGCCCCTCTTTGGGGGGAGTCCTAACGGTTGTCTGGATCTCGTACGTTGGGCTATGGTACTATGGTCCAGCGGAGGCGGGTTCTTGTTTGTTTTAGATCCTACCGGTCGACCTCGACGAGGCTTTATTCCCTCGTCCACCGATTTCGCCCGCTCCCGGCCCAACGGAGTAGGGGTCAAAGAGGTCGTTTTCGTGACTCCCTTTGCTTTATTTAGGGTTGGTTGTCTTGGGCCTGTCCCCGAGGTACTAGGGCGTGAATTGCCAACCATTCGTCCCGAAGGCTTTCGAACAGGCCTCTCGATTCTCTGAGCCTTATCTTGGTCTCTCTGGTTCTTATCTTCCAGGACCAGGACCTTGATCGTGGGCAGGGTGGTATTTATCTCATCTTCCGGTATTGGCCGATCTGCCGGGTTTCGTGAGAGGGCGTCGGCATTGATGTTAAGTTTTCCTGGCTTGTACTTGAAGTCGTACTCATAGTCTGTAAACTTCAGCATCCATCGTAGCATCCTTTTGCCGGGGTTTTTTTGGTTATGCATCCAGCTTAAGGGTTCGTGATCACTCACGAGCAAGAATCGCCTCCCCAGCAAATAAGTTCGGAATTTGCGGAAGGCGTACAACACCGCGACGCATTCTTTTTCGGTGGTGGTATAGTTAAGTTCCGGTCCCGTCAAGCTTCGTGACAAATAGGCGACAGGATGGTCGAAGCCATCTTTCTCCTGGCTAAGTACTGCTCCCACAGCATAGTCGCAAGCATCGGTTGTTAGGGTAAATTTTTTATTAAAATCGGGAAACTGCAAAATAGGAGCCTCGCAAAGTTTTTGCTTTAGTAGATTAAAGCTTTGCTCTTGGGCATCGGTCCAGACGAACTTGGTATCTTTCTTCGTGAGGTCATACAGAGGCTTCGCTATTTTGCTAAAGTCTTTTATGAATCTCCGATAGTAGTCCTTCTCGGACACGATGTGTCCCAGGAATCCTACCTCTCGTCGGAGGAAGAGCACTTTGTCGGGTTGTAACACCAGTTTCGCATGCCTTAATCGGTCAAACAACAGTCTCACCTTTCGCAGATGCTCGCTAAGGCTACTGGCGTATATGATGATATCATCTAGATACACCAACATCTCCACATTTTGCAGGCCCAGCAGGATGCGATCCATTAGTCGTTGGAAGGTCGCGGGCGCGTTTTTGAGTCCCATAGGCATCTTCTTAAACTGCCAGTGTCCCGTTATTGTGGAGAACGCCGTCTTAGGTCTGTCACTGGGTTTCATGGGGATTTGATGAAACCCACTGGCTAGGTCAAAGGTAGAAAAGTATACCGAGTCGCCCAATTGGTCCAGGATGTCCGCGATGCACGGCAGCGGGTATGCGTCCCCAATTGTTTTGGAATTGAGAGCTCTGAAGTCCACCACCATACGCCATCTTGGACGCCCTTGGCTGTCCCTTTTCTTGGGCAAAATCCACACAGGAGACTGGTACGGTGAGGTTGAGGGTTCTATGATGTCATCATGGAGCTTCTTCTCGATGTCCTCTCGCATCACCTCCCGGTGAATGGGTGGGTGGCGGTATTGTTTAGTATGCACAGGGATGTTGTCTTCGGTAGGTATCTCGTGTTCCACTAGATCGGTGCAGGACAATTTATCCCCGGGTAGTAAGAAAACGTCGTGATATTCTTCCACGACACGCCGCATTTGGTCCCTCTCCTCGGAGTTTAACTGCTCCGCGTCGAGCAGCTCTAACACGCGCCTCACTCTCTCTCCCTCATCTGTGATTTTTTCGCCCTCAGGCTCGGTCTCTGAATCGGGATCGAACGGGGGTGCGTCGTACTCGCAGGGAATTAATTCATGGGGGTGAACCTCAATGGTCACATCTTCCTCGGTTGTATTCACTGCCAAAACCTTGCAACTCCCATTTTCACTGGTGACGAGTGCATTTCCGATGAACACTCCTGGGGTTCTGCTAAGGGCCGGGAGGTATCCTACTCCCGTATGGGCGTTGATCAAATTAACGCTGATAACTTGGCGGCACCGTTTTTTAATTGTCCACGTGGTACTCCCTTCTTTGGGGTTCAAAGAGCTTCCAGCTGGGTTTCCTTAGGTCCTTTCTCCTCAGCCGGGGACTCAGCCGAGCCCGTACTTACAGGGGAGGGCTCGGCTAACTCAACCTTGTGAATTCCCTCTGGCATGGGGTCTCGTGGGTTTAAACCCCGCTCTTGGTCAACCATTTCATAACCCTCGGAGTCTAGGAAGGGTAGGGGGTTCATAACGTCACTTCCTATCATTATTTTATTCTTATAATAAGATATTACGGCCTCATATTGCTTTAAGAATACTCGACCCAGTATTCCGTCATACCGAATGGGGAATTGGTCTGGCACGACATGGAAAAGAGTAGGTTGGTCGCCTATTGGTATCCAGGTGATGCCTAAGGTCATTACTTCCTGGGCGGCGATTCCCACCAAGGGGATGGCCGCCGCTGTTTCTACCTGGGCATGCGGGTGGAGCGCCTGAAGCTTGATCAAGTTGACGGCAGACCCCGTGTCCAGCATGAGCACCAGATGTCTTTGCTCCTGCGGGAGATATACTTGGATGTGTGTGCCCGGGTCGGGGTCTATTGCAAGCTCCGCAGCGTACGGGCAGACCGCAAGGTGGATGGTACTCCCTTGGTTTGAATTTGCATGGTCTGTGCCGCCTGCGGGGGGCCTGGTTGGTTCACCACTGCCCGGAGGGTCCTTGAGGCTGGCTCGCCACCATAGTTGGGCGAGCCTCCAGCCAGTTTAAAGGCTGTTGGTATGGGGGATTAGGTCGTAGGTCAACGTCCTCCGCGGTTACAGGTTGACACTGCACCGGAGGCATGGCTGGGTTACGGCTCGGGGGAGGTGGCCCCGTCATCGTAGGTTGTCCCATAGGGGTATTCATCCGCGGGCCTTGTGGCCAGCCATTAGGGGGCCCATATCGGGGATATTGGTAGGTGGGCACTTTATTCTGTTGACTACGGTCAGGGTCATAAGTTTTTGGTCGGGGTGGACCAGGCGGTCGGTAATTCACTCGGTGTGGTCCGTAATTGGGATTATGCCCAGGGGCCGGTTGCCAATACCCCTGGGGGGCTTGCAGATTCGGTACCGGAGGTCGGGGGTATCGCTGTCCCTGGGGGTATTGTTGACGCGGTTGAGGTGGTCCGTTCTGCGTCTGGAACTGCGGCGGTCCTGGTTGCGTATACCGGGGTGTTTGGCTTGGGTAAGCCTGATAGGGCTGTTGGTAATAGACCTCGTAGGCAGTCTCAGCACTCTGAGGTGGTAGTCCCTGCCATGGTTCCTCCTGCTCCGGCAGCTGGCTTTGTTCAGACCACGGGTACCACTCGCCCGCGTCCTCCCCCTTTTGCACCCATCCTACGTAGGCAGTCTGGCTCTCCGCTCCATAGCGAGAGTCTTGTCTCCGCCCGTCGGCTTGGTAGTAGTTGGATCTCTGGCGGGCATCCGGGATGATACGGGCGTCCATCCTTGACTCGAGTCGCACGGCCTCCTCATAGGCGTCTTCCAACTTGGTAGGTTTTTTGGAATCCACCCATTGGCTGAGGCTTGCGGGAAGTCCCTTGATGAAGACATCCACGGCAGCTTCGGTCAAGGGCACCATCATCTTCTCATGATATTCTTCTTTCTTCTCTTCCTTCAAAGCCGACCTGGCACACCGGAGGAGAATGTTAATCTGGTCCTTGAATCCCCCGACCGAGTCACCTTGCTTCATATGCAGGGTGTGGAGCTTATTGTTGTAATAGGCGAAGCCCTTACCGGGGGCAAAACGTTTTTTTAGGTGGCTGCATATTTCCTCCACGTCGGCAAAGTCTTGCCCCCAAGCGCAGTCTTTCGCTGCACCTCTCAGTTTGCTTAGAACAGCCCGCTTATACCCCTCCTTCTGTTCGTCGGAGACGCAGTCTGCTCCATTCCGGACATCTTGGATAAAGTCCTTGAGGGGTATATTGCTGCCGTCGTAGGTACTCAGACCCGCGATGGCATTTTGCAGGCAAAGACTGTTAGTCAATGCCAGCAATGTCGTACCCATGGTTCGGGTCAGGTCCTGCTGGCCCTGCCCGTTGGCATTTGTCCCGCCAGTCATCTCGTGGGGTCCCAAAAGACACCAGCTTAGCTGCCACTCCACTGTTCAAGGACTAGGGGTCTGGAGGAACTACCGGTGTAGGTGTTCGAGATTCGGTCTGGGTCTATCTTTAACGGTGATAGATAACTAGGTCGTCCGCATATAGGGTCAGCTCGATCCGTATAATTCTTAATTCGAATCGAGTGAGCAGGAAGATCCGAAACCTAAGGGCTAGCCCTTCCTGGCTGTAGAGGCGCACTGCGCCGGCTTGCATTCAATTCCCCAGACGGGGTCGCTTTCAACGCCCCTCGGTCGGAACTCCCGGTTGGGCACGAGTCAGGGAACCCAGGAACCCACACGGTGATAGGAGAATGACGACCCCTTTTCTTTATTTATTTATTTGACTGTGAAAGCAGGCGAGTAGAGCAGGTCAATGGTCAGACAAAAAAAACAGGGTAGCGAGTAAAAATAGGTCAAGAATTAGTCAGACGTCACACAAGGGTGGGAAGTGGTCGGATTCAGTAGCGCGTGGCTTCCTCTCTCTTTTTACTTTTTTTTTTTTCTTTTCTCGGTAATATTCACGATATTTTATCAAACCTACCAAATTAATTATTATTAAATATGCGTTATAATTATACTAATTATATTATCGATCATTATTAAATTAAATTAATTATAGTAATTTGTTTTTTTTTATTAATTATTGAACCTATCAAATTAATTAAACACTACCTCCTATCAATATTATTAATGCTATTACTACTAAAAAAAAAAAATTATTTTCCAAGTAGCGGTTGCCAATACTATTGAATTTAAAGTAGCGTCTAAAGCATTCCGGTTATAGGTTGGGCGTCTCTCCGGTCAGCTCGGCGCTCGGAAGGAGAGAATGGAGTGAAACGCCGATAAGCGGACAGCGGCACAAAGAAGAAATGGCTTAGTGCTACTGCGACTCCACGGTGGGGGACTGCACGGTAGAGGGAATACGAACGGGAGAATGAAGTGAAACGGCGATTACTTGCGCGCACTTCTTCTCTCGGTCACTTAGGTCTCCTCAATTTAATGTCTCCGCCTTGTAATATATTTTCTTTCTCTGTAGAATCGAAATTTAAAATAGCCGAGGGAAAATTGCAAAAAAAAAATTTTTTTTTTCTTTTTAAATTTTGAAGATCTAAAATTAAAATTAAAACCTCGAAACAATTAAATTTGAAAAGGCTTTTATTTCTACCACTAAACTTTTACTGTAGTGATTAAAGTTCTATTATTTTATTTTTTATTTTTTTGTTGTATAATTAAAGTTGAAAAAGATATAAAATTGGGAAAATTGAATTCTTTAAAATTTGAATGAGCAACAAAAAATATTTTTTTTTTTTTGTGTAAATTAAAATTTATGCAAAGTAATTTCTTGAGTTTATTATTAAAATCATTACCTCTGATTTTTTTTTTTCTATTTTAAATAAGAACCTGTTCTAGCATTAAAGTCAACAACTTTGGTTGAGCTTAAAAAAAAAATTAATTGAGAAAATTACCAAATCTGAAAGGTGAAACTGGAAATAATTGAAATTGCAATTCCAAAAATTTCCAATTTGAAAATTGAAATCGAATTTACGCACTGAAAATTTATGCCCCTGGAAAAATAGGGTTTGACCTCAAGAGTAATATTTAAAATGACCTTCAAAAATTGTAATTTGAAAAATTTGAGTCTTCGCTTTAAAAGGTTTTTCCTCTTTTCCTTTTATTTTTTTATTTTTTTTTTTTATTTTCTATTTATTATTATCATTATTAATTTTTTGTTACAATTAAATTTATTTCTAGTGTAAAATTTAAACTCTGTAAGTTATAATAAAAGTGTGCATAAAGTAACGCGACTAAGTATTTCTTTATACAGACAGCCGCGCAGTCACCCGATAACGATAGCCTCGCCACCGGATGGTAACTCGAGCTTTTTCGAGTTCGGGAGTTTCGTCTATATTTTTTTTTGTCATTAAAATTTTTTCTTTTCGCGCACAATTTATAATTCTAATTGCTAACCTGTTTAAATACTAAACTTAAACTACAGGACGGTAGCCTACGCACTGTCCTGGCACGAGGGGAAACTTATTAGCCTAAAATAAAAATTCAAAGTTCTAACTCTAATTACTCTAAAAAAATTTTCCTATTTTTTTCAAATTATACTGTATAAGGTCCCAAACAAGGGGTTTTAAATTATCAAAAGAAGATTATAATTTTTAAAAAATTTTTGAACTTTATAACATGAATATAAGTTTTACTTAAGCTTAAATGATGTGCAGCTGCACGAGCTACACTTTTTCCGTCACCGGATGTAACTCGAGACTTTTCGCGTCGTAGGATGATTTCGGTTATTCTAAATTTTTTTGATTCTTACGTCGCACTAAAATTATTCTAATTCGGCCTGATATAAAAATCACGCACGGTCCTATTAGAATTGATTATTTCCTAAAAAAGAAAATCACTCCGAATAACGTTTTATGCACGAGCTTAAACCTAACTTCTTTCCAACTTAAAATTTCTAAAATCTTAAACTACAAGACTGTCGGGCGAGCGACTCGTCTTGGCAAAAAATTCAAGCGCTAAAACTAAAAAATATTTTTTTATTTTTTATACTCTAAGTTTAATGCGCGCTCCGCGGGGGGCCTAACTACGCTTTCTGCTACCAATTTTGTTATATGTCCCCGTGGACATATAACCGGCTCCTAATTTGGCAGACCCGGGAAGGAGTCGCGGGGAAAACCGGGGGTGAACGGCACCCCTTGTGTGACGACAGGAACGCGCGAATTATTAATTAAATAAGGTGAAATTTTTATATTAAACTCATTACCTTGGTTCGGGGTCCAAACTCGCTGGTAATTGGTCGATGTGATGTGGTCTGCTTAATCTCCCAGACGTAGGTAAAATAATAGGTTTAATTACTTAATTCACTCACGGGCAAGTTACTTTTAAAATAGGTTTTTTTAGATCCAAATCAATACACTGGGGCTACAATTATCGAATCTGATAGGTCCAAATGGCAAATATAGTATTAGGTAATTTAGTAAGTAATAGCTTAGGTTTAACAAGGCTCGCGATCTTTTCACTCTTTAATTATATTTCATACTAACTCGACGTCCGGCGCTCTTCCTCCCTGCTGCATCTAAATCCTTCCCCCGCCACCTTGATTTTTTCCCATCAAAAGTGCGGGAGCAGCATTCAGCTGCAGCTGAAATCCGAAGTGCTGACCGGACCCCTCATCCACATGCACGCACACTCGCGCGAGAATGCTCGTTCGCGGATTTTTATTTAATTGTCACATAACAGTATTTGACAATATTGTTAAATTATTATTAAAATACCTCTTTTTAATCAGTTTCAAATACATTTTTTATTTGAAACTGACAGCCTAAAGAATTTATTTAGCTGCCATTTCTAATAAAAACATTACCTACATTAAAAAACAATAATTATGATCCAAGCAAGTATTATGGTTTAGGAGTCATGTGCTTATCGGATGATAATTAGATTTAAGAAATATATAAAGAGGTATTTTGATAATAATTTAATAATATTGTCAAATACATCTAAGCGAGCATTTTTCTCTGACAATTATAAGATCAAACTATAAAATTGTAAAAATTCAAAAATTTATTTAAAAACACCACATTTATATTTATTTCTTATTTACAAGCACTTTTTATGCTGATAGATATTATGATACATATGTGATCATAGATGCTGTCAGTAGATATATGCATGTTCTAGATTTTTTTTAATAATTGGGAAAACTGTGCACTCTTTTTTAAAAATTACTTTTCAAGTAACAAATATAGTTTTTATATTTTCTACCCTCTATTCTGTAGTATAAACCGACGCTCTGTAGTCTGTGTACACACTGTCGGGGCAGGGCGTGTGTTGGCGTAGCAGACGTAGCAGACGACGTAAAAACTATTAAAGTTTGGCTTAGTGAAAAGCAAGCCGATTTTCCACGTTTCCTGAAGCCAATACTCAACCATTTTTTTTCAGATTAGGCTTAAAAAATTACTAAAAATATTATCTAGCGCGCTACAGAGCCCTTTTTTCAAAATATTCTTTAAATTTTCCACAAATAAGGAATTGTCCGATACACCCGAAACGCGGCTACGTCTTCACCTTAATCAGAACATACTTACTCTTTACTTAGTCAGAAAATTAGTTTATTTTGGATTTTTACAGATATCAGTTAATCGCTTACCTGGAAGCGATTAAACGGGGCGGAATGTTTGAATTTTGCGCCTCTTTGTGACAACTACACTGGTTAGCTGAGCGATGGACGCCACGAAAGTCCTGGCTGCCGACATCCACCCGCACCAGTCTCGCTCCGCCCGTGATCGCGGGTCATCGCATGGTGGATCTGGCAAGAGCGACTCGTTTCTACGCCCTTGTTCGGCACACCAGAAAGCTCGAGACCTCCCGGCCAAATGGCGAGGCTCTCGACTCTCTTTGTATATAAAATTCAGTTAATTGTAGTTAAAGTGTTTGTTATTAAAAGTGCTTTACTTATTTTTACCCTTGATCACACACCTAAATCCTAGAGTTCATTGCCTCTCACAAAAAGGCAATTGGTCCTTTGATAAACTACTCTAAATCTTAAACATATTGAAAAAAATAAAAATCTGGAGCAAAATTCGGTTTTGGAGACCTCACATGCATTGAAAAGTGACTCTCACATATATATCTGCTAGTAATCATCACTTTTTGGATTTTCATGGTAGCCATATTGAATTTTCTTTTGAAAAACATTAAAAAATATTATCAAATTTGAAGTCAGTGATCTTAAAAACATAAAATAGACGAATTACTTGTATTTATACAAAAAAGTATCAATTTTCAGTATTTTTTCCACCATTTTGAATCCATATTTGATTTTGGACCAGGATAAAATTTTTTTAATGCCCTAGGATACTTATAGTCGATAAAAATAAATTATGGATGGTTTAAAAATCTTTTACTCAGTATCGTCAAAAAATAATAAAATAAAAGCAATAATACTGTGAACGCAGAAGTTAGAGGTACTTAGAGCCACCAGATTTAATTTTCCGTTAAAAATCTTGAAATTCTGATCTCGGATATTGAAAGAACAACTCATTTTACATAAGGGAACATCAACACATAAGTGATTTTCACAAATTTTCCATATTTTTTCAGTAAAAAGCCGAACGACTGTGAGATGTCCGCTTGGGAGGCAACGGGGGAGGCTTATAGTATCGGTGGACCATCATTGAGCTTTCGGTTATTTGTGCCTGCTCAATCAATGAATTCAGGTCCACTTCGGTAGATACCAAAAGATCAAATCCAACTCTGTCGTGGGGGTTAGGTGTGGTATTAACCTGACCAATACCGCCCGTATGCACGTCACAAAATTAATAACCGGCTTACCCTCACCTTGTGCCCGTAGCTCAGCTTTATGTCGCAGCGCCGAAAGTCAAAAAGTCGGCCACTTCTAGGATAATATCAATAAAAAAAAAAGTTCTCTAAATTCATAAATCACAATTTATTTTGTTGATACTAATAATAAGGTTACTAAAAATTTATTTGGCCGCGCAAAATAAACATTTATATTGTTCATATTAGCTAAAAGAAGTTAAAAAATGAACACGTATAAGTTGCAGTAGAATTGTAGGTTACTCTATTTCTTCATTCTTTTTTTTGCTCATTGTTTATCAAAAAACAAAAACAGGTACAAAGAAAAGTTTGTCACTGATAAATAATATTTAAATGCGTAGGGAAAAATCTCGTACGTAAAATCACTTACAGCAGATGACGTCCAATTCGCTTTATGCAGCTGCGGAATGACAGGACAAAAGTCTTCACAATTTTTTTTTCAAATTGTTTGTTTATTCGGTGTTTAAAGACTAAAATGATTTCGAAAGTACAAAACATTTAATTTTCAAGTCTCAGAAATACGTTTTTGGGGTTTATTTTAATAAAAAACAAAGATTTATACTTTTTTTCCCTGCGGAATTACAGGACATAATACAGGTAGGCTTTACCAAAAGCATCTATTAGTGAGATTTTTTGATGTAAAAATAATATATACGTTCTTTTAAACATAAAAATCTATTAGAATGCAATTTTTAAAAAATTATAGAGCCATCAAAAAATTTAATTAGGTCTTTTTACATTGTTTACTACTAATTAATTGTAATTATCATGGTTCGACGTAAAAAACCAAGACAAACTTATTTTGCTTGTCAAATTTTTTCTTTTGCATATTTTGAAAATTTGAAATCGTTTTCAGATAGCCTGAAGACCGTACTTGAACCCTGCTGATGAACATTTCATACAAATTTCGTTGACTCATGAAATCTAGTCATGTTAAACGTAAAAACGTGGTCGGGCCGCTCAAATGGCCGACTTTTTGACTTTTGCCCGTATACACCAAAATGTCTCCTCGCTACCATGATAAAGTGCGTATAGGTAGGCCACTCGTGTCGGTGCTGTCGTGTCCAATGCAACGCCACCCCTGCCATTAATTCACAGAGTGCGGCCAGTACATCCTGATCACTGAGTCGGTCCAGCAGACGACACTCCTCCACCCTCTGCAGAAAGTCGTCAATGTTGTCTGAAGGGGTTCCGGAGAATTTTATTTTCCACCCACGTACTATTTTTCCCACACCAAAACTCACGGGTACAACCGATGCATATGAGCAGTTTGGAGTATACTGCTGGATACCACTGGTATTCGGAAAAAAAATTTCCAAGGGTCCTTGGCCCCGCCCGATAGTTTGTGTGCTTACATCAGGGATGCCGTGCCCCCCTCCCCCAGTGTCAACGTAATTATCTTGCACTGGAGGCACCACACGCGAATTTTCTCTTGTTGTCGAATTCGGTATAAAAAGTTCAGCTTCAGAGTTAATCGTACCAGCATTTAACCTTGCTCTGTGTGGTACTATTAACGTTTGATGACCCACTCCTGAGCTCGAAGTGATATTACTTACGTCACACATTCTCTGCCTAGTCACTTCATTAATCGTCACATTCGGACTTCTCACCGTCACGTTCGATTGTTGAACTCGGGTATCAAAGCTCCGACTCCGATTTATTATTCCGATATTTTTCGTCAGTGCGTCGGTTTGTGCAGTGTTGACGCACACTTGTCTTACCCACGCAGTTGAGCTTACAGCCATTGATTGCAAGGATTGCGTTATCCCAAATATTATCTGACAAGCCATAATTAACTCTATCCATCGTAAATTCAGTCCACCCCCAAGCGTTGGGAGGTACGAAAATCTGATAGATTATCAGTACGCGACTCTGGCATACTCAGTCTATAGTAAAGATTTCTAAACAAGTTTGTCGACCGCTCTTGCTGCTCGGTCTCTTCAATAACCGACGACGAGAAAAATTGCATCATTAAAAATTCATGGCATAGTATCATTCGGTGCCGGAGGATAGTTACCGCATCCTCCGCAAGTCCGCTTGGACAGAAATCCTGGGTGTAATACTCTCCTCCGAGGCCCCTGAATAATCGACTCCTTTGGTCATATTCATCGCCCGTTCTGAGCAGGTTGAGACTGTTTAAGCAACACAATAAATCCCCAGAGCCAATCGTTAACGTCCACTTGTACAGCGCGGTTTTATCCTTGATCGCTCCTTGTCTAAAATCGGGATTATTGTAGTACGCGTCAAGCGGCCACGTAAGTTGGTCCATAATGTCCGTATTTACACTCTCAGTATTCATGATCGCATACACACTCACACTACCGTACATACATTCATCTACGCACTCGCGTGTTACTAGTGTGCTTCGCACAAGTGGTGCTTTATAAAATTCTATCGATTTCCACCAACCGCAGTTGTGAAAAAAGAGAAAAAAAAAAGAAAACATTTTTTTTTAATAGTTTAATTTCAACGATGATCTCCACCTAAAATAAATTTGCAAAACGAAAATAGAGATACAGAACAAAGAGAAAACTACAGGCTCTACACCACTTTCCAGCACTCATGCGGTAGTTGGCCGCGCCCCTTTTTATCGGCCGTTGCCACAGGTAGAGATAATAAGAGAATTATTGTAACAAAATACAATAACAAAACAAAAAAAACAAAATTCTCTTATTATACTGTATCTCGCTACAGTGCCACTACTTACACTCACACAGCACACTATTTTTCCATGAGTCAAACAACAAATAAATTTCAATTCGAAAAAAGACAGGAAAAAATGATCCCAACTTGAATTTTATTCAAGTCCAAAAGAACAAAGGGAATATCCCACAGCTATAATCAAAGCTAAAACGACAAAATTGAAACTTATTTGTTTTCAAATTCTCTGGAATTCCACTCACACAAATATATTCATCGGTAGTTACACTCGCATGCACTAGAGTAAAAAAAGAAGAAAGATGCGCCGTTTGCGCATAAACAAAACAACACTAATCCACGATAGTCAAATTCTCTCTTTCTCACTCGCTCAGCCGCTCTTCATCTACGTACGCACAGACGCGGGTGAAAGAGAAGAGAGATGCGCGCGAAACGCCAAACCAAAACAAACGATCAACGATCGTTATACTCTCTTTCTCGCTCTCGTATGTGTCACGAAAGCAGCCGGCGACACTTACACACTCACGCGTAAACCGTCGCCCATGTAAACAAAAGTTGACATAATTAAAGACACCTTGTCCTTTACCGCACCAACTCAAGGAATTATTTTTCCTTCATGCCTCTTTGGCACTAACACACACATACACGTTAATTTCCGTCCATGCACACTCACTAAAAAAAATTTTATCATTCACTTCTTAAATTGTTAATTTTAGTTACTCTGACCAAGGGATGTCATTTGTAAGGGTTAATTAGCCTTCAACCAAAACTCATCAGTTTCGTTTATTGTTAAGATAAAAAGTGGAAGGTTCTCAGCCTACTGAAATTACAACAAGTAAGTTGCTGTTTGCAACAACAATTCTTTATTAATGAAACAGAAACTCTCACGCTGAAGGAGTAGACGGGGCACTTGGCCCAGCGAGAAGCAAAGACACTTACAATCACAGAGCTGCAGTCAATGTACGACGACAATAAATTACCACGTCAAAATAACAATGTCAAAAGGGTTAGCGGGGTAGGTCGCTGTGGCAGCGCTGACCAACGTAAACGCGTAGACGAAGTTCTGAACGCAGCAGCTGCCCAAGCGACACTATCGGACCCACGCGAGCAGCAATCAGCTGTCTCGCGCATCAAGTCTCTTTGCTTCTTGCTTCGTCAAGGCACGATTCTCTTGCTTTTAAGCCCCGGCGTCTGCTCCTTCAACTATAAATTGGCCTGATTTTTATCAGGTACACTCGACGGACATCATATCTGTCCAGTGGTTTGAATTTGGCGGTCGATTTATGTTTCCCAACCTGAAAATTCCAGGGCCGTACGAAATTGATTTTTTGTAAGGGGGCAATGGAGGCACCGGAATTAGAGGTTATGTTGTGTTTATTTATTTATTTATGTAATGAATGAAAATTTTAATGATTTATAGTTTAAAACGGTGCTTATTTGAAAAACTTTTTTTGAAAACTGAGTGGTTTTATTTATTTTTGGTTATTGTGACTTGAACTTTTTACAAAATTAATCTTGCTAACAAATTAAAAATTTTTTTATTATGTTTGAAGCAAAAAAAATTAATAAAAATAAATATAATAAAATAAAAATATTATTGAAAATTGTCATCTTAATATACTATTGTAATTTTAATTTTTAATTTCTTATGAGCTACAAAAACTTAGTGACCACTAAATATGTAAAAGCAAATTAATAAATAATAAAAGCAGTTAGATTTATTATGTCATATTCAGTTTATTCTAAAAAACTATAATACATTAACACTCGCCTTTTTAACCACTCAGTTTTCGAAAAAAGTTTTTCAAATAAACACCGTTTTAAACTATAAATTATTAAAATTTTCATTCGTTACATGAATAAATAAATAAAACACACTGATAAACACAACATAACCTCTGATTCCGGTGCCTCCATTGCCCCCTTACAAAAATCAATTTCATAGGGCCCTGGAATTTTCAAATTTGGAAACATAAATCGACCGCCAAATTCAAACCACGGGACAGATATGATGTCCGTCAAGTGTACATTAATTATTTATTACTAATGGGAAAAACCTCTGGGGGTATATCAGTTTATTCATTGAACTTGTCGCCCAGGGTTTTGGGGGTTTAGAGCTTGGGGGATAGCTGATCAGTTTTTTTGTTGAACTCGGGCGCCCAGGGTTGTGGGGGGTTCAAGGTTTGAGTTTTTTTTTTTTTTTATAAATTAGGTACTGAACGGTTCAGAGTTGAAAAATATTAAGATTAGTTGTGGGGGGGGGGGGGCTCGAACTTTATCCAGACCCGAGCCCAAAATATAATAACGCCCCTGTAAGTAACCTAATCTCAAAACAAATAAAAAGAAAAAATCATAAGTAGCTAGAAAAAGTAGCTTACAATACTATAATTAATTTTTATTTTGTTCATTTTATCTGATTACAAAGCTATCCCTACCCCTCAAATCCAGCTGGAATAGGGTTGGCAACTTTTTGAAATTTAGCGCTATTATTTAGCGCCCGAGTTCAATAAAAAAACTTATCAGCTATCCCCCAAGCTGTAAACCCCCAAATACCCTAGGCGCCCGAGCTCAATAAAAAAACTGATCGGCTACCCCCCAAACTCTAAACCCACAAAACCCTGGGTGCCCGAGTTCAACAAAAAAACTGATCAGCTATCCCCCAAGCTCTGAGCCCCCAAATTCCCTGGGCGCCTGAGTTCTACAAAAAAACTGATCAGCTATCCCCCAAGCTCTAAACCTCCAAAACCCTGAGTGCCCAATTTCAACAAAAAAAGCTATCAACGAATTTTTTTTTTTTTTAACTAGAAAATAAAATCCACAACCTGATTTCGGAACAAAAAAAAAAAAAAAAAAAAAACACTTTTCATGGACTTGATATTCAAATACTATATAAAGTACGCTTAACTTCTAAAATTATTCTACTCGGTAACCCGAGTTTTGGGAGGTTTAGAGCTTGGGGGATAGCTGATCAGTTTTTTCGCTGTCTTAGGGCGCCCAGGGTATTTGGGTGTTTAGAGCTTGGGGGATAGCTGATCAGTTTATTCATTGAACTTGTCGCCCAGGGTTTTGGGGGTTTAGAGCTTGGGGGATAGCTGATCAGTTTTTTTGTTGAACTCGGGCGCCCAGGGTTGTGGGGGGTTCAAGGTTCGATTTTTTTTTTTTTTTTATAAATTAGGTACTGAACTGTTCAGAGTTGAAAAATATTAAGATTAGTTAGGGGGGGGGGGGGTTCGAACTTTATCCAGACCCGAGCCCAAAATATAATAACGCCCCTGTAAGTAACCTAATCTCAAAACAAATAAAAAGAAAAAATCATAAGTAGCTAGAAAAAGTAGCTTACAATACTATAATTAATTTTTATTTTGTTCATTTTATCTGTTTACAAAGCTATCCCTACCCCTCAAATCCAGCTGGAATAGGGTTGGCAACTTTTTGAAATTTATAATATTTTTTTGCTTATTTAGTTAAAATATCGAAAAATAGTCGACACGTATTTTTTCTTTAAAAAAAAAAAACTAAAATTAAAGAAACTACAAGTGTTTAAATTTTTTTTAATTTCAATATATATAGATATACTTCTCATGGGATTTTGGGCCAATGACGTCATCAGCCCGTAAGTTTTCTTAATTTTTTTCTTGCTCAACTTTGATTTAAAAATTCTAAAAAAAATGTTGAATTCATAAAAAATCAAGTACTTTTGAAAAAATATATTTTTAAAGTACCGGTTGACAACCCTATTCCAGCAGGCTATCCAGCTGGATTTTGGTTTCAATATGATGGATGGAAATTTAGCTGGAACTATCATTGAGGTATAAAAATATTTTTTTAATTTAAAATTGTGTATATAGCGGTCTGATCTCATACTTCATTCAGCTAAAAAAATGGTACCGCGAAAAAAAGATTTTCTCCGAGGTGGATTTGAACTCTTACACCCGATGTGACAACTTGTTATTTTTATTTTTTATTATTTTTTTTTTTAATTGAATTACCTTGATTTCTATTGGGCCCTTTCATCGGTGTGAAACCTTAAATATCTGAAGTCTCTACCACACGGGCTCACGTAGTCCAGTCTCATGGCAGTTAATTATTGGTCCTTGGATTGATTGATCTACTCTCTCGAGTGATAGCATCGCACAAATTCGTACGGAATCACTGACGGTATTTGGCTTGTAAGCCTGTATGATCGTGAAAAGGGCCTTAAAAAAAGACCTTATTTAATCTATCTTTATCAAGGTTCGATTCTCCTGGCCGGGAAGGACTTGAGACTGGGAAGCCCCCCCTATGCCAATGCCACGCAAGTATCTGTGACATTATTGGCAGTAAGGAAAGACTCCTTCAGTCATCAAGTACTCGAGACACAGGGGTACCCCGCAGCCAAAGCCACGCATAGTATCTGTGCCATTTAAGGCAGCAGGGTAAAAAACCCCTCACCATTGAGTGGACCTACAGTTTCAAGTGGAATTCGAACCACCAGTACCACGGTAAAAACATGTGAAAAAATTTCAGAGGTATCGATCCGGGAATCGAACTCGCGACCTTTGGGTTCAAAGGCGAACGCATGTTACAACTTGCCAGACTTACTTCTTGATCCACTCAGCTACGAGCCTATTTTAGACTAACAAGGAGATGTTGTGACATGATCTTGACAAAACTTTGGGGATTGTTTTTTTACGCCAAATAAAGAACTAAGTCACTAATATCTCTTGCCAATAGACCTTATGCAGCGGTATACCCAATAGTCAAAAGGGCAATCTCAGCCCATTTTTTGAAAAAAACGGTTTTTAGCTTATTTTTAAAAAATTCCTTCTCAAAGCCTATCAAACTTGGAGAGTTCTGCAACCCCGAATTTTTTTGTTTGTTGATGAATTTTCAGGGAAAAATATTTATTAGCCTTACTTTAAAAAAGTTGACCACAAAAAATTGAAAAATTTCCAAAAGCTCTTTTTGGGGTTTTTTCGGTTTTAAAAATCTCAATTTTTCATGGTCTGTGGCTATTGGGTAAAGCGTTGTATAAGGCCTGCTGGCAAGAAATATTAGTGATTTGGTTCATCATTTGGCGTAAGATAACGATCCCCAAAGTTTCTTTCCACATGTCACAACATCTCCTTTTAAGTTGAATTTGAATTGTTCAATACGTTATTGATCTTAACTAAACTGATTTTATGTAGATTCGACTTTTTATGGTAAAATTTACTAATGGTGTCCGGTCCTAAAAATTAAAACGAATAAGATAAGTAGACTCAGGGGCGTTAATTCCCTTATAGTGGGTCTGGATTCATCCAGACCCGGGAATTTCCGGGTCTGGAAATCCAGACCTGGGCACGTTCAACCAACCATTGATCAGTTATCCCTCAAGCCTGAAACCCCCCAAACCCTAGGCGCCGAGTTCGATGAATGATCGATCGGTCATTCCCCAAGCCTTAAACCCCCAAATACCCTGGGCGCCGAGTTCGATGAATGATCGATCGGTCATTCCCCAAGCCTTAAACCCCCAAATACCCTGGGCGCCCGAGTTCAATAAAAAAACTGATCAGCTATCCCCCAAGCTCTAAACCCCCAAGTACCCTGTGAACCGAGATCAACAAGAAAACTGATCAGCTATCCCCCAAGCTTTAAACCCCCAAATACCCTGTGCACCCGAGTTCAACAAAAGAACTTATCGGCTATCCTCCAAGCTCTAAGCCCCCAAATACCCTGGGTGCACGAGTTCAATAAAAAAACTGATCATCTACCCCCCAAACTCTAAACCCACAAAACCCTGGGCATCAAGTTCAATAAAAAAACTTATCAGCTATCCCCCAAGCTGTAAACCCTCAAATACCCTGGGCGTCAAGTTCAATGAATAAACTGATCAGCTATTTCCCAAGCTCTAAACCCCCAAGTACCCTGTGCATCAAGTTCAATGAATAAACTGATCAGCTATCCCCCAATCTCTAAACCCCCAAATACCCTGGGCGCCCGAGTTCAATAAAAAAACTTATCAGCTATCCCCCAAGCTGTAAACCCCCAAATACCCTAGGCTCCCGAGCTCAATAAAAAAACTGATCAGCTACCCCCCAAACTCTAAACCCACAAAACCCTGGGTGCCCGAATTCAACAAAAAAACTGATCGGCTATCCTCCAAGATCTTAGCCCCCAAATACCCTGGGCGCACGAGTTCAATAAAAAAACTGCTCAGCTACCCCCCAAACTCTAAACCCACAAAACCCTGGGTGCCCAAGTTCAACAAAAGAACTTATCAGCTATCCCCCAAGCTGTAAACCCCCAAATACCCTAGGCGCCCGAGCTCAATAAAAAAACTGATCGGCTATCCTCCAAGCTCTAAGCCCCCAAATACCCTGGCGCCTGAGTTCAATAAAAAAACTGATCGGCTATCCCCCAAGCTCTAAACCCCCAAAACCCTGGGCGTCAAGTTCAATGAATAAACTGATCAGCTATCTTCCAAGCTCTAAGCCCCCAAATACCCTGGGCGCCTGAGTTCTACAAAAAAAAACTGATCGGCTATCCCCCAAGCTCTAAACCTCCAAAACCCTGAGTGCCCAATTTCAACAAAAAAGCTATCAACGAATTTTTTTTTTTTTCTTAACTAGAAAATAAAATCTACAACCTGATTGTGGAACAAAAAAAAATAAATAAATAAACACTTTTCATGGACTTGATATTCAAATACTTTATAAAGTACGCTTAACTTCTAAAATTATTCTACTCGGTAACCAGAGTTTTGGGAGGTTTAGAGCTTGGGGGATAGCTGATCAGTTTTTTTGTTGAACTTGGGCGCCCAGGGTTGTGGGGGGTTCAAGGTTTGAGTTTTTTTTTTTTTTTTATAAATTAGGTACTGAACTGTTCAGAGTTGAAAAATATTAAGATTAGTTGGGGGGGGGGGGGGCTCGAACTTTATCAAGACCCGAGCCCAAAATATAATAACGCCCCTGTAAGTAACCTAATCTCAAAACAAATAAAAAGAAAAAATTATAAGTCTGTATTTTTTAAATTCCCTAAGTAAAAACGAGCTTCAAAACTAAGGCTGACTGAAAAACGTTTTATGGCCAGAAAACATAATGACGGCCTATGAAATTAGAAACCTTACCATAAAATGAAAAAAAATCCCATACTTTGTTGACTTTTTTTAGTTAAAATATGTTTTTTAAGCACCGGGTGGAAAGAACTGTAAAAAACAATTTTATAATTATTTTATTTATTTAATTTAAAGTTAGGTTACTTATTGTATTCGTTTTGATTTTTAGGACCTGACACCATTTGTAATTTTACCATAAAATATCTAATTTTCATAAAATTAGTTTAGTGAGATATAAACAACGTATCAAATTCAAATTATTCCAAAATATGCTGGTAGCCGAGTCGATCAAGAAGTAAGTCTTACAAGTTGTAAGGATGTAAGTTCAAATCCATCTCAGAGAAATATTTAAGAGAAGTATTTAATATACAAAGATGAGTTAATTACTATAATCTAGGTCTCATTATTGAGTTTGTGTAAATTTTTTTATTGTCTTTAGGTGGTTTTATGGAAAGCTTAGATAATCACTGGATTTTGCAAGGAAATTTACAGCAGTGTGAGCAATTTGAAAAAACTCCTAATACTTTGGGGTTGAAAAATATGGCTGGAGTCTTTATACTCGTTGGAGCTGGTATTATTGGTGGTATAATACTAATAATAATAGAAATGGCTTATAAAAAACATCAGCTTGAAAAGCAAAAACGAATAGAGTTGGTTAGACACGCAGCGGAAAAATGGCGAAGAATAGCTCAAGTAAGTAAATTAAATAATTTACATATTTCTGGCCTACGAAAAATTCAGGGTAGTTTCCAAATCTTAGCTACCATGAAAAATAACTGCATTAAGTGAAAAAATATGGAAACGAGCAATAAAGTATTAAGTTTATAATAGTTACTTGATGAAAAAAAAATTCAGTTGCTGCAGCAGCAGACAAAACACAAGTCAAAGCGTGTAAATTTTTCAATTTCGTTAAAATAGGAACACACAAAAATTAGAACTACAAGATTAAAAAAAATTGTAAGGAATTGATTTTTTTTCGTAACGAGGATTGATATACAGGGTGTATAAAAAGTAGCGGACCAGCTGATTAACTCCAAAAAGACACATTTCTGGCACATCACATACATTGGGAAAGTTTATTGTTGAAAAGTTTCTGATTAACTGGTACCAAAAAATTTGAGCCCAAGGCCTTACTTTAAGGATGTTTGGTACTTTCGTGAGGGGAAAAGAGGGGAGGGGACGGCCACCGCAGCGCCCGCCGAGATGATTTTATTTTCAACTCATCAGTGCTCTGACCCTATTGAATGAATCATTTTGAAAATTTTACACAGCATAGTTGAAAGTCTATAGTTTAATTAAGTATTAGTTTTATGTTTAAAAAATATTTTGAAAAATTAGAAAAAATCTCGAAAACATAACCTAATTTTAAATTTACAAGACTCTGCGACAAAAGTTTAAAAACATTAACTTTTTTGATCTCAAATTAAAAATTAAGACCTCAAGATATTGTGTACAAATTTTTAGATCAAAACATACAGTCCAAAAAAAGTTAGAGCATTTCTTGTTCAGACGCGCATGGAATTTCACCACTGTGCGATTGTTTTTCTTTGTTATATTTTTCAAATGGTCGGAAAGGTACTATAAAAAAAATCTTAAAATCTTCTTCAAGCTAAAATCTACCAATCCTAATAATTCTTTTAATGGTCGCTGCTTTTTTGGATGAATGACACACGATCAAAGAAAAAAATTGCTTAATTTCCGTAAGAGTCCGGGTTAAATTATTTAAAAAACACTTTGAATTTTTAAAAAACTAAATCGAACAAAAAAGGCAAAAAATTCAATGATTACTTTGATATTAATCATAAATCAATCCGATCAAAACAGACAAAACGGCTGCATTTTTTCGTAAGTACCAAACATCCTTAAGCTATGCGAACCTATACTTCAGTTTTTAAAATGAGAACTCCTATTTTTTAGATTCGGAAAGAGCGGAAAATTTTACCTTTTTCTAGTGTTTTTCGAGATTTTTTGGGCCCTACCAGGGCTATGTAAGCATCGATAAGGCCCATTCATCTCTGGGAACATTATTTCCGAGAAAAAAGCATTTTTTTGTATAGTACATGCATCGGGAAAGTTTCCTAAGTAAAATTCTTCATCAAATTGGCTTAAGAGATTTGGACTCACTCGCATCTCACTCGCAGTTACTTCTCAATCAAAAGAAAAAAATTCTTTAAAATTTTTAAATATAAACACTTGAAAGTATTGAAATCATATAATAATATCCGACGGATGAGTTTTATGAGATTTGAGTACTAATTATTGTTTGTAACAATCTTTTTTTCTTGAAAAATAAAATTGAAGATTAATTGAACTAGTATCTACTTGATGCAAATTCATTTTATACAGTAAAGGATGAAATTGACAAATTATTCTGTTACGGAGCGAACAATAATTTCACTCCGTAAACATTATCAAGCAAAAAAACCTACCTTGTAGACTGCGTGGCGCTATCTCTTGGACCACGCAGAACTACAAGGTGCTGGTGCTCTCGCGCCACCGTCAGCGCAGCTTGGGGCAGCTGTCGCTGCTGCTGTCGCTGACGCCGCTTGGCCAGCTGCTCTTTGTTCACTTCTCATTTTGGCACTCTCGTAGTACATAGCACAGAATTCTTCTGTCTAACTTTAAGTTAGTTTTTCTTTTGGTTGCTATTCATTTCATTATTGTTTAAGTTGATCGTGTGAAATTCTGGGTTAAAAGTTCATTGGAGTGCTCCTGGTGAAGTGATTGTGGTCCTGCTCATCATCGTGACTTCAATCAATAATACTGAAGTCAGTTCTTCAACTCCAGCCAGCGTGCATTCACCGGCAACGTTCTCTCAGGTGGATCAAATAGCTCACAGGGCAATTTCAAGTAACAATAATTTACTTGAACCACTCAATCTTGTTTACGTGCAGTAATTAATTTACTGTAAATTCTTTTGGTTTTGTGCATGTGTCTTTATGCACGCGGCAATTTTCTCTTCTCTTTCTCTCAAGGCCGTTCTCTGCTGCTACTTGAATTTTTCTCGGTCATCTCTCTCTCGCTCTTTTTTCAAGGCCGCACTCTGTTGTTTTTTTACCTCATTTCTATTCTAGCTACCTCGTGTTTACGTTTTGAATTAATATAATCAAAGGAGTTTTGACTGGACTGTTAATTCTCAAATTAATTGATTTTCTTTACACGGAAATTAATTTTGGAAAATTCTCAGTTCATATCATTTGACATTTTCACCTTTCATTTTTTCTCTTTGGAATAATTTTTATTAAACTTGTATGAACTCACTATTTATAATTTTATGATTATTTGAAGCTTTTTTTTTGTTTGTAAAATTAAGTGCTGTGTTAAAATTAAAATAAATTATCACTGTTTTTATTAAATTGTGTCTTTCTCCAATTTATTTAACAACCCTCCCCTACCAGATTCATCCGGCAAGTAAAAAATAAATTTAATAGACCGGTCAGTCCGGAACATATTCAATTGACTCGTCATTCAAAATCTATAAACCACTCGTTCTCGACGAAGTCACCTAAAATTTAAACCAGAAATAAATGAATAACTAATAAAATTGGGTAAATCATTAAATATATGTATATATGGGTCATTCTAAGATCTTTCAGCAAAACCGTGAGCACGAGGTCAACCGATTTTCATAATTTTTTAGTATGTTAAAATATAACTATATTTAGGAGCTTTGCCCAAATTTAAGCTTAAAATATGCCGTAGAACCCGAATGACAGCCATTTGAAATAAAAAAATAAGCCTTTTTTAGGGTTATTTTAAGCCTATTTTTATCCCAACTTCAAATATTCCCCAAAAATAGAGTTATTATCCAATTTTTATGGTTGACCTCGCAAAATTTTCGTTTTTCTATAAGCTTTTTAAAAAAATTTTTGTTCTTTTTAAAATAATTATTTTGATGCAAGTGCGGCTACAAACGCTGAAATTGATAAAATCTTCGAATTTGACAATTTTTAGAGATATCCAAACAGCGGCCATTTAGTGAGGTTTGAATATTTTTTTTTCTGGTTGGTGGCAATCAATTTGTATGTTTAAGATCATCAATTCTTTTTTGGAAGTGATTAAAAATCTTAAAAATTGTCAAAGTTACAACTATGTAAAATTTTTAAAAAAATTTAAAAAACGCGTTATGGCTAATATTTAAATTGATGTAACTTTTTCCTCTGAATGTTTTTTTTCTCAAATTTTCAGAAAAAGTTCTTCATAGCTTTAAAAATAATATCTCATAATTCTGTTAAACTTTTTCTGTCATTTTAATACTGTTTCATGCACATAATTTTTGTCATTTTTATCGTTTTTTAAAGAAAATTCAGACTTAACAAGAGGGGAAAAAATATATTTTAACGCTACTCGCTTGTCCAAGAGCGCTTTTTAAAAATTTTTAGAATTGTTTATTGCTACCTGTTCCGATACTTTTTGACTTAAAGTACTTATTTTTTAATAAATGCTGAAAAAATCAAAAATATCTTCAAATATCATTACATACGATCTGCTTTTAAACAGTTTTTTTTTTTTTTTAACTAAAAGACAGTCTCAAAAATTTTATTTAAAAATTAACTATTTTTCAAAATAAAATTAATTAAAGGTAAAACTTGAGTCATTGATTCTTTTAATAAATAAATCAACACTTATCATTCAATACTTCTTATTTAAGGCAATAACAATTTTTTAATTTGTCAAATTGAATGTGCAGTGCACTCCAGAACAAAAATTGAATTGTTTTACATAACTTACAATAACTGCACTAACATGTATACACAAGCATCGATGGTTTAAATTATTTTTTGAATAAGAATAAAACAAGTCATAGTCAAAGTACATACTACTTACATTAAATACATATTTTAAACTTCTATAATGTTCCATCTACGTTATGATTGCAAGTATAAAAAATATTTCTTTCAAAAAAAAGGTTGAAAGAAGTATTAAATTAAAAACAATTACATTAAAAAAAATAAATTTTTCTAAATCATTTTAACATTTTTAAACTTAAAGTCTTGTGATTATAATTTAAAACGCATTGTTGTGGTGTCGACCGGCTCAATACAATGGTATTTTTTAGTATCTGTAACCGTCTTTACTTGTTCAAATCTTTTTTATAAAGTTTGCTTATTAAGTCTTACTTCTTTCTTGGAAACATAAAGAAACCTAAAAGTTTAATTAATTAATCAGTTGTTATTATTTGAAAACTGTAAGCTAAATGTATGAATTCAACTTATAAATTTATAAATACCTGATTCCTTGTGCACTGGCCGGAAACCATATCGTTCCGAGGTTTGAATTGGCGTTCGAAATGTGACCGTCAGAATCAATTTTTTTTAATGCCAACCTTCGTCCCACGCGCGCAAAAAATTTCTCTCGTCTGATGAGGTTAAGTTTACTAACGTTTAGCGCGCTTGGGACGAAGGTTGGTACCATTGGTACAAAAAAAAATTGGTTCTGACGGTCACATTTCGAGCACCAATTCGAACCTCGGAACGATATGGTGTCCGGCCAGTGTACATTCATGGTAAGATATTCACACATTTGTTTGGCATTTAAAATTTGTACTTGTTGAATAGAAGTTTTTCTTGCTGATCGTTTCGTAACAGCACCTATGCCGTTGCAGGAACTCTTACCATGCGATGTTCCGAAAAAATTATAAGATTTCAGTTCCAGACCGAAATCATTCCTATGTAATAAAAGATTGATAAATGGTTTCTGTAAAAAAAAATTTTAAGCTATCACTTTTGTACTGTTACTAAAACTTATTAGCTTATTTTACATAATACTTGTTAAGCATGATTATAAAAAAAATAATTTGATTGGTTCAAGAAATTGTATGAGATCATTAATAAAAAACGTTCAATAACGATAAAAGATTAAATAATTCACTTCCTAAAAAAAGAGATTTAAAAATAGGTTAAAAGTTTTTTATAAACCATAAACAATAAATATACATATTTTATAAACAATAAGCCAAAAACATAAATGATAAGAACTTTTTAACCTTTAGTTATGAATTTTTTATTTTTTTAACTGAAAAATTAATAATTTTATTTTTACTCACTTGTTTTTAAATTGGTGTGGAGCACCATCGGAAAAATACATCAAATTTTTTATAAATGGCTACTCTTGTTTAATAGACTCGAGTACTGTTTTTAAAAATTTTGACTTTGCATAAAAAAGTTTTTGCTCATTTGAAATAAAATGGTGTTCTGTAAAGTTCCACAAGTCGGTAGATAATTCCACAATAATTTCTGTTACAGTTTTTTCCAAGGTTAACAACGTTGTTCTAGTTATTTCTTTGCCATCTTCATCTATGATTTTTTCAGTGCCCCAATTTGTATCCTTAACAATTTTTTTTGGATTATCAATATCTAGAGCTAAGAATGCATAGATGCCAGTCACCATCAGATACCAGGCCTATCGCCCAACTACCCGAGTTGTCGAAGCTCCTTGAGAGAGTTGTTCATCAGCAACTCTCCTCTTATCTTCAGTCGACGAACACTCTCGATCCTTACCAGTCCGGTTACAGGACCAAGCACTCCTCTCAGACGGCGGTACACGGTATTACGGAGGATGCCCGCGTGGCCATGTCCCAAGGTCAGCTCACCGTGCTCATTTCCTTTGATCTATCGAAGGCTTTTGACACGGATTCAAGTACGAACTGTTGGTTAGGAAACATCGCGACTCGCGAGCATGACGCTCTGAATATTAGCTTTAGTTTTGAGTAATTTCTCTTGTACTTTTGAATATCTTTTGGATTTTGGAAACCACTGAGTGCTTGTCAAGTGGAGGTTATTTAGAGGACTTACTGGCGAGCTTTAGCAGCTTCTTTATTCCTGCCTCTGAAAATCATCGAGTGTTCGTCAAGTTGAGGTTATACGGAGGACACACCGGCTACCGCAAAAGCGCATTAGAGCCACCGGCCACACCATTTTTTGCAATCTGCCCTCAAATTATTGGCGCTTCTCGAAAATCCCAAAAATAAAAAGCAGTGAAGGAAGCTTGAACAAAGACAGCCAGTAAAATCAACGCATCAACGCACCACATTCCAGCTACGGATCAAATCAACAGGTATGGCATTCTAGCGCGCGAGACCTCTTTTCACTGTACATAGATAAGCCTAGTCACTTCTGACAGGCATGCACTTATCTTCACTCTGTTTTTCACGCTTGTGCATAACGTAGCTCTAGAAATCTTTGCGCTTGACCTGTAATTTGGTAGACTTCCCGCCATCGATAGTTCGTTCGGCGACCTTAGTATCAAGGACATATTTGTTTACAGGCGATTGTATTAACATGCTGCCTGAATAAATTTCGTGGAATTCGAGCGAGCTATTTACCTGTAGAATAATTTATTTTGATTATACACTTAGTAAGCTTTTTTTTGTTATTGTTTCTATTTCTAGGATTGTGAATTTGTGAATTTTTGCGTTACTATCACTTTAAAATTATAATACCACTTTATATATTGGCATGCTGCTTGATTGAATTTTGTAAATTTTAAGCGAGCTGTTTATATGTGAATTACCATTATTTTGATTAACACACTTGCCAAGCTTCTGGGTTTTGCTATATTACTCTGGGGGTTATGATATTGTAAAGAGAGAACATTAATATCTGTGTGGCTTGATATTGCTTGTTTGTGATTTTGCATTTGAAACAAAAACACAGATAATAATTTCTCTCTAGTGACACCTGACTAACAAATTTTGTATTTATAGGTAAACTCTTGGGGCTAACACTGGACAGGAGGCTTGAAGTACATGGGCATCACCTGCCTTTTGGTGGCTTGCGCTCCTTGGTGATTGCTGGTCTGTGGCTTATACTCCTCGATCTTTCGGGGTGGCTTCCCCGTGGTGACTCTTAGATTGCTTCTGGGGTTGGGGCAACTGTTTTTTCTCGCTCACTGCTTTTGCTTTTTCTGTTCACAGGTGCTCTTATTGGGCCTTCGGTGCTGTCGCTCCTGCAGTCCTCGCTTTTATAGATTAGGGAAGATGTCTAGCTCAGGGGGAGTGGGTAGCGTTAGTCGCCCCAAGGGCCGCAGGGATGGGGAGAATATCACATGGGAAGATGTTAGCCTTGAGAAATTCCAGACTCAAGCAAAAAACAGGTACATGCAGGACGCTCTACCTCTTTATGTTGTGGCCATATACGATCACAGGCCGGACCATAATCTGGGAAACTACCACCAGTTGGAGATTGCAAAGAAAATAATTGACTCAGGCACAACAATCACTGGAGTCAACCCCTGTGGCATAAAGAAGTTTCTGATATCCTTTAGGTCCATCGAGGATGCTCATCTCTTCTGCGACCAAGGTATCAAATTGGTCGACAGCAACTGGGCAGCTTTTATACCCGACGCTAATGTCCACGGTGTGGGATTGATTTTTGACGTCCCCACTTCTCTCAGTTGTGAAGACTTACTTAGGTATTTGGATGATCCATTTAAGCCAGCGGTAAGCAGGTTCGAGAGGATAGTCAGAGCTATTAATCATGAGCATGGGCAAATAACTTACCAACAGATTGGTGCAGTAAAAGTCTTCTTCAAGGGCAACAGGCTGGACTTCATCACAATTGGTTCAATCTTTTTTCCGTGCCGGGATTTCGTTCCTCCTGTCACCAGATGCTATAACTGCCAAAGATTCGGTCATGGTTCCTCAGCGTGCCGGGGTAGCCCCAGATGTTGTATCTGTGGTGGACCACACGACACCAGGGTCTGTGAGAGTGAAACAACCCAATGTTGTAACTGTCCAGGCCCGCATGAGGCCTCCTATAGGGACTGCGTCCATTCCATATTCCACAGGGAAGTCAACGCAGTCAAGGCTACCCTTAGAGTGAGTCAGGCAGAGGCCATATACAAGGTGCAACAGAGATACGCCAGCATTCACGGTCCTGCACAGGAAGGAGAAAATCTCGCCAATCCGCTCTACCCGAGAAGCACCATCTTCGAAGACTTAAGCCAGACAGTCGGTCCCTCTGCACACGCCGAAAACGCTCAAGCAACTGAAAGCCAGGTGGTTGACACGACATACCCCGGAACATCATCTGTGAATCCCAGTCAGAGCCCGAAGTCTAAAATACCCCTGGCAAAGGTTGGCGAGGGTAACACCACATCGAAAGGCCAACAGTTAGATTGGAATAATCAATCATGGTTATCGGATGATGACCGGGAACTGGATCCGGGATCATTTACCTCATTTTCACCTCAGACCATGGGCAGCAACCCAAACTTCGACCACTCCCAGCTTTTGTCCGCAGGAGTACAGGAGTTCATGGGCACCGAGGTGGTAGTTCAGTCGCAGTAAATAACCCCAACGCTTGTAACCCGAAGTCCTGAGGTGAGCACCAAGGACACCTCATTAAACTCGTCAGCTGAGAGCGGTACCAGTAGGAAGGTCAATTCGGAGGGCAAACGCGTCGCCAAACCTATGCATAGAGCGACCGGTTTTGACAAAAAGAAGAAACACTAACACTTAGCACTTTCGTTATCCGTTATTGCTATTTATATCGTTTTTTTTTTCTCTTTTCTTTTTCCACTCTTTTTAATTCCATATCAGATTCTCTTTAAATTTCGCAGTTTGTTACTTGGTCCGATATTCGTAGTTTGCTAGCTCCACAATTTTCCTACCAGGTATCATCGTTTTGCATTTCATCTATAACTCCTTTATTTAGTGTAAAGATCATACTCCTTTTACTCCACTATTGCTTACAGTATTTTTCACGCTTAATTGTTAGTCTTTCTAGTCAGTTTTGGCTTTCATAGATTTAGCCTCTTATTAACCAAAAATGCCAGCTTCCTAGTCATTCATCGATATAAAAAAAAAAAAAAAAAAAAAAAATTTCTACTTGTCAGTTTTCATTATTCCTCGTATCAACACCCCAAACATTTTTTACTTCCATCTGTTGCATTCTCTTTTTGCCCACTTTCCTCACTCAATCTCTTACAATTCTTTCAGTTTAATTTTTGGCCTTCTATTCAGATTTGGCCCATACTAACTCAACCTCTTTTTAGCTTTTTATTTTCCTTTTCCCCTTTTCCTTGCCCTTACTTACTCCTAGTTTACAGTTTTTCTCACCCTTAATTTTATTTTCCTAGCCAGATTTGGCTTTTACTGTAGTTTTTATTAGCCTAAATTTCTAGTTTGTTAGATACTCATCGTCAAAAACCCTTTCTTTTAACTTTCATTGCCACTTTATCATCACTTCAAACATTTACTACTTCTATTTGTTCCATTCTTTTTCATTTACTTTCAACTTTCTAGTCAGATTGGGCCTTTTGCTAGTTTAGCCTCTTATTACCCTAAATTGCTAGCATACTAGTCACTCATCGTTTAATTTTTTTTTTTTTTTTTTTTTTTTTTCTTTCTTGTTAATTTTTGTGGTGATTTGTATCATCACCTTAAATATCGTTTATACTTTTAGGTACCTTAGTTCTAATCCCAATAATCAATTTATGTTTATTTGCGCTATCGCGCTTTTACCCGTTTATTCCAATTCTCGCTTGATACCGACACAGCGGTATAACACACAGCCCTAGCCCGAGCCCATTTGGCACTGCTACTGTGGTAGCTTTTTCCAGAGGTCTCGCGCTTCGCGGTGACTTACTGTTGGAGGAAGCGCTCTGAGCCCTCTGAACAGAACATACACCTGGCAGGGCTACGCAAACTTTTCGCTGCTTTGCAACCTAATTCCTACCACTGGATTTTTGTTGCTATTATCCTTCGTTTTCACTTGGTTTATTTTTCATTCCCTTTGAGACACGCATTGTAGTCATTCGACATGTCCAGGGACTACTCTTTCATGGTCTGGAACGCCCGCGGGGTCAGAGGCAAGCATGAGGACTTATGCAGGTTGGCCGCATCAAAGGAATTCGACGTGGTGGCAATATCCGAGACAAAACTGACAGATTGCGTGGTTACGCCCTCCTTGCCTGGATATACACACTTGCGTAAAGACCGCTCTTCAGGCCAAGGAGGTGGCCTCATCGCCTATATCGAATCGACAGTCGAATTTGTCAGCTTAGAACTTCGGAACATACCTAGGGGCATGGAGGTTTTATCCTTCTAGATAGTATCCAGTGATGAACCTATCACTTGCATTTTTGCTTACAATCCTCCGGACAGCATCATCTCCGCTCAAAGCTATTCATCCTTTCTGGAGACATGCGCGCAACTTCCAAATGTAGTTCTTTCCGAAGATCTGAACACACAGCATCCAGACTGGAGGAGCGAAATCACAAATGTCAATGGCAGACACTTGCTATCCGCAGTGGATACTACTCCAGCTCTCCATATTATTAACACCGGTATTCCGACCAGGAGGTTCGACAAAATAAGTTGCCCGGACGTAACCATCACCTCGAAACAATTCACCTCAGATCTATCTTGGGAAGTGTCCGAAGAGGACTACGCCAGCGATCATTACCTGGTTCTCATCCGTCTCTCAAGGTTTCCCCATTCTACGTCATTCCGCAAGTCCAGGATCCACACCACCAAAGTCAGGTGGGACCATTTTACTGTGCTAATGAAAGCTTGGAGGACAAATGCTTCCCCTCTCACGGCGGCCGAATACTTGCATCAGTACGCCGATTTTGTGCAAGGGATAGAATCCAGTATTACTCAGGCGGGAGGGAAAATCTTGGATCCAGCTGAGGTTACTGCTAGACCCAGAAGGAAACCCCCTACGTGCATATGGTGGATACCGGAGTGTATGGAAGCACTGGTAGCCAGAACACAGGTGGGGAAAGCCTTTAAAACCAATCTTTGTTCAGAAATGTCGACAGCTTATGACAAACAGCGTCGACTGACTGCAAACTTCTTTAGGAAGGTCAAGAGAAGTTCTTTCAGGGAGAAAGTTGGTACTCTAGGCCCCTCCAGCCCTATGGAAAAAAACTTTAGATTTTTCAAAAAATATAAGGATAGGTTTTATAATCCTCCTTCGGACTCACCAAAATCCAAACTGTCAAAAAATAACCCAAACCTCCAGACAACGTTTGAAAGGATTACAGGCAGCTACGACTATGGGAAATGGCCATTTCCGCGCAAGACCGCAGGTCCTCAACTAGAGGTTTTCGACAGACCGTTCCTCGTAGATGAGGTCGCCGCCGCCATCAAGAAAGCCAGACAGAACTCTTCTCCTGGACCGGACGACTTGTCTTACAGGATTTTGCAACATCTGCCCTACTCTTGCTCCGAGTGGCTGGCGAATTTCTACAATCTCGTTCTACAAGAGGGGAAAATCCCAGACCAATGGCGCCACTACAAGGTAGTTTTCATCCCTAAGCCAGCGTCCGAGAAACTTAGGCCGATAGCTCTATCCTGCACTCTCCTGAAGGTGATGGAGAGATTAATCAGTGACAGAATGCAATGGTGGATGGAATCGTCTCATATACTTCCACCATTCTTCTATGGCTTTAGGGGAGAAAAATCCTGCCAAGACTGCTTGGTCAGCCTGCACACTGACATCAAGTTTGCAATTGGCAAGGAGAAGAACTTGACGTTGCTTGCGTTGGACCTCGAGGCAGCATATGACAATGTACATCTCTACAAACTACTGGAGATTCTGCAGGAGATAGGAGCACCTCACTCAATTTTGGTCTTCGTGGAGAATATCATAAACAAACGCCACTTGGTGGGCATGGTTAACGAAGAGGTCTTTGCGGAGGGCACGACCAACAAAGGTTTACCACAGGGATCCTGCTTGAGCCCCCTTCTCTTTACCATTTACATCTGTTATATTCTCAGACATCTTCACGGGGTCAGGGCGTTATGCTTCGCCGACGACATCAACATATTCTGCGTTGGAAACTTGATCCTCGAAAACTTGGCCACTCTCGCGGTAGCTTACAACGCCATCAAGGAATGGCTCTCGTCGCTATTCCTCACCATCTCCGCACAAAAATCCAAGCTGATTAACTTTAGCAAAGTCAGATACCCTCCAGGTCACCTCACCATGGAAACAAATTCTGGGCCGATCGGAAACGTCGACCGGATCAAATATTTGGGAGTCATATGGGACCAGTGCTTGAATTGGGAACCACACGTCCATCACATCCTTCCTAAGGTACGAGCAGGTGTAGCGATGCTCAACTCGGTGGCCAAATTCACCTGGGGTTCTCACCCCCAGACACTACTTTTGATTTACAAATCGTTGGTTAGGCTTAAAATGGACTGGGGCAGCTTCCTGTACTGCTCGGCCAACTCGGAAGCGAGACACAAGCTACAGGTTCTCAAAAATTCTGCCCTACGTAAAACCCTAGGATGTCTATCGACAACACCGATCAACGTCTTGCATCATCTGGCGGGTATACCAACCCTCGACGTTAGGTAGAGACACATCTCCTCCAGACTGATTTTTAGATGGTCCTCCTGTTCGTCCAACGGAATTTTACCCAAATTCCAGTAAATCAAGGAATTTTTAGACAAGCCCAACTGGGCTACCATCACTAGATTGAGGAAATTTGGTAGCCTATACACAGGCTGGCATTAATCTGGAGAGCAAATTACCAGATCCCTCAGGTCCAAGACTTTGGCAACCTTTTCCATCCCTTTTTTCGCCCTTTACTCTGACTATGTGGACGTGGAGCTAGGAAGGCGTATCCAGGGGGCGGAAGACAAACCTTCCTGTTTTCAACAGTTCTTGGACGAAGTTAGAAACCCCACGACTCAGCTTGTCTTCACCGATGGATCGAAAGATCCAAAGACTCGCAGATGCGGGGCGGGAGTTTTCATAGAATCCTCTGACACCTCCTTATCTTTTGGCCTAGACCCTGACTCCTCCATCTTCAGCTGCGAAAGCTTCGCTTTGCTCCAGACTCTGCTACACATGATCACGCCCTTCCCTCTTCGGCCCCAGACTATCCACATCTTTTCCGATTCTCTATCGGTTCTCCAGGCGATGCAAAGGCATGGGCTGGATTCATGACTCCACCCCTACGTGGCCCTGGTCAGACAGGTCATATTCTTGTGCGCGTCAGAGCTCGGGATGAAGATTCTTGTTCACTGGATACCCTCTCACCAGGGATTGAGTGGCAACAAAAGGGCTGACCTGGCGGCCAGGACGGCCTTAAATCTTCCTGTTTTTAACCAGGGGGTATGGTACACTGATTTCGGGGAGAAGCTTAGGTCGGTTATGAGAAAGGAAGCTTTCTCCTACTGTGTGAACTACGGACGGCAGGCCAAGGGTCGAACATACATCGATTGCTTTGATTCCTTTCAGTTAACTCCTTGGTTTGTGGGCATAAACCTGGGTCGCCCACAGATCGGTATCATCAATAGGGTCAGGTTCAATCATAAGCAAATTTCATCTTTGGAGGATGACCATAAGCGAGGACTGCTGGTGTGACTGCAACCGAGGCTCGCAAACAGTCAAGCACCTACTGTGGGAGTGCCCCTCGGGTGATCTTGGGAGGGGGGCTACGATCGCGAGACTCCTTCGCCTGGGAGTCCATCCTGGGGGGAATTTGTGCTTGCCTTCAAACCTCCTCTCCAGTTTTGTGGGCGTGTAAATCTCCGATTTTTTCATTAAGAACAAAGTGATTGTGTGATACCTCATGCTATTTCGTACCAAGCACAACTTAGATTAATAAAATTTTCAACTTAAAAAAAAAAAAAAAAAAAAAAAAAGCGAGGTCCGAACGTTAGGGACAATAATAAGACTACATATTCCGCGGCCGTATTAATATATATTGTAAAGAATGCCATACATTTTCACTATCAACATCGCCATTAAAACAAAATTAATAACAATATTTTTAGGTAGAAGAGTTCTATTTGAAGATTGCTGCCGTGGACACTGTCCTATTTGGTTTGAAAAAGGGTGCGCAGACTGCAACGTCAGGCGACGCAGATTCACTCCACAGCACACAGAGCCCATAGCAGCGATAAACACAGAGGTTACAAGATCACACTGAGGACCGAGTTTTCACCCGCCTCAGTGAAGGTTATGGTATCTGCTAAAATCTGTTCCGCAGAATAAGCATAATTCAACAAAAAAAAAAAAGGCTTTTGACACGGTCCCTTATCTCCGTCTCCTTCGGAAGCTGTGCGACGTTGGGTGCAGTGACCGAGTGATTCGCTGGTTTTCCAGTTACCTGTCTGGTAGGCAACAGGCTGTTCGGCTCGGGGATGGATCCACAGCGGAATGATTGGACGTCACAGCCGGAGTCCCCCAGGGCAGTGTCTTAGGTCCGCTTTTATTTCTCATTTTTATAAATGACCTGATCCGCTGCCTTCGTCATGCCCTTCATGCAATCTTTGCTGACAACTCTGAGATCTACCTCCACGCTGCAATTGCTGAACTTATCCGCAAGCTAATCCTGCTCTATTCGGACGCACAGCTGGTTGCCTCCAGGGCTGCTGAAAATGGTCTTCGACTAAACTTGGAGAAAACTTCAATCATCATTGTTGGTTTGCGTGGTAAGCTCGCTCAAGTGGACTTTAACACCTTACCACCCTTCATCCTCGGAAATAGAATCATCCCTTTCGCTTCTTCCCTAAAGACCCTAGGTTTCAAACTTATTCCAACACTCAACTGGAATCTCCAGATCAGTGACATGAGTCGGAGGATAAATTACGCCCTGTACTCATTGGGCTACTTTCAAAGGTCTTTGTCCCGCTCAATCCGTGCTCACCTAGTTCAGGCATTAGTGTTGCCCTTTTTTGATTATGGTGCCCCAGTGTTGTCTCCCCTTAATCTCGGCCAAAGAAAGAAGGTTCATACCCTTCACAACGCGTGCGTGCGGGTTGCGTATGGAAGCATACCTCGTAGGGCCCATGTTGCACCATTCAGAATCTCGTTAGGTTGGCTCTCAGCTAACTCTCGCCGCCAATTTCTTGCTGTGTCGCTAGCATATTCAGTTGTTAAGTCCGAACAGCCACACTACCTATTCACGAGATTCCGCTTTGATCCCGACCCTGATGCCATTCGGCGCTCAACCCGCCGCCCTCGTCCTCCCCTTGTTGTACCCGAGACTAAGTCATCTTCGCTCTACCAGTCCTTCACTATCGAATCCGCTCGTGCTCTCAACCAGTACTCAGACATCTATTACACCAGTACCACCTCTGACAGCTTCAAAACTCGTCTGAGAGATCATTTGTTCCAACAGGATTGTGAGGAATGGGTTGTACGTGCTATTGCCATAGGTTCCGATCCGACCCCTCCCCAAGTGCAAGAACAGCTTCGCCCGATTCTTGATGCTCTTACCCTACTGTGGTAACAATCCTCACACTCTTCTAGACTAACCTAATCTGATCCCTCCCTCTCTCCCTCTATTCCTGTTTTCCTTTTTAGTACAAGCCGAAACCGAGACAGACTTTTGCTGTTCACCATTTAGCTTTAGCAACTTTAGCAAATCAAAATACCTAGTGTTTAGACTAAATTGTTATATACAGTGTATTAATTTGTTATACTTTGTTACATATTATATATTACAACTCTGTAACAGTCACGAGCATGGCAGGGTATCTACCCTATGCTCGAATAAATAAATAATAATAATAAAAAGATAGTTTCTTTACTAGGACATTTTTGACATTTATGTAACATCCACTCTTCTTTTTCAACTGAGCAAACAAAAATATCAAGTGTGATAATTCATTCTAGGCTTCACTGATACTAATTAAAGCTTTACATTTCGATGTATAGAACAAATACAAACAATATGTGAGCCAGAACGACCAGCCGAAACACATTGCTCAAGTTTTTGTTCGAAAAAAAGCCAAACACGGAACTTTTTCCGGGCTATTTTCAACAATCCAGTTTTTATATCGTACAGTAAATATCTCTTTTGTAATAAAATTCTTTCACCATTTATTCTCACACTTATTTTTTCTGTCACTCCACTGCACATAGCACTATTAGAGTCTTCTAAGTAATAACTTTTTATACTTTCCCTTGTTTCTAGAGAAATGCGAAAAAAAATTTTCTTCGCGCGATGAAAAGAGCCTGAGAAAAGGTTTTATAATATTTTAGAACATATTTTTAATCAACAAAAAGATCTGTGCTAAGTGCAAAACAACAATTATGAATTTAAACAGTTTTCACTAAAGCAAAAAAAGAATTTGCACTAAAAATGAAATAAAACCTTCATTTTTATTAAAGTAAAGTTTATTTAAAATTAAATTTATTAGTTTATTTAAAAAAAATTATTTTATTTACTAAATTAACAGGGTAAAATTTATGAAATAAAAGTTAAGTCATATATATTATACAATCTGTATTTTCAATAAAATTCATTTGAACTTACCAGATTTCTTCAACTTCTTCATCTCTTCAAATTGATACCTCGTGCATTAAAAATATAAATTGATTGTGTTTTAATACCAATCATCAGGAACAAAAGTTAAAAGTTCAGTTTTTACACCAAGAAACCAAGCACTTTCATTATTAAGTTTTTGCAGATAATCAAATTTAGGCAACTCTACTTAAAGAGAAGCTTCAAAGGTTTTTGAAGTCTTATTAACAACATGTTGTATGATTTCTACACCTTTTTTTATAGCACTTCCTTCGTTGAGTTTATGTCTTCTAAAAGCTGGTAAATCAAAAACATCAAGAAAATCGTCAAGTTTTCTTTTTTCTTGACTATCAGTTCAAGACTGTTTTTATCCGTCTCACTTGGTACAGAAGACGAAGCATCATCTGATAAAATTAAAACATTTTCACTTTCTTCTATTTTTTGTTTATTTTGTTTGTCTGATTTTAACATTCTTTCACAACTAGAGCATACCCCATTGCAAAGATCACCGATGATATCATCGGTAATATCATCGCTTTTCGCGAGGATATCATCGCACTTTACGGTGATATAAACGGTGATGAAATATGCGATGATATCATCGGTGATATCATCGCATACAGGTTTTACAAAAATTTCAAGAGGTCTGAAATGAAACAATGGTTCCTAGTGCACCTGGTACAATACTCAGGACTAGAGTAAACATCTTCAGGAAGTGTTCCCCGTAACCGATGTCCGGCCTGGATCTTGGTTGCACCAGGTCGTCTACCAGGTTACCAGAACGACTTCTCCAGGAAGTTTTCCTCTTGAACGACACCCGGGGGGTTCTAAAGGAATTCGTTCGCACGAGGTCGTCTACCAGGTTACCGGAACGACTTCTCCAGGAAGTTTTCCTCGCGAACGACTTCTGGGGGGTTATGATAGAATTCGCTCACACCAGGTCGTCTACCGGGTTACAGGAACGACTTCTCCAGGAAGTTTTCCTCGTGAACGACAATCGGGGGTTAGAAAGGAATTCGCTCGCAACAGGTCGTCAACCAGGTTACCGGAATACCTTCTCCAGGAAGTTTTCCTCGCGCACGACACCCGGGTAGTTATAAAGGTATTCGCTCGCACCAGGTGATCTATCAGGTTACCAGAACGACTTCTCCAGGTAGTTTTCCTCGCGAACGACTTCCGGGGGGTTATAAAGGAATTCGTTCGCCCCAGGTCATCTACCAGGTTACCAGAACGATTCCTCCAGGAAGTTTTCCTCGCGAACGACTTCCGGGGGGTTATTATAAAATTTGCTCGCCCAAGGTCATCTACCAGGTTACCGAAACGACTTCTCCAGGAAGTTTTCCTGGCGAACGAGTTCGGGGGGATTATAAAGGAATTCGTTCGCCCGAGGTCATCTACCAGGTTACCGGAACGACTTCTCCAGGAAGTTTTCCTCGCGAACGACTTTCGGGGGGTTATTATATAATTCGCTCACACCAGGTCGTCTACCGGGTTACAAAAACGTCTCCTCCAGGAAGTTTGCTCTTGCAAGTTTTTAAGAGTACAATTAATTAATAAAAATCCCCAAAGCTCCGACCACCCAATAACGCCGAGCTCGAGAGTTTTTTTTTTTTTTAATAAATGAATAAATACATAATCCCCTAAGCTGCTACAACCCCATAACGCCGAGCTCGCGATTTTTTTTTTCAAATTCATAAGTATATACACAATCCCCCAAGCTGCTGCAACCCCATAACGCCAAGCTTGTGAGTTTATTTTATAAATAAATGAATAAATACATAATCCTCCAAGCTGCTAACACCCAATAACGCCGAGCTCGCAAGTTTTTTTTTCATGAATAAATAAATAAATACACGATCCCCAAAGTTCCAACCACCCTATTACGCCGAGCTCACGAGTTTTTTTTATGAATAAATGAATAAAAAGATAATCCTCTAAGCTGTTACAACCCCATAACGTTGAGCTCGCGAGTTTTTTTTTTTAATTAATGAATAAATACACAATCTCCTAAGCTGCTACAACCCCATAACGCCGAGCTCGCCAGTTTTATAAAAATAAATAAATGGAAAAAATATTCATAAAAAAAACTCGTGAGCTCAGCGTTACGGGGTGGTAGGAATTTGAGAGATTTTTTTTTAATTCATTTATCTCTTAAAAACTTGCCAGAGCACGGGAAATTTTTTTTCCATTCATTTATTCATACAAATCTCGTGAGCTCGGCGTTATGGGGTTGTAGCAGTTTAGGGGATTATCTATTTATTCATTAATTTATGAAAAAAACTCGTGAGCTCGGTGTTTTTGGGTGGTAGCAGCTTGGGAGATTATGTATTTATTCATTTATTTATAAAAAAAACTCGCAACCTCGGCGTTATGGGGTTGTAGCAGCTTGGGAGATTATGTATTTACTCATTTATTTATAAAAAAAACTCGCGAGCTCGTTGTTATACAGCAGGTTGTAGCAGCTTGAAAGATTGTATATTTATTTGTTAATTTAAAAAAAAAAAAAAAAAAACCCGAGCTTGGCGTTATGGGGTTGTAGAAGCTTGGGGAATTATCTACTTAATCATTTTTTTATAAAAAAAACTCGCGAGCTCGGCGTAATGAGGTGGTTGGAGCTATGGGGATCGTGTATTTATTCATTTAAACATAAAAAAAAACTTGCGAACTCGAAGTTAGTGGATGGTAGCTGCTTAGGGGATTATCTATTTATTCAGTTATTTATAAAAAAAAAAACTCGTGAGCTCATCGTTATTGGGTTGTAGCAGCGGGTATGATTAAATAAAGCGCCAAGCTCTAAACCCCCATAAAGCTGTGGAGAGCGATAAATGAATTATTTTTTATAAACAATTAAATAAACCGAAAAGCTCTAGACCCTCATAACGCTGGGCGCCCGAGTTCAACAAAAAAACTAATCGGCTGTGCCCCAAGATTTAAACCCTCAAAACCCGGAGAACCTAAGTTCAACAAAAAAGCTGATTGGCTACCCCCAAAGCTCTAAGCCCCCAAGACCCTGGGCACCCAAGTATAACAAAAAAGCTGAATGGCTACCACCCAAGCTCGAAGCCCCCAAGACCCTGGGCGCGCGAGTTCAACAAAAAAGCTAATCGGCTACCTCTCAAGCTCTAAGCTCCCAAGATCATGGGTGCCCGAGTTTTACAAAAAAGCTGATCAGCTACCCCCCCCCCCCCAAGCTCTAAGCCCCCAAAATCCTGGGCAACCGAGTTCAACAAATTAAACTGATCAGTTGAGGGTTTAGAACTTGGGGGATAGCCGATTAGCTTCATTGTTCAACTCGTGCGCCCAGGGTTTTGGGGGCTTAGAGATCGAGGGGTAGCTGTTCAGCTTTTTTGTTGAACTCAGGTGCCCAGGGTTTTGGGGGCTTAGAGCTTGGGGGGTGACCGATCAGTTTTTTTAATGAACTCGCGTGCCCCAGCTATATTTGGAAAGATTGACCGTCACAGTTACTGTGGAATATTGAAAGCTGAATAACAGAGACCGTTGCAAATAATTAATCAATGAATAAATAAATAAATGAACCCCGAAGCTCTGAGCATCAATAACGCTGGGAAAAGCGATGAATAAATAATTTATTATAAACAATTAAATAATCCAACCAGCTCTAAACCCCCATAACGCTGGGGAGAGCGATAAATAAATTATTTTTTATCAACAATTAATTAAACCGCCAAGCTCTTAACCCCTATACGCTGGAGAGAGTAATAAGTAAATAATTTTTTTTAAACTATTAAATAAACCAACAAGCTCTAAACCTCCATAGCGCTGGGGAGAGTGATTAATGAATAATTTTTTAAAAACAATTAAAGAAACCAACAAGCTCTAAACCCTCATAACGCTGAGGAGAGCGATAAATAAATTATTATTCATAAACAATTAAATAAATCAACAAGCTCTAAGCCCCCATAGCGCTTGGGAGAGTGATTAATGAATAATTTTTTAAAAACAATTAAAGAAACCAACAAGCTCTAAACCCTCATAACGCTGAGGAGAGCGATAAATAAATTATTTTTTATCAACAATTAAATAAATCAACAAGCTCTAAATCCCCATTGCGCTGGGGAGAACGATAAATTAATTTTTTTTTATAAATAATTAATTAAACTGCCAAGCTCTAAGCCCTCATAACGCTGGTGAAAGCGATAAATGAACAATTTTTAAAAAAAAATTAAAGAAACCAAAAGCTCTAAACCCTCATAACGCTGGGGAGAGCGATAAATAAATTATTTTTTATAAACAATTAAATAAATCAACAAGCTCTAAACCCCATGACGCTGGGGAGAGTAATAATTAAATATATTTTTATAAACAATTAAATAAACCAACAAGCTCTCAATCCCCATTACGCTGGGGAGAGCGATAAATTAATTTTTTTTTATAAATAATTAATTAAACTGCCAAGCTCTAAGCCCCCAAAACGCTGGGGAAAGCGATAAATAAACAATTTTTTGAAAACAATTAATGAAACCGCCAAGCTCCAAGCCCCCATAACGTTGGGAAGTAATGAATAAATAATTTTTTATAAACAATTAAATAACCCAACAAGCTCTAAGCCCCCATAACGCTGGAGAGAACGATTGATAAATTATTTTTTATAAACATTTTATAACATATAATTTATTTATCGTTATTTTTTAAAAACAATTTATATATAATAATTTATTTATCGTACTCTCCAGCGTTATGGGGTTTGGAGCTTGTTGGTTTAATTAATTAGTTATAAAAAATTATTTATTTATCACCCTCCCCACCGTTATGGGGGCTTAAAGCTTAACGGTTTTATTAATTGATAATAAAAAATAATTCATTTATCGTTTTCTCCAGTGTTATCGAGGTTCAGAGCTTGTTGGTATATTTAATTTTTTATAATAAATTATTTATTCATCGCTCTCCTCAGCATTATTGGGTCTTAGAGCGTGGGGGTTCATTTATTTATTTATTCATTGATTAATTATTTGCAACGGTTTCTGTTATTCAGCTTTCAATCTTCCACAGTAACTGCGACGGTTAATCTTTTCAAATATAGCGGGGGGCACCACGTCTGTGACTCCCGTTTTCGAAGGCTACTGACTTGAAACTATCGCTCCGTCGACCACTTGTGACTTTCTTTGACCTGAAATGAGTGCTTAGTCCTCATGAGCAGATTCTCGAATCCATTCCTGAAGTCGTTCCGGTAACCTGGTAGACGACCTGGTGCGAGCGAATTTCTTTATAATCCCCGGAAGTCGTTCGCAAGGAAAACTTCCTGGAGAAGTCGTTTCGGTAACCTGGTAGACGATCTGGTGTGATTGAATTCCATAATAACCTCCCGGGTGTCGTGCGCGAGGAGAATTTCCTGAAAAAGTCGTTTCGGTAACCTGGTAGATGACCTGGTGCGAGCAAATTCCTTTATAACCCCCCGGAAGTCGATCACGAGGAAAACTTCCTCGAGAAGTCGTTTCGGTAACCTGGTTGATGTCCTGGTGCGATTAAATTCCATAACAACCCCCCGGAAGTCGTTCGCGAGGAAAACTTCCTGGAGAAGTCGTTCCGGTAACCTGGGAGACGACCTGGTGCGAGCGAATTCCTTTATAACTCCCTGGGTGTCATGCGCGAGGAAAATTTCCTGGAGAAGGCGTTCCGGTAACCTGGTTGACGACCTGGTGCGAGCGAATTCCTTTTTAACCCCCTATTGTCGTTCACGAGGAAAACTTCCTGGTAAAGACGTTCCTGTAATCCGCTAGACGACCTGGTGTGAGCGAATTCTATATAACCCCCGGAAGTCGTTTGCGAGGAAACTTCCTGGATAAGTCGTTCCGGTAATCTGGTAGACGACCTGGTGCGAACGAATTCCTTTAGAACCCCCCGGGTGTCGTTCAAGAGGAAAACTTCCTGGAGATGTCGTTCCTGTAAACAGGTAGACGACCTGGTGTGAGCGAATTCCATTATAACCCCTCGGAAGTCGTTCGCGAGGAAAACTTCCTGGAGAAGTCGTTCCGGTAACCTGGTAGACGACCTGGCGCAACCAAGATCCAGGCTGGACATCGGTTACAGGGAACACTTCCTGAAGATGTTTACTCTTGACCTGGGTATTGTACCAGGTGCACTAGGAACCATTGTTTCATTTCAGACCTCTTGAAATTTTTGTAAAACCTGTATGCGATGATATCACCGATGATATCATCGCATATTTCATCATCGTTTATATCACCGTAAAATGCGATGATATCATCGCGAAAAGGGATGATATCACCGATGATATTATCGGTGATATCTTTGCAATGGGGTACTTTTTGTCCTGCAATTATTTTTTGATCAATTACTTCATTTAAGTATACAATTGATTTATTATTTAAAACAACTAAATCATTATCAATTTTAACTCTGTGTCTTTTCAATGGGTCAACACAGTATTGAAAATTCAAATTATCAAAGTTTTAAATGTTGCTATCAATTTTTGCATAACAATTACCACACAGTTTTTTTTCTAGGAGTCATCTCAATCAACAAACATTTTTTTGATTTTTCGCATAAATCTAGGTTAACGGTGATCAAATTTTTTTTAATACTTTTGTTATGAATTTTAAAGAATACATGAAAAAATCTACGACGAAAAAATCTACGATTGAAATGAATATTTAAACAAAAATTTTTATACGCATTAGACAAATTTATTTCATTTATAAGAACTAAGAATTAATTTTTGAAAATTCATTCGTTTCTAAATTTCATTTATAAGTTAAAATAACGTAATGTACACCAAGCGGACAACTTAACATTTTGCTGTTTGAATTTGCCACTCAAAGAAGATAGCCGACGACCCCCAAATTCTTATGAGGTGCCAACCGTGCTAGAGGAATAAAATACATATTAAAAATTTGCGAGTCGCAATTCAATTACGGTTGATAGGTAATGATTACAGCTTGAGAATCGATTATTTAGTAGTGTTGTAGTATTGTACAAAGCTAGCTAGAGACAACCTAAATCACAATATGTATTTTTTTTCCTCTAGCACGGTTGGCACCTCATAAAAATTTGGGGGTCGTTGGCCATCTTCTTTGAGTGGCAAATTCAAACAGCGAAATGTTAAGTTGTCCGCTTGGTGTACATTGTAAACATAATTTACAACAAATTAATTACTTAATACATTAAATACAAAAATATAAGAGCCGCAACATTTTCTAATTACTCAATAACATTATTTCTATTTTAAGACAAAACAACGTTTCTCAAGCGATCGTCGTAGCTTTTTTGCTTTTTTTTCATGGGAACAGCAATGTTGCTGCCGGTTTTATGCTGCGTAATCAAGACCTCAGTCATATTTTGCTCGTTTTTCATCGATGTAAACATTAGGTCAACACCAGCATGATTTTTGTCAACAATGTTGGCAAATCTATTATGCCAACCTTCAAAACCATTGTTTGTTCTGGGTAAATCATTGATAACATCGTGGTAACAATTCCATACATCAATTACAAATAATGGTAGTCCTCGAGTATTGAGTCTTTTTTTTTCTCCAATCTACGAGCGTTCAATATAATCCAAAAAATCAGTAAACGAATTTTCATTTGTAATAAAATATTCAGAAGAAACTAGTAAATCATAAGCATATATCACATCACATACTGGAACAAAAGTTAAACCAGCAATCATATTTACTGATGTCATAACAATCACATCATCAGCATATTCCATTTGTAGTCCACAGCTCTGAATATGCTTAAAAATATTTTGTTTAAAATGAAAAAAACATCCTTCTAGGCGAACATTAGAATATAGTTTTTTAAATGTGTTAATAAAACCAATCTCATAATCAAGTAGTATTTCATCAGGTATACAATCATTAGTTGGGGTCTTCAAAATAGCTTCGTAACTTTTTTTTTCTACGATTCGGCGTATAAATATAAACAAGAGGTAAATTTTTACGACCACACATTCTGTGTATGGTGTATAATTGTTGAAAAATTACAGGAACAATTTTGAATGTGCCATCAGATGCCCAAATTTTACATGTCTGTAGAAATTTTAAATTTTTTCTCGTACTAAATATTAAATTTAGTACGGTACGATTTTTTCAGCATTTATTAAAAAATACGTGAAAAAGTATCGCAACAGATAGCAATAAAAATTTCTAAAAATTTTTAAAAAGCACTCTTGGACAAGCGAGTAGCGTTAAAAGATATTTTTTTCCCTCTTCTTAAGTCTAAGTTTTCAGTCGTAATACCCCTAGTGCTTCAAAATTGTCGATAATTTTCCGACTGTGTTTAGCTGAGCAAAAAAACTGCAGGAAAAAAATCTAAAATTTTGAAGCACGTGGGGTATTCGGCTGGATTATTTTCCCCAGCTGAATTTCAACCCATAGAAATGCTGTATTTTACATTTTTGCAGTTATAGTTCTATTACTACTTGTTTAGTATGAATATACCTATGAATACCCATATATAGTTATACACCGCAGTGATTCGGGTCCAACCCAAAAGTTGAATTGAACAAGTCTAACAATTCGAGTTGCCATGCGACCAATTGGAAATAACCGAAAAATTATCGAAATAATTTTACCCACACCCCTCCACCAAATGTCAAATGCGGCGTTTCTATTGGTTGAAATTCAGCTTGGGAAAATAATCTTTAAAAAACGATAAAAATGACAAAAATTATGTGCATGAAACAGTATTAAAATGACCGAAACAGTTTAACAGAATTATGAGACATTGTTTTTAAAGCTAAGAAGAACTTTTCCTGAAAATTTGAGAAAAAAAAGCATTCAGAGAAAAAAGTTACATCAATTTAAATATTAGCCAAAACGCGTTTTTTGCGTTTTTTGAATTTTTTTTTAAATTTTACATAGCTGTAACTTTGACAATTTTAAGATTTTTAATCACTTCCAAAAAAGAATTGATGATCTTAAACATACAAATTGATTGCCACCAACCTGAAAAAAAAATATTCAAACCTCACTAAATGGCAGATGTTTAAATATCTCTAAAAATCGTCAAAATCGAAGATTTTATCAATTTCAGCGTTTGTAGCCGCACTTGCATCAAAATAATTATTCTAAAAAGAACAAAAATTTTTTTAAAAAGCTTTTTGAAAAACGAAAATTTTGCGAGGTCAACCATAAAAATCGGATAATAACTCTATTTTTGGCGAGTATTTGAAGTTGGGATAAAAATAGGCTTAAAATAACCCTAAAAAAGGCTTATTTTTTTATTTCAAATGGCTGTCATTCAGGTTCTACGGCATATTTTAAGCTTAAATTTGGGCAAAGCTCCTAAATATAGTTATATTTTAACATACTAAAAAATTAGGAAAATCGGTTGACCTCGTGCTCACGGTTTTGCTGAAAGATGTTGGAATGACCCATATATAAAATAATAGATGTTTTTTGAAATAGATTCGTTTAATTTTTTGGAAATACCAATAACTAGTAATATAAAAATTAAGTTAAATTTTAGTCGGCTTCGTCGAGAACGAATGGTTTATATATTTTGAATGACAAATCAATTGAATAAATTGTCAAATTTATTTTTCAAGAAAAAAATATTGTTTAAAACAATAGTAAGTACTTGAACCGCATAAAACTCGTCCGTCAGATATTATATGATTTCAATACGTTCAACTGTTTAAAAATATTTCAACAGAATCAGAATAAAAAATTTTAAAAATGCAGTCTTATCTCTTCTCTACTCTACTCGTGTAGGCTGCAAGGCTACATAGTTCTCAGCAGCAACAAATCACATTATAAGCTGTACTGTACACAAGTCATGTCTAATTTAAGTGATTAGTGATTGTGTACTACTGATGTGATTACTTCTGTATCAGTGAATTGTATATTACTGATGTGAATGATTTATATTAACAGATTTATTTTTGGTCGTATAGTTTAAATTGCAGTGACTGTATTACGATACAATCTGTTCAATTTCTGATGATTATTTTTTGATAATCATTTAAATTTGCCTTAAAAATTGCTGTGTAACACCGATTTAAAATAAAGGTTTAATTGTAGTTTGAGCTGTTTTCTATGAAAAATAAATACCTTTTTTGAGCTATAACAATTTTTTCTCATACGCTTGAGTATTCAAATTACTTAAGAGCTGCATTGAAATGTTACTTAATAAATCAAACATCATCATAAGTATAAAAAAAATAATATTTATTTTATAAACTGGAATTCAATAGGATGGTTGTGAAGTTCAGGGGGTACATATACCTAAAAAAAACCTGAAAAAATATTTTGTAAGATTTTTTAAAATTATTTATTTAAAAAGATTTTTTTTCCAGATTATACACACATTTTTACACTATTTTATACATTTAGTTAGTTCAAAAACATGATTTTCTAAGTAACATAAAATATAGCTTATTTAAGAAATAAAAGTTCATTGTTCGTAAAGCCAAAATTTTTCCAGACAGCGGATGGACCCAGGACTTTGCACACTTGTTCTTTATGTGAATCCTCATGAGCGGAACCTCAGGAAACCAAATCCAAGAACTATAAAGCTACTTGCATACTTTGAAGTTGCTTAATGTATTGAAAATTTGGATAGTTTTTATCATTTTAGTCAATTTATGGTGTGCAAGTAGCTTTATAAAGCTTGGATTTGGTTCCCTGAGGTTCCGCTCATGAGGGTTCACATGTAAAATAAGTGTGCAAAGTCCTGGGTCTATCCGCTGTCTGGAAAAATTTTGGCTTTACAAGCAATGCCCTCATTTTCTCAAAAATCACATATTTGAGAAAATGGCTTTTAAAGTTCTGAACAGATTTTGATGAATAAAATGTAACACACCAACACATAAACATTTATATCTTGAAAATATCTTGTCACAGGACTCTTGTTTGATGTAAATACTCTTTTGCACATAGCCGGATACTTTATTTTTTTTCTCCTGCTCCTAAAGTGACCCAATTAGCTTTTTTATCAAAAACACAGATTACACACTATTAGGCACCAAGACCAAGTTAAGACTTTGAGTCAGCGGAGTCTTTATATGCAATTATCAAAAATTATCTTTAAATTTAAATCACAGAATTATTCTTTCACTTCACATTTGTACATAATAAGCACCTTTTTTTTAACAACTAAGAAACTTCATAAGTTTAACTGGTAAGAATTGGTAATTTATTCTTGTTAGAGTGAGGGAGATTCGGGAATAAGTGCCAAGCTAAGTTAGAGTTAAGTTAGAGTTAAGCAGGTAGCGCACTAGTATACGCACTAAGTAAGTTAGCTAATCAGGAGCAGCGCCGCCGCTGCTGCCGCAGTTCTCGTGCGCCCACCATACCGAGTACACGCGTGTATTAAGATTACTTAAATAAACGAATCACCATTTCCAATATAATTATTCTTGTGTTTATTTATTATACCTTACTCCCTACAATAATTCTAACAGGTAACGGGCTGCTTCACGTTTTAATTGATTGATTTTTCTTTGTGATTTGGTGTTCGAAAGTGTTTATTTTCTGTGGGTTTTTCGAGTTGTGGTTGGTGGAGCAAGAGCGTGCGAGTAACTACGGCGACTTCTTCAAGCATCGAGTCTTCAGAAATTCATCGAGTTGTTGCTGGTTGGAGAAGAAGAGTTGTAAGTAGAGTGATAAAGTGAAGGTGTTACAATTTAATTGTGTAGAGAAAATTTTGGTGCTCGAGGATTGTAGAAAAAGTACGCGGGAGACGACAGGCACAGACCTGTTTGTACATGCAAGGGCGAGCGCCTACGTTTTTTTTTTTTTTTTTTTTTTTCTTTTTCGAGACTAACAGTTTGCGTGGAACTTAATTTTCAATTTATGATTGAGAATGAGATAGAGCAAGAATTGAAAGAGAGGCGGACAGATTTTTGGGTAATTGTAGAAAGTGGGCGAGAAGGAGAGAGGCAGAAGATTGAAGTGCACCTGCATGCACGAGCACCTCGACGAGCACGGAAGGAGACGAAAAGTTTACGGGATGTGTAGAATTTTTTTAATTTATTTCTTGCTTGTTGTAAAAATTTTATGCAAAATGAGTGCAATTAGAGCTGGGGATGGATGAACGAGCTAGGCAAGACAGAGTCAATGGTGTGAAATTAATTTTTCTTCTGTGGATTTTTCTAACTTGAAAAATCGATTATTTTATGATGATTCCATTTTTAATTTAAGATTCTGCAAATAAAATCTAGAGAAGCTCAAAGGAGAAAGTGAGAAACAAAGAAGAAGCGCGATCTCGGTAATATGATCTGTCTGCTTACGCAGAACAAACAAACGCCGGCCGGCGCGGCGGACAAGGGGGCCGCATGCTGTTCCGTGTGGGAATGTGCTTGCCGTTGCGCCGGGCTAGGCTTTTCTAGGAAGAGCGATTTACTTTTCTCTTTCCCCGAAGTCACAGGGGGGTGAAGGTTATCGTTCTGGTGGTTGGAATTTATCTTGTGCTATCATTGATTTTTCTTTTAAACTGTGTTTAAAATTCGTATATTTTTTTTTAGAATCTTTGAGAGACCTAATAATAAAAAAAAAAAAAAAAAAAAAAAAAAAGGAAGGAAGAGAGAGAAAGAGGCATTTATGATTCGAGAGTAATGATGAGATTATACTTATATTTGTATGTCCCTGTATAACATTGAGCTTGCAACGAATTCACTTGGGTTACTGATATTTTCCTCTCTTAAAAAAGAGACCCCAAATAAGTGAAGCCTCATCGCATCCGCAGTATGATCGCGATATCAGATGTTGGATTGGTTGATTCCACATTCAACTCTAGCTATCGCATGCGCATTATGATCGCGATATCACGCAGTTATCACGCGGTAACTTTTAAATTTATATTTTGATTTCTATAAATGTAAATAAAAGTAAAAATATTAGTTTTTAATCTGTGGAGAGAAGAGCGTTAATTTTTTTTTATTTTTAAAAATATAACATACATGATAATTAATTTTATTTGAAAAGTGAATCAATGGGGAGGATAAATAAATTTAAAAGTGTATCAATAGGGAGGATAAATAAATAAAAAAGATGGTTTTTTACTACATGCAAGGCAATAGAGAATCAATCTAAATTTTCTGAAGATGTTTATTAGATATTATTGAACATTTTTGCCAAGCCTGATCAAAATTGAAGTACAAAAGATAAAATAAGTTAAAGATTGCATTATTTCCATTTCGCGCATGGCCGCAAAAGGTTGAATAAATTATTGATATTTAATTTCATAGAATTAAGAGATACTTTAGAAAAATTCTAAGAAAAAATTTTCACGGGTATAACCTCTAAAACTGCGGTATTCAACGGAGAGTTAAGTTTAAAAAAATGTTTTGAGATGATACTCATTGTTCTTTTAGTGATTAGGGATTAGAATTTTTTTTGGTCTTGAACTGGTAAAAACCACCTGAAAAATGAAAATTTTAAAAATTCGTTCTATAATTTTTTATGTTAAGATTTAAATACTCTTTGACTTTCAGAAATATAAGCTACTCAGTATAATTGTTTAAAATAATTAATAGCCAATACGCATTGTTATAAAATTTGATGTACTCTGATAAATTTTTGTACTCATCTACAAAAATAATTTTGATGTTTCAAAAATAATTGATGAATAGTTTTTTAGAAATATATAGAAGTCAATTAAAATTTAATACTTGAATAATTTTGATTAAAGTTCATTTCAAATATTTCAAGGTAATCTGTTCACTCTCATGAAGTGAAAGTAGATATAGTTTGTCTTACTTTAAAATCATATTCAAAGAATTTAGAATTGATTATTTTTATAAAAAAAAGGTCATTTTTTCCCGTTGATCTTAGAAGAAAAAACAGAAATTATAAACTTAACTACAAAACACTTACTTAAATTAGACAATAATTTCATTCAAATGAAACATCATTTTAGACTTTAAGTAACAAAAAAATTTTTAAATATTGATAGTAAGATAAGATCTGGATTTGGACGCGCGAAGCGCGTTAGTTGGCCCAAGTGAACGCATAAAATAAAACCAGAGAAGTTGAATGCAAACTCTCGTTAGTGAACGAATGAGTGGTGTTGTCGGAATTTTAGAGGGTTGGATGTCGTAAACTTATCGAGCTAGAGTGGAAATTTTGAGATAGTGTAAATGAAATGATAACGCCACGCCGATGTTGGAATGACGCTGAGTACAGCTGATTTTTAAATGTCGGTTACAACTACGAGGTGATCTCTCCGAGGCCGAGTGTACGTTGGTGCCTCTTCTGATGGACAGACCGAATAGCGTTGCTAGTAGTCGCATTTTAGGGATCGTACATGAAGTAGCGGAACGTGCCCTGAGGTTGTCGATTTTGAGCTTGCTAGTTTTACTCTCAGTCGTAGTAATGTACTGTGAGATAGAGCTAGCGTAGAGTTTTTAATAAGCTCAAAATCTGCATCAACTTATTTATGAAGGAGCGAGATGTTTGGTAGTTTTAGAGATTGTAAGAATAAAATTAAAAAAAAAAAAAAAAAAAAAAAAAGGATAAATTTTTAGATACTGGTTGAAGTTGCATCAGTACTAGAGTTAATTTTTCATTGTCTGATAAATTTTATATAGAGGTACATGAATTTGGAATGATGGTGGCTATTGTCATTATTATCAATGGATGTGATGGAGACACGAAATGCGAAAATAACTTGGTTATAAAGTATAACTTAATCTTGTTATTGAGCAAATCTGGAATGTGGTGATCTAAATTGTAGATCTGACAAAACTTTAACCAGTAATAGAGCTATACATATTTTGAGGGTGAGATAGAATGGAAATTTTGAATGTTTTTGTTAAATCTTATTCGAAATTAGAAGTTTACAAAAATTATAGATAGATGAATCTGTAGTTTTAGAAGTATGGAGAACAGATCTGCGAACAGTAAATTCGAGAAAATCCAAATATCAAAGATACTAAAGATGACTTGAGAGAAGTTTGATAAATTGTGAACGGCTATCTCTGGTGCCTTCACGAGCGTCGCCCCAGCTCATAATTTTTAAAAAGTGAAAATTTTATTATTACCATTCTGTAATAATTTTTGAGAAATCAGGGACAGCAAATTTGGGAATGAGAAAAGGAGAATGATTGAGTAAAGCAGAAAACAGCTGTTTTTGAGAAGTGGAAATTTGAAGGACACAAGAGTTAAATTTTTTTTAAATTTGATGTTCTCAGTTCGGATGGAAAATTTCAATACTCTTGACTTTTTGAGAGGTGAATTTTTTTTTCAAGTGAATTCCCATGCTTATTGTAGACCCTAGGCCATTATTTTTTTATTTTTGCATTCGTGACACCAGATCTCAAAATTTATTTTTTTTTCTTAATTTGGGTGATTATTGATGGTGATTTTACAGATTTAATTGTGGATTTGAGACGTGTACTTTGGATTGAAACATGTTTGTGATGTGATTTGATCCTTTGGGAATTTCAGTTTTTTTTTTTGAATAATCATGATTGTCGAGGCGATTTTTTTTTCTTTTTAATTGAATTTTTTGTTGAGATGATTTTTAACTTTGAGCTTACCAATTGTGTTGAATTAAGAGATTTATACGAATTTTAATGATTGAGTGCGAAACCAGTAAGTCAGGGTAGAGATTTGAGAATTCATTGTCTGATACTTGATTTTACTGGGATTTGAATTATTTCAAGGGAATATATCAGTATGAGTGATTTTTGGTATAAGTTTTGAGATCTGGCGAATCAACTTGAGTTGAATGAGAGTGAAATGAAAACGGAAAATTATTTTGAGATATAGAGAGAATTATTTCAAAACGAGAATTTGAGTGATTTTTTTTATGACAATATGGAGTGCAGATTTTTTTTAAATTTGCTCGGATGTGAATTACTAGCTTATAGCTTGTGAAAGCATTTTTCATCGCATGTTCGAGGTGAATATAGAGTCAATATGTACTATCAGGGAGAAAATGACATCTAGAGTAAAATTTTGACTGAGTGAAGAGTGGGAAAATGAGGAGGTTGAAAACTCCTGAAGCACCGCTTGCTTTACGGTGCTGATCTTATTTGTGTGGATGAATAGAGAAAACTTAACCTTCCAAATTACCCATTTATCAAGTAAGATTTATGTGGTGTTTTTGTGGAGAATCTATAAAATCTAGAGTCTGACAAGACCTGTTGGTAAAGAAGATTGCTGGCGAAGTAATAGAGGCAGTGATGTCAATGCAGATTCAAATATCAAATTTTTTCAGAATTTTTTTTCTCTTGCTGGTCGATGATGTTATCATTGATTTTTTTTAAATTTTGTCAGCTTTGTTGTTTTAGTTTGTGATATTTGGTGAATTTAGATTGATCAATAGAGAATGGCGAGAGATATTTCGAATATTTTAGATTGTAGATCAAATTGGAGTAGTGAAATGTAAAATCATCCCTCTTTATTATGACCGGCCAAGGTCGGATTTCTTTAATTTGTGATGAATATGATTGTTTGAGAGCATTAACTTCAGGATTATTAATTTTGAGAATCGATAATTTGTTTAGTTGTTGATGAAAATAGTGACATTAAACTCAAGGGGGGTGATTGCTAGATGCTAATTGAGATTGGCAAAAAGATTGAGATCAATTAGCGGCAAATTTTTTTTTTTTATCTATTTATTTTTTTTAACTAAACTGTGGACAAAACTGATGACCGGGACGTCGAGATTTTGTTTAGAAGTTATATTAGAGTGCAAGATTGAATCGTTTTCTTTTTTTTTTACTTAAACTAGCAGATGTCACATTTGCTTAGGCGATTTGTAGAGGCCTTTCTTAAAATCGTAGATTTTGAGGTGAATATTTTAGTGTTTGGACTGTACCATGAAACTAATCGAGTGAAATCGTCTTAATTCGTAAGCTCCTCAATCAATCTCAGGCGGAGAAGTAATGTATAGTTGCTAATTTCGGGGGGAGAATAGTCCAAAATTCATAATTGAGCCTGAGATTGGGGGGGGGGGGTGGACCGGAGCTTACCTTTTTGAGGTTCAAGATAAGTGGAAAAATTGAAAATAGAGGAAGGAAAATTTTGACCTGAGCGTGAAAGTAGCCATCTTAGTTGACGCTGAAGTGATATATCCAAATTATTGAGTAAGTAAGCAGAGGACGTTATTGAAGGGAAAAGTGCCATCATTAGTTGAGTGATTTAAGCCAATCGTAAGATTGATGATAAGAATGAATTTGAAAAACTATTTGAGAGAGAATGTGAATAAACTAGAGCAGATATATCATTGAGAATGACATGCGTGAATGTAATCAGATCAGACTTATTTTTTAGTTGAGACCGAAAATGAAGTATTTACCAGAAGTAGAGAATGAAACTTAAAACTTATCTGCTGTAACTGCTTCAGTTGGGTATGCAATGCATATGAACTGATTATGTTTGGAGACATCTGATGTCAAGGTGGAGTATAGAGTTGTTATCAAGTTTAAAGAAAATTTAGTAAACTTTATTGTTTATTGAAAATGCATGAGGGACGGATGAAAATCTTAATTGAGCTTTGAGAAACGAGAAATCTTGAGAATAATCAGGAGGAAAATCAAGCCTCATTGAAGAGGAGTTTCTAACGTCAGGGGGAGAATTTTATATCTGAAGTTAATTTAGAAGTCTTAAAATCCTGACTTGTCGAGACAAATAATAGGTGGAGGAAAATTCTGTTAAATATTTTGAAGCTTGTTATAAATGTTGAAGTAAAACCCAACGAGTACTAGAGAGAAATATGACAAGGGAAATATTATAATTGAAGAGAAAGTTGAATTTTATACATAAAATGATCTTGGATCCAGGAACCAATCAGAAGCGATAGATTTTGAATGAACAATTGAATATAAACTGGACGAAAGTGGTGAAATGAAACTAGAAGTTTAGAGTGATAAATTGAGATTTTGAAAAGTAGAAACCAAATCCGAAAAGTGAATGATAGAGGACTCAATTTTGAGTTTGAAAAATTACAGTTGAAATATAAATTTAAAATAGAGTGTGAGCTATTTGGTCACAGCTAGTGATAATGAGAAGAATTGAGATAAAATCAGATTGAAGTTGAGAAGCTGAATAAAATAGAAGAATTGTGTAAACCAAGAAATAGAGAGAATGGATAAATTTGGATACAGTAGTTCACAAGTGAATTGAGAGCAGACCAAAAATGCAGAAAATCCAACAATAAGTGTACGGAAAACAACGTTAATAATGACAATAGTGGGAAAATAAATAAGTGGATGAATGAAAGTCTTCTTTATAAAATGTTACTGATTTAAATAAAACTAGAGATCGAACGTAAGGATAAGAAGCTAGTAATGTCTGAATACATAGAGCATAAGTAGTGTATAAATTTTATGAATAATTTATTATTTGATGTAACTCGTGAGACTGAGTTTGATCTGCATGTAAGATAGAGAAGCTAATACGTAGTAGAGTTTCGACAAAGCTCAAGCGGAATATTCATATTAATTTTTGAGAAGTCATTAGATTGAGCCTTAAAGTTTGAAGCCAAAAATTAATATTTGGAAATAGTAGCATATTAACATGACTGAATCGAGTTTTGAAATTATTTTATTGAGAGGAATATTGATGTTTGATAAATAAAACATCTTACCCATTTTATTATTATTTACATCAGTGATGTGAGATTACTTAGACAAATTGAGCTAATCTGATGGATTAAAACTTAGTAGAGCTTCATTGAAAAGAAGGTAGAAGAAATGGTGGATCGTATAGATGAAGATAGCGACAAGTGTTTGAGAAAACCTTGAGTTTAGCTAACTTGTAATCTGGAAACGAATTGTTGAAACTTATCAAATTGATAACTTGAAATCTAAAACTAATGACTCGAGATTGATATAACTAGAGCAATTAAGTCAGGTGGAGAAAATTTTATGTATGCGGATAATCAATGTTGTTTTCTTTGATTTCAGACTTCACTGAACCATCAGCCCGGGATTGGTACTCCAACCATCCGGCCACTATGGCTTAAGATTTAAATTCACGAATCCTGTTATTTTATGTCTATTGATTAATTATAATTTTAACTATCTTTATACTTGCAGCATTGTGTTGAAAGCGTGATTATTGAATTTTATTGTAGTGTATTTTATTTCAGAACTATGTACTACTGATTGAACTTATACTCTAGGTACCCTGCTATTTGAATTTAGAGGAAGGAAGGGAAAAAGAAAGTTCTTGGGATGAACGAAATCAGTGGAGATCAGGAGTGAATTGAATAAAGTATTTCGGAAACGAAATCATGGTGTTAAACTATGCTGGAGACAAACAAATTTTGAGGACGGAAAATTGAAGTTGAGATAGAAAACTTAAGAAACTTTTATGATAGAGAATTTTACTATTCGTTAGAGTTTAGACATTGGAAAATTTGATGTATAGAAGTGATAGGCACTTATACCCTCAGGGGGGAGTGTTAGAGTGAGGGAGATTCGGGAATAAGTGCCAAGCTAAGTTAGAGTTAAGTTAGAGTTAAGCAGGTAGCGCACTAGTATACGCACTAAGTAAGTTTGCTAATCAGGAGCAGCGCCGCCGCTGCTGCCGCAGTTCTCGTGCGCCCACCATACCGAGTAGACGCGTGTATTGAGATTACTTAAATAAACAAATCACCATTTCCAATATAATTATTCTTGTGCTTATTTATTGTACCTTACTCCCTACAATAATTCTCACAATTAAAAAATTTTTTTTTTTTGAATAAAACTAACTTAATTACTTGAGATTAAAATAATAACAAAACCAAGTAAAGTAAAATTTAACTAGAAAGATGACTCAAAGAACAAAAAAGTCGTCATCAACTTGCAACGCTGCGGAAATACCTAATTTGATATCGATAGATCGATATTCGATACTAATTGATAATATACTAAAGTAGACTCGTAGAGGTAATATATGCCATATATTATGTCATAAAGGTTATAAATTTTTTCATGCGATCGATTCTAACTTAATAAATTGTTTTTAGCATTAGACTTGAAATGAAAGTTAATCTGTCATTCTTAATTTTCTTTATTAAGATATTGTGTCACGGAAAAAATCTAATCACAGATAAAAAAAATTTCTGTTTTTTCATCGCATTTATTAGACAAAAACGATGAAATACAGTTCGGTTCGTGGATAAAAAAAAAATTATACCTACATTTCGAAAATTAAAAATGGAAAAATACATCGAAAAAGCATTTGTACCTGGTATTGTAGAAAGTATTTCTGCTACTAGAACTGACTTGAAGTTCTTGAATTTCAAAAAAGCCATTTTAACGTTAATTTAATAAATTGAATGTCTTCATTATATTAACTCTAACTTTTTTTCCTTAACGAATTAAGAAACGCGGTTTGCGTCATTTGAAAGCTGATGTAATGTACATCAAAAAACACAAAAACCTAAAAATTGATTTTTTGAAAAATTTTAGGTATATGTACCCCCTTAATTGTGCACATAAATCTTATTGAATGTGTGAATGATTTTGAATTAACTTACCTATGTTCATATAGAAAAAAAAACATATACAAAAAAAAGCAGATGCCTAGGCAGCTGCCAAATTGGAACGCCCAGGGAGCTGCTTTTGCAGCTCCTTGAACAGCTGCTCCTGTCATTTTTTTTATTTTTTTATTTATTTTTTTTCTAAAATTAAATTCTAACTAATTTAATAGATAGTTTTAAAATACTCTTAAAAATGACGGATATCAAATTAAAAAAAAAAAAAAAAAAAAAAAAAATTACCTCTTGGTGGATTTGAACCTTAATACTTTAGATCTTGAAGACAAAGACTATTGCGACGGTCGATACGAAAAAGGGCACTTTGAAAAAATTAGCGAAGTAAAAAGGAACAACAAGGGGGTGCCGCGAGTAAAATAAGCTGAAACGGCTGCTTTTAGCGATTTTGGCAAAAATTATCATGCCGCGTTAACAATAACAACAAAATAATAGGACGAGCTCCTCAAATGATGAGTTTACTCGTAAGCGGCGTAAAAAAAAATCCAAAAACTTATTTAAAAAATTCATAATCGACCAGCGGAGTAAAAAATAACACGCTATCTTCTAGCGACGTAAAGAATAACACGAAATTTATACTGGCCACGTAAACTGTAACACGGAGCATGACCAACTGTCTAGTACTTACTATTTATCGCTTCAGCCGAGTAAATGTAAATTTACATTAAAATAAAGTTATGCAATGTACATTTAAAAAATAGGTAAATACTAAATTGAATTTTTTTTTTTACATATAAAATTGATTTCCCTAGGACTTTTATAGGTTCTGGTTCATTTCGTGGTTTTACATCAGAATAATTGAATATATCTTAGTTATTGTTAAATTATTTAGAATTTGTTAAGTTCGTGAATTAATTTATTAAGACATATTTCAACAATATTAATGATTTATTTATGGAGTTTGGTTTTTTGAACTTGTGGACAAAAAGGAAATACATTTAAATATTTACCGAATTTACGCAATAAAATCTTTAAAAAATACTTTTAAAAAAGTAATATTTACGGCGATTGGTTTTTTAAAAAGGAATCTAAATAAAAAATTACACGCTTAGTATGATCTTTAAAAAATACTTTAAAAAAAGTAATATTTACGGCGATTGGTTTTTTTAAAAGGAGTCTAAATAAAAAGTTATATGCTAAATATAATAATCTTTTTTTTAAAATGAATTAATGAAAGAAGTGAAATCAAAAAATTTATTACGGACGACTTGAGGCCGAATTACTTATTATTTAAAAATAATTTCTCTTCTAAAAGATGATCATATTATGTTGAATCACCTTCAATATACAAAAAGTTAACAATTTTTCAATTATAGCCCATACATGGGAAAACACATGCAAATTGCACACAACTCAAACATTTTTTAAAATTAAAAATTAAAATATGTTATTAAGAAACACACTGAGCATTCAAAATATAATTTAAAAAATGCTGGTATCAATGATTTTTTTCGAGATAATTTAGTTCAAAGAATATTAAATTTTTACAGGTCAAGTATAGCCATACATTGTGATTTAGTTGATTTCTAACTTAATTACAACATATTTTAATTTCAAAAAGTGTTTGAATTGTGTGCAATTTGCATGTGTTTTCCCATGTATGAGCTATAATTGAAAAATTGTTAACTTTACGTATATTGAAGGTGATTCAACATAATATGATCATCTTTTAGAAGAGAAATTATTTTTAAATAATAAGTAATTCGGCCTCAAGTCATCCGTAATAAATTTTTTGATTTCACTTCTTTCATTAATTCATTTATAAAAAAAGATTATTATATTTAGCGTATAACTTTTTATTTAGACTCCTTTTAAAAAAACCAATCGCCGCAAATATTACTTTTTTAAAAGTATTTTTTAAAGATTTTATTGCGTAAATTCGGTAAATATTCAAATGTATTTCCTTTTTGTCCACAAGTTCAAAAAACCAAACTCCATAAATAAATCATTAATATTGTTGAAATATGTCTTAATAAATTATAAATTAACAATCATAAAACCATTCATGTTATTTTTGGGCTGACACGGCTACTCCGATTTTTGGTGATTTTTCACAGTTGGGGTTACTTTTACCGTCGCTAGCCTTGAAATTACCGATTTAGTTGTCCCAAGAACTCGCAACTTATCAAAATAATCATAACATCATTCGTGTTATTTTTCACGTGGCTGGTCCGATTTTTGGTGTTTTTACCCAGTTGGGGTTACTTTGATCGTCGCTACCCTTGAAATAAGCGATTTAGTTGTCCCAAGAGCTCGCAACTTATCGAAATAAGGATACAATTATTCGTGTTATTTTTTACGTGGCTGGTCCGATTTTTGGTGGTTTTACGCAGCTGGTGTTACTTTTATCGTCGCTACCCTTGAAATTAGCGATTTAGTTGTCCCAAGAGCTCGCAACTTATCGAAATAATCATAACATCATTCGTGTTATTTTTCACGTGGCTGGTCCGATTTTTGGTGGTTTTACCCAGTTGGGGTTACTTTGATCGTCGCTACCCTTGAAATAAGCGATTTAGTTGTCCCAAGAGCTCGCAACTTATCGAAATAATGATACAATTATTCGTGTTATTTTTTACGTGGCTGGTCCGATTTTTGGTGGTTTTACGCAGCTGGTGTTACTTTTATCGTCGCTACCCTTGAAATTAGCGATTTAGTTGTCCCAAGAGCTTGCAACTTATCGAAATAATGATACAATTATTCGTGTTATTTTTTACGCGGCTGGTCCAATTTTTGTTAGTTTTACACAGCTGGTGTTATTGTTATCGTCGCTAACCTCGTGGTTGTCAGAATTTTTTTTACTCGGCTGAAGCGATAAATAGTAAGCCCTAGGTACATTACGCTAGGTGAGCAACTTTAAAGCCGAAAATCCATACCTAATGGGTATTTTTTAGTTTTTTTGTAGCTAATTTGTGCCGCCAAGATTAATTTTGTGGCAGCCCCCACTTCCGAGAAATCGTGGCTAACCCAGCGTAATATTGCGTCAGGTGAGCATTCGGGATATCTCAGGCTAGAAAGGGAGTAGAAGAACTGGGTGGGTCGCAAAAGTTTTAGCTATTTTGTAGCTGAAATATGGCGCTGTTCCCGAGGGTGCGGCGCACCCCCTCCCACCCCTACCTGCTACCCCTGAAGTGGGGGAGGGGGTGAAATCTTCGAGTTAAGGTCCCAACGATCAGGATGAGATACCTTATTTTTCAGCTATTTTATAGCTGTCATTTGCTACTGTCTGCGCTTTTGTGGCCACCTCCGATTCCGAGAAATTGTGGCTAACCCAGTGTAATGTTGCGTCAGGTGAGCATTCGGGATATCTTGGGCTAGGAAGGGAGTTGAGGGATCGGGCGGTTTTTTATAAATTTTTAGCTATTTTGTGGCTGAAAGATAGCGCTGTTCCGGAAGGCACGGCACACTTCCTTTCACCTCTACTTACTACCCCTGGGGTGGAGTGGGGGGAGGCTGAAAGCTTTGAGTTTCTATCTCAATGACAGGTCGCAAACCGTAGAACAGTCGCCAACGAACTAAAAAACCTTTAAGGTGGTGCTAAACCCTCTAATGATAAAGTTTAAATGAAAGTTTGAGCCTTTAAACAGGTTTTTTAAAGTAAATAAAACTCTCTTGGATTCATTGGTAAAATAAAAAATGTGGGTACCTGAGCTACTTTTTAAGAAAAATTAACTTGAAATTTTCGATTTTTTTATGGATGTGAATGGAGTTCATCATCAATTTTGGCTGGCTTGTTATTATGACTAGCTCAAAACTCTTTAGAAGCTCCTAGAGTTCTAATTACGCAAGAACGGTCACTGATAAATTGCTGCTGGAAGCAATTGCCAAGTTTTGGACTCAAGGAGAGGTACCAACCTCTGATCATCACTTAATTCTAAAGCCGAAGGACGACCTCTGCAAACTGCATTTACTCGAAACTCACTGCAGGACTCAAAACGGCAGAGGTTGCTTCAAAAAACTCAAATCCATTGTCGAACTCAACGACATGTGGCCAGTGGTGAAGGGATGACTCAACAAAAAACTTGTGTTACTCTCCTCACCATGGACTCCTTTGCCTGGACAGCTTCATGACAAAGCTTTGCTGGGTTTTCAACGGGTCAGCGGTCACAATTTCCGGACTCACTCAATGACATAACGCACCCAGGATTCGCTTTATGGCTCAACATTGTGGATTTACTCACTTGGGTTCGTTTACACAAGCACGTGTTTGATGGACATCACAAAAAAGGTATCGGCCAATTTTCGGTCATCTGCAAGATCGAAAAATGCAGTGAATCATCTGAGTAGGTGAAAATCTTTAAGAGGCTCACTTTAAGCTCAACACAGTCACTCATGGGTTTCATGACTCTTCAGCTGCGCAATCTTTATCAATCAAGGCTTGCTCCAATTAGCTCAAGATGAAGATCAAAATCACCCACCTGAGTGGAGTGGTTACTCAAAGTCGCCGCGGACGACATTTGTGGTGGAGCTGGGATACTCAATTAGAAGAAAGGCAGAGCAGCTGGAACAATTAAGCATGGCGGGTGGATTCCTCATTTACAACATGGAATCCGAGTCATTCAAATTTCTCAAAAGGTGGTATCATGCATACCATCAAACTTAAGGTAGATTTTAATAACAAATCTGCAAAATCATCAGCATAAGGTGGCTCATACGTTGAAACGTATTCGCACTCTCACTGAAATAACTACAATTCCAGAAAAGATCACAAGTGACTCAAATCTCAGACCCCATCAGCATCATCTCACCTGTAGTTATCAAATCAAAATCCTCCTTTAAGAGCCATGCCTGCTCAAATTCTCATAAGACAATGGAAAGCTCAACAGCTTATCTTCAGAGATTCTCTGATGCATCTCAAGACACCATGGCTGCGGTTATTTATCTCAGAGTTCGATCATCAACTACGGGGATATCAATCTCTTTTGTATGCTCAAAAACCAAGGTGGCCCAACCTAGGAAAATCACCAAATCAGGGCTGGAATTGTAGGCTGTTCACTAGTTGGTAAAGCTCACAAACCACGATGTCAAAAACTCATTATCTAAACTCAACTTCATCAATTTATGGTCCGAGCTCAAAGGTGACATTGGCTTGGATCAATTCTCACTCAGGTAGTACTCAAAGTCAACGTGGATCCTCACCAGACGTGGGAGCGCATCAATTGTCACTCATCGTTCATCACCTTGCATAGGCTCACGGTTTGGTGCTTGATTGCCCGAGATATTTTCAAAATATCCATTTCGTCATAGCCAAGCCATCTAATCGCAGATCAACTCAACCAGGCAAATCTCTTCTGTATGAGAAAAAGCAACTTAGCAAGCGTACGGCTCAGAAAACTCAAGTTACTGCCAAACTCAAAAGTTTCAAGCTCATATTTTCAATCAGCTCACGGTTTACAAGGATGCGGAAGAAATTATAAAAGTAGGAGGTCGTCTTTACCAGGCGAGATTTGCAACTTCCTTGAAGCATCCAGCAATTATATCTCGTGATTAACAAATCACGAGGCTCCACTTGGATCAAGCTCACAAAGACGCTCATCACAGTGGTACTCAAGTCACTTCTGCCAAAATTCGTCAAAAGTATTGGATCATCGTAGTCGAGCGCTTGTCAAATCACACATCTCGCGCGCAGTGTGGTTAGTACAAGTCAGAAGGCGGATCATGCTCGACAACTCATGGAGGAATTACTACTAGCTGGAGTAACCCTCTCTCACCCTTTCGATCTTACTGGGGTCTACTTATTGGCTGGGCCGCTCAGCGATAAGTTTTAGAAAGGTTGAGGCTTCAAATTTACGAAGATTAGAATCACACTTTGTATATTTTTCATCATCAGTGGTACATTTGGATGCAGTAACTAATCATTTGACAATTGGATTCATGGCGGCATATAGAAGGTTAACATCAAGAAGAGGTTTGCCAGCACGTTTTACTCAAGCTACAATACAAATCTTCAAGGAGCTAACGAAGCTCTACTGAAAATTCTCAACCACGCTCAGCTGGAGAATAATAATTCTACAAGTTCGTTACTCAAGGTGGAAATGAATGAAGTTTCAACTCTCTCTCTACCTATCTCATGGGTAGGAAATGAAAAGCATAAGTAAAATTAATAAAATTTTACGTGCGTCACTCAATTTATGGAATCACAAAGACGAAGAGCTTACGACTCTTCTAGTCCAAATTAAATGGTGCCCAATCTGTTAGACACTTATTCAATCAACGTAAGAGGAATTTACGACTCTTCTTGCTCAAATTGAATATGTGCTCAACCTCCTTAACGCTCATCCCATCAACAGAAGAATAATTTATGACTCTTCTTGCTCAAATTGAATGTGTGCTCAATCTGCTTGACGCTCATTCCATCAACATAAGAAGAAGTTAAGACTCTTCAAGCTCAAATTGAATATATTCTCATTTCTCGTCCATTGAAACAACTCAAGAATGACTCGCAAGATTTTGGATGTGTTCAAACTTGGATATTTCTTAGTTGGCTCAACACCGTTCCTAAGTCTTAGCTTTGGGAGCTCTCAATCTCAAGATTCTCAAGGTGGCAGTTAATACAACGCCAAGTTCAAGTACTTTGGAATCGGTGGACTGCAGGATACTTACACCATCTTCAGTCTTCTCAAAACTGTTTCGCCTTTCTCACCTACTTAAGGTTACTTCTTTAATACTACTCACGAACGAATTCTCAACATCAAAGAAATGGCTAATGGTGAGAGTCTTCGAATCAAATTCCGGAAAAATGGACTCATGAGGCTGGTTAAAGTCGAACGGCTACGTCAACCTTCTCCAGGCACGTCTAAAGGTTAGCAAAAATCATCAAATCAACATCAAGGTTGATGGCGGGCGGAATGTTGAGTATTAATTGAATATTTAAATCAGCCGCCTCAATTATCTCGCGTCGGTCACTTATTGGCTGGCTCACCGACCGAGCGCCTCCTCTGCGGTTGCCTCGTGCTCGGGCCCTCGATGTAGGTTAACTCATGTCGGCTCATGTTGCGCCTCGTGCCCACAAATACTCAAGCAAATTCAATAATAATTTGCAGTAATCCCCAACCAAAAATGTAATGTGTGAGTGCACGAGTAATTAATGAGTGCTTGCACGTTATGTAAAGCTCAAAACGTGTTATCTCAACTGCTAAGTATATTTTCTCACTTGGTATTTTCTCGTCCCACTTTCACGCCTCGTGACAGCGACCTTCATCACGGATTCAATAATAATCCGCTGACAAACTCAACAATTTAGTAATGTGTGAACGCGTAATAAATATTATTGGGCGCTTCTGCATCACTTTTGATCATAATAAACGTGAATCTCAACGGCATTTCTCAAGCTTCTACTCATGTTTTGGTTAGCTCGACCACGCCTTGGTCAAGCAAGTAAAATCAAAGTTCTCGCAATATTCCGGTCAAACTCAGTGGAAAAGTGATAAGTGAGTGCACAACAAATATTATTGAGCACCTGCAAATTACTTGAAGCTCAGTAAGGGTGGAAAATACTCATCAACTCATCGTTTGGTTGCTCGCCGGTAACCATAACCTCGTCCCCGCCACATGGTGCACTTGGTACTTTGGCTTGGCTCTTCATCAAGGATTTACTCACAAATCTCACAGCAACGCTCAACTGGTTTACTTTTTAAAGGATCTACTCATCATAAACAATCATTCCAGGACGCTGCTCAACAACAAAGAGGTTTTATCATCACAACAAGCTCATTCATCAAGGGGTACTTCAACTCAACTTATTGTTTGTTATCAAGGTTGTTTGTTAATGTTTTTACTCAACTAGAATTACTCATTATTGTAATACTCACTACAAAAGGTCTGTAAATATTGTAAATAAATTTTCAAATTGTATATAATGGTAATAATGTGTCTTGTTTAATTACTCACTCTCCTTCTACATCCATAAAATTATTTATGGCAGAAAAACTCAAGCTCAATATTTAACAGTACTTTTTCCATTTTCTCTGAAATATCGTTTTGTCTGTTTTAGGTTTATGAAGAGTTCAAAAACCCAAACACATTTTTTTGCAATTTTACTAACTGGGTTATAAGTTTTTCGGATTTAATTTTAATGGAATCAAATTCTGTGGGCTTGTTGGTAAACAAACTCAATTGTTTTTTGATGATATACTGTGCTCTGCACAAAACTTTAGAGATTTAAATTATTACTAACCTAAAATTTACAGACATACAACACTTGTTACCCCTTTAGTAGATGTTAGTGTCATCGTTCTTATTTTTTCACTTGGTAGTGAAAATTAGTTATTGCTCAGGGTTTTCTGTAGAAGTTTGTCCACCAACGTAGAATAGATTTTCGAATAAGGCCTTTTGTACCATTCCAACACATTACACAAAACAAAGATAGATAGAAGTGAAATTAAGACGCTTGCTCGTCAATCACTCGAATTGGCGAAAGTTTTTTAATTTTTTCATGTGCCTTGCTACGCATTCTTATATTCTACGCTCGCATGAATATAACCCCAATCAAAAATTGTTCTTCGTTTATCAGCTACTGATAAACCAAAAAACTTAGTTTCTTACTTCGAAAGTGTTTGTCATAGAAATAGAAGTCGCAATTAAAACACTGCTCTGGATCAGAGATTTACAACCCCTGATAAATTTCAAAATTCAAGTTCAATACTTGATTTAAACTTTTTAAAAAATTTATGTGCGTTGTCGCATAATACCTACGTCAGACCTTCGTTCTGGCTTAGAATAAACTTCATAGCAAAATTCATTTCAAATTTGATTCAGTTTAGTTAGCCTTCGTTAGGGTTTCGTTTCAAATTAGTACATCTTTTAACACTCGATTGATTTGGGCCTTTCACCCCCTTATCATTTTTTGCAAAGACCAACTCATGGTTCAGTTACCCTTTACACCCATGCTCACTTTGATTAACACTTGCTTAATTAAAGTCTCTCTTCAGGTTTAATTAACACTCGCTTCATTAAAGCCTTTTTTCAAAGTTTAGTTAACATTCGCGTAACTAAAATTCATCTCAATTTTAGTTCTCTGTAAATAACACTCGCTTAATTAAATCCTCGTTTCAAGGTTTAGTTAAAATTCGCGTAACTAAAATTCATCTCAAATTAGTTCACTTTGATTTACATTCGCTTAATTAAAGTCTCTCTTAAGGTTTAGTTAACACTCGCTAAACTAAAATTCATTTCAAGTCTAGGTCACTTTAATTAACACTAGCTTAATTAAAGCCTCACTTTCGAACATGGAAGCTGCTATCTGCAAGCAGTACGCTACCTTCGATAGAATCACACACTATTTTTCCAATTTTATGTCCATGAAAGCGGAAGACCTTACAACTCTTCGCGCTGAAGTTCGATTACAGAGATTAAACCAGCAGTGGCTAAGCTTTGTCCAAAAGCATAAGGACATGCGCTTGCACACTGACCGCAATCTAAATCACGAATACTTCACCCGAGAGGTATATTACGCAGCTCAAGATGCCAATGACATAAGCAAGTCTAGGTACTTTACATTTATTTCAAACCCAGATCCAAGTTCATTTACGTTTTTGTCGGTCCAGCCCGATATTCAAGTTAATAAAGTTAAAGATACTCAAGTTTTAATAACTTGTTCACCAAAAGGTCCGGATGCACCTAATTCATCAAGCATTCACACTACAAAATTAACCAGTTCGGAATCTATTCGGCAAAAGCCAGATTCAAATTCGTTATATCGGACTCATCTGAAAGAGAATTCTGATGCACATCCAATTTCAGACGACACAAGTCGTAGCTTTCACGAGTTTCCTGAAGTTCAAGCTTCAAAATTCAACAGCACAAAGCCAAGTAGAGAAAACTCAATGTGATTCAAGTTTTCAAACTAAAGACACAATTTATGATTCAGTTCATTCAGAACTGAATGTTTATAAAGACAAACTCCAGTCTGTTTCACCACTCTTTTAAGTACAATCAGTTTATTCTTAATGTCTGCATGATTCAATAACTCAAAATTCGTTTGCACATCCCAATCTGAATTTCTTCAATCAATTTTCATCTAGTTTACTCAAGATTGATAAAACAGACTTGATATTAACTCCCCCTTATAGTTATTACTTTGCTTATGCTTACCAGTGGGTTTTCGACCCTGGAATACTTTTCATACTGAGCTCTACGCTCTTGCCTGCGGCTAGATCTTGCGCTAAAAAAAAAAAAAAAAGCTAGATCTTTGATAAGGTTTTTGCCATCTGTCGGCATAATATCTTTTGGATAAAACTCGAAAGTTTGTAGTCAGGTGGCTTTTACGCTGCACAATCTGGACTTCAACACACCTCACTGACATTAACGGCCAATGTCTCTATGTAAATATTGTATATAATAGTTTAAGTTCTTTTTCAAATTTCAGCATCTGAATCCTACCTCAATGCTAATTACACAGTACGTATCTCAAATGCAAGCTCAGCGCTTGCGAGCTTTCATTTGCTTCGCAGCTCGTTCTGCTGTATTTCATCGTTTTACAATTTCAAGTTTTCATATTATATATTTTTCATAAAGTTCAAATTGTTACCTTTATAATTTCGTTGCATGCTCAAGGCTTGTTAACTTGTTTATCAAGCTGTCTCACCAGCTTATTTTTCATGTTAACTCACCTTAAAGTTCAAAACTTGATTTTTGTTTGTTCAGAGCTTTCGCGCTCTTGCAAACGTATTCTTAAAATAACACAAATTATTTTATATTACCATTTATTTAATCCAAAAAATTAGTCTGTTTTGTATTTTTACAGATATTAATTAATGGAAGCGATTAATGGGGGTGGAAATGTTTGAGATGTAGCGCCTCTTTATGACAACTGCACTGGTCAGCTGAGCGACGGACGCCACAAAAGTCCCGGCTGCCGACATGCGCCCGCACCAGTCTCCCTCCGCCCGTCTTCGCGGCCTCATCGCGTCATGGGTCTCGCGAGTACGACTCGTTTCTACGCCCTTGTCTGGCATTAGTCTAAGTTTAGTGGCCCTTGTGCGGCATTCTGTATAAGTTAGTAGCCCTAGTTCGGCATTATGTATAAGTAAGTAGCCCTCGTTCGGCACTCTGAATAGTACAAGTTTAGTAGCCCTAGTTCGGCGCTCTGAGAGTTTGAGTCCTCCCGGTCAAAACGGCGAGGCCCTCGACTTTCATGTACATAGTTGACAGAGAATATAGTTAAGTTACAGTGTTTATTATAAAAAGTGCTTTAAGTTATTTATTTTACCCCCTAAAATCACACTCCTCATCATCGAGTTGATGGACTCGATAAAATCCATCTGGTCCTTCGTTAAAATAAGCCTCAATCGCAAACACCTACACCCTAAAAACCCTGAAAAACAATAAACTATTTGAATATTTACTATTTTTTACTAAATCTTCACCGAGATTCCCACCATAGTGAGGTAAAAAATCTCAAGGTAAAAACAACGCAAGATGCTCAGGATACTCATTTAAGTCTTCCCAGAGGTTTTAGGTGAAAGAAAATTTAAATAAAAACTACGAGCCTTAAAAGTCGAGTGCTCTGGGCGAAAAAAAATTAAACTTAAACCGCGATCCCTACAACCTATGTGCTCTAGGTGCAGAGTAAAACTTTCTATGTGGTTTTGGGCATAGAATCTCTAAGAAAAACTGCCTACAACTTAAAGGCTCTGAGCTTCAGGTTAAATCTTCCCGAAATTTAACGGGTAGTAAGGTGAAAAATCCAAAGACTAAATATATCGCTAGGTTTATATTTAAGTTACGTTGAATTTTCTGCGAGATTTTAGGTGTATGTTGCGGAATTTATCAAATTTAAATATTCGCGCCCATGTCCACAGTTGATGTCGTCGCCGCGGCGTCTCTCGAAAATTAGCGCTGCTAATCGTTAGCGGTTCAAAACCGCTGACTCACCTGCGCAGAGTATTGATTTTTCGCTCTGTCTCTCTCTCTCACGTGCCTTCAAGCTACGCGCTGTTGCTGCTGTCGCTGACGCTGCTGGGCCTGCGGCGTCTCTCCAGTTCTCTTCTCGGCAACACTCGTGAATAGACGTTTCTTTCGCCATTTTGTGTTATCTCTTGGGTTCTTTTCACTTGGCATTTTTCTCGACTCTTTCTCGTCATCAACGCAGTGGTCTCATCTGCACAGTCATCTCAACAAATAATTCACCTGGTGGTAGTCAACTCTGGAGACATCTCATCTTGAATTCGATCGGCTTGATTCACTTCAATTCTTGGGTTAGCAGCTCAGCAAGGAGATCATCCTAGGCATCCTCAGGTATTTTTGCGCAGCACCGGTAACAATAATTTACCGGTGCTTCTCCTCGTCATTTCGCAGCCAGAAAATCAATAAAATTTACTGTGCATTCTCTCGCTCTCTCTCTCCTTTCTTCGTGCTGTCTTACAAGCAGCCATTTTCTTTTCTATTCTGTTCAAGGCCATTCTCTGCTGCTGCTTTAATTTCTCTTGGGCATCTCTCTCTCTCTCTCTTTTCAAGGCCATTTCTGTAGCCTTGTTTACCTCAACTATACTCAAACAAAACTTATGTTTATGGTTTTAATTAATATAATCAAGTCCATAAAGAGTTTTGACTAGGTGTTTCTCAAATTAATTAATTAATTAATCTTCTTTACATGGAAATTAAGAGTGGAAATTCTCCACTCAAACTATAATATTCTCACCTCTCAGTTTTTTTGCATTAAAAATAATTTTGATTAACCTGTATAAACTCACTTATTGTAATTTTGAATTATTGGAATATTGTTGTAAATAGAGTGCTGTGTTAAAATAAATAAATTAACACTGTTTGTATTAAATTAAGTCTGTCTCAACGTTTATTTGACAACCCTCCCCTACCAGCTTTTAATCCGGCAACAAAATAAAATTAATAAAGCAGTAAATCTGCAACAGTGTAAGATTGTAGGAAACTTAAAATAAATCACGTTAAATCAGATTTAAAAAATTTATTATTTTATTATTGTATTATTTTTATTTAAAAAGTTTCACTGCGCCTTTACGTTTACCTGACTGAGAAAAAATATATTGTAACGAATTGTACATACATCCTAAACGTAAAATAAGTAGATTCGACGGGACTTGATTACGATGTGCAAACTATTATTTTGAGAAATGTGAGCACGATGCAAAAGCAAATGCTATAAATTCGCAAGAAAGCGATAAAAAATGTATGTAATAATCTATGTCTTTGAAATTAAAAATTTATTTGAAAGTCATATACGTAAATAAAAATTTTGTAAGTTCAATTATATACACATTCACAATTTTATAAGTTCAATTATTCATTAGTAATAAAATAAAAACTAAAAGATAAAGGGTTTTTGCGAGGAAGTGAGCAATAAATCTTCGTTTGCACTTTATAATACTGTGTCCGATGGTCTCTGTTTTTAGGACTTATGCAGTTTTTTCGCATGTGTAAAATCTTGCGCACTGACTGCCGTGTAAGATAAAATATTAATACACTTTACGGTCGAATGTATGTACGATTACGGCTTTTTTGATTAAATCAAAGTGTACTTCGAAATGATGATTATTTTAGAACTGATGGCGGCAGAATAGGAAAAAATTAGATTTTTAGAGATTAATTTTTGTTAGTTACTCAGAAAAAAATTCTCATTAAAAATTTAGTACAAAAATACTTTTTTTCAGAAAAGTTTTTTCTTTTGTTTTTAGTTGAAAGTTTTAACTTTATTAATCTTATCAAAAAATAAAAATTAATCAATAGATAAAAAAAAATAAAAATAAAAGTCTCAATTCTATTTGAAAGTTAAAACTTTTTAATTAATATTCATCGAAATAGACAGATTACGATCGAAAGCTTGGACTTTTTCTTAAAATATATAAATTGTATTGCTTTTTCACAAACGCTACAGTTTTGAGGTGTAATTTGCACTTCGCCCAAGTAAAAGCTTTTTTGATGAAATATTCAAATATTACATTCCGTAAAACTGAGTAATCGTATACTGCGGTACATATGCTAAAGTTTACAATGAAACCTTTAAATTTTAATTGTGGTTAAAATAAAAAATAACTCTACATAGTTTTTTATTTACCAATTATGATAGTTCAATCTAAAAAAAAATTACAATATTTCGTTTGAATGGTAATATTCCCACATTTTATTGTTTTCTTTTTGAAAAACCTACCTTAAAAATATAGTTTTTTTGTCTCACTTAAATCCGATATTCAATACTTTTTTCATGAGTTTTACATCGTTACCATAAAAGTTTTCTAAATTTTCTGTTTTTAAGTCGCTTAAGTAAAAATTTTACAAAAAATATTCGTAGTTTTATAAGTTTTAACTGCTGAAATATGTTATTAAAACCAGTAAATTTATTAAATTTCTTAACTTATACTTATAGGCGGTGGAAAAAAATGCCAAAAAGAAACTGCAGAACACTTACTTGTATACGTCGTACACTTACGTTATTTAGATCTTATAATACTCTGTGACAAGAGTTAAAGATTCAATTTTGAAGTTAGAGTGACCAGGAATACTATAAAATCTAAATAACGTAAGCGTACAGCGTGTATAAGTAAATGTACCGTTATTATCATTTGTTTTTGTTATAATGAGTAACTTATTACAGTTCCTTAAAAAGATATACATATTTTTCTTCATGATGAGCCAGTGAGCAGCCTGTAGGGTCGGTAAAGTAGGTGCGCCATCGCTGACTTTATGATGTTCCATTTCGTCCTGTTAATCTGTTTGTTTCCAGAAGAAAACTATAGAAGAGAAGGTAATGAATAAATTGTGCATATCAACGGGTGAATGCAATAAGATTAATTCTTGTGTTGTTTAAAATTTTACATAATAAATTAGAAAAAAATTATCAGATCGATGTGATTTCTTTAATATTTTTGAAACTATCTAAAATAAAATTGTTTACACATCTTATTAAAGTTACAAACAATTCAACCTCGGCTTATTAACTGAAGATATTAACTTAAAAGATAAAATAAAAAACTTAATTTTAGATAAAGCTACATCAAATTGTTGCCCGATCGCTTGAGCTGTAGCTCAAACACTGTGAAAATTAATTCTTTCAGATCTTGTTAGTATTTATTCATTTATTAATTTATCTAGAAGTTCAAGTGAAAGGAGAGGATGAGGAAAATGAAGAAGTGAAAGAGAGTTCAGGTGATGACGAGGCAGAAGAAGAAACTGATAGCGAGCTAAGCGGATGTGAATGGGAAGATAAAGAAGTAGAAAAGGAATCTGAAAATGAGGATAGGGATGATCTAGAAAACACGAACGGTGATCAGAGTCTTGAGAAGGACAGAGTGAGCTATGAAAGTAAAAAGGATGAGAATGGAACCGAGATGGTATTGGAAATAGATCAACTCAAAGCTGAAGAAAACTTGTTAGATCACCCTCAAATCGTTCCCGAGGAAGATCCTCAGGAACTATTTGTTATTAATTTATGAGCCACAAAGATTAGACTTTGCCTGAAGAAATAAATGACTTATTTCTAAGTTTTTGTTAAAAAATTTTCAATTGTTGACAGGTCAGTAAACTACAAAAATATAAATTTTCCAGATTTTTTTTACCTTTCTCGGGCATATTCAAAAATTCATACCATAATGACAGTTTTAAACAATGTAATTTCATAAATTATGTTTTAAAATAAAATCTTGCAGAACATTTCGTCGGCTTAGAGTAAAAAAGCCCCATCTCAGAAATTTCTCGTAACAAACGGTTATACCTCTCGGCCCTACGACGGTTTCATAAATGTTGAATTTTTTTCTCGAGCACACTTTAAATTTGTAGTTACACAGTGGATTAAACTCAACACGTGAGAAAGCTTTGGAAAAAAAAATAAACTACAAATTTAAAATGTGCTTGAGAAAAAAATTCAACATTATTAATTTATAAAACCGTCGTAGGGCCGTTAGATTTGACCTTATGTCCACAGTTTCTGAGGTGGAACCTTCTTACTCTAAGTTAATAAAATTTAACAAAAAAAATTACCGCAAATTAATTACTCTTAAATATAAAAAAATATAAAAAATCTCTTTTCGGCATTCTCTCGATTTGAGAGATGGATAAGAGTCGCGTCGAATCAAGGCGTGTAAGAATAAGGATCTTCTTTATTCTTAATTTCATGACTTCTACTGCCCCCTACAATTTAAAATCATAAAAAAACACACACAAATTTTTTTTTTTACAAATAAATGCATTCATTTAATAATAAACTATCTCATAATCTCATATCACACGGAATTTCTTAAGTATAAATGAATATTATGTGAGTGAAGTGTTTTAATTTATAAAAGTTTATTGATGTAAAAAAATCTATCTACATTATTATACGCAGCATCCGTATTTTTTGTCGGTCCGTCCGTCCGTCCGGGATCAACTTTAAAAATTTGATTACAACGCTCCTAATCATCGGATTCAAATCAAATTTGGTATACGGATATTTTCGAAGATGTTTATTATGAATCTAACTTCCATTTTTTTGTTTCGATTTTTTTTTTTTTAATGACAAACATTTCTATTTTATCGATTTTTGTCATCAGTTTTATTTTAAAAATTTAACATGGCTCTTCCAATACATCCAATTTTTTTTAAATTACCTATATGTATGTTTTCAAGGGTGCTGATTACAAATATCACTTTGAATTTTTAATTTGTCTTAAAAAAAGTGCACTTAAATAAGGTGAAATTATAATTCTATCCTAATATATTGGATTTGTACGAAAATTTGGTTTCGATGTGTTTTGAGGGTCAAGATTAAGAATCTGATTTTCAATTTTAAATTTGATGACTCTAATAAGGTCTATACTCAAATAAAGTTGATTTGAAATTTTTGCCCCATGCATCTGACTTGTAATAAGTTTTGTGTATTGGGATCTTTAATGCTCCTCATTTTGAATACGACCGTAGATTTTCATTTTACCCCAGATGAATTTTACTTATATAAGGTAAAATTTTCCTTTGTTCTCAATCTATATAAGAACAATCAGAAATTTCGTATACACCTGTTTTCAAGGGTGCTGATTACAAGTATCACTTTGAACTTTTGATTTGCCTCAAATATTTTTAATTTGCCTCAATATTTAAGTACACTTAAATAAGGTGAAATTATAATTCGCGCCTAATACATTGTATTTGTTCGAAAATTTCTATTCTTTGGCTTTTGAGGGTCCAGATTATGAATCTGAACTTCAATTTGAATCTAATGACTCTTATAAGGTCTATACTCAAATAAAGTTAATTTGAAATTTTTACTCCATAAATCGAACCGTAATAAGTTTTTTGTACTGGGATGTCTAAGGTTGCTCATTTTAGGTGTGTACGTATCTATATTCGAATAAGCCCAGACATTTGGAAGACTTTTTTTGTTTTTTTCATCAGTAATATGGTTGTAGATTTTTGTTTTAAAATATTTTTGATAATAGTTATACTCTAAATAAAATGTAATCATTTACGTAATATCATAATATCATAATATATGATATTATTGAATATATTTGTCTATGCGCGAGCGAGCGAAGCGAGTGAGCGTTTTATGCTAGTAGTTTATTTAATTTTAATCGAGTGTGAAAAATATTTGGAAACTGGTTATTGTTAATTAGAAAAAAAATATTAACAAATTAATTATTTTCAGTAAAAATGTTTAATGTCATTATAAACTTGATAAAATTTTATGGGTGTCATTTAACGGCCCGTTTAAAAGTGGTAAATGCACGAAATAAATAGGGTATTTACACATTTTTTTAATAGTATGCACTAAATAATAAATATTTCACGAAAAAAAGATAATTTTGCCGCAAAAAAATCAAGTTCGCACTTCGCACGAAATATTTAGAGCTTTAATGAAAAAAGAAACGTAGCACGAAATATAAATATATTTTACACAATAAAAAAAAAAAATCACCGAAAAGTTTATGACAGAAAAATTAAAAGAAATACACAGAATAAAATTTCAAAAAATTATTTATTTTTACAGTAAAAAGTAATGATTCATTCAATTAAATTTTTTAAACTAAACTAAAAGAGCGTTATTTGCTTTTGATAGTCTTCCTCTTTTTCTTTTCTGTCCCAGTGGAATATTTGTTGCTTCTACGGGCACTTCAACTTCGTTACGATTAATGCGAATTCCTACAGAATGCTTACACTGATTCTTCTTTAAGAAGTATGGGCATTTCCACTCACAAAAGCTTTCAAAGGTTTTCCACTTGCCCTGTTCACTTTCATATTTCTTGATAATTTTTGGAGTGATTGATGTCTTTGTATTCGAAGAAAAATTAAAGTATTGAGTACAGTCACTTGAATTCCGCTGAAGTACAGCTGTTTGTTGATGCACATACTTTCCAAATTTTTCTTGATTCAATATTTTGTTCAGCTTCTTTTGTTGATTCATACGTATCGCGCTTCAACCATACACGTGTAATACGCCGACGTTTCTGCTTTGGTTGTTCGATTCACTCATCAGCTTCTGGAGAAGAATCAGGAGAATCCTCAAAGTATGAAAACTCCATTTTGCATTGGCCTTAAGTAACTTAACTTGTTGACTGAACGGCACTTGGACTAAAACTGACCATCAACCAGAGACTTACCTTCGTAGAATGTAAGTCTCCGCCTCTCGATAATTATACTAGACCCCTAATCCTAATCCCTCCTCATTACTATTCCTAATTTTTCAATGTGCTAATTTCTCGGTGATGCTAAAAAAAAAAAAAAAAAAAAAATCGTGCATACACCATGAAAATATCATTCATTTTTATTCGTGTGCAGGTTATTTCGTGATTTTAACTTAGAAGATCGTGAAATGATATAATTTTTCTGTGGTACTAGATTTCGTGAAAAACTATTTTTCCTTTCGTGCAGTTTAATATTCCCCAAATTTTATGCCTATAAAAACAACACTAACAGACTTTTTTCTTTTCTTTGTGATATAAAATTTCATTTTTTAAGTTTAGAGCTAAAAGATTCAGAATACATATGTGCAAAAAAAAAAAAAAAAAATTATTTACGAAAATAGCATCAAAAATTAATCTGAAAGTATTTATCTGACTAACTCTACGCGATCCTCTCGATTATTAACAAGGGTAATTGATCTTCTGGGTTCTCTGGTCAAGCCGAAGAATAGGTTCGAAGGAGAAAAACACAAGGAACACAACACGCGAATATCAGTTAACATATGTTTATTCTCCTTTAAAAGAGAAAGATTTTTGAGTATGTTGTTTTAACGTCGCGAATCACTGGGAGGAAAAGGCGAGGCCCACGATGCATTTGATTTATTATTATTTCATGCTGGTGGGGTCAATCCCGCGATTTACGTTGAACTCATTCACACGCTGACAGCAGCGTGCTTACCTGCCACCTTGCACGGTGATTAAACAAAGGCACCTGATTAAACCTGAGTCGGAGGGATAGTGAGGACGTGACAATATTCTTTTTTCAAAATTTCAAATTTGAATTTAGAACTATAGTTTTCAAGTTAAAATTGTTGTGATTTAAAACTTGATTAATTGAAATTTTGGGCTTATTATGTAGAGAAAAGTTTTATGTGCCCAGGGCAATTGAATTTTTGGCATTGCCGAGGGCATTGTAGTAATTTTACATTCTAACCACAGAATTTACTGAGAAAGATTCAATTCAACTTTTTGTACAGTTCGTTACAATATATTTTTTCTCAGCCAGGTAAATGTAAAGGCGCGGTGAAACTTTTTTACTAAAAAAAATACAATAATAAAATAATTAATTTTTAAAACCTGATTAAACATGATTTATTTTTAGTTTCCTACAATCTTAAACCTAAAATTTCGCATAAAATTGAACGTAACTTAAATGTAAACCTAGCGACCTAATTTCGAGAAGATTGAACTTGAAGCTCAGAGCACTATGAAAAAATCGAAAATTTCAAATTAATTTTTCTCAAAAATTAGCTCGGGTACTCACATTTTTTATTTTACTAATGAATCCAGGAGGGTTTCATTTACTTAAAAAAACCTGTTTAAAGGCTCAAACTTTCATTTAAACTTTATCATTAGAGAGTTTAGGACCACCTTTAAGTTTTTTTAGTTCGTTGGCGACTATTCTACGGTTTGCGACCTATCATTGAGATAGAAACTCAAAGCTTTCAGCCTCCCCCCACTCCACCCCAGGGGTAGCAGGTAGGGATGGGAGGGGGTGCGCCGCGCCCTCGGGAACAGCGCCATCTTTCAGCTACAAAATAGCTAAAAATTTTGCGACCAACCCGGTCCTTCAACTCCCTTCCTAGCCCGAGATATCCCGAATGCTCACCTGAGGCAATATTACGCTGGGTTAGCCACGATTTCTCGGAATCGGAGGCGGCTACAAAAGCGTGGACGGTGGCAAATGACAGCTATAAAATAGCTAAAAAATAAGGTATCTCACCCCGATTATTGGGACCCAAACTCGAAGATTTCATCCCCCCCCCACCACAGGGGTAGCAGGTAGGGGTGGGAGGGGGTGCGCCGGCCTCGGGAACAGCGCCATCTGTCAGCCACAAAATAGCTAAGAATTTTGCGACCCACGCGGTCTCTCAACTTCCTTCCTAGCCCGAGATATCCCAAATGCTCACCTGACGCAATATTACGCTGGGTTAGCCATGGTTTCTCGGAATCGGAGACGGACACAAAAGCGTGGACGGTGGCAAATGACAGCTATCAAATAGCTAAAAAATAAGGTATCTCACCCCGATCGTTGGGACCCAAACTCGAAGATTTCATCCCCGCTCACCCCATTGGGTAGTAGGTAGGGGTAGGAGGGGGTGCGCCGCCATCGGGAACAGCGCCATCTTTCGGTTACAAAATAGCTACAATTTACCCCTTAGCTGTAAAACTAAATAACGCTAGGCATCCTAATTTTTTTATCTAGATAACAAAACTAATAAGCAAATTATCCCCCAAGTTAAACAACCCAATATCGCTGGGCGTCCTGGTTTTGTTATCAATAAAAAAACTAATAAACAAATTATCCCCCAAACTATACAACCCAATAATGCTGGGCGAATGAGTTTTTTATAAACACAATAATTAATAAACAATTAACCCCTTAGCTGTAAAACCCAATAACTCTGGGCGTCCGAGTTTTCTATAATTAAAAAAATTAATAAATGTGATGTCGGGCCCATTTGATCACATTTTTTTTCTCTCTCCTCCTTTCTTTCTTCCTCCTTAAACAACTATTCGGGGAAAACCGTTTTCTTGTTTCCCAGCGTTTTTTTTTAATGTTTTTTTTATTTTCTTTCCCAGAAATTTTCGGAAAGATGCAAACCTTTTAAGCGATAAAGCGCCTACGACCTACCGCTTGGCCGAACGTGCTCTCGAGTACGAAGGGTCGCAAGGGGCCAGACGGTTGTAAAGATTGTCGTGGCGTCTTTACATATAAAAAAAGGTGAAACTCTGCAGCCGGGAAAACAGGCCCTACGCGCCTAATCACGCTCGGGTCATAAATTTGGTGGATGCGGATGTCGTTTACGACTACGTTCCCCGAAAGACTCAAGGGCCTTCTCGGTGCCGTCTGTCCCTTTTCTTTTTTCCTTTTTTTTTTCTTTCTTCAAACATTTTCCCCGAATTTTTCTATGATGTCGCAACCTTTTTTTTTTGTGAATTGGAGTAAACATTTTAATGACATTTACTTAATTTTATTCTACATCATTACTGGTAAAATTGTTTAGCTCGCGTAGTTTTAATTTTGGCAAAATCTGTTAAGAATTACTCAGTAAGATTTAAATTTTAAGATTGGGTCAAATAATAATTAAATAAATTATGATTTGGCAGTTGAGATAATATAGTCCTAAATAAAACTTGAATTCGCCAATAAACTTGAGTGGAATCGAAGTTTCAATTTACAGATCTCGTTTTATACTATTATTTACGAATAAAATGTCAATCCTTAATAATTCTTTATACTAAATTGATGACGGGTAGGATAATTAATTTTTAAAGCAATAGCAAGTAAGATGAAGATTTTCTAAAGATTTAAATAAGCGTAAATTCAGTTAGAAAGATAAAATTATATCCGAAGTTAGAGCGTTTGCCATGGGGGGGGGGCAGCAGCTCTCGGACTCTCAGTTTAGAATGAAATCATGAAGACGCGTATCATTATTTAAGTAAGAAACATTTGTGAACGTTTGATAGTTAAGATTAGTCATACATTTTTTTTTTTTTTTTTTTTTTTTTTTTGCGCAGTTTAATTGATTTTCCTGAGAAAGTAAATGGGTTATACATATAAAATCCGTCAAATGACGACGATGAATCGTTTAACTCACATTTTTAATCAAACCATTTATTAACTCAGAAAGAGTAATTGAACTTGATTTAGAATTAAGTAATTGAATATCCATGGTTAAGGTTTTATCTTCTTCCAGATTAAGTTAAGAATAAGTTTACAATGAATAACTATTGATTTTGCAGTAGGATGAATATTATTTTTTTTTTATTAAAAGGATGAGATTGTTGGGCGAAGATTTATGTGGAATGAATGGACCACGATTCATTTAGTTCAAGTCGGAATCAACATCAAAGTTATTTGTTGTAATCCTTGTTTTATAAATTATTATTGTAAGTTAGATTGTTATAATTTTTAATTATGGGTCGATTTGCGTCGTTCGACCACTTATTTTAATCTAGATTTAATTTCCTTTTATAATAAATTAATATTTTTGCGAGCGCGACAATAGTTTTTTTACTATAGTTAAATAAAAATAATTGTCTTCGTGGACTTAGTACCACGCGGTGGGGCCCACCCCCGCCCTGTAGACTCTCTTGTGATTGGGCCGCGTGACTTTTCCGGGGGCATCAGGAAAATTGGAGTTTCCTGATTGGCTGCCTGAAATTGGGAGGGCTGGAAGTCCTTTAGCCCTATAAGACTAGGTGCCCAGGATCATCTCAGTCAGTACGTCGTCAGTTATCCAGTACTCCGGTGTCTGTCTGGTTCGGTCCCGTCTCTTGGTCCTGCTCGCGCCCTTGGTCACTGGTCCTGCTTGGTCTTGGTCCTGCTCGCGCCCTTGGTCATCTGGTCCTGCTCATCGACACTGACTGAGGATCCAACCACAAGAGAGTCACCGTTTCGAAGAAAAATAAAAGTAAACAAAAAAGAATTAATTTAGCTCTTTGCTTTTTATTAAACCAATTTTTTTTTTAAATTCTAATTTTCTCTTCTTTCCCCTCTGACAACGAGAACTCGCTGTGACCACAGTAAGTTTTTGTTATAGCTACACCAGGTGTAGTTGTAACCTCGCTTGTTGGAGTAACTACTCTGTTAATCAGAGTAGTAAAAGTGCTATTCACCCCTTTATTTAAATATTAAATAAATTCCTACTTCAAGGACACTTACTGGCTGTAATCACAGTTGGTGTTTGTCATCCCTTCTTGTTAGGACAGGTTCTCACCTCTTTTCCTTTTTTTTTTCTTTTCCTTTTTTTTGTAGTGTTAATTCTTTGCAACCCCAGGCCACAGGCCTAAAAGGTGTAAACTAAACTCCTAGACAAGAACCATAAAACCACATCCAAAGTAAACCTTTGTTTTAACGTCAGACATGACATAAACAAACTATTCCCCCAGTTATACAACCCAATAACGCTGGGTGTTTCGGTTTTTGATGAATAAAAAAACTGATAAACAAATTATCCCCTAAGTTAAACAACCCAATATCGCTGGGCGTATAAGTTTTTTATAAACAAAAAAATTAATTAACAAATTAACCCCCAAACTATACAATCCAATAACGCTGGGCATTCTAGTGTTTTTATCGATAAAAAAACTAATTATAAGATGATCCCCCAAGCTATACAACCCAATATCGCTGAGCGTCCGAGTTTTCTATAATTAAAAAAATTAATAAACAAACTATTCCCCCAGTTATACAACCCAATAACGCTGGGTGTTTCGGTTTTTGATGAATAAAAAAACTGATGAACAAATTATCCCCTAAGTTAAACAACCCAATATCGCTGGGCGTATAAGTTTTTTATAAACAAAAAAATTAATTAACAAATTAACCCCCAAACTATACAATCCAATAACGCTGGGCATTCTAGTTTTTTTATCGATAAAAAAACTAATTATAAGATGATCCCCAAGCTATACAACCCAATATCGCTGAGCGTCCGAGTTTTTTATAAACAAAAAAATTAATAAACAAATTATCCCCCAAGCTATACAACCCAATACACGCTAGGCATCCGAGTTTTTTATAAACAAAAAAAATTGGTAAACAATTAACCTCTTAGCTGTGAGACCCAATAACGCTGGGCATCCTAATTTTTTTATCAATATGAAAATTAATAAACAAATTATCCCCCAAGCTATACAACTCAATAACGCTGGGCATCCGAGTTTTTTATAAATAAAAAAATTAATAAGCAAATTATCCTGCAAGCTATACAACCCAAAAACGCTAGGTGGCCTGGTTTTTCTATCAATAAACAAACTAATAAACAAATTATTCCCTAAACTATACAACCCTAACGCTGGGCATCCGAGTTTTTTAAAATTAAAAAAATTAATCAACACATTATTCCCCAAGCTATACAACCCAATAACGCTGGGCATCCGAGTTTTTTATAAGCAAAAAAATTAATAAACAATGAACCTCTTCGCAGTAAAATTAAATAACGCTAGGCATCCTTATTTTTTTATCTAGATAACAAAACTTATAAACAAATTATCCCCCAAGCTATACAACTCAATAACGCTGGGCATCCGAGTTTTTTATAAATAAAAAAATTAATAAGCAAATTATCCTGCAAGCTATACAACCCAAAAACGCTAGGTGGCCTGGTTTTTCTATCAATAAACAAACTAATAAACAAATTATCCCCTAAACTATACAACCCTAACGCTGGGCATCCGAGTTTTTTAAAATTAAAAAAATTAATCAACACATTATTCCCCAAGCTATACAACCCAATAACGCTGGGCATCCGAGTTTTTTATAAGCAAAAAAATTAATAAACAATAAACCCGTTCGCAGTAAAACTAAATAACGCTAGGCATCCTAATTTTTTTATCTAGATAACAAAACTTATAAATAAATTATCCCAAAAGCTATATAACACAATAACGCTGGGCGTCCTGGTTTTGCTATCAATAAAAAACCTAATAAACAAATTATCCCCCAAACTATACAACCCAAATACGCTGGGCGAATGAGTTTTTTATAAACACAATAATTAAAAAATTATTAACCCCTTAGCTGTAAAACCCAATAACGCTGGGCGTCCGAGTTTTTATAATTAAAAAAATTAAAAAACAAATTATTCCCCCAGTTATACAACCCAATAACGCTGGGCATCCTGGTTTTTCATGAATAAAAAAAATTATAAACAAATTATCCCCCAAGTTAAACAACCCAATATCGCTGGGCGTATAAGTTTTTTATAAACAAAAAAATTAGTAAACAAATTAACCCCCAATCTATACAACCCAATAACTCTGAGCATTCTAGTTTATTTATCAATAAATAAAATAATTATAAGATAATCCCAAGCTATAAAACTCAATAACGCTGGACGTCCTGGTTTTGTTATCAATAAAAAAACTAATAAACAAATTATCCCTCAAACTATACAACCCAATAATGCTGGGCGAATGAGTTTTTTATAAACACAATCATTTATAAACAATTTACCCCTTAGCTGTAAAACCCAATAACGGTGGGCGTCCGAGTTTTTTATAATTAAAAAAATTAATAAACAAATTATTCCCCCAGTTATACAACCCAATAACGCTGGGTGTCTTGGTTTTTTATGAATAAAAAAACTAATAAACAAATTATCCCCCAAGTTAAACAACCCAATATCGCTGGGCATTCTACTTTATTTATAAATAAAAAAAACTAATTATAAGATTATCCCCCAAGCTATACAACCCAATACACGCTAGGCATCCGAGTTTTTTATAAACAAAAAAAATTGGTAAACAATTAACCTCTTAGCTGTGAGACCCAATAACGCTGGGCATCCTAATTTTTTTATCAATATGAAAATTAATAAACAAATTATCCCCCAAGCTATACAACCCAATAATGCTGGGGATCCGAGTTTTTTATAAATAAAAAAATTAATGAGCAAATTATCCTGCAAGCTATACAACCCGAAAACGCTAGGTGGCCTGGTTTTCCTATCAATAAACAAACTAATAAACAAATTATCCCCTAAACTATACAACCTTAACACTGGGCATCCGAGTTTTTTAAAATTAAAAAAATTAATCAACAAATTATTCCCCAAGCTATACAACCCAATAACGCTGGGCATCCGAGTTTTTTATAAGCAAAAAAATTAATAAACAATAAACCCCTTCGCAGTAAAATTAAATAACGCTAGGCATCCTAATTCTTTTATCTAGATAACAAAACTAATAAATAAATTATCCCCCAAGCTATACAACCCAATATCGCTATGCGTCCGAGTTTTTTATAAACAAAAAAATTAATAAACAAATTATCTCCCAAGCTATACAACCCAATACACACTAGGCATCCGAGTTTTTTATAAACAAACGAATTAGTAAACAATTAACCCCTTAGCTGTAAAACCCAATAACGCTTGGCTTCCTAATTTTTTTCATCAATAAAAAAACTAATAAACAAATTATCCCCCAAGCTATACAACCCAATACACGCTGGGCATCCGAGTTTTTTATAAACAAAAAACATTAATACACAATTAACCTCTTAGCTGTGAGACACAATAACGCTGGGCATCCTAATTTTTTTATCAATATGAAAATTAATAAACAAATTGTCTTCCAAGCTATACAACCCAATAACGCTGGGCATCCGAGTTTTTTATAAATAAAAAAATTAATAAGCAAATTATCCTGCAAGCTATACAACCCAAAAACGCTAGGTGGCCTGGTTTTTCTATCAATAAACAAACTAATTAACAAATTATCTTCTAAACTATACAACCTTAACGCTGGGCATCCAAGTTTTTTAAAATTAAAAAAATTAATCAACAAATTATTCCCCAAGTTAAACAACCTAATAACGCTGGGCATCTGAGTTTTTTATAAATAGAAAAATTAAAACGCAAATTATCCTGCAAGCTTTACAACCCAAAAACGTTGGGTGGCCTGGTTTTTTTATGAATAAAAAAACTAATAAACAAATTACTCCCTAAACTAAACAACCTTAACGCTGGGCATCCGTGTTTTTTATAGTTAACAAAATTAATAAACAAATTATTCCCTAAGCTAAACAACCCAATAAAGCTGGACATACGAGTTTTTTATAAGCAAAAAAATTAATAAACAATAAACCTCTTCGCAGTAAAATTAAAAAACGGTAGGCATCCTTATTTTTTTATCTAGATAACAAAACTTATAAACAAAGTATCCCCCAAGCTATACAACCCAATAACGTTGGGCGTCCTGGTTTTGTTATCAATAAAAAAATTAATAAACAAATTATCCCCCAAGCTATACAACTCAATAACGCTGGGCATCCGAGTTTTTATAATTAAAAAAATTAATAAACAAATTATTCCCCAAGCTATATAACTCAATAACGCAGGGCATCCGAGTATTTTTAAACAAAATAATTAATAAACAATAAACCCCTTTGCAGTAAAACTAAATGACGCTAGGCATCCTAATTTTTTTATCTAGATAAAAAAACTAATAAACAAATCATCTCCTAAATTATACAACCCAGTAACGATAGGTGTCCTAGTTATTTTATGAATAAAAAAACCAATAAACAAATTATCCCTAAAGCTTTACAAGGCAATAACGTCGGAAGTACGGGACTTTTTAAAATTAATTGAACAATTCAATAAATGAACAGGCTTAATCGTTAAACCAAGTGAAAAATTTGGGGCTCTTTATAAACAAATAAATGATTTAATAGACTATCACGAGGCACTTATCTTTAATATTCAGAAAAACTGCAGTTGATATGTCCAGGATTAAATAACCATTGACAACAACAAAAACAGACGCCCAGTGTTATGGTTGTATAGCTTGGATATAATTTGTTTATTAGATTTTTTTATTGATTAAATAACTAAGATGCCCAGCGTTATTGGGTTGTTTAACTTATGGGTTAATAGTTAATTAATTTTTTATTTCATAAAAAATTCGGACGCCCAGCGTTATTGGGTTGTATAGTTTGGGGGTAATTTTGTTTATTAATTTTTTTGTTTATCAAAAACTCACACGCCCAGTGATATTGGGTTGTTTAATTGGGGGATAATTTGTTTACTAATTTTTTTATCGATAAAAAAACGAGGATGTCCAGCGTTATTGGGTTGTATAGTTTGGGGGATCATTTGTTTATTAATTTTTTTGTTTATAAAAAACCAGGACGCCCAGCGTTATTGGGTTGTATAACTGGTGGAATAATTTGTTTATTAATTCTTTTAATTATAAAAAACTCGGACGCCCAGCGTTATTGGGTTGTATAGCTTGGGGGATAATCTTATAATTAGTTTTTTTATCGATAAAAAAACTAGAATGCCCAGCGTTATTGGGTTGCATAGTTTGGGGGTGGATTTGTTTATTAATTTTTTTGTTTATTAAATACTGGTACTCTCAGCGTTATTTGGTTGTAAAATTAGGGGGAATTTTATTTATTGAATGATTAGTTTATAAAAAAAGCTGGGTGCCCAGTGTTATTGAGTTTTTTGTTTGCCTGATCTGTGCCGGAAGATTTTCAAATTTCTCCATACCACCTAGGTCGGGAACGGCCACTCTGCTATCAGTCATACCTATACCACACCACGTCCGCCTGTCCGTCACAAGTTTATTCAGTTCAGTGTAAATCTTCCATCTATATTTAATTTATTTTACGTCATGGGAAATTGGGAATGACAAACAATTCATTTCAAATTAAAAACCCGGCTGAAAAATCAGTACGGAAATCAGTACTGGGATCCGTACTGGAATCCGTACTGGACTCCAGAACTGATAATTGAGACCGATATCCGCACTGATTTCCGTACTGATTTCAGTGCTGATTTTTTTTTCCATTTTTTTTTTTAATTTTGGGGTGGGTGGGAGTTAACTGTTGTACAAAAAAATATAATAAGTTTTATAGTGAAAATATCAAAATCCAATATTTCAGTTAATATGAAAATCCAATATTATTATTTTTTTTAATTGGGGGTAGCAGTATAAACAAAATATTACCAAAATAAAAAAATTTTTTATTTAAATAGTATTTGTTAGCATAATTATTTTTATGCTTTTATCCAAAAGAATATTTGTATATATTTTTTCTCTTTATCCAAATTTTTTTTTTTTTTTAATTCAATTCTTTTCATTTGATTTTATTAATATTTTAAAAATTAATATTATACAATCTTCATATTTTATTTTGATTATTGATAGTTATATAGTTCAATGTAACCAAACAGTATAATTAATTGTGATTTTTTAAAATTTGATTAATTATTTTTTTTAAGGTATGAAAAGATTAAAAAATGTAGCCTTAAGGTGGCTCCCTATAGTTTTCGTGTTTCTTACAAAATTTTTCTAATTTTGCACAGAGCAATTTTTTTGTGTCTCCTACACGCTAATTTTTGAGATATTTAGCTCGGAATTTCCAACGCATTGCATGGCCCTAGTGAAAATAAATGATGCGTACTCACATGCGTACATACATGCGTACGCACGTGCTGTTAACGTTCAGTAATTTTTTTTTTTTTAAATAACAACAACTTTATTATTTTTAAAACAGTAAACAACAAGGTAATAGTTATAAACAATAAGTTCAACAATAAAGAATTTATTTTTCAATTTATAGCGAACTGAACCAAATACCCGTGTACCTGAAATTTTTCGAGTAAGAAAAAAGCATGTTACCACTAGTTAGCTATCATCTAAAATTTTATATATTTTTAATGAAAAAGTTTTTATAATTTGTAACGGGGTATTTCTAAAGAAAAGGGCCTCCCTTAAATAATTAATTCCCGGGCCCTCCCATTACAAGAAAAATTCACACACAAAAACTCGGGGAAAACTCCTTAAACTCTGGGGTAGGGTTCCCGCGAAAAGAAAAACTCCGGAACTGGTCGGTGAACTAGAGAGAGAAGAAATAAATTATTACAAAAATCTTGGTTGAATTTGATTTTATTCTTGTCTACAAAAAAATAAAGTCTACAATTACTAAAAAATAAATTTTAATTTGAGAACAAAGGAAATAAACAAAACTATAAGGTAGTCTACAAAATGGCGGGTAACGACGCCGTGCCAAGAAAATCTCGATCGAATTTATATAAGACACTTTCAATAATATACAAACAAAATTTTCATTCAGCGTACCAATACCCAAAATTTCCAGAAAACATGCTTTATAAAATTTTCAGTAGAATAATACAAAAAACCTTACGTTTACAAAAAATTCAACAATTTGTTAACCCAAAATGGCCACTTTTCCCTCTTTTTTTTTTGCTTCTTGGATTTGCTTTCCAACTCTCGGTATTGAAAAAAAAGAATTAACCCAAGTCTTCGATTCCTTCTACTACCTAGCTGTAAATAAAAGAAAAACAACAAAAAATGTCTACAAACTCGACTAAAGAAAAATAGGAAAAGAAACTTAGAAAAAGTCTACTAAAGAGAAACTTAAAAAAAAATCACACAAGTGATCAGCAGCAGCAGTGATGGCCGAGTCATGATAGAGTTCGTGCAGGTTGCAAGCCGTTAGCCGAGCCGAGGGCGGAGACAAGTTAAGTTTTGACGTTGAACTTATTGTTTATAACTATTACCTTGTTGTTTACTTTTTTTTAATAATAAAGTTGTTGTTATTTTTTTAAAGAAATTTACTGAACGTTAACAGCACGTGCTTACGCATGTGTGTACGCATCATATATTTTCACTAGGCGAAAGTGCTCTGCCAAGCATAAAAATTCGTAAAAATTTGAAATTTTTGAATTGCAATTCAATTTTCATAGAATATTTTTTAAAAACAGGTTTTCTGATAGAGAAAGATGTTAGGAATCGTGAGGAACAAAGAAAAATATAGCAAGCGGTATTAACTTTTGAGATAACGAAACAAAAACAATGAAAAACGCGTGACTTCAAAAATTAGATTATATAAGTATCGATAACTATCAATAATCAAAATAAAATGAAGTTTGTAAAATATTAATTTTTACCGATGAGAATAAAATCAAAATATAAAGAATTGAATTAAAAAAAAAAAAAAAATTCAGATAAAGAGAAAAGATATGTACAAATATTATTTTGGAAAAAGGCATAAAAATAATTATGCTAACCAATTTTTTTTTAATTACTATGAAATAACAAAAATTATTTGGAAGAAAAAGATTATTTAAAAAAATAAATTCTTTGCTTTTGAAAATCCATATGGAAATTTGTTTCAATTTTCCATACGGAATTTCATATGGATTCTGTTGTGGATTTCCGTATGGGGTCCTGCATGGATTTTCATATGGATTTTCAGCTGGGTAATTTTAAAAATAAAGAGTACATACGTGAAGTACCAAATTTGTTAAGTTATTGAATAAAATTTTTTTTTTCTTCAAATGCTTTGTATTTAATGAAACCTGGCATTGCCAAGCTATTTATTGTTGTAAAGTATTCAAATTAAAACTAAATTATAAATAAAAGAATAGAGTAGCCAAAACGATATTTATAAGATATCTAACAAATATCGTTTTGGCTACTCTACGTTCTGCTAGTGTCGTCTGCTTATGAAAAAGCCTCATACTTTACTTTTATGTTTCATTAACCCATTACCGCCCATGGAAAAATCAAAAGTGATATAAAAAAACTAACTGTTGGAAAACCTGTCTCATGAAAAAATAGTAGATACGTGTTTTTTCTTTTTTCAATTTTCATTGTTTAAACATTATTTATTTAAACAAATTCGGAAAAAATTTCAAATTTTTATAAACTAATAACGGTATTCGATTCTTTGACCAAAAATAAGGCGAAAGTCATCTAAGTAATTTTTTGATCAGACGCTTAGATCTTTTGCTACGAGCGCTCAAACATGTAAAAATATGGTTTTATAGTGGTGAGCTCTGACTCGTAAAAGTGTATCTTCGGTGCGGCGCCTCGGAGCTCACCACTATAAAACCATATTTTTACATGTTTGAGCGCTCGTAGCAAAAGATCTAAGCGTCTGATCAAAAAATTACCTAGATGACTTTCGCCTTTTTTTTGGTCAAAGAATCGAATGCCGTTATTAGTTTATAAAAATTTAAATTTTTTTACGAATTTGTTTGAATAAATAATGTTTAAACAATGAAAATTGAAAAAAGAAAAAACACGTATCTACTATTTTTTCATGAGACAGGTTTTCCAACAGTTAGTTTTTTTATATCACTTTTGATTTTTCCATGGGCGGTAATGGGTTAATGTAACTAAAATATTGGATTTTGATATTTTCACTATAAAACTTATTATATTTTTTTGTACAACAATTAACTCCCTCCCTCCCCCCAAAAAAAAAAAAAAAAATCAGAACTACGGAAATCAGTGCGGATATCGGTCTCAATTATCAGTACTGGAGACCAGTATAGATCCCAGTACTGATTTCCGTACTGGTTTTTTCAGCTGGGAATAGAAAAAAATGACTTTCAATGGTACACCTGCCGGACACCATATCGTTCCGAGGTTTGAATTAGGCGCTCGAACTTTGACCGTCAACCCAAAGTTTTTGCTAAAGTGCCAACCTTTGGGACGGGTAAAAAATTATTTTTCATAAAGTAGGGTTCGAGAGTCGATGTCAATGATCAACATTGATTTATTTCAGACTTGTCAAGCTTTTTATTGAAAAAATTAATGTTAGTTTATTTTATTTATATTGAGTTTATTAGTCTACTTGTTTTGAATGTGTGCCGTATTTAAAAAATCTAATATAAATTATTTTTAAAATTTGATCCATTTACAAAAACCTTCTCTCAAAATGAAAGTAAAATATTAAAAACAATTATGTAATTACGTAATAATAGTTATTCAACAAAAAAGTATGGTTAGGTAGTTGATGTCAATGATCAACATTGATTTATTTCTGACGTTGATCATTGACATCGACTCTCTGACCCTACTTTATGAAAAATAATTTTTTACCCGTGCCATGGTGGACGGGCCGTCCCAAAGGTTGGCACTTTTGCAAAAACTTTGGGATGACGGTCATATTTCGAGCGCCTAATTCAAACCTCGGAACGATATGGTGTCCGGCTGGTGTACAAACTGGTGATTTTGTACTTTTCCGTGCATTCCAAATTTTTGAAGAATCATTTTTTAATTCTTTGGATTTAAAGATTTTTTTTTTTTTTTTTAATAATAATAATTATTATTATTATTATTTTTATTTTTATTTTTTTATGGTGGTTGCGATACGGCTAAAAATTCCATCCCGAGGAACCTTCAGCGGGGGCGCCCGCCGACAACCGCCCTGAGAAGGGCAGTCCTCGGCGGCCGTCCGCGCCGGTGTGTGGGGTTTACCCACTAAAAAACCGCTCCGTCCGTGTTCTAACACGGAGGGAGTCCACCAGGTCAAAGGTCTACCTGAAAATGCTTTTGGCAATACTTCAGAGTAGACCCACGTGCTTGTTAGTTCGAAACCGTTGCTATTACCAATTGTTAGTACTACTCGTTTTCACTCTCACCATCGTCCTGGCATGCATGAAAGGCTTCCCTCCACCGCATGCTGTCAACTCCCAAAATTACATCATGGGGTCCGCCAGTCCAGCCTATTGCAGGGCTAATGAACCCCCGCACACACACTCCGTTCTCTAACTCGCCTAGGCCGCCCATTCAAGGCAGCCGTCAACGCGCTTCGCTATTAGAATCGCCTCCGTGTAGGTGGACACGAGAGTCCACCGGTCCGCCTGTTGAAGCATCAGGCCAACCACGCTTTCAGGCGTGATCGGCCCGACCTTGCCTTCGAGTTCCTCCCTCTCCTTCCGCCATTTTGGGCAGATGAAGAAGGTGTGTTCAGCGTCGTCACGCGAGCACCCGCAGTACTTACACCTCGGGTCTCCGACCAGACCCCTCTTGTGGAGGTAGCTCCTGAAGTACCCATGCCCCGAAAGGGACTGAGTTAGGTAGAAGTTAACCTCTCCCCAATCCCGCTCCATCCAGACCCCTGGATCCTTCAGCAGCCGCCTCGTCCAAGCCGCCACACTGTCATCCTCCGTCCATCGCCTAGTCCACCTCGCTATGGTGTCCGCTCTTTCCGCCTTCGCGACCTCGGCCCGGCCCGTGCCGGGGGCTCGGTCGTATATCCGTTTTCGCTCGTCCGTGAAGAGATCGATGGGGACAACCCCCGCGATAACCAAAACAGCCGCCTCAGAGACTGTCTTGTAAGAAGACGCAATCCTCAGCGCCCCCTCGCGCTGCACGCTCGCCATTTTCTTCCTGTACTTCCGTTTCTTGAGCGCCGGCGCCCAAACTTCCGCCCCGTAGAGCATGATCGACTGCGCAGTGGACATAAAAAGCCTACGCTTGCTCGGACTAGGTCCGTTAACGTTGGCCATAAGTCGACTGAGCTTGCCGACCCGCTCTCTGGCGCGGTCCGCGGCCTGCCTAATATGGTCCCAGTAGAAAAGCTTCGTATCCAGGGTTACCCCCAGATACTTGGCACTCCGGCTGGTCCCAACCTGCTCGGTCCCGACGGTCATCGGTATGAGCGTCGGGACCCTGCGCCGTGTCATCACAACTATCTCCGTCTTGTGCAAAGCGAGCGCAAGCCCGTGGGACTGCATCCACCCAAGAACCCTGGCCATCACTTCGGTAAGGATAGTCTGGGCTTCGTCGTTATCTCGTGCCTGGATGACGGCGGCAACGTCATCCGCGAAAGCAACGAGGAAAGCACCCGGCGGCATTTCCAGTCTCAACAACTCATCGTACAGTGCTATCCAGAAGTCCAGGCCCAATATTGAGCCTTGCGCGACGCCCGCTGTCAATCTTCTGACCACCATTCCGTCCAGCGTCGTGTATTGCAAAGTTCTGTCCCTAAAGTAGTCGTCAAAAACGCGCAAAAGATAGGCAGGCACCTCAAAGCGCCGTAGCGTCTCAAGAATGTCAACCCACCGCGCCGAATTAAACGCGTTCCTAACGTCCAAAGTCACCAAAATGACCACCTTCCTGTCCCTGTGTGCTGGCTTCTGGGCATCCTCAAAGGCTCCTACGACTTCTTGGATTGCTCCAATGGTCGAAAAGCCCGTTCGGAAGCCCTTCTGCTTTCCACAAAGGCCGCCTACCGCCGCGATGCTTTCAGCCAGCCGTGGCTTAAGCAGAAGCTCGAAGACCTTCCCCGGTGTGTGCAGCAGGCTCAAGGGCCTATAGGACGACGGAGAGTCAGGGTCCCCTCCCTTGTTTTTTGGGATGAGGACCAGTCTCGCAGTCTTCCACCTGTCACAAAAAACTCCACATCTCAGGCACTCGTTATACAAATCGAGAAAGATCTTCGGCCTGTTTACCGCCGCGAGTCGCAATACCTCGCCTGGTATACCGTCTGGCCCTGGAGCCTTTCCAGGCTTCAGGGAGGTTACAGCTCTAAGGAGCTCCACCTCCGTAAACTCTGGAACCTCGGGTAAAACGCCCTGGTCGCGCGCTTCCGGCCTATCCTCGTGCGTGGGGAAGAGCCCGTCGACTCTTCCCCGCATGGAGTCGGCGTCCCTGACTCCCGGTGGACACCGCCCCCACAGTTTACCGGTCACCAGTTGATAACCGGTCCCCCATGGGTCCCTCTCTACCTCGTCGCAAAGCTGCCTCCAGCAGCGGCGCTTACTCGCCTTAATCGCGTGGTTCAATACCTTTCTCGCCCGTTTGTATTCCGCCGAAAGAGCGGCTGCGTTCGGGCTCTTCGCCCTGCGAGTCCTCCTTCGGCGGGCCCTCAGATACTGCCTGTGCAGGTCCGCAATCTCATCGGTCCTCCAGTAGCAGGGGCGCCGACATCCTTGCCCACCCGTCCTCGGCATCGTTTCCTCGCAAAGGCGCTCCAGGAGCCCACACGTCTCCCTCGCGAGTCGATTCGCCCTGTCGCTACCTGCCTGTTCGTCTTCCGGAACCGTTTCAGAGGGTGCTGGCGCCTCCACTAACTTTCGTTCGAACGACTCTCTATCCAGTTTCTTCTGGTTCCAGCGTTGGGGCTGCCCCGCTACGATGCGAGTTCGTCTCGTAGGCTCCACGACGGAAAACGTAATGTACTGGTGATCGCTACCCGTGTAGCCCTCTATCACCCTCCATCCGTTTATCCTCGGAACAAGCCTCGCCGAGACGAACGTCACATCCGGAATTGAGTTCCCGAAACCCGGCCTCCGATACGTGTACGTCTGTCCAACGTTTGCCACTGCCAGATCCAGCCTCGCGGCCATCTCCAGCAGCAGCTGTCCACGGCGATTCGTTGTAGGCATGCCCCACTCAAGCGCACGCGCATCAAAGTCTCCCGCGACAATCACGTCACCGGTCATCCCTCTAATCGCGTCTTCTAGCGCCCAGATCTTCAATTCGAAATCGAGCATGCCGCAGTTAGGCGAAAAGTACGCACTCACGTATGTAGCTTCCGCCACGCGCGCCCACGCGTAGTCATTTCCAGTCCCGCTTCCGTACACCTGGATCCCAGCGTCGCGGATCCACAGTGCCACCGTCTTCGCATCGTTTACGATGTAGGTCCTGCCTAAGTCCCTGTAGGGTTCGCTAATGAACAGCACGCCAGCATCGCCCACCTCCTCCGCTAGCTTTGGCAGGAGGTTGTGGGCGAGCTGGGCTCCGTTCAGGTTCGCCTGCAGAAAATTAGCCATCGTTCCGCCTGGCTCTCCGTTCCTTCAGTGCATTTCGGAAGACAGTGCAGTCCCCCTTGCTGGGTTCGTGCGCCGTCTCCTTGAAGCCCGCCTCCGTGCAGAGGAAACAGGAGGGCTTTTCCGCGCACTCTCCCCGCTTGTGTCCGTCCTTACCGCAGTTGTTGCAGCTCGCGTGCCCATCCGCGCCCTTACAGTCTCGGCGGTAGTGTCCGTAACTTAAGCAACGGAAACATCGCGGGACCATTATTCGCGGCCTTACCCTCGCCTCACACCAGGAGAATTTCAGTCTCCCCTTTCGGAGGATTCCCTGAGCTATCGAACCTTCTACCGTCACCACTGCGAGGCATTTCTGCCATTTGTTCGGAGGGAATACGTAGACGTCGCTTAGCTCGACTCCGTACTCCCTCCGGACCGCCTCACGAATCTCCTCCTGTGTCGTGTCCACGTCAAGGTCCAGGATCTCCAGCTTTGTTGTTGCTGTAAGATCCCGCACCGAATCTTTCCCAACAACTCTCGTCAAGGCCTCTTTGAATTTGGCCGCGTCACCTTCCCCTCTTCGAATTGGAAGGATGATACCTCCATCTCGCGTCGGCCGGTGGGATTTTATATTCACTCTACCAGCGTCTGTGGGATTTACTCCGGCTTTAAGAGCCTTTATCGCGTCCGCGTACGATGTCCCAGCCTTTGGTTTAACAAGGATGGCACTCCTCGTTGAAACTCTCTCCGGCGTTTTGCGTGACGAAGTCGCCGCTGATTTAGGCAACTTCCCCCCGCCCTTTCGTTCTTTCGCTCGCCCTTCCGGTCTTACATCTGACTTCGACGTCGCCCTGTTAGTCGTGTTCCCGGATTTAGCTTCAGCCGCGGCTTCTGTCTCTCTCGAGGCCACGGGTTTCGCTGCCAACTTCCTCTGCCTTTTCCTGCGAGATGTAGTCTCTTGCCATCCGGACTCCTCATCTAACGAGTCGGCATCGACCTGTTCTCGTGGGCGTTTGTGGGCCGTTGTCGTCCCCGACGGTGTGGGATCGGCGAGTCCTAGCCGTGGCAAAAGAAGTTCCAGGGTGCGCACCTTCCTCAGAATGTTTCCCCCTACCGTGCCGATCCCACGGCATGCAACCTTCACCTCCCTCTTCACATTCCTCTGCAAGCCGAAACCTTCCTCGCAGATACCCACGTTGTCGATTATCGACTCAAGCCCCGTTCGAACCGCCTGCAGCAATTCTCTTGCTTCGTCCAGAGCGTTGGATGGCTCTGTCCCGTCAAGATCCCTCTCGGCCGGCCTTGAGGCCAGGTTTTCCGTCGCCCCTGTCTCTCCAGTGGTTGGCGTTATTCCCGGGCTCTCAGAAGGGCTGCCGCCCGAACCGCCATCGTTTCCCTCAGTCCCCAAACCCAATTTATCTGAAACGTTGTCCATACAGATCCCACGAGTAGCGGAGCAAAGGGTGGTCCACCTCCCACAGAGGCCCGCATATAAGAGGTAAGGCTACCTACTCGGAGAGGTCGCCCGGTATCTCCGAGGCATCGTTTACGACCGACCTGTTTTCCCCCTCGGCCAAACAAGTCCTATAAGCACGATAGCTTCCACCAAGGATTAGGGGTGTAATTTGCGGAGAGGGAAGGGATAAAAAGGAAAGGTGAAGGGAGCGGGTTAGTTAATGTCCCTTGTCCGCGACTGTCTATTTAATTCGACAGAAATCCAGGAAGTTTAGAGACAGAGTCTCTACTAAACCGCTCTGGACCCCACTATCCGCAACCTGTGACGCACCCGGTAGCATGGGAAATGCTCTTCCCTCCGAAAAGGGGTCCCGGGATCATTATCATTATTATTATCATTATCATTATCATTATCATTATTATTATTATTATAATTATCATTATCATTATTATTATTATTATTATTATCATTATTATTATTATTATTATTATTATTATTATTATTATTATTATTATTATTATTATCATTATTATTATTATTATTATTAGTATTATTATTATTATTCTTATTATTATTGTTATTATTATTATTAAACCCTCTATTCTAACAAATAGTAATAATTAATTGTTTATAGAGTTAAAAAATAAATTCAGACTTTTATAGTTTTTTATTTTAGATGTATTTTTACAGACTGGTAATGGAAGACAACAAAATCAACGAATAGTCATAGATAGCGATAGTCGTAGATATAATCAAAGATTTGGAATCGAAGGTTGTGAAATAAATGTAAGAATAGTGCCACTGTAATGGGTAACTCCGGTACATCTCCCCTGGGCCTCACATAAATAAAATTATAATTAGCATTAACGCTAACCCCTTGTCAACACCGGCAAGCAGCAGCTCGAGCGAGTGCGGAGCACGAGAGTGAGAGAGACAGAGAGGGGAAGCTACGCGCCTGCTGACTGGCGGCAGGCTCGGGAGTTGAGTAGCAGCAGCGCCCACGTTGAGATCGCGACCGCCAAATATTGTACGCGTCGTTAATTAGTGCATGATTCACGTGGAAATATTGCGGCATTTTGCTGCCTCAACCTCCGACTCTGCGCCAGGGTGCCGACAACGTCGTCGAGCATTTGGAAATTAGGAAGAAAAATCACGATAAATAACTGAAAGAAAAAGAGAGTTTTCTTAAAGTGGAAAAAAAAAGAAAGGAAATTAAAATTTGAGAGTTATAAAAATTAAAATTTGAGAGTGATAAAAATTAAAATTTGAGAGTGATAAAAAATGAATTTTTAGAGTGAATAAAATAAAGTCGGAGTGTGTTAGTTCGTCACGCGCCAAAAAAGAAAGAGCGGGCGCAGATTTCGGGGAAACGGCGAAGTAAACAACGAGTGCGGTTAACAGTGCGTGTTTTGGTCGGCTATCGTGAAGTCGACAACAAGTGACCTTGAATAATAAGTGTGAGACGGAAGATATAAATTTTGAGTTTAGTTTTCATTTTCTGATTTCTTTGTTGTGAGAAATTCTAGAATTTTTTTGTAGTCCACGGAGTGCCTTGAGAGGGCGCAAATAGCGCACTACAATCTTCCCTCTCTCTCTAAGTCAACGATGATGAAAACACGTATGCCGTAGAATAAATGTATCGCGCATGTAAACTATCGTGATTTGTGTTTCAGCTTTTGCGTTTGCTTCGAGTGAAATTTTGTCACTCGCATCAAAATATAGACTGGTCTCGAGTTAATCGATTTGACGACAGTCATTAATCATGATAGGTTTCTTGAATTAAACGAGTGTGATTGTAAGAGTGTGGTGAGTAGGTGCTGCAGCAGCGGCGACAAAACAGCTGCAGTACAAGCAGCGGAGAGAGGCGCCGACGGCGCAAGCACGAGGAACGTGCAGTACTCTCCTCTGCTTCTTCTTGCCCGACGGCGCGTGTGACGCGCGGCAAGGAGCCTACGTCACAGTGTATACAGTTGCTTGGTGCAGTAGTAGAGCGAGCGCGACTCGAAGTATTTTGCGTTTTTTTTCTTTTCTTCTTCCATTTTCTTTCCCCGCTTTAGGTTTGGCAGATTCAAGAACTGTTGCAACCGGGCAACGAAGTAGGGTGGGAGGTTGGATTGAGAGATTAGCGTAGAGAACTATCGCGGTCAGCAGCCGACGGTCATTGTTGTTTTACTCTATTAATAGTGCTGTTAAATATTGCTATTCCACGGGAAAAAAATATTTAAGAGACATAGTGACCGGACTGACTGATTGTGATTTTTCGATCTCACCGGAACTGCTTCGCCTTGCTGTCTCGCGACTTTATATCTTCTTTTAATTAACTACTATTGCCCGAGGGACTTTAGGGAATCACGCGACGTGATAATTATTCGTTAGTTGTTTATTAAAGAGTGTGTGCGCTGTGTGGGAGTTAGAGAGCCATGGATTTTTTTAAGCCGGATTTTAGGACCGAAGCGATAGAGGACGTGGCCTCACTGTACGTTTGGACCTTTTCTATTACGGACCGCGAGGTTGGGGTGTTCTGCAATAGCCTGGGGCTGAAGGCCACGGGCGAGGGTGTGGAGTGCAGGGGGCGCATCTACAGGTGCTTGTCGGGCGACTACCAGCCGGAAGACTTTGTACCGGGAGAATTATCGAAAGATGAAAATTCTCTGTTGCGCCACAGACTAATTCTGCGCAAACACTTCCTTGATGTCTTTTTGCAAGGAAAAGAGTCCTTGACCGAGCACTCACTAGAGCGCATAAAGCGGGATGGCCCGAATGCTAATAGCTCGTGGGCCGAGGAATCTACGGAAAATGCCGGGATCCGACCGACGTCCTTGTACAGCAGTGATGAGCACGGTAACGCTCGAAGGGAGCCGCTAGCTCAGCTGTACGCAAATCCATACGGGCAAACACAGCCCCGTGACAAATTCCAGGCTGAGAGGGAGCCTTCGGCTATGATGCCATTGGGCAGACAGCCGAGTTGGCTCGATTTTAAAATCAACGGTAACGAGTACACGGTGTCAGCTGACGTGCTGGAGGTCGTATTTCAGTCGTAACGCCTATCTCCAAACACATCCACAGCGCGGGCAAGTGAAAACACGCCCGTAGAAAATTCCGATATGGAATTAATAGGCGGTGCACCGGACTCGACTACGACCAGAGCACCAAGTCCCCGGACGACGACAAAGCCTCCGCAGAGCGTTACGTTTAGTGAAACCATAACCCAGTGGATGTGGGAGTTGATGGGCGCCACGGCACGGACAGGGTTTAGTCAGCTAGCGGCTGACGTACCACAAAGCACAAAATTGATTGCTACAACTTCAAACCCTGTCGCGGCACCGTTCATCCCGGATGATCGAAATTTAGACACTGCAAACACGTTCTCCCAAGGTCCGCACCGGTACACGGATGCTGGGGGAGGGGGGCGCGAGTCCCCGGAACCACGCGGGTACTCAAACGCGTGGCATGAAGCACCAACCAGAGTGGGGGAACGGGCTCAACCGCCATCCCACCAGCAAGGTGCGCCTACGTCATCGGCAAATATCACCAATGTAGGCCGTAAAGTGCGGAGCTGGAAATTAAAATTTTCGGGAGCTCCGGCTTAAAACATCGACGAATTCCTGCAACGAGCGGAGGAATGTCGTCAACTGGATCGACTCCACGAAGATGACGTGCTCATGGCCTTGAGCGAGTTGATGTCGGGGGTGGCCCTACATTGGGCTCGACAACACCCCAAAAACTGGGTCAGCTACGACTATTTTAGATGGGCAGCGAGTCGTCATTTCGGTTTTGACACAGGGATCCAGGTCCGGCTTAGGCAAGAAGCTGAGCGACGGACGCAAGGGGAGGGTGAACCGGTGGTCCATTACGTGACGTGTCTGCGGGCGATTTTGGACCAGTTGACTCCCCCCCATGAGCAGCAGAGAAGCGCTCGACCTGATTTTTCGGAATTTGCATCCCGAGATCGGTAAATTTCTACACCGTGGTACCATACGCGACATAGATTCGCTGATTGACCAGGCACAGTGTTGTAGAGGGTACGAAAGTGGCACGAAGCTGCTACCGGCCACCATCTCCGCCCGAAGAGCCGTTAATGCCGGACGTTGCATACGACGGGCGGAAGAAACAAATCACGAATGTGACGACGACTGCAGCCGTGCAAGAACCAGTCACGGCCAAAATCGATATCAAGAAACTGGTGGCCCAGGCAATGAATAAGCGCTATGAGGGGCTACGAAAAGCTCGCGCTAAGGGGGAGTCGGACAAGAAACCAGCCAGTCCCTCCGAAAAACCTGAGACACCACCGAAGAAAAGCCAGCAAGACACACCACAATCCCCGAAGCTACAACGAAGTCAAGGGGAGAAGAGGACAACTTCTGAGTCCAACGATGAAGATTCGGATTCTGACCTGGTTAAGAAAGAAAGACTGTTCTGTTGGGATTGTAAGCTTCCGGATTACACGCGTAGGACATGTCCTCGGTGCAATTCGGAAAACCCCAACGGGAGCGGGAACTAGAGGGTCCGTCCAGCTCCGAAATCGAGAAGAGGACCTTGAATGTGGGAGGCGCAAACACCGTAGAAGTTGAAGCTCAGGTAGAGGTGACAGAATGCTCGTCGGCAGACGAAGTTCCCATGGCTAGCCCACAAGTAAACAGCGACCAGTGTCGCTGGTGGCTGCCAGTGAATATTGTGGAGTTTCGGTTGAGAGCACTCTACGATCCTGGCGCTGCAAGGACGATTGTCGGCAAAGTGGGCGCCACTATTGCAACACTCCTCCGAGCCTAGGTCGAGCATACGTACGGGCTGGGGGCGAAGATGGCTAATAACACCACAGCGCCCGCAACTGGCAAGGTAGTGCTACCGTTTAGTGTTGCCGGGGTCACTAGGGAATTAACCGTATGGATAATGCCTGACCTCGACGGCGATTGCTACCTCGGAACAGACTTCGTCTGGATGTTCGATGCGGTACTCCTCCCACGGAGAAACGTCTTAAAAATAGAGGGCATGTCGGAACCGATACCCCTCGAGGTCGCTTCACTCGATATCCTCGAAGTGGGTTCACTCGCTTAGATAGGTTTGGCAGACCTGAGCTCTAGTGAACGTGAGTTCGTAGAGTAGGAAGATGCTACTTACATCTCTTGATCAGACGCCTTGGGGCAGTACGATCGAAGTTTTTTTTTAAGAAAAAACGATGCGTCTACATCCAAATCGGATGTGGAGAAAGCGAAATTTATCCGATATTGGTAAGATGGTGAGGATGAAGTGTGTGATGGCGTGGCAGAGGTAGATGCGAGTGGTTAATTGTTAGTTTTCTCGCGTAGCTATCTGTGGCCCGAGTGACCGCATCTGTATAGTCCTCATGAAAATTCCATCTTAATCAAACAAAAATCCGCGAGCATCCCTTAAGGATGCGGAGAAAGCGATATTTCTCCGGGCGTCAACCCACCGGTGCCCTGGCACGGATTTCAGCCGAACGTCGTGAGGATTGCAGCTGTTTCAACTTTGGTGGCAGACCTGACATCTATCAAGATCCTGAAGGACGTAGGACAAGCAACGTTGCGCTTCGATATTATATGCTGTAACTCTAGTGAGTGTATACGTGAGTCTGTCGTTTCGCCGTGATTTTTTTTTTCCGCGAGCGTTTCGAGATTTTTCTTTTGGAGTCAACTAGTTCTTCGAGATCTTCGTTTTGTAAAAATTATGTTAAGCTTTAGTGAGCATTTATTTTGCAGATGTATGAGAGTGATCAAGCTGTGAATGAAAATTTTGTCTAAGTTAAGAGAGTTTAAATCTTTGTAATAATCAAGACAAGCAAGCAGGGTAGTAGTTCCTATTTGATTATATTTTCCTTTAATATATATGAAAATAATTTTTTTTTCTTTATAAAAGGCCCAGTAGAGTTGAGGGAGGTCGAGTTGGTAGACCTCGGTTACCAACGTCTGGGGGAGGGGGGTTGTAACGGGTAACTCCGGTACATCTCCCCTGGGCCTCACATAAATAAAATTTATGTAAATAAATATAAAAAAAAATAAATAAAAAGAGGGGAAGCTACGCGCCGGCTGACTGGCGGCAGGCTCGCGAGTTGAGTAGCAGCAGCGTCCACGTTGAGATCGCGACCGCCAAATATTGTACGCGTCGTTAATTAGTGCATGGTTCACGTGGAAATATTGCGACATCTTGCTGCCTCAACCTCCGACTCTGCGCCAGGGTGCCGACAACGTCGTCGAGCATCATTGTACACCCGGAACCGCCGCTAAGAACTTCAGGAGCCGACGTGTAAGTCTTCGAACTCTCTCTCTCTCTCTCTCGCTCACTGAGTTAAACCCCTGCTTGCTTGCACGGTCCTTTCACCATTTAAAATTAACAAATAAATTACAGTGTTACAAAAGGTAACTACTCCAGTGGTTTTTCTTCACAACTTCCTTACGAACCCGTTCATTATTATTGTATTAATTGTTTTATTGATTATCCGGTCCTTCCGACCGCACTGTAACAAAGGTTACACCACCGCATGTTGAAACCAATGTTTTTCAATGGTTAGAGGAAGCTTTACGCGATTTGCACGCTGAACTTGTTAAAAAAGCCTCCTTTTGATTTTATCGGACTTACAATAAATTCAGAAAGACTCACTCACGGCCCAGTGTGGCTTTCATTTAGGCCAGTGCGTGATTTCAACGCACAAGAGTTATGGCAAGTGCTTTTTAGCATATCTCAGAGTTCAAATGAGTACAACATCAAGGACTCTTTGAATATAAATTGCAGTATAGTTAAAAATATAACAGGTTGCGGACGCGTGAGGTTGACCGAAGACGCTGTAAAAAAAAAATCAATACTTCTTTCTTTTTAAAAATATTATTGATAAATAAAAAATAAAAAAACGCACTGGCCTAAATGAAAGCCACACTGGGCCATGAGTGAGTCTTTCTGAATTTATTGTAAGTCCGATAAAATCAGAAGAAGTCGCTTTTTTAACAAGTTCAGCGTGCAAATCGCGTATACCTTCCTCTAACCATTGAAAAACATTGGTTTTAACATGTGGTGGCACTATTCTTACATTTATTTCACGACCTTCGATTCCAAATCTTTGATAATATCTACTTCTATCGCTATCTATGACTATTCGTTGATTTTGTTGTCTTCCATTACCAGTCTGTAAAAATACATCTAAAATAAAAAACTATAAAAGTCTGAATTTATTTTTTAACTCTATAAACAATTAATTATTACTATTTGTTGGAATAGAGGGTTTAGTGGATCATGAATAATAAGTGTTGTTTTATTTTATATGTAATTATTTAATAATGTAAATTAATATAATACACTGCATGTTCACGACATGCGTTCCCTACAAGCAACAGCAACAGAGTAGTAAGTACGCGCACGCACCTTGCGCATCTTGCAGACTTGAGCTCGCTCGGCTCACACACACACACACTCTTGTTATTGTGTTCGGTAACTCACACATTTCAACACGCCTCCTTGAGTTATCAATACAATATTTTTACAAACTCATCTTATAATCTAATTATCTCAAATCAATCTTAACACATTTCTAATTTTATCAAATTTTGTTTTATCTAAACTCTTTGTAAATAAATCAGCCAAATAAAATTTAGAATCTATCTTTATTATATCAATCACGCCATTTTCATAATTCTCATTAACATAATGATATTGCACTTCAATGTGCTTCGAATTTTTTGTAAAATTACCGTACTTTGCAATTGCTACCGCACCAGAATTATCTTCATAAATTTTTATCGGTTTTTCTATTTTTAAATTAAACAATTCAATTAACAAATTTTTTAGAAATGAAATTTCAGTTACTGCCTCCGATAAAGCAGTGTATTCAGCAAAAGTTGAACATTTATCACTACATTCTGTTTTCGCGATTTCCAATAAATTAAATTTCCAAAAAGTCTAATTGCAAAACCTGTTGTTGATTTTCTATCCATATTATCACCCGCAAAATCTGAATCAACCATACAATCTAATTTTACTTTATTTACATTCTTATCATTATATGTTAATTTTAAATCCTTAGTTTTATACAGGTATTTTAAAATTCTTAAAGCATATTTTTAATGTGTTTTATCTTAACAACTTTGAAATCTACTTAAATAATTAACACTATAAGTAATATCAGGTCTAGTGTCTGTGCTAATATATAATAGTTCTCCAATTAAATTGCGATATTTTATTCTTTCGTCAATATCTCTCGCTTGATCTAACTTTAAATTACTCCCCATAGGAGTTTCATATAATTTCAAGATTATATTTTTCAGCCACAGATTCAATATATTTTGTTTGACTTAAAGTCATCAATTTTCTACCTTTACTATAATCTATATCAATACCGACATAACTCTTGATTTCGCCCAAATCTTTCATAACAAATTTTTGCATCAAACTAGCTTTAATCTCTCTGATCTTATCAAGATTTTTGCAAACAATCAACAAATCATCAACAAAAACTAAAATATATATTGGATCTCTTCATTTCTGAGTCCATCGCTTCATGCCAAAATTTCGCGTCACGTGAATTTAACGCCCCCTCAAAAGTACTTGGAGTATTCGCATCAATGAAATTTACATAAATAAAATGTGTTACCAGATAACCGTACCTTTCGACAGGTTTTCGATTTCGATTCGAAGTTCTTTTTTCTACAAATTTTTCATTTTCATTCTCATCATTCACATACTTATTTTCAATTTCGTTCTCAATCTCGCTCTCATTCTAACTATCATTATTATTGACGCTTTCATTCTCATTAATTGATTCATTATCACATCTCAAATTCACAAATTCATTCTTTTTATCTTGCTTTCTTTCTAAACAAATTAATTCGGTCTCATTTTCAATAACTTTTACATGTCTTGCATTAATAATTTTACCGTTGATTAAAACTCTATAACTATCGCTATTATAGCCTACTAAAATTCCTTAGCCTTATCGTCCCATTTCCCTTTTCTTAAAACCTCTGGCGTTCTAACAAAAACTTTACTGCCATAAATTTTTAAATGTTTTACATTAGGTTTCTTACCAATAAATATTTCAAAAGGTGTTTTATTCTCTTGTGTTCTGGCTATCGTTCGGTTTTTTAAGTAAGAGACTGTTTTTATAATTTCAAGCCAACACCTGTGATTAATTTTAGCTTCTCTGGCTAGACATCTATCTATATCCATAGCCGATCGATTTTATCTTTCCACGACACCGTTCAACTCATGAACGTATGCTGGACAAGGTGATAATTCGATTCCTTTATATTTTATAAAATTATAGATTTCACGATTCTAATATTCAGTACCGTTATCACAACGAAATTTTTTAATTCTTTTTCTAAATTGATTTTATACTAAATTTACGTACTCGATAAAACATCCTGCCGTCTCGGCTTTACTTTTAATACAATAAATTTAGTTACGCTTATATAAATATCATCATCATTTTTATTTTCATAAAAGAAACTTTTCATTATACATAAACCATTTACATTCTCAGCAACAGCTGTTAAATTTCCAAACTGATCATAAATTTTAGCAAAATTACCTTTATTTACTACTGTATTATTTTTAGCTATCTTTGCAACACTCAGACAAATTTTTTCTAATTCCTTCAACAAAATAAACGTTTCTTAATTCAACCTCAATCTCATTATTATATGTTTTAAAATGCGTTTTAACTGTACCTAATTTTGTTGCTTTTAAATTTTGACCATTTGGTAATTTAACATTTACTGGATATTTCAAATTAACAAATTTGTAAAATAATTTATCATTATCAATAATATGATCTGAACAACCGCTATCTAACAACCATTCAATTTCATTCGAATTTTCATAATCACTTCTATTTACCTTGTTTACATTCACTTTGTTTACCTCCGTCGCCCAGACTGCTCCGGAATTTCTGCCTTGCTGCTCGTTTGTTGATGACTCTGCTTCGTGATGTCCACCATGTTGTGATCCCGAGCCTCTGCCTCGACCACGACCTCAGCTGTTGGCTCCTCTGTAGTTGACACGTTGAAAAGTTCGTTAACCTCGTTGATTTTGAGCTCCTCTGCCTTGTCCTGTCTGCGCTCGTTCTTCGTTATTTTGCTGGTTTTCCCAGCATTGATTTTTGTAATGTCCAAATTTTCCACAATTGTAACATTTACCTCTCACTGTAGCATTAAAAGTACTTGCATTTTTCTTGCCACTTTCACAATAGTTTAAATTCTTTTCTTTTATTTTTGATTTAATCAATTCAACACTTCTTTGCTCTTTAGGCACTAAGTCTAATAAATCACCAATATAACTATAGCTTGAACGTAGAGCATTTATCATAAATCTCGTTTTTTTCTTTCTCAGTAATTGTACCACCAGCTGATTTTAATTCATTGCACGCCTTTTCAAATTCAACGAAAAAATCTTCAATTTTATCGAATTCTTCAACTTAACTTTTTCTAATTTGTTTCTGTTAATTATTTGTAAAGCTGTGGATTTGTTTGAGTACAAACCTTCTAATTTATTCATTATCTCTCTTGGCGTTTCACACTCATAAATATGTTCTAATTGTTCATTTGAAATTGCACTTATCAAAAATGTTTTTGCTCTGGACTCCATCTTTTTCCAGGCCTGCTCGTTTTCATCAGTTCTTTATTTTATTACTGGATCTTTAATTTCTTTGTACTCCAATATATTCATGACTCTAAATTTCCATGCTGTGAAATTATTACCATCAAACACTGGTATGGTATAGTCATCACCTTTTGCTGCCATTTTTTCTAAATTTTTTCTTTCAATTTCGGAATATACTTCAATTTTTAACTTCAATACCTTTCTTGTATTTTTTAACCAAATTTGTCTCAAAAAATTTCCATGCTCCAATTTCAATTTAAATTCATCACTTTTTATTTTTTCACAAAGTTCATCATAGTCATGTTCTTCACTTTTCAAAAAACTCTTAAAATAATTAAGCATTTAACTGTTCACTTTTCATTTAATTCAAAACTCAATTTTCAAAAAAATCTCAACATGTGATTAACCTCACTTTTCGCCACGCGCTCGCTTAACCTCGCGACACGCCATGCGGTTCCACAAAATTAAATCCTCGTGCGTCAACCTTTTGCACTCATTTTTTCTTCAGGCTTTTCACGCCTCTTACTCACTTAGCTTCTAAGCTAATTATTAGTAAAAATATTTCTCATGCTCCTTAGAAAAGGTGGCATGGAAAAGAGAAAAATTTTGGAGCACATGTTTTAATTAATCAAACCTTTTCTAACTCTTGACCACACTTTTTGTACACCAAACCACGCTCGCAGCTACCATGTTGGAACAGAGGGTTTAGTGGATCATAAATAATAAGTGTTGATTTATTTTATATGTAATTATTTAATAATGTAAACTAATATAATACACTGCATGTTCACGACATGCGTTCCCTACAAGCAACAGCAACAGAGTAGTAAGTACGCGCACGCACCTTGAGCAGGCTTGAGCTCGCTCGGCTAACACACACACACTCTTGTTATTGAGTTCGGTAACTCACACATTTCAACACTATTAACATTTTAGAGTGTGTCGTCATCATCATCATCATTATCAGCAGCTGTATCGGTATCTGATTTGTTTGAATCAGAGCTACTTTCAGATGACAAAAGCTGTGGATTGTTATTTTCGGCTGATGTCGATGGTTCACCCTGCTCATATACGCAACGGTTGATAAACTCATCTCCTTCTTGATCAGTCATCATTTTATCGAATTCTAAAATTATAAGTTAAAAAAAGTTTCAAAATTAGAAGTTAAATAATTATGATAGCACAAACAATTTAGCTACCTTTACAGGTGTTAAGAAGCTTAAATGTAGGTTTATCCAATAAATTTTTAAGTTTTAAAACGTTTTTCAAAATCAAAATAATTTTTTGGTCGTGGAAATATCCTCGATTATATAGGTACTCGATTGTACCTTCGCTGCAGTGCAAAATCAAAAAATCTAGCTTTTTTTCCAAAACTTCCATGGTTAAACTTGGTAAATTTTTTGACCATACTTCACCACACATTGTTTTGATGTAAGGGTCTCTCTGATAAGCGGCCATCAAAACGCACTTTATAAAATTCACTACCTTTTTCACTGTAACTTCCGACATGATGAAAAAAAATGTTATATTGAAATATGCTTGAATGCTCTGAGTAACGCGTGTAATTCGAAAGCTCATGCGCCTTTCATTCGACTGATAGTTGGAATAGAAAGAGAAGTAAAGGATCTAGATAAGCATTTTTTCACACGGTAAAGTACAATGTTTGTGAAGTTTTATTACTGCAGTGTAACAAAATATGCTTGCCGTGCTTTTTGCTTCGTATCAAACACAGTGAAAGAATGCAAGCCATGAAAGCTGACGCAGCGCGATAAGAGTAAATACATGAGCAGAGTTAAAATTCTTTCTTAAAATATATGCAAATTTTTCATTGCTTAATCCTAAAAACAATCAATAAGAACAAGATGCAAATTTTTCATTGTTAAATCTTAAAAAACAATCAATAAGAACAAGATGCAGCCGCAGCAGCAGCAGCAGCCTCAGCGAACTTGTCTCCTGCAGAGTCAGCATACCCACTGCACTCGCAACATCCGAGCACTGCATCTGGTCTTACCTTGAATAAGTCACTTCAAAGAGCTGCAGTTTTTTCTATAGCGCGCGTGTTCAGCGAGAATCAGTGTAAAGTTATGTCGCGAACCGTGAGTAGCTCTTTTAGGGTAGCTAAGCATCCATATTTACGATTAAAAAGTGAAAATCAAAATTGTGGGAAACGCAGCCTAGTGAAAAAACGTAGACGCTTGATGGACGGTGTCGATGTGTTAGGTCATGCCATAGAAGAAGAATTAGTTCGTCATCTAAACCAAGTGGAGACCCTCAACAAATTCAAGATCTTTTTGATCTTGAACCTTATGAGACTGATGAAGAAGAAGATGCCCTGGCCGACCTGGATGGAGAAGCACAGTTTATTGGCCGTTATAATTATGCGATACCTCAACTACAAAGCCTTTACAATGACTCGATCGTATTCGGCATACCCGAACCAGATGACTGTTTAGAAATAGGGAACGAAACAATGCTGACCAAAAAATTCTTACAACCTTTTATAATTAGTTCTGTGGTACTTCGAGTAGTTAAGCAATTACTTAGCCTTTCTCTGTTGATCTCCGATCTTAGAACTTTACATAGATTGTTTCAGTATGAAACATCGCAATTCTTACTATTTTATGGAAAAAACTTACCCAGCACAAGACAGAGACTTTTAAAAATGCATGTAATGCAGGTAAAAAAACTGTTTATATGTTCGATTAAATTTTTAGATTCAACTTCTCCGTGACCTTACAAGGTTGTATTAAAAAAAATCCTTTTGTCTTTGTCTAAATATATAAATCCTTTTGCACCTTTGTATAGTATTCGTGTAAGACACTATTGTGATGCTTTAACAAGTTTAGTTGACGGTATAAAATATTTTTACTGACTCTGTACATTCCGGGGAGGCAAGCAAGATGTCTCACATGTAAAACAATCTCCAGCTGCTCTTATGGGACTGTTACTGTCTACATCAGAAAGAAAAAGTCTTCCAGAGTGTGAACGTCTCTGTTTTTCTATTAAAAATGGCCAAAACAATTGAAATTGTGAAGGTGTATCTTGACGAGACGGATGAAGCTATCGATGTTGGAGGTCCTGAGGACTTACCAAACGAGGGTAACTCCCTTCAAATCGAAGTAGAAGAGGAAACACGCAAAGTCTACGAAGATACACAGCAGTCGTCAATATCCGTAGAGAGTTGCTCAGAAGACGATGCTTCATCATCCTCGTTGTATCCTGCAGTGCTTATAAAAGAAGAAGTTATAGTTAGTGATTTTGAGTCTGATCTTGACGATGAAGATTTTATCGGTTTTACAAAAGATGAAGTGGATTTTTCAGAAAATAAACGAGACAATTTTCACAATTCCCTTATTCGCATTTTTAGTAAAGAAGCATCAGGATTGTTACCAACAAAATTAAACTTGAACAACAGCACAAGAAAGAGCAGAAGGACATCAAAACCAAGACCGTTAAAGAAGAAGAAATCAAGCTTAAACGACCGTGACATAATGGCTACAAGACCAAGACTGGTGCTGGAGAAATTAAGATCAAGCTCAAATGACAGTAGCAAAATGGCTACAAGACCAAGACTGGTACCGGAGAAATTAAGATTAAATAGTGGGACGTCGTGTGTTATGTGTAATGAAAATTATGTGCCTGGAGAAGAAGAAGAATGGTTTATGTGTCACCACGATTGTCGCGGGTGGCTGTGTCAAGTATGTATTGCAGAGTGTGAGTGGTTATTTCCTCGTGGAAAAAAAAGACCGTGCATAAAAATCGTATTTTAAATAAATAATTCTGTTGAATTGTAAGAGTGTAAACGTAAAAAAAAAGTTTTATCTAAATCAACATTTTAATGACTTTCAAAGACTAAGTGTGAAAAAGTTTTTATGTAAATTTATCAAATATATGCTTATTAAATAGATTGTAATGAGAATTTAAACGTGTATTTAAATAAAATAAAATATATGTATAGTTGTGAAAAAGAAAATTTTTTATTTTAACCCGTACCTCTAAAATTTATTCCATGATAATTACTGTATTTTTTATTAAAAATTAAAATTTAAAACTTTCTAATTCACTTTTAAAAATATTTAAAAATTAAAAAATGTTAAAATATTAAAAAAGTAATTAAATTTCCTATAAAAAATAGATACCAATTAATTTTAATGTTTTTAATTTAATTTAAAAATTTTAATTTAATTTTAATTTAAAAGCTAACTATGATGATGCTCTCTCTCACTCTCTCTTTACATGCAGAGTCAGCATTGACTGCGAGAAGCAGTCACGCGCTCCCCGACCACACCGCTAACCCCACTGCACTCGCGACACCCGAGGCAGCCGCCGCCGAGCACTGCGCCTGGCGAAGTAAATGAATCATGTTTGTTTACTTTCGCCAAAGCGGTGCTATACTACTAATGTCTTGATCCTTAAAAATTATTCATAGGATCATTTTTATTTACCAATGATCCGAAAAATTATGCATTGGTATTATTGGTGACCTATGCTTAAATCACTTGCACACTTATTCTGTAATTTTGGTTTCTTTCAGTTAGCTGATCATTTATATCGAGTTATGATCCAAAACTATGAAAAAAAGTTTTGAAGAAAGGCGAAATGGGCATTTTAGGTATAGTTTAGGCGTATTGAAGATAAGAATCGTATAAACGTAAAACACTTGAAAATTAGTTACAAAAAAAATTGTTTGGAAAGGTCATATGGAAGGATATTTGATAAAATGTAGGTGTTTGAAAAAATCAGCTTCATTTTAATATCTTAATTTTTTTTTGAATATTAATCATTTTACCCTAAACTTTGTATTGCGTAACTAAAACAAAAAAATTTATTTGAAAAACTATAATGTGGGGTCTCTTTGCATATTATATAAGAAGCAACAATATGCTTAGTTTCAAGACAAATTTGAAGACCCCAACTTCAAAACCTTAAAGTATCACAGTCAGTACACATTTTTAGAAGGCTGCAGAAATATTAGTAAGATGAGTTTATATTATATTATAGATAAGTATGAAAAATTATATGAATGAAAAAGCATTAAAATTTTTTATGTAGTACAAGAAAACCTTATAAAATATTGTTATTTTAAATTAAGTTTACCTTGATTATCAAAAATCAGTTCGAAAACGTTCTGAGAGGTCAACATAATATATCCTCGACTTTATTGCTGTAATGAAAGTTTAATAGGAATATTTATGATGAAAATAAATATTTCGTACCTCACGCGTGATAGTCCCGCATGAGCCGGCGAAGTCAACTCATTATAGGATGTGCGATCACACAAAGGTCAGGAAACCGAGCACCCAAGGGGCGAACCATGTTTTATGTTTAACACGGTTACGAATACGTAATACGAGGGTGAAAATTTCCATGTGGAATTCGCTGCTAAACAATTGAAAAAATTTGAAATTTTGTGCCCTAGGGTGGATTTAAATTCGGTAATTTGCGTTCCGAGTGACATAAAAGATAGTATAACTTCGTTGCCTGCTTAAAAATGTTTCATTTTTACGACCACTTAAGCATCTAACTTACTTATATAACAGGTGGTAGTTTAAACAGCGCTTCGCTCCGCCCCGTTTTCTTACGCAGCAGCAAAAGTGTTGTTTAACAGGTTTTCTTAAGAACTTCGTACTTTTGGGAATGGTTTTTACGATCATCGGCTGTCTTTCTTCGAACGTTTTTCCAATTTTACAATTTTTTCAATCAACGATTCTCATTTTCTTCGACACTCTTCAGTCACCGCGACGCCTCGGCGAGTAACGACCGAATTCACTTCTCCAGCTCTTCATATATATATATTTCAAAGTTCTTTTATATGCTAGCTTTTAAACAGTGTTTTTTTTATTTAGTTTTATCATTTATTTCATAGTGAACATAGTGCTATCATCATGGTGAAATACGTCGATAAAGAACCTCTAAAAAGAAGATACAAGCAGCAAATCAGTTTAAACGACTATAGTTTAGCAACAAAGTCGTTTAGGCGACGCCACCGATTCGAACGTCCTCAAAACAGTCAGGTACTTTTTTAAACTAATTAAAACTATTTATAAGAATATTTGATGTTGGAATCAGATTATTGGGATCATCGTTACAAATTTTAGATACATGGTACCAATTTTTGATTAGATACAAGAATTTGCCATAAATTTTTAGAGACATTTCGTGATTTGTATTTTTCATCGGCTACGTTCTATTTTTTTACATAAACACCAAAAATCATTATCTGAAATGACAATGGTACCTGCAGTCCTCAATTAATTTTTAAGTATTTAGAATTTAAAGTTTTGGGTTCTTCCGATGTTTCACGATTACAAATCTTAAGAAAAAAAAAAAATATGGAAAATAAAAGTATCTGTTTAAGGATTTTCTCACTTTTATCAAAATGCACAGAAATTGACTAGACTCGGAGACATGTTTCTTTGATAATCAAATTTATTTTAAAAAATTTTTTTTATGGGTGTTAAAAGTAATTTTTTGAAAAAATTGCAGTTTGAAATTAACACGTGCTCTTATGGAAGTCGAGCGAGTGACCCGAAAAACCAGTAGTTACTGGCTAAAAAGAGTAGCTAATTCTTTTTTAAATTATATCAACTAATTTATTCATTTCGGACTGAAAAATTAAAATTTTTAAAGGAAAATTATTATTTTAATAATCTTCAAAATTCTTATTTAGCTCTTTTTTATCAATTTGAATTTGTTCAGTTATATATTTATAATCTTCTTTTATTAACAATTAAAACAAGTATTTCCAACTAAAATTGATTTTTGAATTTTAATTGTACGCTTTCGAGCTATTGCAATAGTTCTGAATTAGTATTTTCTTATTCTTGTTTATTTGAGAAAATGGATGGGGTGGATTTTTGAAAAAAAAATTTGATAACTTTCTTTCAAGAATTAAGGAGGTGTGTTTTTCAGATAGGACTGTTTTTTCAGAATTTTTTGGTCTGATTTTTTCCATCAATATGAAAAGTGTGCATTCATTTATTTATACAAAACTTGGGTAACAATTTATTAAATTAGGAGTTGCATTTCAACAAAAATCAACTCCTCGTTATAATTGAAAGTACCCCGCGGAATCCTTATGGGAAATGGCTTCCGGTCAAATCGGTTAAAATTAAATTATTTTAGTAGTTTATAACTAGTAGATCAAAAGTCTCAATGGGCACTAAGCTGTAAAAACTCATGGTGCAAAGATATTGCTTGTTGAAGTTACGGAATTTTGGGGTTAGGGGGGTTAGAGAAGCATGCACCTTCGACTTTTCGAAGAGCTTCAGGGGAATTTTTAATATATTTCTGACATGCCTTTATTTAAAATAAGTCACCAGTCGATGAATAAAGGATCCATTACGGTCTGCCACCGCCAGGATTCTGAAAAAAATTCTGAAAGCCTCTGAAAAAACGTTAAAAAATTGCATAAATCCGAAATCATACAGTAGTAAAAAATAAATAAATAAATTAATAGATAAAGTGCAATTATTCTTCGTATAATTATTCTAGAATTAACTCCTGAATGCTGAAATAACAATTCTAAAATACAATGACGAAGGCTAGAAAATTAATTTTTTACGATAAGAAAATGTTTCGATGTAATAATAAAAATAAATCTAATAAATTAATAATAATAATAAACAAATGTAATATAACCGAAATCAATATTTCACGAAATCGCTTAAACTTTTTTGCACGGTATCATAAGCGTATCGTGTAACGGACTTAATTTGTTTTTTTGTAAACAACCGTTTATCGTTTCAAATCGCGTTTAGTTCAAAGATTATTTAACTCTTTAGAATAAAAAATATATACTTATTTCTTTAAATTTGTTCGAAGTTTGTGTTCACAAGTGCGTTACGACCTTAAAATAATAACAAAAAAAAACTCGTTTTTATGAAGAATAAATCGTTATTTAATGCATTGAATTTCAAAACGTATTCAATAATCTGTGGTGAAGAAAAAGTGAATGTGTAAATAAATGGCATCCAAAACAAAGTGAACTAGTTTAAAAAAATAAACAAATCTCGTGAATATCTTTGATTTTGTAAGCTAACCTAAAAACGCTATTGTTTCGTAAAATATTTTTTTTCAAGCTTAAAAAGTTTTCGGAGTGAAACTCAACTGAATATTAAAAACTGTTTTAAAAGTTTCCAGAATTCTGACCGGAGAATTCTGATTTCTTGTAGAAATCGTTTATTAGGAAAATAATGTTTGTGAAACAATTCTGAAAGACTTGAAAATTATGATTCCTTTCAATTCTTTTTTATGTACAAGTAAAAAATAGAACTTTTTTCTTTCTGAGTCATAATTAAGTGCATAAATATATGAATAGAGACTATTCAAATCTACTTGAGTAATTCAGTGAAAACCGTCGCGTTGACGTCGGAACTCTTCTTTAAAAGAACTTTAGTTATACAAATATTTCAAGCACTATTTGTATATATTTAAATCTTTTTTTATTTTAACATTTAATAGCATGCTTTTCGTAAAAGTAATTATAAAATAAAAAGTCATAAAAATATTTTTTTAATAAATCTTTAACATTAACAATGAATGTTGGAGGCAGACCAGTACTTATTCGCTGCTGCACTTGTAATCGTGGTCTTCAAGCCAGACAATTAGTTAGAATTGGTGGAAATGAAAACGTCATAAGGCAGCAAATCGCGATCGCGAGACGTGCTCAACTAAATCTTCCGCCCTTGGTGTTACACAATGAATCTAGATTATGCCTAAATTGTAATAGGAATATCTTAGATGAAATAACACTCTTAAATGAAGATCCGACTTGTTTACGCTTAAACGTATTAATACAAACGACTAATAATACTTGTTTTATTTGCAATGCTGAAAATAATTTCCATAGACTGTCAATTGAATGCAGAGCTTATGTTTATATAGAAAAAAATATTTACATACCAACAAATGCGAGATCATGTGCGCATCATTTAGATGAAAATGGACTTATATTGAGTGTTTTATTATCAGGTCTACGTGCTATCAATAGGCCTCGTAAAGTAAATGGACAAGAAATGTTGGGATTTTTAAATCAGTTAAGAGAAGTTTGTGTTAATAAAGCTAAAAATAAGTGTTTAGATACTTCTTTAAGCGAAGACGAATTTAAATGCATTTCACCTATAACAAAGCAACAGTTTGAAGAACTTTTTACGTATTGTGACCCTGTAATGCAGAATGGAAAACGAAGACATGCATCTAAACAGGATTTGATTACTTTTTTGTGCAAAATAAGGCAAGGTTTGAGTGATGTATTTTTAAAAGTTATTTTTAATTATAATTCCAGACAAAACGTTAGCACTGTTTCTGATTGCGTAAGAAGATCGCTGTCAGTACGATTTGTTCCAGAAAATATTGGACCAGGAGCAGTAACCAGGGCAGATTATATAGCACAACACGTTACAGCATTCTCTAATACTTTATACAATCCCGAACCTGACGTACCAAAAGCTATTGCTGTCGTAGATAGTACATACGCATACATTCATAAAAGCTCGTGTTTTAGAGTATTACGCCATTCTTATTCGGTTCACAAGCACAGACATCTTTTGAAACCAACTTTAGTTGTAGCTCCTGATGGTTTTATTTTGGCAATATTTGGTCCATATTTTTCTGATTCCGCTAATAATGATGCTCGTATACTGCAAGATGAACTGCAAAAGATGGAGATTCATTAAGTAACTGGTTTGAGAATGGAGATATTCTTTTAGTGGATAGAGGATATCGTGATGCAGTTCCATTTCTTCAACAACTGGGGATTGAGCATCAAATGCCTGCATTGATTTCACCGGGACAAAGTCAATTATCCACCGAAGATGCAAATAGTACACGTCTTATAACAAAAAGTAGATGGATAGTTGAAAGTCGAAACGGTCATATTCGATCTATTTTTAAGTTTTTTGAAAATACGTTTAGTGTACAACATGCGAAGCACATTGGAGAATTTTATCGTATTGCCGGAGCTATCATCAACAAATATCATCCCCTTATATATATGGCAGATGCAACAGTGGAGCTTGCACAACGCATTCTGTTAAGGTCACAAACTCCTAACGTTGTCCAAGCTCGTGTTGAAGTAGACAATCTGATTAGAAGGAATGGACAATTGAGAAGATTGAATCATCAAGATGTCCAAGATTTTCCTGTTCTTGATTTAAATTATTTAAAGGATCTTACCGTTGGAGTTTACCAGGTTAGTCTCTCAGCATCTTATATTCAAGATAAAGTTGTTCGAGACAATGAAGAAGAGTTTCAACTGGACGAACACGTAAGTGAACCAGGTTTTTTAAGAGTCCGAGTTTTTTCTAGATTTAGAAACGCAACTAAATATCAAGTTTTTATTGCTTATAATAACATTGACGGTGATGGTGTAAATGAGGCTGAAGATGTTGATGCTAATGAACAAATACTGGGCTACTATTGCACTTGTTCGTCAGGAGCTAGAACTCTAGGATCGTGTGCTCATGTAGCGTGTATTTTGTGGTTTTTAGGCTATGCAAGACATCAAAATAATATTCGGTATCCAGATGAGTCCTTGCTTAATACTACACTTGACGCACGCAATGGTCAAGAAGATATGAATGTTGAGGTGTTGAATTAATGTTTAATTGATGATAATAAATTGAATTAATAAATAAATATTATATTATACTTAATAAAAAGACTTAAATAAAAGTATTTTTTTTTTTTTTTTTTTAAATACTTGATAAATCGTACATTTCTTTTATAAATTCAAAACTATTTAAAATGTGTAATTTCTTTACAATTGATGTTCTTTTAAGTATTTTTGAAAAATTCTGAATACGATGGATCAGTTGAGCTTACGACTTAGTTATAATTTTTTTCAAGCGGTACATTTTCTTATCGTAAAAAATTAATTTTTTAGCCTTCGCCATTGTATTTTAGAATTGTTATTTCAGCATTCAGGAGTTAATTCTAGAATAATTATACGAAGAATAATTGCACTTTATCTATTAATTAATTTATTTATTTTTTACTACTGTATAATTTCGGATTTATGCAATTTTTTAACGTTTTTTCAGAGGCTTTCAGAACTTTTTTCAGAATCCTGGCGGTGGCAGACCGTAATGGATCCTTTATTCATCGACTGGTGACTTATTTTAAATAAAGGCATGTCAGAAATATATTAAAAATTCCCCTGAAGCTCTTCGAAAAGTCGAAGGTGCATGCTCCTCTAACCCCCCTAACCCCAAAATTCCGTAACTTCAACAAGCAATATCTTTGAACCATGAGTTTTTACAGCTTAGTGCCCATTGAGACTTTTGATCTACTAGTTATAAACTACTAAAATAATTTAATTTTAACCGATTTGACCGAAAGCCGTTTCCCATAAGGATTCCGCGGGGTCCTTTATTTATTAATTTTGAGTTACTGAAGTCAAAAGGAGATTTTTAAAATCCCTCAAAAGTTTTTAATACCAAAATTTTTTTACATTTTCAGATTTTTTGTATGAAAACCCAGTAAAAAAATTGTGAAATTTTTTATTTATATCGGTCAAAAAAATAAGTGGCCACTTTTAGACCTCGATTTAAATAGGTACAAAAATCGAACACTAAAACCAGTTCCAAGATCATGAGGATCAATTTTTGGCCGAAACGTAACCCCTCCTTTTGTAGCATTAAAAAAAGTTTACCTTGCGACTTTGAAATTTTAATTTGTGTAATATTTTTTCTTATTCTCATTACAGGAACTGCTTTTCACACCTGAAGAAAACGATCAGTACTTTGATTGTGAAGATACAACGTTTGGAAAAGACTTGGGGGAAACTTTATAAGATGGAACTAACTTAAATGGCTCATCATGGGTTTCAATATCGTATGAAGATTTCCTGAAAGAAGAAAATCTTAATCGTCCTGTAAACGTAGCAGTTGACACGACTTTAGGGCAGTTGTTTTACATAATTTTAGCATTTTGCGCTGCTAATTCAGCATCTTGTGCAGCCAGAACTATTTTGTTTTTGCTAATTAATAATATTTTTGGGTTTCAAGTTCTGCCTTCATCAAAATTTCTTTTAGATAAACTTCTAAATCGATGCAACAATGCTCAATTTCATGCCGTTTGTAATTTCTGTGGGTCCTACATCGGACAATTTGGTGAAGCATTAAAATTAGTTAAACATTGCAGTTTTTGAAGGAATAAACTGAATTTACAGTCATCGGCCAACACAAATTTCTTTGTATTATTGAACTTATCGCAACAAATCTCAGACTTGATGAGTAAGTTCCAAGATTATTATAAAAATGTTATGAACGGAGAAACTGAATCAATCCCAAATACAATCAGTGATGTTTACGATGGAAAAGCATACAAGCAATTTGTTGCAGAATTGCCACCACAAAATAAAAAAAACTTTTTGAGTGCAATTTTGAATACTGACGGTGCGCAGAAATTTGAATCATCGAAGTATTCTGTGTGGCCAATTTTGTTAATGTTAAACGAGTTATCCGCACAAGCTCGTCTAACAAACATCATTGCATGTGGATTATGGTACAGTAAAATTCAACCGAATATGAATATTTTTCTCGGGCAGTTTGTAGATTATTTTAACAACTTACAAAAGAAAGGAATAGATTGCGTTATTGATGGACAGAGCCGATCAATTCCTTTATAAATTTTACAGTGCTACGTCGACTCTGCAGCGCGCGCTAAGGTTCAAGGTGTTAAACAACATAGTGGCTACCACTCTTGTAATTGGTGTCTTCAAAAAGGTCATTATGAAGACGGCGCTGTGAGTTTTCTGTTTTAAGTTATCCGTGAACGGAGGCAAGAAAATGAAACTCGTAAAACAGTGAAGTTTTTTGTTAATAAATATTCAAAAGCTATGAGAAAAATGATTACTGAAAGTACTGGTATCAATGGCATCTGTTCTTTATTTAATTTAACTACTTTTAAAATTATATGGGGTTTCATGCCTGATTATATGCACTGCATGTTGGAAGGAGTTGCGAAGCTTCTTACGGATTTACATGTTAAAAATATGACTGAGTCGCAAATAGAAGAGCGGGACAGAATGATGCTGAGTATTGCCGCCCCACATCAAGTTTCTCGGTTGACGCGTGGTATCAGTAAAAGAGGTCAGTGGAAAGCAAAAGAGTGGGAAAATTACATTTTATTTTACAGCTTTCCATTATTGTCAACTTTTCTACCTGAAGAACCATTAAAACATTGGCTACTATTTTCAAACAGTTTGTACATGTTATTACAAAGGAAAATTCATACTGATGATTTGAATGAAGTTCGCAATGCATTGGAGAAGTTTGTTAAGAATTTTAAAACTTTTTGAGCACAGAAAACATGACTTTTAACGTCCACTTGCTTCTTTATATTGTAGACAGTGTTGTCTTATGGGGCCCAGTTTGGACTCAGAGTGCGTTCCCGTTCGAGTTCAAAAACCACACTATTCTCAAAGCAATCAAAAGCGCAAATGGAGTCACTCATCAGATATTTAGATTTGTTAATGTTTGTCACCGAACGTCCATTTTAAGTATGCATGTTTTGCCACATATGACCCAACTATTAAAAAAATATTGTGAAGAACTTTTTAGTGGAAAGCGAATCAAATTTGTAACAAAAGTTGGTAACCATACATATTTTGAAATAAGTTACACAGAACGTTCAGTCATTGAGCGAGATTTTGAAACACTAGGTATTGCAATTTGTACTAAGATGGTCAAAGACGGATGTCTTTACTCCACAAGTACTAGAGCCACACGCTCAAATAATTCGTATGCGTATTTAATTGATGGCACTTTTATTCGTATAATTGCATTATAGTTGACCCAGGCACTCTTGAAGAACGTATCATTTGTCGATATGTGAAAGTATCTGATTTATCAATAAATAAGAGCAGTCCAATCAAACAGGTTCGTGAAATTTCTGTTGAGACCGTAGTTGCTTTAACTCGACAGATTCAATCTATCTGTGTCTTTGCTGGATCTGGCAATTCAAAATTCATGTGCCCACTTCCGAATCTTTTTCATTATTAAATTCATGATTGAAGTACGTGATAAAAGTTTTATTTTTATAAAATCAGAAAATTTTTTTGAATCTCTTAGAAAAGTTTTTATTTATTTATTTATTTATTTATTCCAATCATCATCAACGGACGTAACGTCCTTTACATAAAATATATTACAAATTTTAACAAATTGTTGTTAATAAACTTAGTTATAAGCAAAAACAAGTAATTTACATTCTCTCTTAAAAAGACTTAAACTATTACAATTTTTTAGGTTATCAGAGGATGAATTCCAACATCTTCTTAATCTATTATCACTGAGAAAAATTCGAAGTCATTTTTGGTATTGCGTTCAATTAATAATCTAGGGTTTCTAATATTAAATCTTACAGTTCGGTAATGGAGTAAATTAGTTATTTCATCTGTATTAACAATTTTTTTCATAATTTTAAAAGTAAATAAAAAATCATAATAAGAGTGTTGAGATTTAATAGTAGGAACTTTAAACGAGTTAGCTATTCTGTCGTAATTATGATCAACATAGCTCATAGGTGTTCCACTCTTGAAAGAAAGATGTCTCAAAAATTTATGATTAATACGCTCAATTTTGATTATTTGATATTCTCTGTATGGAGTCCACATTTGGGAGCAATATAATAAATGAGGGAATACAATAGCTCTATACAGTGATAAAAAAGTCTCTGGCTTCTTAAATTCTCTGGAAGATCTAATAATAAAGTTATCCCAGTCCCAAAAAACGTGCTGGAAAACAAGCTGGTTCAGCAGCTGGTAAAGCAGCTCCAAAATTGGAACATGAAAGCAGCTGGTCAACCAGCTGGTTTACCAGCTGGTTTTCAAAATTTCTAAAAAAAAATTTTATTACGTGCAAAATTTAGCTAGTTTTGTTTATTCATTAAATAACAAAACAATTTTCATTGTATTAATTAAAAATTTCAAATATAGGTATTTATAGTCAAAATTTTGCAAAAAAATTTTTTTATCAAATTCTTATCAGTCAGGTAAGTAAATAAACAAACAACAACCAAATATAATTTTTTTGAACGAAATTAAAATAGTACATTTCGAAACTGGTGTAACGTCATCACCATGGCGATTTGAAGGCATCGAGGGCGAAGCGAAGCGGAGCACTGGTTTCGAATAGTACATTATACGCTCGGGGAGTCAAAAATGAGGTAGCCCTTAGCAAACCCAAATTGATGTCCGAGCCGAAGGCGAGGTCATCAAGGGTTTGCTAAAGGTTGGCTCATTTTTGCTCTCCCTGAGCGTGTATACTATTTTTCACGCTAGTAGACCGAAAGTACAAAAAACCTAGTAGCCCGAAAATACTTTCGGGCCCGTAGGTTTTTTGTACTGTCGGTGTACTAGCGAGAAAAATAGTATACAGCCCTTGGGAGTGCAAAAATGAGCTAACCTGTAGCAAACCTTTGATGACCTCGCCTTTGGCTCGGATTTCAATTTAGGTTTGCTAAAGGCTAAATCATTTTTGACTCCCTCGGGACTGTAATATACTAGGGTGACCCGAGCGCGTAAAACCATTCCAAAGTTCGTTTTTACGCACTAGTGTCGAAAAAAAATTATTGATTCGTTGAATTTTTTGAGACAAAATATAATTTAGGACAAATAATAAATTCTTTTATAGATACTTTATTTTTTTTATTGTGCGGCTTTTTCAAGTTTTTACAGTGTTTTATAATGCAAATTATAGACACTTTTAAAGCTCGTTTAAAATAGGAGTTATTGCAAAAAACATTAAATAATAAAATATATCAAGTTAAGGTTCAAAATTTTTTAATACTTTTTAAATTTTTGGATCCTTTTGAAGCATGGAGTCTTGTTAATATTTTGAAAAATTAATCTGAAAATTTTTTGATATCTGACCAAAAGTTATAAAATATAGTAAATTCATAAATAAATAAAATCTATTGAAATTTTTTTTTCCAGGAGGAAAAGACGGTTCCCTTGACTTTCCTTATTTTTCCAAGTCGAGTAAGAATCCTGTTGGGATATATTACAGATAAAATATAAAAAAAAGTCAAATTGTTCTCATTTTATAACATCATCAGACTGAAAAAAATAATATTTCTTTTTATAGTCTACCTATCGAAACAAAAAAAGATTGAAGCAGTAATATGAGTACAGAAATTCTTTGTAGACAACAAAGTAGTAATAATTGGTTAAATATTTTATCAACTGTTTATATAGTTATATACCTCTTATTATGCTTGAAATTGGATAAACTACTCGCTGCTTGATTAAATCAAAGTACAACTTTGAACCGAGTGATTAATTCTTATTTTGTATTTTTCTTTACATATTTTCATTCTTGGACCATCTCACTCAAACAACAATAAGCATACAATTGAAAAAATAATCTGAAAATATGAAAATCAAATTAACCACAGAGAATCATTTCTTAATTTGCACAGATGCGAATGAAAAATCATATAATACATATCTGACACATGGTATAATAACAAATCACCGCTATACTTCAGAGTTTTTTTGGATATTTAAACTTATTATTCTCTTTAGAAAGAATTAAAGATGCCATTTCGGTGCCTATTATTACCAGAAAAATTTTAACAGTATCCAATAACTTTCCATTAATCGCATATAACTAGATAAACCTGTGAACTAAAAAATTTATTCAAATTATCAATAAATTAATCGCTAAAATGATACTTGAAAAATGAAAGAGAACATTATTCAGTTTTTTCAAATTTAGATCCTGATAATAATTAATTAATTACAATGTTATTAATATGTAACAAAAAAATTGAATGCGTTGAGGATTTATCTAGTTATATGCCATTAATGGAAAATTATTGGATACTGTTAAAATTTTTCTGGTAATAATAGGCACCGAAATGGCATCTTTAATTCTTTCTAAAGAGAATAATAAGTTTAAATATCCAAAAAAACTCTGAAGTATAGCGGTGATTTGTTATTCTACCATGTGTCAGATATGTATTATATGATTTTTCATTCGCATCTGTGCAAATTAAGAAATGATTCTCTGTGGTTAATTTGATTTTCATATTTTCAGATTATTTTTTCAATTGTATGCTTATTGTTGTTTGAGTGAACCAAGGGAACCGTCTTTTCCTCCTGGAAAAAAAAATTTCAATAGATTCTATTTATTTATGAATTTACTATATTTTATAACTTTTAGTCAGATATCAAAAAATTTTCAGATTAATTTTTCAAAATATCAACAAGACCCCATGCTTCAAAAGGATCCAAAAATTTAAGAAGTTTTAAAAAATTTTGAACCTTAACTTGATATATTTTATTATTTAATGTTTTTTGCAATAACTCCTATTTTAAGTGAGCTTAAAAAGTATCTATAATTTGCTTTATAGTACTCCTGGTCACTCTAACCTCAAAATCAAATCTTTGATGTGTGTTTTTGGTTACTCGTACTATAAAATAGTATATAGCACTGGTGCAGCACGTCACCAGGGCTCTTTACCCCATTGCAAGTATCCTCGGTGTAATCAGCGATGAATTCATCGGTGAATTCATCGGTGAAATCCTCGCTTTTTGCGGTGAAATCCTCGGTGAAATTTAACAGTGAAATCCTCGGTGAAAACCTCGGCGAAATCCTCGGCAATTTAACGGTTTCGAAAATGAAGGGGTCAAGACAGACATCTGGTACACCTGGTGATACGTACTCCTTGAAGAAGATTTCCCCAGGAAGCTTCGACTCCGGATGGGTCAGGGCGGACACCTGGTGCAGCTGGTGCTACTTACGCTTTAGAGAGGATTTCTCCAGGAAGTTTTGACTCCGGAGGGATCAGGGCGCACACCTAGGGCACCTGGCGATACTTACGCCTCGGAGATGATTTCCCCAGAAAGTTTCAACTACGGAGGGATCAGGGCGAGCACCTGGTGTACCTGGAGATACTTACGCCTTGGAGATGTTTATCCAGGAAGTTTCGACTCCAGATGGGTCAGGCCGGAAACCTCGTGCACTTGGCGATAGTTGCACATCGGAGATGATTTCCCCAGGAAGTTTTGACTCCGGCTGGGTCAGGGTGGACACCTGGTGCATCTTGTGATACTTACGCCTTAGAGAGGATTTCCTTTAGGAAGTTTTGACTCCAGAGGGATCAGGGCGGATACCTGGTGCACTTGGTGATACTTTTGCCTTAGAGAGGACTTCCCCAGGAAGTTTTACTCGCAGTTGAAGGTGGGATAGTGGATCTTACCCCAGGTAGCACCAGGTTGACAATCAGGTAACCAGATCAATTTCCCCAGGAAGTTTTACTCTTAGTTGATGGTCACAGAGGGCCAAATCGAAGGTCCATTTTCAAAAATTAACATCCCATAGAATATTCGGAGTAGAGTAAATATCCGGGAGATGTTTTCTTCGTTTAGTGGAGTAGTTTGAGAAAAAGTCCCACTTTGTTGTAAAAAATTGTTAAAAACAATAGGGTTGGCAACAAAAATTCAAATTCGAAAATTTATGCATGGAATCGAAAGTTTAACTCAGAGAGTCATCAAAAATAAAAAAAAAAACAATTTTTTTCCATCATAGAATTTTTAATTAAAAAATATATTTGCAAAAATTTTGAATTTTTTTTGATATCTTAAAAACGTTTTTGATTGGTGGATCACGTGTGACGTCATCACCCCGCAAAAGGTTATGCACCAACACGCGTAAAAAACGGAGTTGAGACTTTGAAAGAAAAAAATTATTTAGAGTAAAATTGAAGAGGATTTTATTGCTGCTGACTCAAGAAATTTACCACTAATACATTTTGATATGGTTTATGACTATTTGTGTAAAGATCGCCGATTTAACGCAGAAGAAATGCGCGGAGTAAAAGCTTCACGGTTTGTAAATAAAACAAAAATATAATTTAAAATTTCATAAAAAATTGTACAGATTAGATTTGAAAAAAAATTACAGGAGTAGTCGACAAGCATATGGAGATTCGGCAATAGGTCGTGTAAGACTCAAAAGAGTTTTGTCTACTTGCATTGTTAAAGCCAATGTAACTCCGGAGCACCGTGTTAGAAGTAAACCGTACTCTGTAACAATGATTGTTGAAGAAAAAGAAGAAGTAGTACACAGCGTTGAATGCAATGACTGCAATGCATCAACAGGTAAAATATTTGTAATTTGAAAAATAAATAACTAAAAATAATTTTTTTTGAAGGTTATAAAAATTAAATGAAATCAATTATAAATCAATTTTTTTTATTTAATCATTTAGTTAAAAATTATTTAAAATTAATGCAAAGTTTGGAAAAATCATATTTTGTATTCATTCAGAAATGAAAAAGGCATTGAAAAGATTTTTATTTTTTAATACTTTGAATAATTTTTTCTGCATCAGAATTTTTATTGTAAACTCATGTATTCTTTCTGTGAATATATTGTTTTTATAATTTATAGGAGGCTGTAAGCATGCAGTTGCTTTTTTATTTTGGATGAATCGAAGAACAGAAAATCCTTCCCCGACAGAAGTTAAAAGTTACTGGGTAGCTCCAAGTTTGTCAAAAGTTGGGACAACAACAAAATTTATTACCACAGCTGAGTTGTCTGAAAAAATGAAACCAGTATCAGTTAAATTACCTGATAATGCTCAATTTTTAGAAACAATTATGAGTATAGCTAAAGAAAAGCAGATTGACAGTCAATTATCTAGATATCATTTTGAATTAAATGAGAGAGTATTGTATAGATTATCAATACATTATCTATTAATTGATTTTTTAAATCAAAAGCATAGAACAGCTTATCAGTTTATACTATTTGCTAGAAATAATATGCCAGATCTTTTGTGTAAAAAAGCAGTGGAAAAAACTGCAATGCAAAGTAATGATCTTCTTTGGTTTGAACTTCGTTATGGGAGAATAACTGCTTCAAAATTTTATGAAGCTGCTCATTGTTCGACTTCTGATGGTTCACTAGTAAGTCAAATTTTAGGAGCATCAAAAACTTTCGATACAGAAAGCATGAAAAGAGGAAGAGAATTGGAAAAAACAGTATTGAAAGAAGTAGAGAAGGAACTTGGTGAACAATTATCTAGTTGTGGTATTTATTTAGATTCATCTATACCAGTAATTGGGGCTTCGCCAGATGCAATGGGAAGTAACTACGTTGTGGAAGTGAAATGTCCCTGTTCAGAGAAATCTTTAAGTAAATATATTTTAAATGGTCGACCAACTCCAAAATTCAACGCTCAAATAAATTTACAAATGATGGCTTCTAAAACCAAAAAAGGACTCTTCTGTGTTGCTGACCCTAATTTTGAAAAAAATAAAATAGTTCATAAAATCTGGGTGAATTAAAATGAAACATTAACATCTAACCTGATAAATAAAGCTATGAAATTTTGGGAAAAGAACATTTTCCCAAAAATGTTTAATGCTTTAAATGACTAAAAATATATTTTACTCTAAAATTTTTTTTTAATGATTTTGTTTTGAACATTTATAAAAATTATGTTAAAATTTCTGATAAATTTTGTAAATTTGGCATGAAACTTGAATTTACTTCTTTGATGTAAATAATAATTAATAAAAGTATGTACCAAAACTATCAAAATTGATTTGTCCTCAGTTTTTTAATCAAATTATTTCCTTCATTTCCCGAGTAAACATTATAATTCGGCGCGACTTCGGCCCGAATTCGTATCCGAACTAGCCGAAGTGCTGCCGAATTCGGCCATAGTTCGGTGGGAGGCGCGGCGACGCTTTCGGCCCAAACTCGGCCGAAAACAAAACAGTGCAAGGCTGCTCAGCTAGCTGACGATAAACTTTATCGATGTGCATTTATACATTGATATTCTTATACAAAAACTGAATTTTCATATAAATAATTACTTCTAGAGCCCTGAGAGAAGTAATTATTTAGAAGCTATTCCTAAAATATTACAAAAGTTAGTTCTACTACACTAAATGCAATATTTTTTTGAGGTTATATTTGGCTCACTGGTATCAAAATTTTTTTAAATACGCTGAAAATTTAGCTTTTTATTCCTAAAAACATTTGATATTTTTAGAATGGGCCAGATTCTCTACAGAGAAAGAGAATTGATTTTAAATACACTACAGTGGAGCACATTTCACACCAGATAGTATCCACAGGTTTCATACCACAATCTAAAGTACTTTATAAATAAAAAATGAAGGATTCAAACTGTTTAAAAACTGAAAATCTATTAGGATCATTTTACCACCTGTGTTATGTTTATTTTGTCAGTTTTAGCTTTTTTGCTTAAGCCGTACTTAGTCTGCACCTTCCACTATATTGAAACTATGACTTACCCAAGTTGTTTCATGTTTTTCACTTAAGATACTATAAAGTTGATAAAAATATTTTATGAAACATGCTCAAAATGATAATTATTTTTTTCTATACCAGCAGTTTTCAATTATTTAGGTAAGTGTAAACAAAAAATAAAATCATTTATAATTATTAACTAAAACCTATTAGATATAAATTAAGTATGTTTTGAAACATCAATTTTACTGTGTCCTGTGTGAAAAACAAAAATCAAGTAACTTGAATATATATTAACTAAAAAGAATCAGTTGAAAGCATTGAAGTGTCTGTTTGGAAAAAATAAAAAAATGCAAAAAATTTGATAAGTTTCAGTTACATGATGTTGGGTGGTGCAGACTAATTTAAGCAAAAAAAGCTAAAATTGACACAATAAATTCACCTAAAATAGTTTTGTGGGCTTATTCACTTTGAAATAGCATACATTTTTCATATTTTCTTTATAAAATACTTTAAGTTGTGGTATCGAGTACCTATGGATACTATCTTTAGTTAAATATGGTATATTTTTTGCTCATTATATAGTTTAAAATTTATTCTCTTGCTCTATAAAGCACCCGAATGAGTAAATTTGATCCAATGTTAGAAAGATTTGGGTGGCTAAATCTGACTGCTCCTTGACAAGCCAATATAAAACTTTTATTGTCATAAATATCTGACTTTTGTTTTACATTTTTTTTTTTTTGATTAATTCTGAATGCAACTACATTATCAATTTTCTTTTCACACCTTCAACTACAATCATGATAAATTTTTATTTATACAGTTTGTTTATTATAAATAACAACTCACTTTTATTCTAAGAAGTTTTTTTTTTAATTCCACAAATTGATATGAAAGATTTAATTCACTGATAAAGTTTGATAAAAAATTATCTACTACATTTATTAGACCAAATTTTCTAGTAGTTTGTTTATAACTGAATAAAAAAATGAAGTCTTTAATTCATTGCAATACTAAATTTGTTTCTTAAATTTTACTTAGATGCCACCGAAAAAAAACTTTTTTCATATTTTTTTTCAGCATTTTCAGTAGGATCAACATGTTCATCAATTACCACATTTTCACTTGGTTGACTTAATTCACAAAAACTTTCAACACTTCTAGGTTCCTGCTCATCTAAATAACTGCTATCAGACTCCTTTTTTAAACGTTTATTTTGATTTACTTTTTTTAAATTTAATCTTCTCTTTTCTGTAGAAAACATTTTGTGTTACAGATACCTAAAACTTTTTTTGTCAAATATTTACATCTCAAGTTTCAGCTAATTCTATGGATTATATTTACACTCACTAACAAAATTGTTTATTTATTTTAAATAGCTGAAGCAACATAATGTGCATACTTTATAATAACATAACCTTTAAATACCTACAGTAATTCATCGGCCGAGTTCGGACCGAGATCACTACCGCGCCCCCAACCGACCTCGGGCCGAGCTCGGCTGCCGAACTCGGCCCGAATTCGCGGCTTCGGCAGCCGCATTATAATGTTTACTCGGGTTATTATACTTTAATAAATATTAACAACTCAATTTGAAAAAAATATGTACAACTTAAAAGGAGTTTTTTATTATTCTTATATTTAATGTCTTCATGAGTGGAGCTACAATGTTAATTTTTAATAAAATATAAATTAAAATTTCATAATAAGATGTTAAGCTGAAAATTATTTTTTTATAATTCTGTTCAAGTTTTTATGATTGGGTCTTGCACATTGACCAGAGCTGCAGCGATCATCACTATATTATCAATGATTGGCATAATCGTATGGTGTAAAGTAGAGTGAGGTGCCAATAAATTGTACTCTCGAATTCTTCTTATTGCTCGCTCAACATGAATGCGTAAGCTGGCAATTCTTTTAGTAAGAATGACATCTTCTTTACAAGGTTTACTTGAAGAAGAAACCGATGGGGGTCTATATAAAGTACAGTTTTTTCTATTCAAAATAGTATCAATTGTCTTAAAGCCTCTATCGGCCATAATAACACTTTTTTCAGGTAACACTTCCATGATCTTGCAATCTTCAAATAACAAAGTATCACTAATGCGTCCACCATATCCCTTTGAAACAAAAGCTATCAATCCATCTGGTGTAATACATATTAAATATTTTAAGGTATTGCACTGCTTGTATTCTGACCAAGTTAACGATTGTTCTTCAGGCTTTTCAGGTTTTTGCATCTGAATCTCAAATGCATCAGTGATGCCATATAATTTGGCAAAATTAGATCTAAAAGCTATTGGTAATAATTTTTTACATTGAATTTTATCTGGAAAATAAATAAAAGTTTTGAGCAGTTCAGCAAGTTTTGGCACACATGTATCAAAAGATCTACTAGCCGCACCTCTGCACAATCCAAACTGATCACCCAATCTCACAAAGCAATCGTTTAATCTGATTTTCATTAAAGTTAATTGAATTTTTTCCACAGATGAATTCACTTTTTTTTGTAACTGTTCAATTAACCAAACCCATTTTACAGAAATTCCTATATAGAATTTAGGATTTTTATTTATAAAACTCATAGTTGTTCTGAGAGCAAGTTCTTTTTCTTCACTTATTTGTTCCTCTTCCAACTCTTGTAAATCACTCAATGAAGGCTGGTAATCTGAACTGCTATTGACAATGGACTCTTTGGAAAATTTTGATGTTGATAAACTATTAACACTCGCATCACTTGTCTTACTTTTATTATCATCTTTATTACTGTTATTGATATAATTATTATTATTATTATATTTATTGAAAGCAAAACATTCTTCAGACATAGTTTGAGTCACTTGCAAACCTTTTTCTGCAGTTTGTGGAAGTAAGCGGCACATGACAGCTTTACTTCTGAAGTGCTTTTTTGGTTTTGATTTTTTAATTTGTTTCAGTATTTCTGGTGTATTTCCAAAAGGTAAAATATGCGGGTTTTTATTGACTTCATTGATTAAGTCATATTGTCTGATCACAGGATCGGTACAAAAGCTTTTTAAATTATAAAGATTTTGACTTGGTAAATTTATAAACACTTCATTTTGATTATGATCACTATTTTTTTTAAAAACAGTCAAATCTTCAGTTTTAGAATTACTTACACAATTGAAATTTTCAGTAGTAAGTTCATCAATGTTAGAAAATTCAACAGCTTCATTTTGATCACTTTGATCAACTAATTTCTTTTTTTTAAATGAACTGTCATATGTATGCACATTTCCTGTCACATTTTCTTTGTTATTAGCACCAAGCATTTCATTGACTTCTCTTTTTCTATTAAGTTTTATAAATGCTGGTCGAGGAGGTTTACTGTACGCTGCTGCTGCACGATTCGGTTGGCAATTAAAAATATGAGGAACCACATTTTTTTTTAGTTGAATGCAGCCACCCAACATTTGATATCTTATATAATTTTCCATATCCTCTTTCAACTGGAAATAAAAAAAAAATATATATATATATAATTAATAATATTGGGTGAATAGTAAATATTGATTGATATTACAAATTCTGTAAAAAAAATGTGTCCCAAAATTTTATTGAAAAAAAAAAAACTTTAAATTAGCACCTATTGTATTAGTGTTAAAGGTTAGAATTACTTTATGCAGTAAATATTAGGGGTAAAAAGCATTTTTTAAGTTAAAGTTTAATTATATATAGGTGAAAATTTAGTAAACTTACATTAAAATGATCTTCACAACAGCTAAGAGTAGAAGATGAAGGAAAATCACTTCTTCGAGCAGCTTGAAGCCACTTTTTTCGTCTTACTATATCATTTGGAACAGTCAAAAACAGCTTGTGAGGTGTTTTTACTGTTGTGTTTGTACAAAAGGGTACAAAACAAGTTTTATAAGGGCCACTCATTGCTTTTTTAAAAGCTTTATAAAAAAAATATTGAAAAACACTATTGTATCATATGGCTTTTGCATCGAGTTTACGGTTTAGTGACGTCATTCAAGCGCTGACCAATAGAAAACGTTTTCGCGGATTTAAAAAATTCAGTTATTTAATCAATTTTTTTATACTGAAAACTACTACAAAAAATTCTGAAAAAAAAATTTACAATACAAATTAGGCTGTATTTTCATTTAAAAATATTTTTACAATAACTGTTGCCAACCCTATTGTTATAGAAAAAAACCTTTGAAAAATAAACGATTAAGTATATGAAAAAATCGTCTAAAAACAAAAGTGCTATCCTGCTGGATTTTTTTACGTCAAGATATTGATTATCAAGCATTTAAGTCGCACAAAATTTGCCGGGTCGTTTGATCATCGGGAACAACCCCAACGAGCTCAGAGAGGGGGATGAAATGTTACATAAGATTATAAAATGTTTAAAAAAAAGGATTGCAATTTTCTAAGCCCTCAAAACCTGGGGCGCCCGAGTTCAACAAAATACTGATCGGCTACCCCCCAAGCTCGAAGCTCCTGAAACCCCAGGGCGCCTGAGTTCAACAAAATACTGATTGGCTACCTCCCAAGCTCCAAGCCCCCAAAACCCTGGACGTCCGAGTTCAACAAAATACTGATTGGCTACCTCCCAAGCTCTAAGCCCCCAAAGCCCTAGGCGCCCGAGCTCACCAAATACTGATTGGCTACCTCCCCAAGCTCTAAGCCCCAAAAACCCTGGGTGCCCGAGTTAAAAAAAAAAAAATTGATTGTCTACCCCACAAGCTCTAAGGCCCCAAAAACCAGGGCGCCTGAGTTCAACAAAATACTGATTAGCTACTACCCAAGCTCCAAGCCTTCAAAAACCTGGGCACCCGAGTTGAACAAAAAAACAGATCGTCTATCCCCCAAGCTCTAAGCTTCCAAAACCCTGGTTACACAGTGGAATAATTTTACAAGTTGAGTGTATTCAGAATTTGTATATCAAATCAATAAAAAATGGTTTTTTTTCATTCCACAAGAACGTAATGGTGAACTTTTATTTACACTGCTTTAAAAAATTACAAAATAACAAAAAAATAATATAAATTAAAAAAATTGATAACCAATTAAGAAACGAAAATTTTTACACTTTTTTCGAAATGAGTCTTATTCGTTAAAACATTCAATTGATAGTTAAAAAAAAAAATTGTTGATGACGTTGCAAAAAAAGAGTTAAACAATAAGTCAAAAACTTATGGCGTTTTCCTAGTCAACCACGCCATTTAGGAGTATAAAATCTCAGACTTACAATTTCATGATGTATTTGCACCAGAGCAGCGTCATTAGGTATACTTACAAAATTATTTATTTCATGCTCAAGTTAACTAAAATGCACACATATTTTTGAAATAATTCAACTCAGGCTTCCAAGGTTTTTGGGGTTAAACCTTACGGGATAAATGATAGTTGATCAGTTTTTTTGTTCAACTAGGGCGCCCAGGATTTTGTGGGCTTGGAGCTTGGGGGGTAGCCAATCAGTATTTTGTTGAACTCGGGTGCCCAGGGTTTTAGGGGCTTGGAGCTTGGGGGGTAGCCAATCAGTATTTTGTTGAACTCAGGCGCCCAGGGTTTAAATTGCTTAGAGCTTGGCGGATAGCCAATCAGTTTCTATGTTGAGCTAGAGCGCTCAGGGTTTTGGGGGCTCGGAGCTTGGGGGGGAGTCAATCAGTATTTTGTTGAACTCGGGCGCCCTGGGGTTTCGGGAGCTTCGAGCTTGGGCGGTAGCCAATCAGTTTTTTTTCTTGAACTCGGGCACCCAGGGTTTTGTGGGCTTGGAGCTTGGGGGTTCGCCAATCAGATTCTATGTTGAGCTAGGGCGCCCAGGATTTTGGGGGCTTGGAGCTTGGGGGGTATTCAATCAGTATTTTGTTGAACTCGGGCTCCCTGGGGTTTCGGGAGCTTCAAGCTTGGGGGTTAGCCGATCAGTTTTTTTGTTCAACTCGGACGTCCAGGGTTTTGGGGGCTTGGAGCTTGGGAGGTAGCCAATCAGTATTTTATTGAACTCAGGCGCCCTGGGGTTTCGGGAGCTTCGAGCTTGGGGGGTAGCCGATCAGTTTTTTTGTTCAACTCGGACGCCCAGGGTTTTGGGGGCTTAGAGCTTGGGAGGTAGCCAATCAGTATTTTGTTGAACTCGGGCGCTCAGGGTCGGGGGCTTAAAACTTGAGGGGTAGCCAATCAGTTTTTTTTCTTGAACTCGGGTACTCAAGGTTTTGGAGGCTTAGGGTGCAGCTACACTAGACGCATATGAAGCGTGCGTATGACGCGTACGTATGATGCGTATGAATCGAATCAATCGAAATCCTCCAATCGCGTGTTTGTAGAGATTCTCTTTGGATTATTCTGTTGGATTCGAGCCATACGCATTATTCGTACGCGTCGTACGCACGCTTCATAGGCGTCTAGTGTAGCTGCACCCTTAGAGCTTAGGGGATAGCCGATCAGTTTTTTTGTTCAACTCGAGCACCCACGGTTTTGGGAGCTTAGAGCTAGGGAGGAAGCCAACCAGTTTTTTTGTTCAACTCGGGCGCCCAGGGTTTGTGGGCTTGGAGCTTGCGGGGTAGTCAATCAGTATTTTGTTGAACTCGGGCGCCCAGGATTTTGGGGGCTTAGAGAATTGCTTTTTTATTTTTTATTTAACATTTTATAACTTTAAGTAACGTTTCATCCCCCTCCTGCTGCTCTATGGGGTTGTTCCCGATGATAAAATGACCCGGAAAATTTTGTGCGACTTAGATGCTTGACAATCAATATCTTGACGTAAAAAAATCCGGGAGAATAGCACTACTTGTTTTTATACGATTTTTTCATATACTTCATTGATCACTTTTCAAAAAATTTTTTGCAATAACAATTGTTTATAATAATTTTTTATAACAAAGCGGGACTTTTTCACAAAGTACTTCACCAAACGAAGAAAATGGCTCCCAGATGTTTACTCTACTCCTGAAATTCTAAGGGATATAAATTTTTAGATTCGATTTAGCCCTCTGTTGCAACGTCAACTACGAGTAAAACTTTCTAGGGAAATTGATCTGGTTACCTGGTACTTGACCTGATGCTACCTGAGGTGAAATCTACTATCCCACCTTCAGCCACGAGTAAAATTTCTTGGGGAAAACGTCCCAGTTACCTGGTGGTCGACTTGGTGCTACCTGGGGTGAAATCTACTATCCCACCTTCAACTACGAGTAAAACTTCCTGGGGAAAACTTCCCGGTAACCTGGTGGTCTACCTGGTCCTACCTGAGGTAGGATCCACTATCCCACCGTCAACTACGAGTAAAACTTCCTGAGGAAATTGATCTGGTCACCTGGTAGTCGACCTGGTGCTACCTGGGGTGAAATCTACTGTCCCACCTTCGACTACGAGTAAAACTTCCTGAGGAAATTGATCTGGTTACCTGGTAGTCAACCTGGTGCTACCTGGGGTGAAATCTACTATCCCGCCTTCAACTACGAGTAAAACTTCCTGGGGAAAACGGCCCTGCTACCCGGTAGTTGACCTGGTGCTACCTGGGGTGATATCTACTATCCCGCCTTCAACTACGAGTAAAACTTCTTGAGGAAAACGGCCCTGCTACCCGATAGTCGACCTGGTGCTACCTGAGGTGAAATCTACTATCCTACCTTCAACTACGAGTAAAACTTCCTGGGGAAAACGTCCCGGTTATCTGGTGGTCGACCTGGTGCTACCTGGGGTACGATCCACTATCCTACCGTCAACTGCGAGCGAAACTTCCTGGGTAAATCCTCTCTAAGGCGTAAGTATCTCCAAGTGCACCAGGTGCTCGCCCTGATCGCTCTGGTGTCGAAACTTCCTGGGGAAAACATCTCCAAGGCATAAGTATCGCCAGGTGCACCAGGTGTCCACCCTGATCCCTCCGAAGTCAAAACATAACTCGACGTTATGGGGTTGTAGGTGATCGGAAGACTTTTTTTCATATTTTTATCGATAAAAAACTGTCAAGCTTGGCGTTGTGGGGTTGTAGGAGCTTGGTGAATTATTCTCTTATTTATTTATTGATAAAAAAAACCTCGCAAACTTGGCGTTATGGTATTGTAGGAGCTCGGAAGATTTTTTTTTCATTTTTTACTGATAAATACTGGCAAGCTTGGCGTTATGGGGTTGTAGGAGCTCGTAGCCTTTTTTTTCATTTTTTTATTGATAAAAAACCTCGTGAGTTCGAAGCTTGTTTTTTCATTTTTTTATTGATAAAGAATTCGCGACCTCAACGTTATTGGGTCGTAGGAGTTTGGAGAATTTTTTTGCATTTATTTATTGAAAAAAACTCTCGCAAGCTCGGCGTTATGGTGTTGTAGGAGCTTGGGGGATTATTTTGCATTTATTTATTGAAAAAAATCCTCGCGAGCTCGGCGTTATGGGGTTGTAGGAGCACGAAGCTTTTTTTTCATTTTTTTATTGATAAAAAACTGTCAAGCTCGGCGTTATGGGGTTGTAGGAGGTCGAAGCTTTTTTTAAATTTTTTTATTGAACAAAAACTCGCGAACTTGACGTTATTGGGTTGTAGGAGTTTGGAGAATTTTTTTGCATTTATTTATTGAAAAAAACTCTCGCAAGTTCGGCGTTATGGAGTTGTAGGAGCTCGGAAGATTATTTTTTAATTTTTTTATTGATAAAAAACTCTCGAGCTCGGCGTCATGGGGATGTTGGAGCTTGGGGGATGATTTTGCATTTATTTATTGAAAAAAACTCTCGTGACCTCAACGTTATTGGGTCGTAGGAGTTTGGAGAATTTTTTTGCATTTATTTATTGAAAAAAACTTTCGCAAGCTCGATGTTATGGGGTAGTAGGAGTTTGGGGGATTATTTATTTTTTGGTAGATAAAAAACTCTCGAGCTCGACGTTATGGGGTCGTAAGAGCTTGGTTAATTATTCTTTTATTTATTTATTTATAAAAAAAACCTTGCGAACTCGGCGTTATGGTATTGTAGGAGCTAGGAAGACTTTTTTTTTATATTTTCATCGATAAAAAACTGTCGAGCTCGGCGTTATGGGGTTGTTGTAGCTTGGATGATTATTTATTCATTTATTTCTAATAATTCTCGATATCTCGGCGTTATGGGGTAGTAGGTGTTAACCGAAGCGGTCTCTCTCAAGTTTTCATGAAAGCCAACCAAAAATTCAGCAAGTACTGCTGTGGTAACACATGATTTTTTAGATTTCATCGACCTAGCCATTGCTTGTATTTTCTTTTCAGACTTTATAAGTGCAAACATCCATCTTACTAACTGAGAAAGCAGTCTGAAATTTTATATTAAATATTAGCCAATTTTTCAAGAATTTATACCTCACTGGCATTTGAATTCTTTTTTTCTGTCTATCAAAATCGGGCTGCACTCCTCCGGTTGTACCATTTGTACTTTCTCTGAATAATTACGGTTATATTTTAATCTTGCGTAAGTGTTGTTATCTTCAAAACTTTTTTTTTTATTATAAATCCAAGCTCAAAGTGCTTGAAACTCATAAATTGGATGATTATTGATTTTTTACTCAAAACCTCTGCATTTTTCGAAAAATTACCAAGTATACTTTTCGATTTGAAATTTTACGTATGATACGATGGTATTTTTTTCAACATCAAATTCTGACTTTTTTGGATACTTTCCGTCATGTTGATCCGCCATTTTGTTTTCACAAAATTTCAACTATGTGATTTCAACCTAAATCTTACATTCATCACTTCTGAGATGTTCAATATTAGTTTTAACACTTCCTTCTATTGAAAAATTGCATTTTTTGACTTAAAATCATCCGTGCTCTACCAAGATCGTCACCTAACCTCAAAATTTGATGACGGCTTCAATTTTTGGATTTTTTAAAAATTTTCTGGACCCCTCACTTTTTTTTTATACCTTCTAGAAAAGTTCGCTCCAGGCTAATATATATAATATATTATAACACACTACAAAAACTTAAAAAATCTGCAAATTAAAAAAAATAAAGTATCTGTAAAAGAATTTATTATTTGTCGTAAATTATATTTTGTCTCAAAAAATTCAAATCAATAATTTTTTTTCGACACTAGTGCGTAAAAAACGAACTTTGAAATGGTTTTACGCACTCGGGTCAAAAAATATATTTCGAAACCAGTGCTCCGCTTCGCTTCGCCCTCGATGCCTTCAAATCGCCCTGGAGATGACGTCGCACCAGTTTCGAAATGTACTTCTTTAATTTCGTTCAAAAAAAATTGTATTTGGTTGTTGTTTATTTATTTACTTTACCTGACTGATAAAAATTTGATAAAAAATTTTTTTGCAAAATTTTGACTAGAAATACCTATATATGAAATTTTTAATCATCACAATGAAAATTGTTTTTGTTATTTAATGAATAAACAAAACTAGCTAAATTTTGCACGTAATAAAATTTATTTTTAGAAATTTTGAAATTTGATCAGCTGCTTTCATGTTCCAATTTTGGAGCTGCTTTACCAGCTGGAATACCAGCTGCTTCGTATGGCCCGGGTAAGCATTCTGGAAGCTTTAGATACCACAGAGTTCAAATGAGTTTCAATTTTCATCTTACAATCAAAAGTAACACCTAGATCATTTATAAATTACAGTATCAACTCTTTCTAACATAATATCATTAATAAAGTAATTAAAATTGACTTTGAGCTTAGAACTATAGAATGAGATAAATTTACATTCATTAATGTTGAGATCAATATTATTAGAAATAGACCAATTAATAATACAATCGAGATCATGTTGTAAATTAATACAATCAGCAATATTTACAATCTTATTAAATAGTTTAAGATCATCAGCAAAGATTAAAATTTTGGCAAAGCAAATTAAAACGCCAATATCATTAATAAAAAGTAGAAAAAGAAAGGGTCCAAGGTGAGATCCCTGGGGAACACCAGAGGTGACCACTATAGGATCTGACAGATGACCCTTTAATTTCACTTTTTGAATTCTATCGCTCAGATATGAATGAAGCCAAGATAATAAGTTTCCACCTATGCCATAATTTCTAAGTTTTTTAATCAAAATCACAATGTCAACTCTATCAAATGCTTTTTGAAAGTCTAAATAAATTGAATCAACTTGAGTACAGTCTGAAAGACACTCAGTGATATTATCACTATAAATAACCAAATTTGTAACTGTTGATTTACCTTTCAAAAAGCCATGTTGAGTATTAGTAATTTGACTGACAAAGAGATCTGTCAATTTTTTAGCTATAATTGAGTCTAACAAGCGTTGAAAGAAAGAAAATTTTTTTTAAAGTCATCATCTTTCCTATATCTTACTCATTTATGTTTATAATCTTCAATTTCTTTATTCTATTTCTATTTTTATAAAAAATACCATCTAAAGTAGTTGTTAATTATATTCATGTATATCTATAGATACATTTAAAATGTAAATTGGATAGTGGTGATGCCATAGTCAAAAGTAAACAAAAAATTATATCGCTAATATTTTTGAATGATAAATTATTTTAAAAATCTTTTAAATCTTAAAAAATTGTCAACTTTACATGAACAATATTTCTGATATTATTACATTGTTAAATTGATTCAAAAATTATTTTATTTTGCAAGAAAAGTATTTCTGAGAAGTCGTCCTTGGCTTATTTTGTACTGCTAACTTATTCAATTTTTTATGTTTAAAACCTCTACAACTTTAAAAAAAAAAAAAAAAACTCAAGACAATTTAAATTAGTCGTGATGACGTTATGGTTACCACATATTCAAAAAATTATTTATTGTAATATTTGTAAGTGGGTAGTTGAAGGAAATGAAAAAGTACCTTTTTAAATTATATTCATTAATCAAACATCATTGAATACATGTTACTTTGAGCGCGGCCGTAGTGCGACTGCCGCGTCCGCAGGTGCGCCGAGGCTCACACCCGAAAAGTGCTAACGCTTGCACATCTCTACTTTCATACATTACATTTATATAATCTTTAAAATCTTAAAAAATTTTCAACTTTAAAAGAAAAATATTTCTGAAAAGTTATCATTGGTCTTATTTTGTATTGCTAACTAATTTAAAAATTTGATTTTCTTTTTCATAAAAAGTAAACAGAAATTAAGATGAGGTATAAATTTTTGAAATTTCAAATTGTTACATGAATATACTAAAAGATTCACAGTAAAAATTGTTAGTGATGACGTTTACCACATATTCTAATTTTTAGTGTTTTTGATCAAAAAATTATTTTTAAAATCTTAAAATTTTTATGAAAACTATTTCTGAAAAGCCATTATCATCTCTATTGTGTTTCTGATTAATTTTATATTTTATGCGTATAATCTCTACTATTTTGTGTTCTTATTTAGTTATTAATATTTCTACCCCTCTTTTTAGCGCAACGATACGAAAATTTCGTACACCACCAAAAAGACATCGAATCGTTTCTCCCTTCAAACTTAACGGATTCTCAGGATTCATTTATCCATACAAATAAATTATAATAGTGCTATTTGAAGATTCTCGACGATTAAAACAGTTTTTTTTTAAAGTTGATGTAAATAAATAAAATTTTAATTTTATGAAAATTTGAAAAAAATAATTTTTCTATTTTTCGTCTACTTTCAAATAATCAATGCTGCTTTTTTTCAGTGTAAAGATAAAAAATGATCTTCAGCTTAATTTCGATTTTCTTGATGAAGTCTCCATTTTTTCTGATTCTCACCTTCAATTTTTGTACTGAAGCAAAGACTTATGACGGATTCTTAGTATTTATTAGAAAAAATTCAATTAGTGCTATAGCATCAAATTAGAAAAATCTTAAGAAGTTTGAATTTGTACATACAATTTACACTTTATAAAAACAAAATTTTAAAGCGCAGATTGATACTTTAAAAAGAAAATTTTAAATTTCTATTGTTACAGTTTAGAAAGTAAACGTTTAAATGTATATACTTTGTATTTTAGTTAATTAAAAAGTTTTTTGAACTTGATTGCGACAGTTGAGATGAGTATTGAATTCAAAATGATATTTATGAATTAAAAAAATCGAATAAATATTGATTGATTTTTCAAATTTATTTAATTATTGTCATTTCAATTATAAAATAAGTTATATATTTTCGTTTAACTTAAAATAATCATACTGAAGTTTTATATAAGAAAGCTTAAAGTTGACTGAGTATGTGCAGAGTAATTTATTTAACTATGCTTTTTATGCCAACTAATACAAATAAATCTAATTTATATCAATAAATAGTTTTTGTCTTATTGATTTCTGCTGAGTTTTAGAGTAACTTTTTTTCATTTTTTCAACAGTTTTATCATTTTGGACATTGTTCTTTTCATAAGCTATAGTGAGTGAATTATGGCCGTGTAAACCTTAAAGATTTAGGTACGTTACTAAATAAAAATAGCGAGTGAACCAACTGTATAAACCAACGAAGGCTCTTCGATGACAGGAACAATAAATTGTAAATGTCTTTGCTATTACTACCTCCTTAACCCGGTGTAAATTCATTGTAGTTAGTGTAATTATGATATTAGACACAAAATATTTTTCAAAAATCGATTTTCTGTCAAATTGATGTTTGAGTGTATCTTTTATTTTCTTCGATCCATTTATCATTTAACCCTTTTTTTAACACGTTAACCCTATGTAACTGTGAGCGTAATCAGATTGGGTTTACAGTGTTATCTTCAAAGACTAAACACACACACACACACGCATGTATGCATGCGCATGTTGACCAATACTTAAAATTAATAATCAATCAAAAAAATAAAAATTATCAATATGCTCTTAAAAGACTAATATTATATTATTTTTAACGAATGTTTATAAAACTGATTTTATGTAAAAACAATTTAGTTTTTCATGTTTTAAAAAAGATTTATTTCATTTCTATTAAAACAGCATTAAAGTTGTAAAATTCACACTATAATTTTTTTTTATTAGAATAAAATTAGTATCTAATTATTTACTTTACTATCTTATTAACAACAAGCGCGTACGTGCGCAAGTAGGTTTCTAGTTATTCAAAAAAATACATTTTGTGGCAAGGGCTAATCAATTTATATTATTTAATTGTGGCGTGGTACGCCATAGAGAAATCTGTGGCGTGGATATTGGTCTGTTTCAGGGAGAACGCAGGGGCCCCGGCAAACGGTCGTGGGGGGGCAGCAGCTGATTGGGAGCAGCAGCTGACTGAGCCCTCCATTCCCTTCTCTTCGTCGGAGGGGTTGGCGCGCCGAGCGAGCTGCGGCCATCTTGCCGACACTCGAGTTTGTAGAGCGACGCGAATGACACGCGATTTTCCCTGATCGGGAAAAGATCTCGAATTTTGCTAACAGAACAATTTTCCTGGAGAAGGACGACCACGCGGTCTTTGTCGCGAGTGTACTAGTGGACGGAGGCAGACGAGCACCTCGCGACGGAGAGCTACACCGCCGCCCATCAGCTGAGCTACATCATCTTTACGGGTCAGCGGAGGGCCCTCCAGCGATTGAGACTACGAGCATCAGAAGTTTGGGGAGAATAATTATAAAGTGCGTTCCAGGACAGCGGTCCCTCGTGCGTCCCCTTGCCACCCCCTTTTTCTCGATTCATTAAAGATTAAAGTCAGCTGAAATTGTTTTTCAATCTTTACTTATACCTATATATTTTACTTATCTCCGCGCAATTTTGTGTTTTTTCTTTCTCCTTCTCTTCTCACGAACATCTTCGAACGGACATCGAGCGACGACGGCACGAACCAGACCCACCGGTGAGCTAGCGGGGCCTTGGCGCCCAATAAAATTACGGCCCTCGCGATTTTTTTATAGGGTAGTAGTTGTGACCGGGGAGACATTTTTGTGGCCCTGAGTGGCCACTGTCGTTTTTCGAGCCTTTTATTAATTGGGCTCCCCTGTCCGACTACATCCTCACCATATGACGTCACCAACGTGTGGCTCGACCCCACATAAACCCTGCTGCTGAACGTGCCGAGTATTAGGATTACGTAACAGCATGATTGCGAACTCGCATTCCGAGCCAAGGCCAGCGGAGAATTTTGAGTGTTGTTTTGATCGCATAACCTTGGTCGGAATCGAGTCAAGAGTGTTTGCTTGTCGTTCCGAGAAAAGCAAGACTCTTACCGCGAGCCAGGACTTACGGCAAGCCAAATAAGAGCGAGGCTGGCCGTAAACGAGATAGTGCGAACGTCCCCGGGCGCTCGAGACCTTGCCGGGACGATCGGCCAGCTCAACCCGCAGGCCCTGTTAGAGGCCCTTAACATGGAAGGGCTGAGCACGGTCGGCTCTGCCAGGGAGCTATGAAACTGGTTATTGCGATTTAACATCTGACGCGCGGACCCGGACACCCTCGTACCATGGGATCGTGACGTAAACGAGCGGGAAGAGGTTGTACCTGCCACGACCGCGGGCCTGGTCCTGGAGACGTCAAAGGAGGTGGAGTTAATTCCCGAGGAGTTGCCGAGTCGAGGACGTCCCAAAAAAGTCGACGATGATCCCTCCGGCTCGGCCACAGAAACGGGATCGTGTAATTCGAGACTCGCACATCTGCTACGTCAACGCCCTCCGGGAGCGGTCAGCTGTCGGATACACTGACGAGCACGTCCCAGAGTAGGACACCCGGGGTGTCACCAACCGTAACTAGTTCCCGGGCTATCCCGTTTGCCCCAGTGAGTGCTGTGGGGGGAATGGGGGCCACTTGGATGACCCAATGAAATAGGCAGGAGCTGGGTCCCGTGCCGCGCTTGCACTTGGGCAACTTGCTTGACTGGTATAGCTCTGGCTGGGGATTTCCGGGACTTCCCACGGGGTGCGCGGGGAGTGGGGCGGTACAGGCGTGGGAGGAACAGCGAATACTCAATACTCCACCGCCGCCGGTAGGTGGGAATCCGGCGAGAACTCCGAAGAGGACGGCCGACCCTGCACCCCGCCTCGCTCGGGATCTGGTACGCTATCGGAGAGCACTCTCGGGAGCGAGAGTGACTCCGCGGATTCCGATCTTTCTGATCAGGAGCATAGCTCAGAAAATACTGACTCCGTGGTAGAGGACGCGTACAAAAGACAAAACCAAAGTCTGAGAATGCAACTCCCGCAGCTAGTCAACCCGTGAGGCTAGAGCCGGTCGCTCCGTTTACCGTAGGGCGGGGTAAATCGAGCAAGGAGAGCCAGGATAGAACACGTGAGAGAATTTCGTCGCGAGACTGCTCTAGCGATTCGGCTTGGAGCGACTTCCCATGCCATGCGGAGAAGGGAGCTGCTAAAACCCTCCGGCCATCCCAAGCGTCCACCCGGGAGGTCGACACTCTCCCGGATCGAGAAAACTCTTGAGGAAGTCAAAAGCTTACTAGTCGGGAACCGCAACGAAAAAAATCAACCACCCAAGTAAAGCAGAATTCGAAATTAAAAAATCGCCGAGTATCGGAGACCTCGTCAGGGCGCAGGTCCGACTCAGAAGACCGGTTGAGCAGTGATAGTGACTCGAGCGTGTGCTGCAGTCACCCAAGACCGCGTCGTGGGGAGAACCCAGCCAGGGCAGTCCATGAGTTGAAGGCTTGGGACATCAAATTCAGTGGGGCTGATAAGGAAGATCCTGATGAATTCCTAGGTCGCTTGGAGGACTTTCGGGGCTGTACCAGGTGGACCAGCCAAGAAATCCCGGATGCCCTGCCGGGAATACTCACGAAATCCGCGGGTTCGTGGTACCGCCACCGGGGTCGGAAATTTAGTTCATGGCGGAAATTCGCGGAGGAATTCACAAATCATTTCATAGGGGAGATCGACGATGATGACCTCCTTGACGAATTAAAAGCCCGGACCCCAGCAAAAAGCGAAAAGATCGAGGCTTTTGTAGATGAATTTCGGTTGATTATTTCAAAGTTTCGGAATCGCCCGTCCACTGAGAAACTTTTGAAAATCGCTTACAAAAACCTAGACTCGGGTTACCGGAATTACATCGGAGCGAAGCCAACGCACTCGTTTAGTTCGCTCTTGAAAAAAGGAAAAGAGCACGAGCGGATGAAAGACTTGAATAGTCGACACGTCCAACCCCCTTCCCGAGACAAAGCCAGACTTTCCGCGGCTGCTTGGTCTGGACCCCTGGAAATACAACGGGTGGCGGACCTGCAGGTGAGGGTCCCCGATAAGGAGCCGGAAAAAAGGCAGAGTTAGCAAAGGGGGTGGACCCGGAAGAGCAGTCCAGGCAGCGAGTGAAAATTTCAATCAAGCCGAATGACTCGCTCACTTCGGGTGGAGCAGAACATCCCGCCGGTTATCAGCCTGAAACCGAGGAAGTCGCGGGGTTCAGCCCGACGGAAAGACGCCCGATAAACTCCAGCAAATGGCCAGGGTGGGCTCGCCCGGGTCAAGCCCAGACAAACTCATACGTTCGGTCTCCAGGTTTGGTGGGGGGAGGGAACTCAGATGCGAGTATAGTCTGTTTTCAATGTAAACAAGCGGGGCACAAGGTTATCTCATGTCCCCATCGCATCTGCTATACCTGCCACAAGCCAGGGCATTTTTCACTTGAATGTCTCGAACGTATTTCAGAATTAAAATGTCAGGTGTGTGGGCAGCCAGGTGTGGCTGTTCCCGATTGCCCTAATTGCTCGTGGCTTTTGGGGAACGGCACCGCGGGGGGAGCAGCCGGTCCCATCCTCGCTCGCTAAGTCAAATTGGGACCACCCAGCACGAGGAGCATACTCCCGCTCCAGAGCAAACCCTCGGCAGCGTTGACCTCGGAATAAGCCCTGCACTCGGGCACAGTGAAGGTGGGGGCGATGCTCGTGGGAAAATCCAGCCCAAAGCTGAGACAGAGTACCAAAACAAGATCGCCGAGGCTGTTGTGCAGTTTGTGCAAGAAGCGGGAGGAGAGGAGTGTCAACGCGAGTCCAAGGTACTTCCCCGTTGAGACTTGGAAGAGCTGGGACGTAGATGAGCGAAACCCCCGCGTAGCGGGGAACATAATCCTCCATGATAACGTGATTGAAATGATTTCTGCGGTAAGGAGCGATAACAGGTGTTTCATACCAATAGTGATTAACGGGTATTTTAATACCTAACCCTGTTTGACCCTGGTGCGATGCTTTCCCTGGCGGGCCCTCTCGCTGCCGACAACTTGTCCGGTCAGTTGAGACCGACGGATACCCTTATCCGTTCTGTCACGGGTGAAACCAGGAGTCTGCGAGGGGTCTTGACCGCTCAGCTCAAGATCGACAGGGTCAATAAACCTTTTGAGTTGAAGGTTTATGACGGCCTTGAGCATGATGCGGTACTGGGTATGGATTATTGTAAGTTGTTTGGAATTGAAGTGCAGTTTTACTCAGGTTGGTGGAGGGTAAAAAAAGGGCCCTGGCACCGGTTTCTCAGCCCTCAAAACAAGCACGAGGATCCCGTCGTGATCGCCGAATGTGCGGGAATCTGCGAGTTGACCAAAGATCAGAGAGAGCAGATGACACGAAAGCTTAAGTCTCAAAAAGAAGGGCAGCGGCCCTGTCGGTGGTTGAAAACACCAAAGTTGAGTGTTATATTATTAAGGGTGTATAGTTGTTTGCTAGCAGTCTTTGGTTCGCAACGATCTTTATTGTGTCAAGTGTGGCGTAGAATGTTGAAAGGGAGAGCTCCGCCTAGGCGTTATGAGCCCCTTTTACGGCTTCCGGGAGATGACCCTATCGCCCCGCAGCGCCGAGTCAACAGCTTTGAGCCCCGGATCACAGCGACGCCCCCAGCTCGTCGGGACACCCACCAGAGTGGCACCGCCCCAGGACAAGGGCGACGAAGAAGAACCAGGCGTCGACGCCAACGCTATCGCCAGTCCGCCTCCGAAATCCGGAACGCCACACCAGGCGCCGGGACAACTGGAACCCGCCAAAATACTCAGATGGGCCAAGGGTTTCGAACCAGACGAAACGCCGCACCTGGCGCCAGGAGAGCTGGAACCCGCCAAAATACTCAGATGGGCCGAGAGTTTAGAACCAGACGAAATGCGGCACCAGCCGCAGGAAAAGCGACAGCCCGTCAAGGCCCTCGTATCCGCCTAGAATCCCAAGAGGTCACGGGCCAGTTGAAGCAAGACTTTTGGAGACCCTACATGGGATGGGATCCCTATCAGCCCATGCCGACCGGGTTACCAATTTTTGTGGCGGCCACTCTGAAACGACCTAAGGAGGTGGGCTACCGCACCGAAGGAGTTCACTACGGCTGTGGTATGAATCTCAGCTGTACCGATGCACCGGTAGATCCGCCCTTGAATTCATGCTTCGCCTGTTGGCAACAGGGGCATGGACCTGATCAGGAAGTCGTCAGGGCCAGAGCTCAGGAATCTCCATCGGCCCAGACCGCTTATTCATCGCGGCCAAGAGTTCCGGAGAATCTATCTTCCCCATCGGGCCCACCTGGCAATGATTTGGTGGCTCGGCTTGAGGAGGCTGCGGCTCTGGTGGTCGACTTCGGCCCGGAGGCTCGGGAGGCCATCCGGCTCCGGGTCGCCCAAGAAGAACCGGAACTCCGTACGTTTGGAGTGACCCGTGGTAATAGCATCCAACTGATTATCCATTATGTGTACGCCTTTCGTTTATTTATTAGTATTAGTAGTTTTTTTCTCTCTTTTGTATTTTAGAAAGTACCATGTTATATGATTAAGATTTAGCTAAGTTCAATTTTTTTTTTTTTTTCTTTTCTTATACATAATTTGATAATGTAGGTGGCAAGGGGGTAGAAATGATTGTAAAACTTGTTTATTGACATTCCTTATAATTATTGTTAGATTTGCGTTTTCCTTCGTTCTTTTTCGGTACGATACATTATATGATTTTTTTTTGGGCGATGTCCCATCTTGGTGCGGGGTGGTCTGTGGCGTGGTACGCCACAGGGAAATCTGTGGCGTGGATATTGGTCTGTGGCGGGGAGAACGGAGGGGCCCCGGCAAGCGGTCGTGGAGGGGCAGCAGCTGATGGGGAGCAGCAGCTGACTGAGCCCTCCCTTCCCTTCTCTTAGCCGGGGGGGGGGGGGGGGTGTCGGCATGCCGAGCAAGCTGCGGCCATGTTGCCGACACTCGAGTTTGTAGAGCGACGCGAATGACACGCGATTTTCCCTGATCGGGAAGAGATCTCGAATTTTGCCGCCCGCCGCCCATCAGCTGAGCTACATCATCTTTACGGGTCAGCGGAGGGCCCTCCAGCGATCGAGACTACGAGCATCAGGAGTTTGGGGAGAATAATTATAAAGTGCGTTCCGGGACAGCGGTCCCTCGTGCGTCCCCTTGCCACCCCCTTTTTCTCGATTTATTAAAGATTAAAGTCAGCTGAAATTGTTTTTCATTCTTTACTTATACCTATATATTTTACTTATCCCCGCGCAATTTTATGTTTTTTCTTTCTCCTTCTCTTCTCACGACATAGAGGCAGCAGCAGCCGGATCATCGGGACATCGAGCGACGACGGCACGAACCAGACCCACCGGTGAGCTAGCGGGGCCTTGGCGCCCAATAAAATTACGGCTCTTGCGATTTTTTTTATAGGGTAGTAGTTGTGACCGGGGAGACATTTTCGTGGCCCTGAGTGCACTGTCGTTTTTCGAGCCTTTTATTAATTGGGCTCCCCTGTCCGACTACATCCTCACCATATAATTTACAAATTCCAGGAGATTCCTTGAAAAAAGAGCAACAACTTTTGTATTCAACTTTTATTAGGTAGCCAGGCTCATTTTCGAGAAAAAATTCATTGAAAATTTTTTTTTTAACACAGGGTCTTATGGGAGAAAACGGAAAAAAAAAATCTCAAACTTTTTTGAAACGCTAGTTCTGGTTAAAAAACTTCAGAGAAGTTTAATTTTTTATCAATAATCCTAATAATTATAACGTGTTAAATAAAATTCGTGTTAATAATTGAGTGATTTATATTGATGATAAAAAAAATTTTTTTTAGTGATTCATTAAAGCTAACCTAGTTTGAAAAATAAGGTTTTAATAAAACTTTGGAAGTGTAATTCAGTAAAATTTAATGTGTTAATATATTATTTTCATAACGTAAACAAATATGTACTGGCACTTTCGACTTTTGATGACTGCGAATAGTCAACCGATTCGAACATTGCCACGTTTCGAAAAATTCAGTCACTTACTAGATTATGGGGTGCAAGGGGGCATTTGTAAAAAAGATTTTTTTTTTTTACGTATTAATTCTTCGAAATTAATATCTAGATACGTTTAAATAGTTATTTTTACAGCATAGCAACATAAACATACGATAAAATGTAAATTTCTTAGATTGCACCCTAAAGGGGCCCCAGCTTGATACGGTGCAGGTCGCTGGATCCACCTTAAGATAGTATAAAACCGTTTTAAAAAAAATAAATAACAGGTGATCTCAAAATGCTAGCGGAGGGAAAAGTTTGCTTTTTTTAACTCAACAATTCCCAAGAATATATTTTTATTAGAATACGTATTTTTAGATGTAAGTCTGTAAATCTTACTAAAAAATTATTTATTTACAAGCTACTTTGCAGTGTAAAATTTTTTTTTTTTTTTTTTCATCATTCTGAAATGCAGCTGCAAAAGCAGCTCTCTGAGAGTTCCAATTTGGCAGCTGCCTAGGCAGCTGCTTTCTTGGGCCCGGGAGTACATTCTTTTGAAATAAATATTTAGTATAAGAAACAAAAAAAAACTTTTTTAAAGTCATTGTTTCAGTATAAAAGAACTGTGTAATAATCTTAATTTTTTTCTTAAATAAACTTTGATGAACTTAAAAACTTAAATTTCAATATTTTTAATCAATTTTGGAGAAATACAAAATATGCTTGTGGTGTGAACAAACTTTATAGGTGCTGAAAAACTTTACATTATGTTTAATCTTTAAATAAATAATAAATTCATTTCTGTTTTTTTAAGAATCTATTTTTTTTTTTACAGTACAATATAAAAACATTTTCTACTTTGAGAATTAATCATTCTAGGAAGCAGTCCCAACATCAGGTTAAATTTAAGGTGGCTCATGCGCGCTGCCCCGTATCAAGCCAGGGCCCTTGAGGGTGCAAAGTAAAAAGTAATAAAAATGAAGTAATTTTTGTGTTTTCAGAACTTGTTTATAGTTTTATTGAATCATCCCTTAAATTTTAACTACTAAAAAATAAAAAATAAAACCCTCACTGCTCGGACACTTGCTACGGGTGTGCATTTTTAGTCCAGTCGTACTACGTCAAAAATGGGGTAATTTTGAAAAAAATTCCTGACAGCGATTTTATGATTAAAATGGGAAGAAAAGATCACAAAAAAAAAGAAAAAATCAAGCGAACACTTTTCGAGTCCCTGGGGTGGAACAGGGTGGATTTTTAGGGGTTGAAAGCAGTTTTTCGTGATTTCCGGGAAAAGTATAAGTTTTATCGAAAAAAGTTGAACACAAAAGTTGTAGATAATTGAAAGATCTACAACTTTTGTTCTGAACATTTTTTACATAACTTCAAAATTAACGAGATAAATGCAAAAAATATTATTTACTGTTAACCACGGACCCGGTTATAACAAAATGTTTTGTTACTTTTGTTATGTTATAATTTTTCTAACAACATACCATAACAAAATTGACTTTTGTTATTTTTTTTAAGTAACAAAATAAGGCTTTTTCATAGCAGACTACATCTAGCAGAACATAGAATAACCAAAACGTTATAAGTCAGTTTTATTTAATTTCATGAACTTTTTAATTTTTCGTATTTGTTATTTTTCAGTCTTATCATGATTTTCTATGATTTTGACAACTTCATTGAAAAAAGATCTATGCTCTTTTCACTTTACAGTTGATTGAATATCTTCGCCGACCCTGAGCATTTGACCAAAAATGCTCGGGGTCGGCGAAGACTTTCAATCGACGAAAAAGTAAAAACAGCATAGATCTTTTTTCAATGAAGTTGTCAAAATCATAGAAAATCATGACAAGATTGGAAAATAACAAATACAAAAAATTATAAAGGTCATGAAATTAAATAAAACTGGCTAATATCGTTTTGGTTATTCCATGTTCTGCTAGATGTAGTCTGCTATGAAAAAGCCTTATTGCTGTAAAAACTCAGTTCACTTTTTTAGCCTATCTATAACTCAGGAAAACCATTCCGACCTAAAAAAAAGTCTTATACCAAAAGTTTGAATTTTTACAGCAATTTTGTCACTTAAAAAAAATAACATAACAAAATTTACTTTTGTTATTACTGAGTCCCTGCTGTTAACCGATATACTGTCATGACTTTCATTTATTAAAATTTTTTATAATAAATATATAATATATAATATATAATATATTTATATATATTTTTTATTTTAAGTCTATTTTACAATGGAACTAAAAATTTATGTAACTAAAATTCTTTTATAGGTTCCAACAAAATTTTTTCTAAATTACTGATTTTAGGGCGAACACTTTGTAGTGCTTATAATTTTAAGTAGTAATTTTATATTAAAAAATATTAATTAAACAATGACAATTACAATAATCTTGATTGTAAAATAAATATAATACCAATAAAATAAGAGATACTCCAATCATACGTATATTTTCATACTGTTTCTAAACTATCATAATTTATAATTTAATAAATTTTAATTATTACTTGATTTTTTAATCAAGTAATAATTAAATTTTGACTTAGTAAGAATTAAATGAGATTTGACGATACTCTGACCAAAACAATAAATTGTATAGTTTATTCGGAATATGAAAATATTTTAGAAATTGACGCGTCGAGGGAGGTTCTTGTAGACTTTAGCGGCTGAATCACAGTATGTCACTTGAAAAATTTAACATTAATTTTCTATGTCTGTATGTTGGCGGTGTATAGGTACCGTCGAAACCTTTGCAGCCTGATTTAAAAAAAAAAAAAAAAAACGGCGCGTTTATAGATTGTTATTACTCTCTATTTTCGGGTACTGGTGTTCATTTTCTTAACGAAGGTAATAACATACCTCGCGAGTCTTACCCTGATGGCTACTGCCTTTTTGCTTTCAATTTAACACCTGACTTATCTGCAAACGAGTGTACTCATTGGAATTTAATTAAACATGGTAGCGTTAGAATAGATGTTAGATTTGACGATCCTCTGACCAAAACAGTAAATTGTATAGTTTATTCGGAACATGAAAATATTTTAGAAATGGACGCGTCGAGGCAGGTTCTTGTAGACTTTAGCGGCTGAATCACTAGATGTCGCTTTTTAAGTATATAAAGTTAGTCTCGTTAAAAAATGAGTTAGTTAACGAAATAGAGTCCTACAATGGAGCTCATTGCAGATGTTCAATTTTTCAAAGATAAAAATAACAAGTTGGTACTTAAAGAAATAGCTTTGTTATCTTTAAAAAATGAATTTGTCACGCATTGGATTGTTAGCGCGGTGCATCGAGTAGATTCGCTACCTTGTGAAGTTCGTAAAGAGAATAATTGGCTGACAAGAAATGAACACGGCATAGATTATTTATAAGGGAGTGTGACTTTGAAAACGCTCAATCGTACGCTCAGCGATATTTTTAAAAGTGTCGATAAAACTTATGTTACGGGTAAAGAAAAGTGGTTAATTTTTCAAAAAATGACCACTAGAGAAGTTATTAATTTAGAGTACGATACGAACTGTCCCTCATTTGATAACCTACCGTGGAGCGACAAATACTGTATAAATCACGCTGTAAAAAATAATTATTTAAAACTTGCTTGTGCTTTAAATAACGTCTACCGAATTAAAGCATACTTGCTGTCTAAATTTCAAAGCTTGAATAACGATTTCCCTTTAAGTTCACCTGTAATATTTTACAATGAACAGCCTGCAGATTCTAAACAAGTTATCGCTGATGTCCGCACATACTATCGGTGTGTTCCCTGCGGATCGGATTCCATGGGTGTGGATGAAACCGACGGCCTTTGTATTTAACACTGATAATCACACTCAGCCTGGAATGCATTGGGTTGCTATACATGTAGATTCACATGGTTTTAGGCATTATTTAGATAGCTACGGTATACCCCGTTTATACCCAAACATATTAAAACTTTGCGCAAAAATTGTAAGCATTTAAGATGGAATGTTAAACAACTTCAGAGTGAGACATCCGACGTGTGTGGTCAATATTGTTTAATGTTTTTACATTATATGACTAACGGATTAGGTTTCGAAGCTTTTCTAAATAATTTTTGATGACTTGAAAAAAAATGATTTGTTTTCGCTTAAATTTGCTTTTTTTTTATTAATTTGGGAGGTAAAAATTATATTAAACTGATATTTGATGAATTTTTAACTAATTCAATTTATTATGAATCAAAATCTTACAGAGAATTTTAAAAAAATATGTTAAAAAACAGTTTTTCTAATACAGTTAAATTTCACAAAAATAACTTCAATTTGTATTGAATTGATTACAAGCAATATATTTATCGAATTGACTTTTTTATTAATTTTAATATTCAGTTAAAAGTTTCGGAGAGTTTATTCAACTTGAAGTAATTTTTCAAATTCGTAGAATTCGAATGCCAGTAGCGATAATTGTTCGATCGGTAAAGAATTTATCTACATTACCGACCGAGCCGTCATTATTGATAAATTAGTTTTTTAAATGTTTATAAGCTTGCATAACTTTCATCATGGGAAGAAAAGCAGTTTCTGATAAAATTAAGTGGCAGATTATAGGATTGTTGAAAGTAGGAAAAAATCAGAGTCAAATTTTAAAAATATTTAAAGTTGGTAGGTGTTGCGTTCAAAACACCATTAAGACGAATGAAAGCACGAAATCCGTAAAAGTGAAAAGTGGCGCTGGCAGGCCAAGAATAACAAGTAACTGGATTGATCGAATAATTATTAAAAAGGCAAAGAATAATCGTGCGGTTACAGCAAACAATATCAAAAATCAAATAAATGAAGAACTTAATGTAAAAGTGTCTCGAGTAACAGTTAATAGACGTTTGCTTGAGAAGAACATGAAATCTGCTGTCGCAACTCGTAAGCCTCTTCTAACTGCAAAAAACCGAAAAGCTAGGTATGAATGGTGCAAAGACAAGCTATCATGGACAGTTGAAAAATGGAATTTAGTTCTTTTTAGCGATGAATCTAGCTTCCAACTTTTTTCAAACAGACCAAAGCGAATAAGACGTACCAGCAGTGAAAAATACAATCCTGATTGCCTTGCTCCAAGAGTGCAGAAAGGTGGTGGATCAATTATGGTTTGGGGTTGCCTGTCAGGAAAAGGAAAAGGAGAACTTCAATTTGTGCAAGGTACAGTGAACAGCGAAAAATACATCGAGACCATGGAAAATTTTATGCTTCCATCAAAAACAAAGGTTTATGGATGTCAAAAAATTTGGTATTACCAACAAGACAACGCTCCGTGTCACAAATCAAAGAAAACGATGCAATGGTTTAATGATAATAAAATACCTATACTAGATTGGCCAGCACGTTCTCCAGATTTGAATATAATTGAGAATGCTTGGGATCAAATAGAGATAATGATCAAAAACAAACACCTGAGAAATTTGGAAGATTTAAAACGAGAGATTGCTGTAGCCTGGCAAAAATTGAGTCCGAGTTACTGTAAAAAACTTGCAGAATCTATGGTCCGAAGAGTTCGCACTTGCTTCGAGGCTAAAGGAGGATCAACTAAGTACTAAAGAAGGGTAAACTAATTACTAAATATATAAAAAACATATTATATTAAATAATAAAAATGAATATAATAATTATTTCTAAAAATAAATTAATACTATTACTTATAATCAATTAAATACAAATTGAAGTTATTTTTGTGAAATTTAACTGTATTAGAAAAACTGTTTTTTAACATATTTTTTTAAAATTCTCTGTAAGATTTTGATTCATAATAATTGAATTAGTTAAAAATTCATCAAATATCAGTTTAATATAATTTTTACCTCCCAAATTAATAAAAAAAAAAAGCAAATTTAAGCGAAAAACAATGTAAAAGTACAAAAAATCAATTTTTTTTCAAGTTTAAAAAAATGTATTTTTTCTTTGTGGCTTGAACATTTTTCTATTAATCAGCTTGAAAATTTTTTTCGATAAACTTGAACATCGGAGAAACGCGAAAAAAAATATATTATTCACTTAGGTGTTTATAGAAATTTTACAAAACACTATCTAGATCATAAAAGAACTAAATTTAGCTGTTTTAAAAAAAAAGTCATTTTAAGCTTAAAAGAGGATACAAATTGATTGGAAAGACGGATTAATATAAAGTAAACGTTTTTTTTTTCAAGTACTGAACTTGTTTTGAACAAAAAAAATTTTAGAGATGTGTTAAAATTAGTGGCTTAAAGAACATTTATTAATTTATATTTGTTACAGAATAATATAATTATAGAAACCGACATTCTGACGTCTCAATAGCGGTCTACCGAGTGGCGTACACGTTACAACTTAACGCCTGTATAAATACTCTTTCTTAAAGTACGACTAAGCATTTACACTCATATACATAGTTCAATGCTCGGAGGAATTTCTCCTGTCAGCATTTCATCATTCAATCGTACAAGCATAAATTTGCTCTTATTTCAACACACCTCCTCAAATTTATGATTTACAAATTTTTCTTTCCAATTATTCGTAATTCGTTCCGGAATTTTTCAAACTTATTGCGTCCGAGCGCTTTAGTTAATACGTCAGCGATATTATTTTCTGACTCTACTTTTACAATTTTAATCACACCTTTCTCATAACATTCATTTACAAAGTGATAATGTATTTCTATGTATTTTGAATTTTTAGTTTAATTTCCAAATTTTGCAATAGCTATCGCTCCAGAATTATCTTCATACACATTAATCGGTTTTTCGAACACAACACTAAAATCTTTCAATAGATTTTTCACCACTTTTATTTCACTCACTGCTTCTGATAAAGCCACATATTCAGCTGCTGTCGAAGATTTAGTTACACTTCCTTGTTTTCTTGATTTCCAATAAATCACATTTCCAAACAATCTTACAATATAATCAGTAGTAGATTTTCTATCTACCTTATCACCAGCCCAGTCAGCATCAACAAAGCAGTCTAACACGTCAGCATTTAAATTTCTTTCATACGTTAATTTAAGATTTCTTGTCAAATATAAGTACTTCAAAATTCTCAACGCGTATTTATAATGAGTTTCATCATAGCTATTTTGAAATCTACTCAAATAATTCACGGCATAACTTATATCAATTCTCGTACTCGTGCTAATAAATAATAATGCACCGATCAAGTTTCTATATTTTACGTTATTTGATGCTAGCTGTGCAGGTTCTACACTTAAATTTTGTTCCATAGGTGTATTATACAATTTCGCATTTACAATATTATATTTTCTGGCCAATGACTCTATATAGTCACTTTGGTCCAGTGTCATATTACATTTTTCATAATCATAATTAATGTTTATTCCCAAATAAGTGCTCACTTCACCCAAATCTTTCATAGAAAATTTATTTGATAATTTATTTTTAATTTGTTCAATCCTTCCCTTATTTTTTCCACAAATTAATAAGTCATCAACAAATAATATTAAATAAATTTTTTCATTCTTTTCACACTTTACATATAAACAATAGTCACTCTCGCTTCGTTGAAATCCTAGTTCCTTCATAAAATCATCAAAACATTCATACCAAGTTCTCGGGCTCTCTCTCAACCCGTATAATGCTTTAATTAATTTGTAAACTCTATTTGAACCGTCTTGATAACCCATTGGTTGTTTTACAAATACTTCTGACTTTACGAAACCATTTAAAAAAGCTGTTTCTACATCCATCTGGATAATCAATAAATTATTTTGGCAACAAAAGGATAATAATAATTTCAATGTTTGAATTCTAGCCACTGGTGAATACAAATCTTCCCGTACTTCAGTTTGTTGGAAGCCTCTAACTACAAGTCTAGCTTTTTTTCGGTTATCAGATTTTTTTGTGAATACCCATTTTAAATCTAGAATCTTCTTATCTCTAGGTCTATCTACTAATTTTCACGTTTTATTTTTCATCAAACTATTCATTTCCCTATCCATAGCTTCTTTCCATAAATCATTTTCCTCGCACTCTACTGCCTCCTCGTAGGTAGAAGGGCTATCTGCGCTAACTACATTTACATAAACGTAATTTGAATCTCTATTTATCCCATAACAATCTGGTTTTTTTCTTGCTCTTTGCGGCCTATCTAAACGATTTTCATTTAACTCAACATTATCATGGTTACTCTCTTCTTCAGCAGAATCTACCTTTTCCCTACCCTCGTTGGATTCAGAGTTTTGAATTTCATGACTTAAAGTTTCATCATCCTCGTAATCACTGTTATCATTGCCTCTAAAACCAATCAAATTTTCATCATTTTCAACTATATCAACATGTCTGGCTCTAACTATTTTACCGTTTAACAAAACTCTGTATCCAACGTGGTCGTAACCAAGTAAGATCCCTAAATCGGCCTTTCTATCCCATTTGGTATTTCTTTTATTTTCGGGAACTCTCACAAAAACTTTACTCCCATATAAACGTAAATTTTTCAAATTAGGTTTCTTCCCGAGGAAAATTTCATAAGATGTCTTATTTTCAATCGTATTTGCAATAGTTCTATTTTTTAAATAAGCTGCGGTTTTAACTACCTCCGGCCAGTATCTACGATTCACGTTTGCTTCAAAAAATAAATATCTCGCGGAATCCATAATCGTCCTATTATATCTTTCCGCCGTCCCATTTAATTCATGCACGTTAGGAGGACACGGTTCAAGTAAAATCCCTTTTTCTTTTATTAAATTGTAAATATCGCGATTTAAATATTCTCTTCCATTATCACATATTAACTTTTTAATTCTTTTCCCGGTAAGATTTTCAACTTTATTAATATAATCCACGAAACAATTAAAAACATCCGACTTTAATTTTATTGTGTAAATCAATGCACATTTACTATAATCATCAATGAAAGTTAAAAAATATTTTGAATCATCATAACCCGTTGTATTATGCCGCCCATTTAGATCTGTATGTACCAACTCTAAAATCTCGGTGGCTCTACTTCTATTATTTTCGAAAGATAAATTATGCATTTTATTCTGTATGCACGTCCCACACTTCAAATTTACTGACTCTAATTTTTCTGGTAACCCATCGACCAATTTATTCTTACACATTTCCTCCAAATATTTAAAATTTACGTGACCGAAAATTCTATGAAACCTTTCTTTCTGTGTCATGTTTTTGTTAATTTTCTCCGACGAATAACACACTCTCACATCAAAATAACTACTTATTTTATACAACCCATTTTCTTTGCAAGCTACTGCAATTAAAGTATTATTACTATTATATATTTTCGACGTATTTCCGACAGACATTATTTTATTTTCATTCGTAATTTTCGCAAAACTCAACAAATTTTTATCCATCTCAGCTACATAAAATACATTGGATATTTTTGTTTTATGCTTAATCCCGTTCACTTCAAAATAAGTTAAAATTTTACCAACTTTCGTGCCTTTCAAAACTCTACCGTCACCAACCTTGACATTAATTGGCTTTTTCAAAACTATAGATTCACAAAAATAGGATTCATCATTAATAATGTGGTCTGAGCAGCCACTGTCTAATATCCAATCTATTTTATTTGTATCACAATTATATATATCAACAACATGATTATCGAATTTATCACCGTCTGTTAAATGCGCAAAAAAAGAGTTTTTCACCTGATCATCCGTACTGTCGTTTTCGGTGTTACTATACCTCGCGTTGTGTTGAATTGCTCCATCGTTGCGGGGCTGCCAGTTCCTGCCTCCGCGATTTGAGTGTTGTCGACTACCTCTGCCACCGCGACCTTGAAACTGCTGAGACTGCGGCCGTTGTTGCTGTTTCTGCTGTGGTGCTTCTTGTGCACCTCCTTGCCAAAATGTATTGTTGTTTTTGGTCCACTTGTTTCTACAATTTTTCTTCAAGTGTCCGGGCTTACCACACCCATAGCATGTGAATTTATTTGAACTTTCTGCTTGAAATGCACTACACTTTTTCTTGTTTGATTCACTCAAGTTTCGGGTTTCCCACATGCTTATTTTATTTTTTAAGAACTCACAATTTCTATCCTCTGTTGATAGAGCATCTACCAGATCTCCAATGTAGCTTAAGGATTCTGGCAAAGTTCTCTGCATGTAATTTAATTTTTCTGCCTCGGTGACTTTTCCTCCAGCATTTTTTAAGTCATTTATAGTCTTCTCAAAATCACAGAAAAATGTACTTGAATTATCATAATTTTTTAATTTCATCTGATCGAGTTTGTTTCTTACACAGATTTGCATTGCTGTAGATTCTTTTAGATACATTTTGTCAAACTTCTGCATTATTTTCCGAACAGATTTTCTCTCTTCTTCGCTCAAAAATTCTAATTGATCGTTACTTATACTGCAATGAATGTAGTTTATTGCTTTCTCGTTCATGTCGGACCAATTTTTTTTGTGAATCTGATGTCAAAGCCTCTTGAACTGCTGGTTCTGCACACTTTTTTGTTTCAAGTATTGGAGTATCCTTATTTTCCAAATGCTATAATTCCTTCCATCAAAGATATGGAGTCTTGCGTCTTCGTTTTGCGACATAGTTAGCTCTTTAATTAGTTTATCTTTATGTTCCAAATTAGCACTATGACGGTTTTGAATTTCTTCAATTTGAATTTTTCCTACTTTTCTTAAATCACTTTCATGTACGTCAGCATACACTGCTTCTATTTGATATTTTTGCAGAATATCTATTATTTCACCCCTTGACTTTGTCGCTACAGTATTTTCTTCCTTTGTGCCTTTACAAAGTCTTTTTAGTTCATCTGTATTGAAATATTGCAAGATTTTTCTAGGTGGCAATTTACTTAAAGTTTTTATTAAATCTTCCTTTGGCACTAAATTTATACCTGCCAAGCTTAATTCATTCAAGCACTGATTTTCTTTTTCTAATAGGCTCATTTAAAATTCTTTCCAAACCTCTTCACGTTCGAAGTAACGTGGTATCTCAGTTTCACTTGAGAACACTTTAAAATAGTCACTTTTCCGTTTTCAAAAGCTACGCGCTCTTGCTACCATGTTAAAATTAGTGGCTTAAAGAACATTTATTAATTTATATTTGTTACAGAATAATATAATTATAGAAACCGACATTCTGACGTCTCAATAGCGGTCTACCGAGTGGCGTACACGTTACAACTTAACGCCTGTATAAATACTCTTTCTTAAAGTACGACTAAGCATTTACACTCATATACATAGGTCAATGCTCGGAGGAATTTCTCCTGTCAGCATTTCATCATTCAATCGTACAAGCATAAATTTGCTCTTATTTCAACAAGATGAATACTAAAATATTTAAACACGTGCAGGCATGCACAAAGTCAAAGTATTAACTTGAAACAGGCGAATTTTAGGGGGTGCCTTATAATTTTGATCACTACTGTATAGTGAGAAAAATAGATGTTTGTGTGGTAGTATGTACATGCTTTATTAAATCCTTTACTAAAATACAACGAAGATTGTAATGCACCTTAAACTCTTATACCTAAGTATTGCAATATCTGTATGAAAAATTGTAACATTAATTTAACTTTTTCAGAATATCAGATTTTTTTATTATTTTTGTCCTATTGGTTGGAGCGAAACAGAAAATTTGGTCAATGAAAAATTTTGAAATATCGACTTTTTTCATGATCAAATCATAAACTGTTTAAAGAAGAAAAAAAAATTCAGAACTCCTTTATTTTCTTGAAAATTATCTTTTCTTTTATCTGTTTCGTGATTTCAATAGTAGATCATTACATTATCAATTTAGATCATTTTATTTATTTCATCTATTTTCATTAGTTTAATACCTTATTTTTTGTCTTTTTTCAGACGAAAAAAAAAGAAAACTATGACGATTCAAGAAATTACAAAAAAATATATACCAGCGATACAACAACTGTTTGTTTTTCGGTAGAAAATAACCAGCAACATATTATCTTACAACATCAAAGTCCAGGAAAAGCTTGGCCTGGTGACCATGACATGAAAATTATTGATAATGTTAGTTCAAGTCAACCTCCGATGTATTCCAGTTCTATGTATCAACGGAAAATAAAAAATCTTTTAAAATAATCACATTTCTGAGATGGTAAACAATGTTCATATGGGTAATTCTCAAAATTTTTTAAAATTAGTAAAAATTCGTAAAAATATAGTAAAAATTCGAGCACACTTTTGAAATTTTGACATCAGTTTTTTCGTAATCTCCGATTTAATGCAATATTAAAAAAAATTGTTTTTAAATTCTCAAGCGAAGTTACTGTGAAATAAAATTTTCAATAAACGATTGATGAAAAAATTCTTTAAAATTTAAAAACCAAAAACAGCAATCGATTTGGAGAAAAAAATAAGGTAAAAACATTCTATTCATTTTTTTTATCCAAAGCTAAGATTATTTATTAAACTCTATTAAACATTACAAACTCAACATGTTTACTAGGCTATAACAAATAATCGAAGCATCTGATAAAAAATGAATAGAATGTTCTTACCTTATTTTTTCTCCCCAAATCAATTGCAATAATTAGTATTTTTATTTTTGAAATTTTTTTTCACAAATTGTCAATTAATAAATTGAAAAAATTCATTCAGTTGAAAATTGAAAAAATGAATACAGCAATCGATTTGGAAAGAAAAAATCAGATGAAAACATTCTATTTATTTTTTTTATCAGAAGCTTAGATTTGTTATAACCTGTTAAACATTACAAAATTAAAATGTTTATTAGGTTAGAATAAATAATCTAAGCTTTGGATAAAAAAAATGAATGAAATTCTTTCATCTTGTTTTTTTCTCAAAATCGATTACCACTATTGTTTTTTGAAATAAAAGCAATTGTTTAGTTAATTGTTTATTGATAATTCCATTTTGCAATCACTCCGCCTGTGAAATTTGCAACAAACTTTCCTCGCGGATCAGCGTTGGAAGTAACGATAAGAAAATGTGGTCAATTTTCAGAGGTGTGCTTCAATGAGAATCATGTTTTTCTGAATACTTGTATATTTTAAAAGTTTTTGAGAATTCCCCATATAACCACGTGCTCTGCTTATTTTATATCCTTTTTTCAACGAATACTTTCACACCTATAATAATACAGAGCCTGTTTTATTTATTTAAAAGTATAACGTTTGGAAAGGTACTCTCGAACTTAAAAAACCTGCTAAGTATGTACGTTGGCTGTACTGATGACAAAAAAAAAAAAACAAACAAAAATACAAAAAAAAAAAAACTTGATTATTTCCGTAGATTAACCTGAAAAAATCGAGACTTGCTTAGACATTCATACAACAAATTACCAAGTAAGAATATATCATGACCTAGAAGGTGAATTATCTTATGCAATCAAAAGTAATAAAAGTCGGTCTTTTTTTTGAGAGAAAATTTATTTTTATATCATTATTGGTCAAAGCCCTCTTCGGGGGATTTTCAGAGATTTTCCTCAAGAAGTTGGCGTTAAAACTAATGTATTGATTTTGATGAAACTTTGACACATCTATCCAATCGTTTTCTTGCACGTGAATAAGGACACCTGGAGGAAATTTGATTTTTGGCATGGTTTTTCTTTTAAAAATCACCATCGACTTTAATTTTACACCATTGGCTAAACACGATAAGACTACAGTGAATCTACTTTTTTCATGTCCAGTGGATTTAACAAAAATTGTTTTTGTTCCTCTCACATCTACAGTGCAGTTACCCAACATGTCAAATTGTACTGGCGTCTCGTCCATGTTTCCAATACTTCCCACACACAGAGAACTGCGCTATGACTGTAATAGCGGCGCTATAACCGTTATAGCGGATCGCATTAACTATTTTGTCGTCGACGACTGCTGTAACAGTCAATGCATCCGTCTTAACAGTTAATGCACCCGTCTTAACAGTTAATGCGAAACGCATTCAATATTTTAAAGATATGCTAACATATATACATTAATACCGTGTTTCATCTATTATAAGCCTATTATTATTATTATTATTTTTTTTATTTTTTTTTTTTAATTGTATTTTTCTTTTTGGTCCCTTTTTCCTCTTGTTAGGGGTGGCGTTCTTGGTGTCGTTTTTCTGTTCGATGTGGTCTCTGCTGGTATCTTCTGGTACAAAGTCTTCTCTTTTTTTCCCGGCTCCCGGTTGTGTATGACTCCGGATCTTCATCTCGGACGGGACTTGGGATTCCTTGGATCCCCATGGATGGTCGATTGGGTGGTTCGTCCCTGGCTGAGGATATTTCCATTTCTTCTTCATCCTCCAGATTATTGCTCAGATGGTTTTGCTTCCCGGGCGGTGTCAGGAGGTTTACTGCGTCATCTAACTCCTGGAGGATGTTTCTGTCCGTCGTCCTCATATCGGTGACCTTCCTTGCTGCTCTCCCATCTTTCATTAGCCAATCCTGAATCTCTAAGGTGCTTTTATGGATAAGTGCACTACTCAAAAATTCTGTCTCCTGATGCAGCTTCTTGTTCTCAGCTGAGAGCTGATCGTTTTCCTTGGCTAATCGTTGAACCTCTATCTGAAGGTTGGCCAACGATGCCTGGTGAGAGATGGACATCGATGCCTGGTGAAGGTCGGCTTCTTTACGGATGCCTTCGAGTTCGGTGGATAGCTGATGGTTTTTTTCCGTCAGCCGTCCACTTTCCCTTTTCAGGACTTCGTTTCTTATTTGTTCGAGGAGTAGGAGTTCCTGGAATTTTATCGTTAGTTCCTCATTTTTCAGTTTTTCGAGTTGAACGAGGCCCTTCAATTCCAAGGTCTCCTCGTCGCTTTCTCCAAAAAGGTGTTTGTTTTTGTGGTCAGTCTTCTTTTTTCTGAGCTCTGTCCTTGTCTGTTCTAATTCTGCTTTTACAAGGTCAAGCTCTACCCTTACCTGGTCAAACTGCTTTCTCTGGGATTTGGCCACAGCCTTCTTCTCCGCCAGAGTCTTAAGGTATCTCCCGAGGGAGTCCTTTTTTGTTGTTACTTTCTCTTGCAGGCGGCGAAGCTCTTCCTCCTTTTGTTTGGATTCAGCGTCCAATTTTATGAGACGCTGTTCTTCTTCTAGGGACCTGGTTTTCCTCCGGTTTTGGCGATTTTTCCACGCCTGGAGGTCCTCCTCTTCCTCGGTCAATTTGTCCTCGAGAGCCTTCAACCGATCTTCTTCGTAGTTGATCAGTTCCCACTTTAGATCGAGTTTCACCTCTCTGTCGTGGATTTCTGCTTCCCGGAGGTTGCAGGTTTCTTCACGTTTTCTGAGTGAGGTCTCGAGGCTAGTAATTTTTTCTCTTTGGAGGTTAAATTTTGCCTTTACACGTTCTTTTTCGCCCTTCTGGTCTTTAATCTTGGCTAATAAATCCGCAAGTTTTGCGGACAGTTCTTCCTTTTCCTCTATCTTTTTCTGCAAGGAATCGTTTGCCAGTTGCAGGCTTCTCTTAAACTCTTCGGCTTTGGCTATCTTCTGCTTTTCCTGGTTTAACAGGAGGTTTGCAGCTGTTAATTTTTCTACTGCCTGATCTAGAACCTTGTTCCCAAATCCTTCTATGGCTTCGCATTTAGTCTTTGATCCGGACTGGGTGGATGGTAGATCTTTCATTGTTGTAGGTTTGTAGATCTTACCTACCCCCTTCACATAATGGTGAATGGCCAAATCGCTGAAACCTGCGATGTATTCTGTGAAACCTTCGACGGTGTTTCCCTCTTCGTTGAGCTATTCTCGTCTTAATTGGTTGTATTTTGCTTTCAGGTCTCCGGTTTTATTCTTCCTTTTTTTGATGATTTGGATATTTGAACTGCTGTTGTTGTAGTGATTTCAAGACGCCATCCTAACTTATCCTAAAAAAAACAAAATTTCAAGTTCCATCAGAATCCGATGGATATAAGTGCCTTGTATACTAAAGTAATTAAGTATTCATGAGTTAAAATTTAAATTTATGTCAAAGTTGTGGTTATGAAGTGTTTAGTGTGTTTTTGTTCGGTGGTGCTCGATAATTCGAGTCGCAAAACGACTAGTTAACAAGTATAATTTCAAAATAAATAAATGAATCCGTCCACGTGAAGCGTGATCTAACTAAATGAGTGGAATCACAAAACCTATTCTGACTATATGTGTGAAAAGAAGAAAATTGTAGTATCGTCACTAAGCGACGATTCCCAGACTTAAACTAATTTTATATCTTACATATCTATATTTTTTTTTCTTTTTTTTTTTTTCTTATAATTTTTTTTATTAGTATATAAGGGTCAAAATAATACTTTTTTAAAAAACCGTCCGTACGAGGTTCACCGATTTTATTGCAATTTTTTTTGGCAAAAGTACTATTAATAGAAGACTTTTGCCACAAACTAGAGGTTTCTATCTTATTTCTGCTTGGTGCTAGATTTTTTCAAAGATTGAAAAATGGCCTATTTTTAAGCTGTTTTAAGCAATTTTAAGGTATTTTTCGAAAAATTCTAACTTTTGATCAAAATGAGATAGAAACCTCTAGTTTGCGGCAAAATTTTGTTTGAAATAAGTTCTTTTTTGAAAAAATATTTCGACAACATAGTTTGGTTATTTTTATAATAATACAGTCCTACACAGATTTTGCTATTTTTGCTCATTTGCAAGTATCTTCAAATGACCGTACCTTTTTCTAGGCAAAATTTTTGTGCATATTAAAAAATTGTTAAACTTTTTTTATGAAAAAACAAAAATTTTGCGACCAACCGGAACCCTGTACGATCTTCCGCTTCCAAGATACAGCTGTTTAAAGTTGTCAAAAAACACAAAAAAACGCGTTTTTTACGATTTTCACACGCATTTTTGAACGGTTTTCACCTTTTTTTTCTCTCAAAAATATGTGGAATCTTCTCTTCATATGTTTCCAAACAAGCTCCCATAGTAATTGTAGTGCGGATTTGGGGTTTTAGTTGATTCCAAAGCATACACTTTTGACACATTTTATGTGCTAAACTAGTGTTTTTTTAACAATATACAGGCTACATTTAACTTTTTTGTTCATTACAGATGTTTTGAAATGATTTTTTGACTAAAAACTATTTAAATTCCAGCCAAAATTAGGTCGCCTGCTATGAAAAAATTGATACTCAACGAAATATTGATCTCAATATCAAATAATATACTACTTTTATTCAGTTTTCTAGTTTTTTGATTCGTTACAAATCTATGTTCAAATATCGTAAATGATATACCACTTATTTATTTATTTTTTTCTATTTTTGAAATTACAAATAATTGATGATAGTTTATCAATTATTCTGATGAAACAATCATGGATTACTATTGCTTACTCTGAAAAAAATGAGTCCAAATTAAAAATGTTATTTTTTGAATGCTATGAAGCATAAAACAATCTACTAATCTACATTCTACTTATAATTATATCCACTTATGAAAAAGAGAATGAGAGATTCGATTAGAAAGTCGAGTCGATATATCGAATCGAATCTTGATCTTTGATTCTTGAAGCAAGAGCGCCCGCTTTCAGGCCTCTCAAAAGTGTGAACCAGCCAGACGCGCCAAATTTAAAATCTTCAGGCATGCTTAATTTGAATTTTTTGTTTTTTGGTTTTTTTTTAAATTAATAAAGTGAGTAACGAAATTTAAGTTTTTAATAGACAAATAAGCGGACAAGCTTACAACCCCATAACCCTAGGCATAGTGAATAACAAATAAATTAACTTTTGTAATAAACAAATGAGCCGATAAGCTACAACTCCAAAACACTGGGCGTACTTAGTAAAAATAATAAATTTTTTTTAATAAACAAATAAGCCGATAAGCTATAACCCCACAACCTTGGGCATAACTAAAAAAAATGTTAATTTTTTTAATAAACAAATAAGGCGATAAGCTACAACACCATAACCTTGGGCATGGCTGAAAAAACGGTTAATATTTTAAGTTAATATATTATAAGCCAATAAGCTACAACCCCATAATACTGGGCGTAGTGAATGAAAAATAATTAATTTTTTTAATAAGCCGATGAGCTACAACCCCATGACAGTTGGCGTAGCAAATGAAAAATAATAAATTTTTTTAATAAACAAATAAGCCGATGAGCTTCAACCCCATAACGGTGGGCGTAGCAAATGAAAAAAAATTAATTTTTTTATTCAACAAATGAGCCGATGAGCTACACTCCAAAACACTGGGCGTTCTTAGCAAAAATAATTAATTTTTTTAATAAACAAATAAGCTGATAAGCTACAACCCCATAACCTGGGGTATGGCTAAAAAAAATTTTAATTTTTTTAATAAACAAATAAGCCGATGAGCCACAACCCCATAACATTGGGCGTAGTAAATGAAAAATAAATAATTTTTTTAATCAACAAATGAGCTGATGAGCTACAACCCCTTAACATTGGGCGTAGCGAATATAAAATATGTGAATATTTAAATAAACAACGAAGCAAACAGTTTCCCACCCCATAACCTTGGGCATGGATAAAAAAAATTTTTGAGCCATGCCCAATGTTATGGGGTTGTAGCTCATCGCTTTATTTGTTTATTAAAAATATTAACATTTTTTTAGCCATTCCTAAGGTTATGGGGTTGTAGGGGGTGTGGGAGCTTGTTTGGAAACATATGAAGAGAAGATTCCACATATTTTTGAGAGAAAAAAAAAGGTCGAAACCGTTCAAAACGCGTGTGAAAATCGTAAAAAACGCGTTTTTTCTGTTTTTCGACAACTTTAAACAGCTGTATCTTGGAAACGGAAGATCGTACAGGGTTCCGGTTGGTCGCAAAATTTTTGTTGTTTCAAAAAAAAAATTTAACTGTCTTTTAATAAGCACAAAAATTTAGCCTAGAAAAAGCTACGGTCATTTAAAGATACCTGCAAATGAACAAAAATAGCAATATCTGTGTAGGACTGTATAATTATAAAAATAACCAAACTATGTTGTCAAAATATTTTTTCAAAAAAGAACTTATTTTGAACAAAATTTGGCCGCAAACTAGAGGTTTCTATCTCATTTTGATCAAAAGTTAGAATTTTTCGAAAAATACCTTAAAATTGCTTAAAACAGCTTAAAAATAGGCCATTTTTCAATCTTTGAAAAAATCTAGCACCAAGCAGAAATAAGATAGAGACCTCTAGTTTGCGGCAAAAGTCTTCTATTAAATAGTACTTTTGCCAAAAAAAATTGCAATAAAATCGGTGAAACTCGTGCGGACGGTTTTTAAAAAAAGTATTATTTTGACCCATAAATATATATATTTTTTCCTCTCTTTTTTTTTTTTTTTTTTTTTTTTTTCTATCATCGTAAAACGATAGTTTTACGATGATAGTCATAGAGTCCACGAAGACTCTATGACTTGAAGTTAGAAGTGATTCAAGGAAAATGGATATTCAGTGGAGTTGGGTGGATGGGTAATTACGGATTTGATTTGATTTACGATAGTGATGGGGCTGTTTTACTGTATAGGATTTGTGGGACGGTTGCTTACGGTATTGTCTCGAACAAGTTGCGGTGTGGTGGAGTTGGCTCATTTGGTTTTACCCCCGTGTTTGATTTAATGATCTTGACCTCGTGCAACTGAAGAGGGATGCATTCCGCTGGCCTATTTTCCTCTTGCTTCTCCTCGAATGAATGGATTAAGACGTGGGTGATGGATGAAAAGATGGCTCCCAAGAGTTTGAGGGACCATCCAAATGACCGTTTAAGGAGGCAGGCGTGGAAAATGGTGTCGATCAGGAACTTCAGCAGCCTCCAACACACAAAGATTCCGAGACAACCTGCTACCGTGTTCCCAAACATGTAGAACTTCGACCAAGCTCTACTCCAGTAAGAGTCAACTATCTTGTCGACCATTTATCACGGCCTGCTGATCGTGATATAGTCGATAGAGTCGCATCTCAGTCCTAGGATTCGAAACCAACTGACTTCACCGAGTCCTGGACTAGGCCAAGAGACCTCGGTTTTCGGGAGTGTCGGAAAAGTAGGGGAAAATTTCACAGGCGTCTCTCCCGGCTCCTTCTCTCTCTTCTTTTTCCTTGTACTTGTACTTAAAAGGGCCGCCTTTTATTGCCCTCCGCGCCCGTCTGCCGGGACCAGCGGGAGTGCACAGGCGGACCCACTTAGCGCTATCTGCCCCAAAAACCCCGGTTGTTTACGACCGGCCGCGGCCGGGCAACGTTTTTCCTGGGAAGAAAAGCCATGGGTAAACTCAAGAGTTTTTTTTTTATTGTTTTTGTTAATGAAGATAAAATTCATTTGCGCAGCTGATGCACAAGCCTATGCTTAACCACTCCTGTGGTCCATCGGATACCATCGTTTACGACTCTCTTAGTCGGCAACGGGAAATTTCAATGGGCCAAGGGAGTGGAGAACGCTGAGCCTTGGCTTTCTATTTTTTTCTTCCTCTCGCCTGACACAGATAAAGTAAACCAATAAAAAAAACTTTTAGTAAGTGCACATAAAATTAGAATAAGATAAAGTAAAGATAACCAGTGTAAGGGAAAACACATGATAAAAAAAATTTTAAACTGAAACGTTCAGGCCGTCACATAAAACTATACGTAACAAATTTTTAATTTAAAAAAATGAGATGTACCTTTTTAAAAATTGTTAAAACACCGTACTATATATGTAGTGTTATGTATTAGTTTATTAATAAGATATAATCTAGTTTTTATATTTATTTATTTTAATTTTAATAATATAATATTACATAATATAAATATAGGCCGTGTTGCATTAACTGTTGACCAGCTAAAAAAATATTTTTATAAAATATTTTTAGATTTATAATTTTTCGCTGATCGTAATTACTATAATAGTATATTTTATTTTCAATTCGTTTTTTTTTAATGAGCGATTGAAAATATGTAAATAATTTAAAAGTGAGGTTCATAAAGAAAGAATGACGCAACCTCAAAAAAAAAAAAAAAGCTATCTGCATGTATCATATACATAACCATTAAAAGTTCGGTGTACACGTGCGATATAAGTTTTTTGGTTGTTGCTGTTTCTTTACGTCAAAATTTGGTTAGGTGCCACCATGTGCCACCGGGGCGCTCCCGTGGGCCGTGTGACGTCAACTCTGACGTTTGCTTGCAGGCTATACTCGCTGCGGACTGCGTTGCAGCTTGCGAGGGAGAAAGGGTACGGGGGTGATCATGATAATGTAAATAATTAAATAATTTCAGTATTTATAATAAAATTTTTGATATGCACAGTAAAATTGTATTATTTTTACTAGCGCGACAGATGAAACTGCAAGCAATAACAAAGAAATATATAAAAAGATTTTTCTTTTTTTTTTTTTTTTTACTTTAAATTTGATAAATTAAAGATACAGTATGTAATTAAAAAAAATCAGCTATTAAAAAAAAAGAATTTATAAGCTGCAAATCTTTTGAACCTAAATGATTTTACTGGAAGTTGAAAACAAGATTAAAAATAAATTTCAGTCAAACAGGAGCTAGCTTGGCTCGATGGGATAATAGTTAGCCTGATGCCTAGAAGGCCATGAGTTCAATTCCCGAGAAACCTAAAAAAAAAGAATATATAACTGCCGTGATTTCTTTTTTTTTAATTTTCACGTTCTGTATAAGCCTGCTAGGTGAAACATCTAAAGTTAAAAAAAAATTTTGTACGAAAAAGGTTTCAAATAACATACTATTCTTCAACAACTTTTAAAAATTTAAAAAAAATTGATTTAAAAAGTAGAAAATATAATTTTGATACTGTTAAATTTTTTCAAAGTACATTAAAAGATGGAATATAAATTGCAACAATTGAGTTGTCATAAATAAATTTATAAAAGTAAAATAACATCATTTAATTGTATAGGTATTACAAGTATTTTTTATTTAATACTCACAAGGAGATTTTTGACCGTCAAAGTATCAAAAATTGAATAAAAAAGGATGTCCTTATTACGTGGGCCAGCTGGACATCGGCAAATAAATTTAAACCCCAACTAAAAGAATCGAGCCTTGCTTAGGACAGTCTTTTTAGATTGGCTTGGTCTTTTTGACTGTCACGTTAGCGAAAATTGAATAAAAAACGATGCTCTTATTACGAGGGCCACCCAGAGGTCGGCCGTTTATTTTGGGTTCAAATTTTTTTCCCGACCTCCAGCTGGCCCTCTCAATAAGAACATCATTTCTTATTCAATTTTCAATAGTTTGACGGTCAAAAATCTTTTACTTTCAAAAAAGGACTGTCCTAAGCAAGGCTCGATTCCTTCAGTTAGGGTTTAAATTTATTTGCCGATGTCCAGCTCGCCCTGATCATAAAAACTTCATTTCTCATTCAATTTTCAATAGTTTGGTGGTCAAAAATTTTTTACTTTCAGAAAAGGACTGTCCTAAGGAAGGCTCGATCCCTTTCCTTCAGGTCAAAATTTATTTGCCGAGTTCCAGCTGACTCTTGTCAGAAGAACTTCATTTTTTATTCAATTTTCGTTCGTTTCTCAGTGAAAAATCTTTTACTTTTAAAATAGGACTGTCCTTAGGAAGGCTCGATCTCTTTATTATGGGTTCAAAATGATTTGCCGATTTCCAGTTGGCCCTCGTAATAAGAAGATCATTCTTTATTCTAATTTTGATTGTTTGACGGTTAAAAATCTTTTACTTTTTAAAAAGGGCTTTCCCAAGGAAGACTCGATCCCTTTACTTAAGGTCAAAAATTATTTTTAATTCGAAAAATTTGCTAATTAAAAAAAAATTTGCTTTAAATTACCGATGATTGAAATATGTGGTATCTGTTACCGGAAACAATTGATGAAGTAGTTCCTTTGACTAAAAACAATCAGGGGTGCGGTGACCCCCCTGAGCTTCTGAGGAAACCCCCTCTAAACTGCCCCCCCAACATTTTAAAGTACATAATTTTTTTTATTTGATCTAGGTTAACTTCAATCAGATTAAAGTAAAAAAATAAAAATCATAAAACTGAAGTTAGCTAAAAATAGATTAGCTATCCCCATTCCCCCAAGCCTTGAACCCCTAAGACCCTGCGCACCCGAGGTCAACGAAAAAACTGATCAGCTCTCTCCCAAGCTCTGAACCCCCAAAACCCTGGGTGCCCGAGTTCCACAAAAAAACTTATCGACTATCCCCCAAGCTCTAAATCCCCAAAACCCTGGACACCCGAGGTCAACGAAAAAACTGATCTGCTATCCTCCAAGCTCAAAACCCCCAAAACCCTGAGCACCCAAGGTCAATGAAAAAACTCATCAGCTATCCCCCAAGCTCTAAACCCCCAAAACCCTGGGCGGAGATTCCACGCCTTGGTCGATCAACAAACTAAAGCAACATTGTGTGCGGTCTGTAAGTACCTGGATGGGTGACTGACGGCGCACGATGTCTGCCGCTTCGAGGATAGATTAGCTGGTTGATCGAACACCCGAGTCGGTCTAGGTCTGAATTTTTTGTCTGTTTTTAGGTCATCAAAAACACAACTTTTAAGTATAACAAAAGTATCTGTAAATGTTATTTTGTCATACTATTAAGCAAAAACGTAATTAGAAAGTTCAAAAACCACGTTTTTTTTTCAAAATTTTGAGGTTATTGGCGATGATGATGCAGTAAACGAAAACTTTTATAGCACTATTTTTGTCGAAAAGTACAGCTGAGACAAAAAATTTTCGACGAACCTGGTTCCTATCGGATTACTAGAGACCAATTTATGAATTTTTGGAATATAGTATATTGCAATACAAGCTGAGGGAAGAATCAGAAGGTGCGTACTTTCGACCATCGGATGTAGAAAATAAAATTTCAACTCGGAAGTTTGAACACTTCTGAAAAAGTAAAATAATTTTGACCATCAAACAGTCAAAAAATGAAAAAGAAATGAAGTTTTATTTACTAGGGCCTTCTGGAAGTCGGCAAAAAAAGTTAGACCATAATTAAAGGCATCAAGCCTTCCTTTGGACCGTCCTTTTTGAAATATAAAAAATTTTTGACCGTCAAACGGTGTAAGAAATGTCGTTCTTATTTCGTGGGCCATCTGGAAGTCGGCAAATAATTTTTGACCCCAAGTAATGGCATCAAGTTTTCCTAAATACAGTCCTTTTTGAAAAGTAAAAGATTTTTTACCGTCAAACAGTCAAAAAGTGAATAAGAAATGTCGTTCTTATTTCGTGGGACATCTGGAAGTCAGCAAATAAATTTCGACCCCAACTAGGGGCATCAAGTCTTTCTAAGGACAGTCCTTTTCAAAAAGTAAAAAATTTTTGACTGTCAAACAGTCAAGAAATGAAGAAGAAATGTCGTTCTTATTTCGTGGGCCATCTGGAAGTCGGCAAATAAATTTGGACCCCAACTAATTGCATCAAGCCTTCCATCGGACAGTCCTTTTCAAAAAGTAAAATAATTTTGACCATCAAACAGTCAAAAAGTGAAAAAGAAATGAAGTTTTTTTTACTAGGGCCTTCTGGAAGTCGGCAAAAAAAGTAAGACTATAATTAAAGGCATCAAGCCTTCCTATGGACCGTTCTTTTTGAAATATATAAAATTTTTGACCGTCAAACAGTCAAAAAGTGAATAAGAAATGTCGTTCTTATTTCGTGGGACATCTGGAAGTCAGCAAATAAATTTCGACCCCAACTAGGGGCATCAAGTCTTTCTAAGGACAGTCCTTTTCAAAAAGTAAAAAATTTTTGACTGTCAAACAGTCAAGAAATGAAGAAGAAATGTCGTTCTTATTTCGTGGGCCATCTGGAAGTCGGCAAATAAATTTGGACCCCAACTAATTGCATCAAGCCTTCCTTAGGTCTGTGCTTTTTGAAAAGTAAAAGATTTTTGACCGTCAAACAATCAGAAAATGAATAAGAAATGATGCTCTTATTATGTGGGCGAGCTGGAAGTCGGTAAATAAATTTGGAACCTTAGTAATGGCATCAAGTCTTCCTTAGGACCGTCCTTATTGAAAAGTAAAAGATCTTTGACCGTCAAACAATCAGAAAATGAATAAGAAATGATGTTCTTATTCCATGGGCTCGCTGAAAAGCGGCAAATAAATTTGGACCCCAAGTCATGGCATCAAGCCTTCCTTCGGACAGTCCTTTTCAAAAAGTAAAAGAGTTTTGACCATCAAACGGTCAAAAAATGCAAAAGAAATGAAGTTTTTTTTCTAGGGCCATCTGGAAGTTGACAAATAAAGTTGGACCTTAAGTAAAGCCTTCCTTAGGATCGTCCTTTTTAAAAAGTAAAAAATTTTGACCTGCCAATTGTCAAAACATGAATTAGAAATGTCGTTCTTATTCCGTGGGCCAGCTGGTAGTCGGCATATAAATTTGAACCCCAAGTTAAGGCATGAAGCCTTCCTTAGGATTGTCCTTTTGTTGTGTTCCAAAATTGTTATTGCTTTGTGAAAGTTGAAATATTACTGAGACAAGTATAGGATTGCATTGCTTTCAATCAGAAATAATGATTAAGCAACTCTGAATCTTTTGAAACAAATACTTATAAGATCAATTTTCATTAAATAAAAAAAAAATTGTAATAATAATAATTTTTCACAACAATCATAAGATAAGTTAATGAATAATCATTTATGAGCTAACTAATATTTTCAAAGAAATTTAGTTCCAAATAATTTCAACAGTTAATTTGATACAATTTTTTCAAATACTTTTGCTGAATATTCAGTAATAAAATCATTTTTTGAAGACGTTTCTGTACAAAATTAAGAAGAGTTATTTGAAATTTTAATTTTTTTAAATCTTTAGAAGTAAATGCCAGGAGTATATGTACACATGATATTTATTTTGATTTCGTTAATTTTTTAAACAATTACAGATGAAGAAACACTTAAATATTTATAATAATAGCTAATAAGAACAGTAGTTTAATAAAATAAAATGGTTTAAAATAATTTCATGATATCAAATTTTTACAAATAAAAAGTATTCATGCAAATTTTATTTTTTTTAATTTTTTTAAAGTATCTTTGAGCTCTAGATACTTTTTATAAAGTTAAATTTTGATTAAAACATATTTGGTCAATCAGAAACTGTCAACCTGTCTCAAGATAGGTTTTCCTGGCTCAAAAACGATACAACTTTTTTTTAAGAATTCTTGCTTGATTGAAAGTTATTTTAATAAAAAAAAATCTTTTGTCATTTGATAAGCATCTCTCAAAGTCAAAATTCAACTGCTCAACCCGACCTGAAATAAGTGATGAAATACCGAAAAAAGTCTAGCTCAATTTTTTCGTAATTTTGTATCCGGATGGAGAGCTCCGAGTCGAAAAAATCATTTTCCAATAAAATAGCAAATATTTGGGTCAACTCTACTACAGTCAACCTGCCACAGGTTAAGTTTTCTGGGCTAAAATAGGATCTAAATTTTTATTCAAGAAGTTTTGCCGGATTAAAAGCCGTTTGAATCAAAAAAATCAATTGTCATTTAATTAGCATCTCTTGGAGTCAAAATTGAACTGCTCGGCCCGACCTGAAATAGGTGATCCGTTACCAAAAAAAATATAGCTTGATTTTTTCGTAATTTTGAATCCGAATGGAGCCCTCCAAGTCAAAAAAATCATTCTCTAATAAAATAGCAAATATTTCAGTCAGATTCAAACAGTCAACCTGTCTCAGGTTTTGTATTCTGGGCTCAAAAAGGATTTAGCTTTTTTTTACAAGAATTCTTGCTTGATTAAAAGGCATTTGAATCAAAAAAATCTTTTGACATTTGATCAGCATCTCTCAGAGCCAAAATTGAACTGGTTGGCCCGACCTGAAATAAGTGATCCGATACCGAAAAAAATCTAGCTTGATTTTTTCGTAATTTTAAATCCGAATGGAGCCCTCCGAGTAAAAAAAAAACATTCTCTAATAAAAAAGCAAACATTTTGAAAAATATTTTGGTCGATCTCCAACAGTCAACCTGTCTCAGGTTAGGTTTTCCGGGCTCAAATGAGATCCAATTTTTTTTTCAAGAATTCTTGCTTGATTGAAAGTCATTTTAATCAAAAAAATCTTTTGTCATTTGATTATGCTTAAAGTAAAATTTATTCAAACCTAGAGCTTTTTTTAAATTCTATAAAAATTTATAAATTACATATTTGAAGGGTCCCTGGCAAGGCGTCAGTTTTTCCGACCCCAAAGATCAAACTGATATCGGCACGAGCTGTTATCATCGTGGACTGTAGTTAGAATTGCTTTCGCTTCATGCCTAATCCAAAAGTAAATACAATTCCACCTGGAAATTTTATAAAGTTTCATGAAAATTCCTAAAAAACACGTCAGAGAGGTCCCTAGCAAGGCGTCAGTTTTTCCGACCTCAAAGATCAAACTGATATCGGCACGTGATGTTACCATCGTGGACAGTAGTAAGAATAGGTCTAGCCTCGTCTCTAACGTGAAAGTAAAATTAATTCAACCTAGAACATTTTTTAAATTCTATGAAAATTCATAAATTACATATTAGAAGGGTCCCTGGGAAGGAATCAGTTTTTCTGACCTCAAAGATCAAACTGATATTGTAACGTGCTGTTACCATCGTGAACTGTAGTTAGAATGGCTCTGGCTTCATGCCTAATCTAAAAGTAAATACAATTCCACCTAGAAATTTTTTAAAATTTCATGAAAACTCATAAAAAACTGATTAGAGAGGTCCATAGCATGGCGTCAGTTTTTCCGACCTCAAAGATCAATCTTATACTGGCACGTGCTGTTACCATTGTGAACTGTGGTAAGAATAGCTCTAGCTTCGTTCTTAAGCTTAAAGTAAAATGTATTCAACCTAGAGCTTTTTTTGAATTCTATGAAAGTTCATAAATTACATATGAGAAGGGTCCCTGGCAAGGCGTCAGTTTTTCCGACCTCAAACCTCAAAGATCAAACTGATATCGGCACGTGCTATTACCATCGTGAACTGTAGTTAGAATAGCTCCGGCTTCATGCCTAATCCAAAAGTGAATACAATTCCACCTAGATCTTTTTTAAAATTGCATGATCATTCATAAAAGACACGTCAGAGAGTATCCTAGCAAGGCGTCAGTTTTTCCGACCTCAAAGATCAAACTTATATTGGCACGTGCTGTTACCATCGTGGACTGCGGTTAGAAATGCTCTGGCTTCGTTCTTAAGCTTAAAGTAAAATGTATTCAACCTAAAGCTTTTTTTGAATTCTATGAAAGTTCATAAATTACATATTAGAAGGGTCCCTGGCAAGGCGTCAGTTTTTCCGACCTCAAAGATCAAACTGATATCGGTACGTGCTATTACCATCATGGACAGTAGTAACAATAGGTCTGGCTTCATGCCTAATCCAAAAGTAAATACAATTCCACCTGGATATTTTTTAAAATTTCATGAAAATTCATAAAAAACACGTCAGAGAGGTCCCTAGCAAGGCGTCAGTTTTTCCGACCTCAAAGATCAAACTTATATTAGCACGTGCTGTAACCGTTGTGAACTGTGGTGAGAATAGCTCTGGCTTCGTTCTTATGCTCAAAGTAAAATTTATTCAACCTAGAGCTTTTTTTGAATTCTATGGAAATTCATGAATTACATATTAGAAGGGTCCCTGGCAAGGCGTCAGTTTTTCTGACCTCAAAGATCAAACTGATATCAGCACGTGCTGATAACATCGTGGACAGTAGTAAGAATAGGTCTAGCCTCGTCTCAAACGTGAAAGTAAAATTAATTCAACCTAGAACATTTTTTAAATTCTATGAAAATTCATAAATTACATATAAGAAGGGTCCCTGGCAAGGCGTCAGTTTTTCCGACCTCAAAGATCAAACTTATATCGGCACGTGATGTTACCATCGTGAACTGTAGTTAGAATAGCTCTGGCTTCATGCCTGATCAAAAAGTAAATACAATTCCACTTGGATATTTTTGTTATGTGACAATTAAATAAAAATCCGCGAACGTGCATTCTTGCGCGAGTGTGCGTGCATGTGGATGAGGGGTCCGGTCAGCACTTCGGATTTCAGCTGCAGCTGAATGCTGCTCTTGCACTTTTGATGGGAAAAAATCAAGGTGGCGGGGGAAGGATTTAGATGCAGCAGGGAGGAAGAGCGCCGGACGTCGAGTTAGTATGAAATATAATTAAAGAGTGAAAAGATCGCGAGCCTTGTTAAACCTAAGCTATTACTTACTAAATTACCTAATACTATATTTGCCCATTTGGACCTATCAGATTCGATAATTGTAGCCCCAGTGTATTGATTTGGATCTAATAAAACCTATTTTAAAAGTAACTTGCCCGTGAGTGAATTAAGTAATTAAACCTATTATTTTACCTACGTCTGGGAGATTAAGCAGACCACATCACATCGACCAATTACCAGCGAGTTTGGACCCCGAACCAAGGTAATGAGTTTAATATAAAAATTTCACCTTATTTAATTAATAATTCGCGCGTTCCAGTCGTCACACAAGGGGTGCCGTTCACCCCCGGTTTTCCCCGCGACTCCTTCCCGGGTCTGCCAAATTAGGAGCCGGTTATATGTCCACGGGGACATATAACAAAATTGGTAGCAGAAAGCGTAGTTAGGCCCCCCGCGGAGCGCGCATTAAACTTAGAGTATAAAAAATAAAAAAATATTTTTTAGTTTTAGCGCTTGAATTTTTTGCCAAGACGAGTCGCTCGCCCGACAGTCTTGTAGTTTAAGATTTTAGTAATTTTAAGTTGGAAAGAAGTTAGGTTTAAGCTCGTGCATAAAACGTTATTCGGAGTGATTTTCTTTTTTAGGAAATAATCAATTCTAATAGGACCGTGCGTGATTTTTATATCAGGCCGAATTAGAATAATTTTAGTGCGACGTAAGAATAAAAAAAAAAAAAAATTTAGAATAACCGAAATCATCCTACGACGCGAAAAATCTCGAGTTACATCCGGTGACGGAAAAAGTGTAGCTCGTGCAGCTGCACATCATTTAAGCTTAAGTAAAACTTATATTCATGTTATAAAGTTCAAAAAAAATTTTTTAAATTATAATCTTCTTTTGATAATTTAAAACCCCTTGTTTGGGACCTTATACAGTATAATTTGAAAAAAATAGGAAAATTTTTTTTGGAGTAATTAGAGTTAGAACTTTGAATTTTTATTTTAGGCTAATAAGTTTCCCCTCGTGCCAGGACAGTGCGTAGGCTACCGTCCTGTAGTTTAAGTTTAGTATTTAAACAGGTTAGCAATTAGAATTATAAATTGTGCGCGAAAAGAAAAAATTTTTAATGAAAAAAAAAATATAGACGAAACTCCCGAACTCGAAAAAGCTCGAGTTACCATCCGGTGGCGAGGCTATCGTTATCGGGTGACTGCGCGGCTGTCTGTATAAAGAAATACTTAGTCGCGTTACTTTATGCACACTTTTATTATAACTTACAGAGTTTAAATTTTACACTAGAAATAAATTTAATTGTAACAAAAAAATTAATAATGATAATAATAAATAGAAAATAAAAAAAAAATAAAAGGAAAAGAGGAAAAACCTTTTAAAGCGAAGACTCAAATTTTTCAAATTACAATTTTTGAAGGTCATTTTAAATATTACTCTTGAGGTCAAACCCTATTTTTCCAGGGGCATAAATTTTCAGTGCGTAAATTCGATTTCAATTTTCAAATTGGAAATTTTTGGAATTGCAATTTCAATTATTTCCAGTTTCACCTTTCAGATTTGGTAATTTTCTCAATTAATTTTTTTTTAAGCTCAACCAAAGTTGTTGACTTTAATGCTAGAACAGGTTCTTATTTAAAATAGAAAAAAAAAAAATCAGAGGTAATGATTTTAATAATAAACTCAAGAAATAACTTTGCATAAATTTTAATTTACACAAAAAAAAAAAAAATATTTTTTGTTGCTCATTCAAATTTTAAAGAATTCAATTTTCCCAATTTTATCTCTTTTTCAACTTTAATTATTAAAAAAAAATAAATAAATAAATAAAATAAAATAATAAAACTTCAATCACTACAGTAAAAGTTTAGTGGTAGAAATAAAAGCCTTTTCAAATTTAATTGTTTCGAGGTTTTAATTTTAATTTTAGATCCTCAAAATTTAAAAAGAAAGAAAAAATTTTTTTTTGCAATTTTTCCCTCGGCTATGTTAAATTTCGATTCTACAGAGAAAGAAAATATATTACAAGGCGGAGACATTAAATTGAGGAGACCCAAGTGACCGAGAGAAGAAGTGCGCGCAAGTAATCGCCGTTTCACTTCATTCTCCCGTTCGTATTCCCCCTATCGTGCAGTCCCCCACCGTGGAGTCGCAGTAGCACTAAGCCATTTCTTCTTTGTGCCGCTGTCCGCCTATCGGCGTTTCACTCCATTCTCTCCTTCCAAGCTGACCGGAGAGACGCCCGACCTATAACCGGAATGCTTTAGACGCTACTTTCAATTCAATAGTATTGGCAAGCGCTACTTGGAAAATAAATTTTTTTTTTAAGTAGTAATAGCATTAATAATATTGATAGGAGGTAGCGTTTAATTAATTTGATAGGTTCAATAATTAATAAAAAAAACAAATTACTATAATTAATTTAACCCTTAAATGCCACACGGGGTCAGAATGACCCCACATAACTGTCAGTGTGGCAGTTCTGGATTTGGGTGTGGCCTTTAAGGGTTAATTTAATAATGATCGATAATATAATTAGTATAATTATAACGCATATTTAATAATAATTAATTTGGTAGGTTTGATAAAATATCGTGAATATTACCGAGAAAAGAAAAAAAAAAAAAAAAAAAAGTAAAAAGAGAGAGGAAGCCGCGCGCTACTGAATCCGACCACTTCCCACCCTTGTGTGACGTCTGACTAATTTTTGATCTATTTTTACTCGCTACCCTGTTTTTTTTTGTCTGACCATTGACCTACTCTACTCGCCTGCTTTCAAAGTCAAATAAATAAAGAAAAGGGGTCGTCATTCTCCTATCACCGTGTGGGTTCCCTGACTCGTGCCCAACCGGGAGTTCCGACCGAGAGGCGTTGAAAGCGACCCCGTCTGGGGAATTGAATGCAAGCAGGCGCAGTGCGCCTCTACAGCCAGGAAGGGCTAGCTCACTCGATTCGAATTAAGAATTATACGGATCGAGCTGACCCTATATGCGGACGACCTAGTTATCTATCACCGTTAAAGATAGACCCAGACCGAATCTCGAACACCTACACCAGTAGTTCCTCCAGACCCCTAGTCCTTGAACAGTGGAGTGGCAGCTAAGCTGGTGTCTTTTGGGACCCCACGAGATGACTGGCGGGACAAATGCCAACGGGCAGGGCCAGCAGGACCTGACCCGAACCATGGGTACGGCATTGCTGGCATTGACTAACAGTCTTTGCCTGCAAAATGCCATCGCGGGTCTGAGTACCTACGACGGCAGCAATATACCCCTCAAGGACTTTATCCAGGATGTCCGGAATGGAGCAGACTGCGTCTCCGACGAACAGAAGGAGGGGTATAAGCGGGCTGTTCTAAGCAAACTGAGAGGTGCAGCGAAAGACTGCGCTTGGGGGCAAGACTTTGCCGACGTGGAGGAAATATGCAGCCACCTAAAAAAACGTTTTGCCCCCGGTAAGGGCTTCGCCTATTACAACAATAAGCTCCACACCCTGCATATGAAGCAAGGTGACTCGGTCAGGGGATTCAAGGACCAGATTAACATTCTCCTCCGGTGTGCCAGGTCGGCTTTGAAGGAAGAGAAGAAAGAAGAATATCATGAGAAGATGATGGTGCCCTTGACCGAAGCTGCCGTGGATGTCTTCATCAAGGGACTTCCCGCAAGCCTCAGCCAATGGGTGGATTCCAAAAAACCTATCAAGTTGGAAGACGCCTATGAGGAGGCCGTGCGACTCGAGTCAAGGATGGACGCCCGTATCATCCCGGATGCCCGCCAGAGATCCAATTACTACCAAGCCGACGGGCGGAGACAAGACTCTCGCTATGGAGCGGAGAGCCAGACTGCCTACGTAGGATGGGTGCAAGAGGGGGAGGACGCGGGCGAGTGGTACCGTGGTCTGAACAAAGCCAGCTGCCGGAGCAGGAGGAACCATGGCAGGGACTACCACCTCAGAGTGCTGAGACTGCCTACGAGGTCTATTACCAACAGCCCTACCAGGCTTACCGAAGCCAAACACCCCGGTATACGCAACCAGGACCGCCGCAGTTCCAGACGCAGAACGGACCACCTCAACCGCGTCAACAATACCCCCAGGGACAGCGATACCCCCGACCTCCGGTACCGAATCTGCAAGCCCCCCAGGGGTATTGGCAACCGCCCCCTGGGCATAATTCCAATTACGGACCACACCGAGTGAATTACCGACCGCCTGGTCCACCCCGACCAAAAACTTATGACCCTGACCGTAGTCAACAGAATAAAGTGCCCGCCTACCAATATCCCCGATATGGGCCCCCTAATGGCTGGCCACAAGGCCCGCGGATGAATACCCCTATGGGACAACCTACGATGACGGGGCCACCTCCCCCGAGCCGTAACCCAGCCATGCCTCCGGTGCAGTGTCAACCTGTAACCATGGAGGACGTTGAACTACGAACTAATCCCCCATACCAACAGCCTTTAAACTGGCTGGAGGCTCGCCCAACTATGGTGGCGAGCCAGCCTCAAGGACCCTCCGGGCCAATGGTGAACCAACCAGGCCCCCCGCAGGCGGCACAGACCATGCAAATTCAAACCAAGGGAGTACCATCCACCTTGCGGTCTGCCCGTACGCTGCGGAGCTTGCAATAGACCCCGACCCGGGAACCCACATCCGAGTATATCTCCCGCAGGAGCAAAGACATCTGGTGCTCATGCTGGACACGGGGTCTGCCGTCAACTTGATCAAGCTTCAGGCGCTCCACCCGGATGCCCAGGTAGAAACAGCGGCGGCCATCCCCTTGGTGGGAATCGCCGCCCAGGAAGTAATGACCTTAGGCATCACCTGGATACCAATAGGCGACCAACCTACTCTTTTCCATGTCGTGCCAGACCAATTCCCCATTCGGTATGACGGAATACTGGGTCGAGTATTCTTAAAGCAATATGAGGCCGTAATATCTTATTATAAGAATAAAATAATGATAGGAAGTGACGTTATGAACCCCCTACCCTTCCTAGACTCCGAGGGTTATGAAATGGTTGACCAAGAGTGGGGTTTAAACCCACGAGACCCCATGCCAGAGGGAATTCACAAGGTTGAGTTAGCCGAGCCCTCCCCTGTAAGTACGGGCTCGGCTGAGTCCCCGGCTGAGGAGAAAGGACCGAAGGAAACCCAGCTGGAAGCCCCTTTGAACCCCAAAGAAGGGAGTACCACGTGGACAATTAAAAAACGGTGCCGCCAAGTTATCAGCGTTAATTTGATCAACGCCCATACGGGAGTAGGATACCTCCCGGCCCTTAGCAGAACCCCAGGAGTGTTCATCGGAAATGCACTCGTCACCAGTGAAAATGGGAGTTGCAAGGTTTTGGCAGTGAATACAACCGAGGAAGATGTGACCATTGAGGTTCACCCCCATGAATTAATTCCCTGTGAGTACGACGCCCCCCCGTTCAATCCCGATTCAGAGACCGAGCCTGAGGGCGAAAAAATCACAGATGAGGGAGAGAGAGTGAGGCGCGTGTTAGAGCTGCTCGACGCGGAGCAGTTAAACTCCGAGGAGAGGGACCAAGTGCGGCGTGTCGTGGAAGAATATCACGACGTTTTCTTACTACCCGGGGATAAATTGTCCTGCACCGATCAAGTGGAACACGAGATACCTACCGAAGACAACATCCCTGTGCATACTAAACAATACCGCCACCCACCCATTCACCGGGAGGTGATGCGAGAGGACATCGAGAAGAAGCTCCATGATGACATCATAGAACACTCAACCTCACCGTACCAGTCTCCTGTGTGGATTTTGCCCAAGAAAAGGGACAGCCAAGGGCGTCCAAGATGGCGTATGGTGGTGGACTTCAGAGCTCTCAATTCCAAAACAATTGGGGACGCATACCCGCTGCCGTGCATCGCGGACATCCTGGACCAATTGGGCGACTCGGTATACTTTTCTACCTTTGACCTAGCCAGTGGGTTTCATCAAATCCCCATGAAACCCAGTGACAGACCTAAGACGGCGTTCTCCACAATAACGGGACACTGGCAGTTTAAGAAGATGCCTATGGGACTCAAAAACGCGCCCGCGACCTTCCAACGACTTATGGATCGCATCCTGCTGGGCCTGCAAAATGTGGAGATGTTGGTGTATCTAGATGATATCATCATATACGCCAGTAGCCTTAGCGAGCATCTGCGAAAGGTGAGACTGTTGTTTGACCGATTAAGGCATGCGAAACTGGTGTTACAACCCGACAAAGTACTCTTCCTCCGACGAGAGGTAGGATTCCTGGGACACATCGTGTCCGAGAAGGGGTGTGAACCAAACCCTGACAAAATCATGTCCATGAAAAATTTCCCCCGACCTCGCAATGTAACCGGTATCCGGTCGTTCACGGCTTTGGCCGGATACTATCGGAGATTCATAAAAGACTTTAGCAAAATAGCGAAGCCTCTGTATGACCTCACGAAGAAAGATACCAAGTTCGTCTGGACCGATGCCCAAGAGCAAAGCTTTAATCTACTAAAGCAAAAACTTTGTGAGGCTCCTATTTTGCAGTTTCCCGATTTTAATAAAAAATTTACCCTAACAACCGATGCTTGCGACTATGCTGTGGGAGCAGTACTTAGCCAGGAGAAAGATGGCTTCGACCATCCTGTCGCCTATTTGTCACGAAGCTTGACGGGACCGGAACTTAACTATACCACCACCGAAAAAGAATGCGTCGCGGTGTTGTACGCCTTCCGCAAATTCCGAACTTATTTGCTGGGGAGGCGATTCTTGCTCGTGAGTGATCACGAACCCTCAAGCTGGATGCATAACCAAAAAGACCCCGGCAAAAGGATGCTACGATGGATGCTGAAGTTTACAGACTATGAGTGCGACTTCAAGTACAAGCCAGGAAAACTTAACATCAATGCCGACGCCCTCTCACGAAACCCGGCAGATTGGCCAATACCGGAAGATGAGATAAATACCACCCTGCCCACGATCAAGGTCCTGGTCCTGGAAGATAAGAACCAGAGCGACCAAGATAAGGCTCAGAGAATCGAGAGGCCTGTTCGAAAGCCTTCGGGACGAATGGTTGACAATTCACGTCCTAGTACCTCGGGGACAGGCCCAAGACAACCAACCCTAAATAAAGCAAAGGGAGTCACGAAAACGACCTCTTTGACCCCTACTCCGTTGCGCCGGGAGCGGGCGAAATCGGTGGACGAGGGAATAAAGCCTCGTCGAGGTCGACCGGTAGGATCCAAAACAAACAAGAACCCGCCTCCGCTGGACCATAGTACCATAGCCCAACGTACGAGATCCAGACAACCGTTAGGACTCCCACCAAAGAGGGGCAGTTCCTTACCCCCAGCCCCAGGACTGAGTCCACTACCCTCACGCGTGAAGGAAATAAGGGACGAAGCCGAACCCGGAGATCGTGCCGACGGTGACGCTTTCGATCCGGAAGAAGACGAACCCAGCTGAAAAAATCCATATGGAAATCCGTAAGGAAACCCGTACGGGGACCCATAAGGGTTCCTGTAAAGGATCCCATACGGGTTTCCGATACTGATATTTGGTCAGGGTTTCCGTACGGGTTTCCATACGGGTTTTTTTTTTTTTTTTTTTCTTTTAATTTTATTTTCACACTATTTTTTTATTTATTTAATATTATTATTAGATATTGATATATTATTCTTTATAAGATTTAATTATTAATAATAAAATTATTAATAATAAAATTATCGAAGAAAAAAATTTTGTTTGACTGAGATTCGAACCCGTGACCCCAGGCATCACAGGCATCACAGGCAGACACTCTACCACCTGAGCCATTGAGCTAGCATGCATCAAGACCTCAATTAAACTCCTTTAATATACAAATTATTGTCGGTTAAGCCCTTTAATTTAGATGAAGCTTCGACAAAATTTGTTTTAGATTTAGATAATGTAATAAAATTGCTCGTGTTTGCGCGTTGAGTGAAACTAGTTAAAAATCAAATATAAAACAGTTGTTAAAGTAGTTTAATTAAAGTCTTTGAGCAAGCTAGCTCAACGGCTCAGTTGGTAGAGTGTCTACCTGCCATGCCTGGGGTCGTGGGTTCGAATCTCAGTCGAACAAAATTTTTTTCTTCGATAATTTTATTCAAAATAGATTTATTATTAATAATTAAATCTTTTAAAGAATAATATATCAATATCTAATAATAATATTAAATTAAATAAATAAAAAAATAGTGTAAAAATAAAATTAAAAGAAAAAAAAAAAAAAACCCGTACGGAAACCCGTACGGAAACCCTGACCAAATATCAGTATCGGAAACCCGTATGGGGTCCTTTACGGGAACCCTTACGGGTTTCCTTACGGATTTCCATATGGATTTTTTCAGCTGGGAAGAAACTCGGGGCGTTCTGACGGTGGACCCCATGAGTGACTGGGACACGTCAGACTCAAGACCCCCCGTGGTTGATCTGAAGGATAGCGGACTGCGAGATGAGACAACCGACGAAGTTTCTTCAGAAAAAGATGACCATCCAGAGAATCGAGAAACCGACCCCGATGTCGCCGCCACGGAAGTTAGCGCAGTGACGCCTAGCGAGACGGAGACTGTGGGGGACGAGAGCGAGGAAATTTTCGAGGGTCCATCACACTCCATTAACCTGCAAGACTTGCAAGAGAGCAGCGATAAACTAAACCAAAGCTTATTGGACCACTACGAGCGTACCAACAATTGGTATGGGTTACCGAACCTCGAGGAAGATAAGTGGCACACACATTTTTCAGACGGTGATGGAGATGTGAGAACCCCCGTGCAGGGAGACAAGGACCGATTCTCAGAAGGGGAAGAGGTCGATGAAGAGCTGCAGGATCTGCTCAACCAGGCCGACCCTTACGATGCTGAGACTTTGGATGACAGCGTGATGAGTGAACGAGTGCAGAGACTGGTAGCCAGCGCTCAAGCCCGCACGGATCGGGAAGTGAACCGTTGCATCTCGGCCGCATCGGACCCTGACTCTGACGACGAGGCAGATGAAAGTGCTAGAGAAGAGGAACGGAGAGACGAGTCTTCCGGGAAATGGCCGGCGAAGACCGGAGTTTCAGTTGACCCAAGATATAAGCCTGACACCCCCAAGGGGAGTAGCACCCCCCAATCTGGGGCGTCAAGGGTGAGATGGTCCAAGATACCCGAACTGGAAACTGTACAGGAAGCAGCCCTGGCCTCCCCCGTGAACCTCGAATTTAGTAAGCCAGCACAGGAGGACCTACCCTTTTTCCTCCCCGAAATAACTTGGGCACTAGCTGATCCTCCAGACCATAGTAAATGCTGGGATCCCGATAACCCGAAAACCCCAAGAGAAGATGACCCGTCTGACCGTGTGAGGAAGCAGCCTAACCGGCCGCTAGGTAAAATCGTGCGAAGCAGGAACTGTTTGACTTATAAACGAAGCAACCTTGTTCACTTCCTCTCAAAAGATTGTGTTCCGGTGGGACCTGTCAGTCGGCTGCTTGTAGACCTTGATGCAATCGACCCGAACGCACTCAGGCGAAAGCGACCCCGGAGGGGACAGATTATGATCACCCCTTACAAGAACCACAACATCCTGTCATTGATTGTGAAAAATCATCACTATGACCCATTGGACATCAGCCGGGTGAGAAGGTGCTTAGAGAATCTAAAGAGCGTATTGTCCAAACGTAACCTCAGCGGGTTCAGAATTGCCCGGAAGGGCGACCTGGCCAGCCAACTGGAACCAGGACTATTGGAAGAGCTCTTACGAGACGTGTTCGAAAAAAGTCCGTTTGATATCACCCTCTGCTTTGGTACCGTAGCTATGCCCGAGATCACCCAGCGCCCGGGGATCATCAAGCAGCTGCACGATAGCCTTTCCGGGGGGCACAAGGGAATAAACCAGACCTACCAGAAAATACGGGAGAGATATTACTGGAAGGGCATGCGAAACGATGTGCTCGACTATATCCGGCGATGCAGTACCTGCCGGGAAATGAAGATAAACCGATGCAAGACCAGAGAGGCGCTGATACTTACTGATACACCCATCGAGGCCTTCGACAAAGTGACCTTAGACACCGTTGGCAAATTACGGACGACCCCCTCGGGAAACCAACATGTGGTCACGATGCAATGTAACCTTACAAAGTACATTGTTGCGATCCCTATCCCCGATCTACGCGCCACCACCATCGCTGACACGTTGGTGAGGCATCTCATATGCCAATTTGGAGCTCCACGAGCGCTCTTGTCTGATCGAGGTAAAAGCTTCCTTTCGGCCCTGGTTGATGAACTCTTGAGGTTATTCAAGGTACATCGTCTTACTACCTTAGGGTATAGACCTCAGACGAACGGAAGCCTGGAAAGAAGCCATGCGCCACTCATGGACTTTATCCGGTGTTATTCGGAGAAGTATAACGACTGGGATTGTCTTGTGGCCTTTGCGGCGTTCACGTACAATACCAGTGTCCACTCCGCCACGAATTTCACGCCTTTTGAACTAGTGTATGGCCGGGTGGCCAGGTTCCCCATCAGGATACCAAACGAAGAAAAATTACGGACCTATAACCTCTACCTACGCGACCTAATAGTCCAGTTGGACGAAATGAGACTAACCGCGGGAGAAAGAGAGATAGCCGAGAAAATTAAGACCAAGGACCGATACGACCGAAAAAGAAAAAAGTTCTGCGGCAAGCCGGGTGGGTACGCCTGGGTGCTAGTCGAACCCCGCATCTCGAAGTTTGACAGCTACTATAAAAAGCCGCTGAAAATTGTCGAGGTCGTGGGAAAGAACAACGTGATTCTCGAATTGCCCAATGGGAAAAAAATTCGAAAACACGTGGATAAGCTCATAGGCGTCCCATCCGGTTCCGAAGAATCCGACCTAAATAATTAACAGGTTCTTGTATGATTACAGATGCTAAACTATCTAACGTTTGTGATGTGGGGAATTCGTTCAGTTATGGGGGAGGCGACCTACAATATAACTCAATTCCAAAATAACCCAGGGTTATATTATGAAAAGGTGGGAGTGGTACATCTTCGAAAAGCAGATTGGAAGGTGATAATAGCAGTAGAGAGTGGACAACTACTTCAAAATCACGACGTGGGTGACCGAATAGCTGCTCTCTCTCTAAGATGCCATAATCATGTGGACGACCCCCCTTGCGAAGAATTGGTTGACCTAAACTCATTGACCAATACCTATCGAACCCTCCAAAGATTGGACCAAGAAATCACCGACCAAATAAATGACCTAACTACCGAAGAAACGACCGAAAAAGAAAACCCATCGACCAAACGCATCAGGCGACTAGCTCCATTTGGCATCATTGGATCCCTTGGCGAAAGCTTATTTGGACTAGCTACGGTGGACGACGTGGAGAAAGCTCATCGAGAAATCGACCGGATGCAACAAGACCAGAGACAATTGATCAGTCTACAAAAGGAACAGGTCCACGTCGTAACCGGAGCCCTATCGGAACTCCATAACGAGACCCTAATGCAGAAGCAAAAAATTGACAGAATGGAGACCGCCTTAACCAAGCTGCAAACATCCCCAGTGCTCAAGGATCTGTACGTGCAGGGTCAAAACCTGGGTCGCCAGCTTAATCAATTAATGGAATTACGAACAAAACTCTTACAAATAATCACCCTGGGTCGGAAAGGCGACCTTGCCGGTGGACTAATATCAAACAAGTTCCTAACCCAGATCCGACATGAGATTGGACAAACTACTAAGAACCTTGTCCTGCCCATCCCGGAGAAACGCTGGTACCTCGATGAAGGGGCCAAGATTTCGAAGGTAGAGATAGTGCACAACCGAAACCGCCTACTAGTGTATGTGCATGTACCTCTAGTAGACCACACGGCCTACGAACTACATCGAATGCACTCCTTAGGGGCACCACAATCCCTTGGTACTGAAATCAATGGAACCGCATACATCGAACCCTCTCACGAATATTTGGGAGTGAGTGAAGACCAGCTCCAATACTTTAAATTCAACCAAATCAACTTTGAAGAGTGCCTGGACCTAGTTTACGGGTATCTGTGCAACAGCAAATTGGGAATCTGGAAAAGTTCCCATGCCCCAAACTGTGAGATAACGCTGTACTTACAACCTTCGGCAGAGGCGCTCAAGCTGTGCGATTTGCGGTTCCACCCGCAAGCCTTGGACCAATGGCGCTATCTGAAAGCGACGGGGTCCTGGTTTTTCTCCATGGCAAAGGAGGAGCAAATACGAATTCTTTGTCCCAGTAATACAACTATAATCTCGGTGAAAGGCCTAGGACTTTTGCAACTAGCCTAGGAATGTGTAGGAAAAACAGATAAAATTACCCTGCCAAACCCCAAAATTCACCGACAAAAGGGAGAATTTTTCTACCATCCGGAGATCAATTTAACCCTTTCGCAACTATACCCCGAATTATCCAAAGGCGTCCAAAACCTACCGCAAGCCGATTGGAACAATGAAGGGATTAAAGATTACGGGTGGCAAACCCGGCGTGGGTTGCCCTTGCGAGAATTATTAGACAAGCTCAAACGTTTGGAGCAACGGCAAGGCGATAAGATAGTAACTTCCGGACTGAGCCTGAGCGGGTTTATTATGGTAACGACCGTGATGATCGGGTTAGTCGTGTATATCCGGGTGGTAAGGCCACGGACTAGGGCGCTCACCGAGAACTCAACCGAGCCCCCAAGCACGAGTAACGAAGCCCCAAATGCAGCGAGGGATCGAGAACCCCACGATGTTCTATTCACTCCTCCAAGGAAAACTACGACGCAAGAGCCTTGGATTGATTCCTAATTTCTAGAAGCCCCCCCCCCCCACCTATCACCCATCATCTGAATGACGACCAACGGTTAACCGAGACCCAAATTAACTAATAAATATGATTACAGCATCACCGAGTCAACAAAAAAAAAAAAAATGGATCACCAAGTGTTGAAAGAAAGCCCCGGCCAAGACCCCTGCATGATCCGAGTGAAACACCCTCGAGATGTGGAATTATGGGAGGTCATTCGAGGACTGCGCCGTTATGGGCTCATTATAGGCGGGCATTTAGAAACCAACACGTCCAATGGAAAAATCAGTCGGATAACCTTCCGAAATGTAAGCGACGCGGATCGAGTTCGACGAAACAACAAAGAATACGAAAAGAACAAGGCCCGAAAGCCGTCCAAGACTACACCCTCACCACCGGAGGAGCCTTCCAGACCCGTCAGATCAGTAATCGTCAAACCGCCACCGAAACCCAAAAGGGAGGAAGGTCGAAAGAAGCAAAAAACTCAACCAGGGAACCTAGAGGAAAGACAACCAAAGAAGATATCTACCGAGACGCCACGCCTATGGAGCGAGCAAGCCCCCGATCCGGAGCTACCTAAAGCACCCACGGACCCACAGGAAGGAGTGGATCACCATCGCCTCTTTTGTATTCTCCCCGAGGAAATACCCATCGAATACCGAGATGAGCTCTTCTTCAAGGAGTTCGCCCAATTCGGACCTTTAGAATATTACCAAACCGTGCGCAATAAGCAAAATCGGCTGGTATGGGGTTATGTGCGCTACCTCGACCCACTAGATGCGGAACGCGCCCTACGACAAAGCCAAAAACCCTACCGTGCAAAATATGCAGCGTTTCACCGTAAATCGAGTGAAAACAAGGAGGTTATTCAACATAGCTGTGGGCGATGGATTGGAGCCGGCACGTATCAACATCACGACCGAATTTGTGAAAGACAAGCCAACTACGTTAACCAACTAATACAAGGACTGACCCGCCCACCACCGATCATCAATCAGTCCCCGAACCTAATGGACCTTGACTTCTGGCAAGAAACAACACAACCTTCAAATACCACGTTAGAATTAGCACCGAGCCAAATGCATGTGTTGGCGGAACACATCGTCAAGCTTTGGGACCAGCGTCACCACCAAGTGTCGCCAACGACAAAAACCACACCGACGGAGAGAGAGGTCCCGAGCACAGATATAAAAGACCCGCCCACGACCGGAAATTTAGAAGGCAAACCGACAGACCTATTGCCAACACCAAAGAAGCAAACCGACCCAAATGCGCGGAACACCGAAGAAAGGATGGAAATACAGATGGAAACACTTGTGTAGTTAGAGACTGTAAGACCCAAAATAGAGTGACTAAAGACAAGACCGTGCTAGTGCGCGATAAAAGTGTGTATGAATGCATATGGCCGCGAAACGGAATGTTTGTATGAGTAACTGTCTAAGAGGCATAAGTTAGAATGACCCTAAGTCAATAATGTTCGATCTTAAAAATCATAAAAAAAAAAAAAAAAAAAAAAAAAAATCATAATAATAATAATAATAATAATAATAATAATAAAATATAACAATAATAATATGAAGGAAAGAATATGTATATGGGTCAAAATAATACTTTTTTAAAAAACCGTCCGCACGAGGGACACGGATTTTATTGAAATTTTTTTCGGCAAAAGTACTATTTAATAGAAGACTTTTGCCGCAAACTAGAGGTCTCTATCTTATTTCTGCTTGGTGCTGGATTTTTTCAAAGATTGAAAAATGGCCTATTTTTAAGCTATTTTAAGCAATTTTAAGGTATTTTTCGAAAAATTCTAACTTTTGAACAAAATGAGATAGAAACCTCTAGTTTGCGGCAAAATTTTGTTCAAAATAAGTTCTTTTTTGTAAAAATATTTTGACAACATAGTTTGGTTGTTTTTATAATAATACAGTCCTACACAGATTTATCTATTTTTGCTCATTTGCATGTATCTTCAAACGACCATAGCTTTTTCTAGGCTACATTTTTGTGTATATTAAAAAATTGTTAAATTTTTTTCATGAAAAAACAAAAATTTTGCGACCAACCGGAACCCTGTACGATCTTCCGCCTGCAAGATACAGCTGTTTAAAGTTGTCAAAAAACACAAAAAACGCGTTTTTTACGATTTTCACACGCATTTTTGAACGGTTTCGACCTTTTTTTTTTCTCAAAAAAATGTAGAATCTTCTCTTCATATGTTTCCAAACAAGCTCCCATAGTAATGGTAGTGCGGATTTGGGGTTTTAGTTGATTCCAAAGCATACACTTTCGACACATTTTATGTGCTAAACTAGTGTTTTTTTAACAATATACACGCTACATTTAACTTTTTCGTTTATTATAGTTGTTTTGAAATTATTTTTTAACTAATAATTATTAAAATAAAAGTAGTAACCTTTGATTTAAGTCGTTGCAGAAAGATAAAAAAGCTTTGAATCCAAACTTAAGGCTATTTGAAAACGAGTCAATTATCAAAGTATTGCAATGGTTGACGAGTTTTTTCAAGCTATCCACGTATAAAAAGTTGAGATGAAAAAAAGATAAAGTAAAAATTATCTTAAGATAAATTTCAAAAATGGCTGATTTAGGGACTTTTTAAAATGAATTAAATACAGTTTCTGATTTTTTGATTCTTCACCTTCCAAAAATATTAGAAATATTCTGGGAAGATAAACATTTAACAACATTTTTCCAACGATTTGTATGACAGTCATCTCCGACTATTTTATTTAGACAACAATTATCTAGTACTGACATTATTATAAATAATCACAGAAACTTAACTTGGTACTTTTCAAGATGCAGCGTAGAAAGTAAACAAATCATAACGTTATGATTTTCTCAGCAGAATCATAATAAAAAGGCCTCGGTGAAGAAGGAATTATAGTCTAGGTGATAGTAGCCTGTAGCAGATTCAAAGTACAACCACTGAGTTACTACATTCCTGTTGGAAACGATTGTTCTTATGTCCCCTCAACTGACAAACTTTAAGTTATACAAAAGAATTTTCCTCCAAGTGATCAACTTCACTCTGTTTACAAAAAATTAAAAGTTTGATTTTTTAACTTGGAAATATTTATCTATTACCTTTTTATATTATTATTATACTTTATTGTTATGATAATCTATAATTGATAAAAATCTATAGTTTTTAGAAATTCAAGTTGTTCATTAGTTTAAATAAGTAAATTAAATTAATAAAATTTAGGAATTGAGATTATCAAAAAATTATAATCTACATTATAATACGCAGCATCCGTATTTTTTGTCCGTCCGTCCGTCCGTCCGGGATCAACTTTAAAAATTTGATTACAACGCTCCTAATCATCGGATTCAAATCAAATTTGGTATACGGATATTTTCGAAGATGTATATTATGAATTTAACTTCCATTTTTTAATTTCTATTTTTTTTTTTTAAACGACAAGCATTTCTATTTTATCGATTTTTGTCATCAGTTTTATTTTAAAAATTTAACATGGCTCTTCCAATACATCCGATTTTTTTAAAATTACGTATATTTATGTTTTCAAGGGTGCTGATTACAAATCGTCGCCTTGAAATAAAAAGGTACTATCTCAGAAATTTTTATAGAAAGATACTATCTCTCTATAAAATTGATACGAGATAGTATCTTTCTATAAAAATTTCTGAGATAGTACCTTTCTATTCCAAGGCGACGAAATATCACTTTGAATTTTTAATTTGTCTTAAATAAAGTGCTTTTAAATAAGGTGAAATTATAATTCTATTCTAATATATTGGATTTGTACGAAAATTTGTTTTCGATGTCTTTTGAGGGTCAAGATTACGAATCTGATTCTCAATTTTAAATTTGATGACTCTAATAAGGTCTATACTCAAATAAAGTTGATTTGAAATTTTTGCCCCATGCATCTGACTTGTAATAAATTTTGTGTATTGGGATCTCTAATGCTCCTCATTTTGAATATGACCGTAGATTTTTATTTTACCCTAGATAAAGTTTACTTATATAAGGTAAAATTTTCCTTTGTTCTCAATCTATATTAGAACAATCAGAAATTTCGTATACACCTGTTTTCAAGGGTGCTGATTACAAGTATCACTTTGAACTTTTAATTTGCCTCAAATATTTTTAATTTGCCTCAATATTTAAGTACACTTAAATAAGGTGAAATTATAATTCGCGCCTAATACATTGTATTTGTTCGAAAATGTCTATTCTTTGGCTTTTGAGGGTCCAGATTATGAATCTGAACTTCAATTTGAATCTAATGACTCTTATAAGGTCTATACTCAAATACAATTAATTTGAAATTTTTGCTCCATAAATCGAACCATAATAAGTTTTTTGTACTGGGATGTCTAAGGTTGCTCATTTTAGGTATGTAAGTATCTATATTCGAATAAGCCTAGACATTTGGAAGACTTTTTTTGTTTTTTTGTTTTTTTCATCAGTCATATGGTTGTAGATTTTTGTTTTAAAATATTTTTGATTAAAGTTATACTCTAAATAAAATTTAATCATTTACGTAATATCATAATATCATAATATATGATATTATTGAATATATTTGTCTATGCGCGAGCGAGCGAAGCGAGCGAGCGTTTTATGCTAGTTTATATTAAAATTAATCCTAACATAAAAAAATAAATGTTCCTATATGTAAAAAGATTAAAACATTTTCAAAGTCAGAGACAGGTTCTATGTGAAGTTAATCACATATGGAGGGAAATTTCTCTTGTATAACATGAAGTTTGTCGGGGGGGGGGGGGGGGGGGGGGAAGGCATAGGAACAATCGTTTTCAACAATAGTTGTCTACACTGAGAGAAGTGATTTCTTGTTCCAAAGGGGGCGCTCTTGCTCCAAGAATCAAAGTTTAAGGTTCGATTCGATATATCGACTCGACTTTCTAATCGAATCTCTCATTCTCTTTTTCATAAGTGGATATAATTATAAGTAGAAAGTAAATTGGTGGATTGTTTTATGCTTCGTAGCATTCAAAAAATAACATTTTTCATTTAGACTCATTTTTTCAGAGTAAGCAATAGTAATCCATGATTGTTTTATCAGAATAATTGATAAACTATGATCAATTATTTGTAATTTTCAAAAATAGAAAAAAATATATAAATAAGTGGTATATTATTGAACATAGATTTTTAACGAATCAAAAAACTAAAAAACTGAATAAAAGTAGTATATTAATTTGATATTGAGATCAATATTTCGTTGAGTATAAATCTTTTTAACCTCGTTGATCACAAGTAATAACTTGTGTCCCTCCGACGCAAGCCAAAAGAACGAAATGTACTCCCTGTGCCATCGACCAACGCGCACCCGGCCTACTGCATGCCCTCGCTAGCGCTCGGGCCGCAACATGGCGGCCGGCTGCGTGTCGGCCGCTGGCGCTTCGGGAGTACATTTCGTTCTTCTGGCTTTAATCGGAGGAAATCAAGTTATTTTTTGTGATCAACGGATTTTAAAAAAGTGCATATATCCCTCAAGACTAAAGTTTGCTGAGGAGGCCCACGTATTTGCAGCCCTCGACTTCGTCTCGGGCTGCAATGACAGCGGGCCTCCACTGCAAACTTTAGTCCCTCTGGGAATAATATACTATTTCATAGCAGGCGACCTAATTTTGGCTAGAATTTCAATAGTTTTTCGTCAAAACATAATTTCAAAACAATTATAATGAACGAAAAAGTTAAATGTAGCGTGTATAATGTTAAAAAAAACACTAGTTTAGCACATAAAATGTGTCAAAAGTGTATGCTTTGGAATCAACTAAAACCCCAAATCCGCACTACCATTACTATGGGAGCTTGTTTGGAAACATATAAAGAGAAGATTCCACATATTTTTGAGAAAAAAAAAAAGGTCGAAACCGTTCAAAAATGCGTGTGAAAATCGTAAAAAACGCGTTTTTTGTGTTTTTTGACAACTTTAAACAGCTGTATCTTGGAGGCGGAAGATCGTACAGGGTTCCGGTTGGTCGCAAAATTTTCGTTTTTTCATGAAAAAAATTTAACAATTTTTTAATATGCACAAAAATGTAGCCTAGAAAAAGCTACGGTCGTTTGAAGATACATGCAAATGAGCAAAAATAGCAAAATCTGTGTAGGACTGTATTATTATAAAAACAACCAAACTATGTTGTCAAAATATTTTTACAAAAAAGAACTTATTTTGAACAAAATTTTGCCGCAAACTAGAGGTTTCTATCTCATTTTGTTCAAAAGTTAGAATTTTTCGAAAAATACCTTAAAATTGCTTAAAATAGCTTAAAAATAGGCCATTTTTCAATCTTTGAAAAAATCTAGCACCAAGCAGAAATAAGATAGAGACCTCTAGTTTGTGGCAAAAGTCTTCTATTAAATAGTACTTTTGCCAAAAAAAATTTCAATAAAATCCGTGACCCTCGTGCGGACGGTTTTTTAAAAAAGTATTATTTTGACCCATATGTATGATATGTATGTATGTATGAATGTCTGCATGTATGTGTGTGTGCACATATGTACATGTATATACGATAAAAAAAAAATAAATAAAAAAAAATAAAAAAAATAAATAAAAAAAAAATAAATTTGATAAAATGTGCGTATATATGCGGTCGATATAGGGGTTAAAGAAGAAAAGCGGCGAGTAGGAATGCATGTGTCACAGCCCTAAACCCTTCAGTCTTCTATTAACCATCCTTGATATAATCGAAACCACTATCCACCTCGTGACCTACCTCCTCTCAAGTTCCTACCCATAACCAGCCCCTCACCAAGCGGAAAGCCCAATTCATCTAGAGTAATCAATTCATAACGCCTTCTTGCAGCGAACATGGCCTCCTCAAGACTAAGAGAGCAACTCGAACCCAGCGAACCACGAAGACCGTTAAAAGATCTACAGGGGCACCGATTTGTGTTACGAGCCCTGGGAACGGAAATGATGGGGGAAAATGAGGTTGGAATAGTCATCAATCGGCCCTTCGACGTCCGAGAACTCGGAAAATACCTGAAAGGGGTCAACCCTACTTTATTGGAGGAGCACGAAAATGAGGATGACCAAGAAGACCCCCTCATTTTTGTAAAGTTCCGATTCCGAACGCCTGAGCTAAAGCAGCAAGGCATCGCCCTAATAAAGAATTTAGAAGACGACCAGCGATTGGTAGACGAGGGAACCCAGTTGCTAGACGTGCGTGTACCCGTAGCCCGAAGTCATCAAAGAGTCTACCACGACCTAAAAACCTACGGACCCCTCTTGTGGCTGCGCTTTTGGAAAATGCGCACGCCAGAGCGAGACGCACACCTAGACCCCCTGTATTTGGCTTTTGCCAAATATAGGCATCCCACAAGTGCGTTAATAGCAAGAGAACCCATGGAAAAGGAATACGGAGCAAGACTAGGGAAACCTCGTCAATGGAAGTGCGACTTGCGCGAGCTCCGGGAACCTTTCCCGATAATCCATTGTGAATATTGCAATGTACAAGTGTCTCGGCTGGATATTAAAGACCACCGACAACTCCACACCCAGGAACGAATATGGGACGAAAAGAAGGAGGAACCAGACGAAAGGAGAAACAACGATTGTGCGGCCACTCTCCGATTGGAAAAAGAATTGCAGCGGCTGAGCTTGAAGGACGAGAAACCCCCCAAAGAGGACCCACCGTGCAAGAAGAGGAAGGAGGCAGACCAAAAGCCTCGCGTTTTCAGACCTTGGGAATAAAAAAAAAAAAAAAAACTCCTTACCAAACCTATACCTAAAACCTCCTTACCAAACCGATACCTACTTCTAGCCCTATACCTAAGTTCAAAAAAAAAAAAAAAAAAAAAAAAAAAAAAACCCTAACCTACACCTACTTCCAGCCCTATACCTACATTCACCAGGGACGGTGAACAGTTTAAGAAGGGGGGGCTGTTATGTGACAATTAAATAAAAATCCGCGAACGTGCATTCTTGCGCGAGTGTGCGTGCATGTGGATGAGGGGTCCGGTCAGCACTTCGGATTTCAGCTGCAGCTGAATGCTGCTCCCGCACTTTTGATGGGAAAAAATCAAGGTGGCGGGGGAAGGATTTAGATGCAGCAGAGAGGAAGAGCGCCGGACGTCGAGTTAGTATGAAATATAATTAAAGAGTGAAAAGATCGCGAGCCTTGTTAAACCTAAGCTATTACTTACTAAATTACCTAATACTATATTTGCCCATTTGGACCTATCAGATTCGATAATTGTAGCCCCAGTGTATTGATTTGGATCTAATAAAACCTATTTTAAAAGTAACTTGCCCGTGAGTGAATTAAGTAATTAAACCTATTATTTTACCTACGTCTGGGAGATTAAGCAGACCACATCACATCGACCAATTACCAGCGAGTTTGGACCCCGAACCAAGGTAATGAGTTTAATATAAAAATTTCACCTTATTTAATTAATAATTCGCGCGTTCCTGTCGTCACACAAGGGGTGCCGTTCACCCCCGGTTTTCCCCGCGACTCCTTCCCGGGTCTGCCAAATTAGGAGCCGGTTATATGTCCACGGGGACATATAACAATTTTTTAAAATTTCATGATCATTCATGAAAGACACATCAGAGAGGTCCATAGCAAGGCGTCAGTTTTTCCAACCTCAAAAGTCAAACTTATATTGGCACGTGCTGTAACCATCGTGGATTGTAGTTAGAATGGCTCAGGTTTCATGCCTGATCGAAAAGTAAATGCAATTCTTACTGGAAATTTTTTAAAATTTCATGAAAATTCATAAAAAAACACGTCAGAGAGGTCCCTAGCAAGGTGTCAGTTTTTCCGACCTCAAAGGTCAAACTTATATTGGCACATGCTGTTGCCATCGTGAACTGTGGTTAGAATAGCTCTGGCTTCGTTCTTAAGCTCAAAGAAAAATTAATTCAACCTAGAAGATTTTTTAAATTCTATAAAAATTCATAAATTACGTATTAGAAGGGTCCCTGGGAAGGAATCAGTTTTTCTGACCTCAAAGATCAAACTGATATTGTAACGTGCTGTTACCATCGTGAACTGTAGTTAGAATGGCTCTGGCCTCATGCCTAATCTAAAAGTAAATACAATTCCACCTAGAAATTTTTTAAAATTTCATGAAAACTCATAAAAACCACATCAGAGAGGTCCATAGCATGGCGTCAGTTTTTCCGACCTCAAAGATCCATCTTATATTGGCACGTGCTGTTACCATTTTGAACTGTGGTTAGAATAGCTCTGGCTTCGTTCTTAAGCTCATAATAAAATTTATTTAACCTAGACCTTTTTTTGAATTCTATGAAAATTCATAACTTACATATTAGAAGGGTCCCTGGCAAGGCGTCAGTTTTTCCGACCTCAAAGATCAACCTGATATCGGCACGTGCTATTACCATCGTGAACTGTAGTTAGAATAGCTCTGGATTCATGCCTCATCCAAAAGTAAATACAATTCCACCTAGATATTTTTTAAAATTTCATGATCATTCATAAAAGACACGTCAGAGAGGTCCCTAGCAAGGCGTCAGTTTTTCCGACCTCAAAGATCAAACTTATATTGGCACGTGCTGTTACCATCGTGGACTGCGGTTAGAAATGCTCTGGCTTTGTTCTTAAGCTTAAAGTAAAATGTATTCAACCTAGAGCTTTTTTTGAATTCTATGAAAGTTCATAAATTACATATTAGAAGGGTCCCTGGCAAGGCGTCAGTTTTTCCGACCTCAAAGATCAAACTGATATCGGTACGTGCTATTACCATCGTGAACTGTAGTTAGAATAGCTCTGGCTCATGCCTAATCCAAAAGTAAATACAATTCCACCTGGTTATTTTTTAAAATTTCATGATCATTCATAAAAAACACGTCAGAGAGGTCCCTGACAAGGCATCAGTTTTTCCGACCTCAAAGATCAAACTGATATCGGCACGTGATGTTACCATCGTAGACAGTAGTAAGAATAGGTCTAGCCTCGTCTCTAACGTGAAAGTAAAATTAATTCAACCTAGAACATTTTTTAAATTCTATGAAAATTCATAAATTACATATTAGAAGGGTCCCTGGGAAGAAATCAGTTTTTCTGACCTCAAAGATCAAACTGATATTGTAACGTGCTGTTACCATCGTGAACTGTAGTTAGAATGGCTCTGGCTTCATGCCTGATCTAAAAGTAAATACAATTACACCTAGAAATTTTTTAAAATTTCATGAAAACTCATAAAAAACACATGAGAGAGGTCCATAGCATGGCGTCAGTTTTTCCGACCTCAAAGATCAATCTTATACTGGCACGTGCTGTTACCATTGTGAACTGTGGTAAGAATAGCTCTAGCTTCGTTCTTAAGCTTAAAGTAAAATGTATTCAACCTAGAGCTTTTTTTGAATTCTATGAAAGTTCATAAATTACATATGAGAAGGGTCCCTGGCAAGGCGTCAGTTTTTCCGACCTCAAAGATCAAACTGATATCGGTACGTGCTATTACCATCATGGACAGTAGTAAGAAAAGGTCTAGCCTCGTCTCTAACGTGAAAGTAAAATTAATTTAACCTAGAACATTTTTTAAATTCTATGAAAGATCATAAATTACATATTAGCAGGGTCCCTGGCAAGGCGTCAGTTTTTCCGACCTCAAAGATCAAACTGATATCGGTGCGTTCTATGACCATCGTGAACTGTAGTTAGAATAGCTCTGGCTTGATGCCTAATCCAAAAGTAAATACAATTCCACTTGGATATTTTTTAAAATTTCATGATCAGTCATAAAAAACACGTCAGAGAGGTCCCTGACAAGGCGTCAGTTTTTCCGATCTCAAAGATCAAACTGATATCGGCACGTGATGTTACCATCGTGGACAGTAGTAAGAATAGCTCTGGCTTCATGCCTGATCCAAAAGTAAATACAATTCCACTTGGATATTTTTCAAAATTTCATGATCATTCATAAAAGACACATCAGAGAGGTCCCTGGCAAGGCGTCAGTTTTTCCGACCTCAAAGATCAAACTGATATCGGCACGTGATGTTACCATCGTGGACAGTAGTAAGAATAGCTCTGGCTTCATGCCTGATCCAAAAGTAAATACAATTCCACTTGGATATTTTTCAAAATTTCATGAAAATTCATAAAAAACACGTCAGAGAGGTCCCTAGCAAGGTGTCAGTTTTTCCGACCTCAAAGGTCAAACTTATATTGGCACATGCTGTTGCCATCGTGAAATGTAGTTAGAATGGCTCCGGTTTCATGCCTGATCGAACAGTAAATGCAATTCTAACTGGAAATTTCTAAAATTTCATGAAAATTCATAAAAAAAACGTCAGAGAGGTCCCTAGCAAGGCGTCAGTTTTTCCGACCTCAAAGATCAAACTGATATCGGAACGTGCTGTTACCATCTTAAACTGGAGTTAGAATGGCTCTGGCTTCATGCCTAATCAAAAAGTAAATACGATTCCACCTGGATATTTTTTATAATTTCATGATCATTCATAAAAGACACGTCAGAGAGGTCCCTACCAAGGCGTCAGTTTTTCCGACTCAATGATCAAATTTATATTGGCACGTGCTGTTACCATCGTGAACTGTAGTTAGAACGGCTCTGGCTTCATGCCTAATTCAAAAGTAAATACGATTCCACCTGGAAATTTTTTAAAATTTCATGAAAACTCATAAAAAACTCATCAGATAGGTTCCTAGCAAGGCGTCAGTTTTTCCAACCTCAAAGGTCAAACTTATATTGGCACGTGCTGTAACCTTCGTGGATTGTAGTTAGAATGGCTCAGGTTTCATGCCTGATCGAAAAGTAAATGCAATTCTAACTGGAAATTTTTTAAAATTTCATGAAAATTCATAAAAAACACGTCAGAGAGGTCCCTAGCAAGGTGTCAGTTTTTCCGACCTCAAAGGTCAAACTTATATTGGCACATGCTGTTGCCATCGTGAACTGTGGTTAAAATAGCTCTGGCTTCATGCCTAATCTAAAAGTAAATGCAATTCCACTTGGATATTTTTTAAAATTTCATGAAAATTCATAAAAAACACGTCAGAGAGGTCAATAGCAAGGCGTCAGTTTTTCCGACCTCAAAGATCAAACTGATATCGGAACGTGCTGTTACCATCGTGAAATGTAGTTAAAATAGCTCTGGCTTCATGCCTAATCTAAAAGTAAATGCAATTCCACTTGGATATTTTTTAAAATTTTATGAAAATTCATAAAAAACACGTCAGAGAGGTCAATAGCAAGGCGTCAGTTTTTCCGACCTCAAAGATCAAACTGATATCGGAACGTGCTGTTACCATCGTGAAATGTAGTTAGAATGGCTCCGGTTTCATGCCTGATCGAAAAGTAAATGCAATTCCACCTGGAAATTTTTTAAAATTTCATGAAAACTCATAAAAATTTCATCAGATAGGTTCCTAGCAAAGCGTCAGTTTTTCTGACCTCAAAGATCAATCTTATATTGGCACGTGCTGTTACCATTGTGAACTGTGGTTAGATTGGCTATGGCTTCGTGCCTAACGTAAAAGTGAATACAATTCTACCTGGATATTTTTTAAAATTTATGATCATTCATAAAAGACACGTCAGAGAGGTCCCTAGCAAGGTGTCAGTTTTTCCGACCTCAAAGATCGAACTGATATTGGAACGTGCTGTTACCATCTTGAACTGTAGTTAGAATGGCTCTTGCTTCATGCCTTATCTAAAAGTAAATGCAATTCCACTTGGATATTTTTTAAAATTTCATAAAAATTCATAAAAAACACGTCAGAGAGGTCAATAGCAAGGCGTCAGTTTTTCCGACCTCAAAGATCAAACTGATATCGGAACGTGCTGTTACCATCGTGAAATGTAGTTAGAATGGCTCCGGTTTCATGCCTGATCGAAAAGTAAATGCAATTCCACCTGGAAATTTTTTAAAATTTCATGAAAACTCATAAAAATTTCATCAGATAGGTTCCTAGCAAAGCGTCAGTTTTTCTGACTTCAAAGATCAATCTTATATTGGCACGTGCTGTTACCATTGTGAACTGTGGTTAGATTGGCTATGGCTTCGTGCCTAACGTAAAAGTGAATACAATTCTACCTGGATATTTTTTAAAATTTCATGATCATTCATAAAAGACACGTCAGAGAGGTCCCTAGCAAGGTGTCAGTTTTTCCGACCTCAAAGATCGAACTGATATCGGAACGTGCTGTTACCATCTTGAACTGTAGTTAGAATGGCTCTTGCTTCATGCCTCATCTAAAAGTAAATGCAATTCCACTTGGATATTTTTTAAAATTTCATAAAAATTCATAAAAAACACGTCAGAGAGGTCAATAGCAAGGCGTCAGTTTTTCCGACCTCAAAGATCAAACTGATATCGGAACGTGCTGTTACCATCGTGAAATGTAGTTAGAATGGCTCCGGTTTCATGCCTGATCGAAAAGTAAATGCAATTCCACCTGGAAATTTTTTAAAATTTCATGAAAACTCATAAAAATTTCATCAGATAGGTTCCTAGCAAAGCGTCAGTTTTTCTGACCTCAAAGATCAATCTTATATTGGCACGTGCTGTTACCATTGTGAACTGTGGTTAGATTGGCTATGGCTTCGTGCCTAACGTAAAAGTGAATACAATTCTACCTGGATATTTTTTAAAATTTCATGATCATTCATAAAAGACACGTCAGAGAGGTCCCTAGCAAGGTGTCAGTTTTTCCGACCTCAAAGATCGAACTGATATCGGAACGTGCTGTTACCATCTTGAACTGTAGTTAGAATGGCTCTTGCTTCATGCCTAATCTAAAAGTAAATGCAATTCCACTTGGATATTTTTTAAAATTTCATGAAAATTCATAAAAAACACGTCAGAGAGGTCAATAGCAAGGCGTCAGTTTTTCCGACCTCAAAGATCAAACTGATATCAGAACGTGCTGTTACCATCTTGAACTGAAATTAGAATGGCTCTGGCTTCATGCCTAATCTAAAAGTAAATGCAATTCCACTTGGATATTTTTTAAAATTTCATAAAAATTCATAAGAAACACGTCAGAGAGGTCCCTAGCAAGGCGTCAGTTTTTCCGACCTCAAAGATCAAATTCATATCGGAACGTGCTGTTACTATTGTGAAATGTATTTAGAATAGTGATGGCTTCGTCCCTAACGTTAAAGTAAATCAATTCAACCTAGAACTTTTTTTAAATTCTATGAAAATTCATAAATTACATATTAGAAGGGTCCCTGGCAAGGCGTCAGTTTTTCTGATCTCAAAGATCAAACTGAAGTTGGCACGTGCTGTGACCATTGTTTACTGTAGTTAGAATGGCTATGGCTTCGTGCCTAACGTAAAAGTAAATAAAATTTCACGTAGAGTTTTTATCAAAGTTCATAAAAATTTATAAAAAACGTATTGGAGGGGTTCGCATCAAGGCGTTGGTTTTTTCGATCTCAAAGAGCAAACTTACATTGGCACGTGCTGTTACCATTGTTAAATGTGGTTAGAATTGTCTGGCATCGTTCTTAAACTTATGGTAAAATTCATTCCTTCTAGAAATTTTTTATAATTTCATGATCATTCATAAAAGACACGTCAGAGAGGTCCCTACCAAGGCGTCAGTTTTTCCGACCTCAAAGATCAAACTGATATCGGAACGTGCTGTTACCATCGTGAAATGTAGTTAGAATGGCTCCGGTTTCATGCCTGATCGAAAAGTAAATGCAATTCCACCTGGAAATTTTTTAAAATTTCATGAAAACTCATAAAAATTTCATCAGATAGGTTCCTAGCAAAGCGTCAGTTTTTCTGACCTCAAAGATCAATCTTATATCGGAACGTGCTGTTACCATCTTGAACTGTAGTTAGAATGGCTCTTGCTTCATGCCTCATCTAAAAGTAAATGCAATTCCACTTGGATATTTTTTAAAATTTCATAAAAATTCATAAAAAACACGTCAGAGAGGTCAATAGCAAGGCGTCAGTTTTTCCGACCTCAAAGATCAAACTGATATCGGAACGTGCTGTTACCATCGTGAAATGTAGTTAGAATGGCTCCGGTTTCATGCCTGATCGAAAAGTAAATGCAATTCCACCTGGAAATTTTTTAAAATTTCATGAAAACTCATAAAAATTTCATCAGATAGGTTCCTAGCAAAGCGTCAGTTTTTCTGACCTCAAAGATCAATCTTATATTGGCACGTGCTGTTACCATTGTGAACTGTGGTTAGATTGGCTATGGCTTCGTGCCTAACGTAAAAGTGAATACAATTCTACCTGGATATTTTTTAAAATTTCATGATCATTCATAAAAGACACGTCAGAGAGGTCCCTAGCAAGGTGTCAGTTTTTCCGACCTCAAAGATCGAACTGATATCGGAACGTGCTGTTACCATCTTGAACTGTAGTTAGAATGGCTCTTGCTTCATGCCTAATCTAAAAGTAAATGCAATTCCACTTGGATATTTTTTAAAATTTCATGAAAATTCATAAAAAACACGTCAGAGAGGTCAATAGCAAGGCGTCAGTTTTTCCGACCTCAAAGATCAAACTGATATCAGAACGTGCTGTTACCATCTTGAACTGAAATTAGAATGGCTCTGGCTTCATGCCTAATCTAAAAGTAAATGCAATTCCACTTGGATATTTTTTAAAATTTCATAAAAATTCATAAGAAACACGTCAGAGAGGTCCCTAGCAAGGCGTCAGTTTTTCCGACCTCAAAGATCAAATTCATATCGGAACGTGCTGTTACTATTGTGAAATGTATTTAGAATAGTGATGGCTTCGTCCCTAACGTTAAAGTAAATCAATTCAACCTAGAACTTTTTTTAAATTCTATGAAAATTCATAAATTACATATTAGAAGGGTCCCTGGCAAGGCGTCAGTTTTTCTGATCTCAAAGATCAAACTGAAGTTGGCACGTGCTGTGACCATTGTTTACTGTAGTTAGAATGGCTATGGCTTCGTGCCTAACGTAAAAGTAAATAAAATTTCACGTAGAGTTTTTATCAAAGTTCATAAAAATTTATAAAAAACGTATTGGAGGGGTTCGCATCAAGGCGTTGGTTTTTTCGATCTCAAAGAGCAAACTTACATTGGCACGTGCTGTTACCATTGTTAAATGTGGTTAGAATTGTCTGGCATCGTTCTTAAACTTATGGTAAAATTCATTCCTTCTAGAAATTTTTTAAAATTTCATGAATATTCATAAGAAACACATTAGAGAGGTTCCTGGCAAGGCGTCAGTTTTTCTGACCTCAAAGATCAAACTGAAGTTGGCACGTGCTGTGACCATTGTTTACTGTAGTAAGAATGGCTATGGCTTCGTGCCTAACGTAAAAGTAAAAACAATTTCACTTAGAATTTTTATCAAAGTTCATAAAAATTCATAAAAAACATATTTGAGGGGCCCACATCAAGACGTTGGTTTTTCCGATCTCAAAGAAAAAAATGATATCGGCACGAGCTGTTAGCCCGGAAAACCTAACCTGAGACAGGTTGACTGTTAGAGATTGCCCCAAATATTTGCTATTTTCTTCTCAAATGATTTCTTTGATTCGATTAAAAGTTACGAAAAAATCGAGCTAGATTTTTCTCGGTATTTTATCATTTATTTCAGGTCGGGCCGAGCAGTTACATTCAGACTCTGAGAGTTGCTAATCAAATGACAAAAGATTTTTTGATTGAAATGACTTTCAATCAAGCAAGAATTCTTGAAAAAAAAGGTAGATCTCTTTTGAGCCCGGAAAACCTAACCTGAGACAGGTTGACTGTTTGAGATCAACCCAAATATTTGCTATTTTATTGGAAATGATTTTTTTGACTCGGAGGGCTCCATTTGGGTCCAAAATTACGAAAAAATCGAGCTAGATTTATTTTGGTAACGGATCACCTATTTCAGGTCGGGCTGAGCAGTTAAATATTAACTCCAAGAGATGCTTATTGAATGACAAAAGATTTTTTTGATTCAAATGCTTTTTAATCAAGCAAGAATTTTTGAAGAAAAATTTAGATCCTATTTGAGCCCAGAAAACTTAACCTGCGACAGGGTGAGTGTTTGAGTTTGACGTTAATATTTTGTATTCAGTTGACAAAGGATTTTTTTGACTCGGAGGCCTCTATTTGAGTTTAAAATTATAAAAAAAACAAGCTAGATTTTTTCGGTCTATTATCACTTATTTCAGGTCATGCAAGAATTCTTTAAAAAAAAGGTAGATCCTTTTTGAGCCCGGAAAACCTTACCTGCGACAGGTTGACTGTTGTAGATCGACCCAATTAGTTGCTATTTTAATGGAAAATGATTTTTTTGACTCGGAGATCTCCATTCTGATTCGAAATTACGAAAAAATCGAGCTAGATTTTTTTCGGTATCGGATCACTTATTTCAGGTCGGGCCGACCAGTTCAATTTTGGCTCTGAGAGATGCTGATCAAATGTCAAAAGATTTTTTTGATTCAAATGCCTTTTAATCAAGCAAGAATTCTAGTAAAAAAAAGCTAAATCCTTTTTGAGCCCAGAATACCAAACCTGAGACAGGTTGACTGTTTGAATTTGACTGAAATATTTGCTATTTTGTTAGAGAATGATTTTTTTGACTCGGAGGGCTCCATTCGGATTCAAAATTACGAAAAAATCAAGCTCGGTATCGGATCACTTATTTCAGGTCGGGCCGACCAGTTCAATTTTGGCTCTGAGAGATGCTGATCAAATGACAAAAGATTTTTTTGATTAAAATGACTTGCGGTCAAGCAAGAATTCTTTAAAAAAAAGCTCGATGCTTTTTGAGCCCGGAATACCTAACCTGAGACAGGTTGACTGTTTGAGATTGACTTGAATATTTGCTATTTTATTAGAGAATGATTTTTTTGACTCGGAGGGCTCCATTCGGATTCAAAATTACGAAAAAATCAAGCTATATTTTTTTTGGTAACGGATCACCTATTTCAGGTCGGGCCGAGCAGTTCAATTTTGACTCCAAGAGTAAATTTTTTCTCCTCGTCATTCCCGATGAATCACCGTGTACAGTATCTTCAATTTATCAAATTTAAGTCGACCCCAAAGTGAGTTTTCAGCCTAGGGATAAAATAGACTTAGAGGAATGAAAATTGTGGAAAATACTCCTAAAAATTGAAGAATCTTTGATGGTGTGGTCAAAAAAAAAAAAAAAAATGTTTCAAGCTATAAAAGCTAGAAACTTTCAAAAATGGCAAAATTTCAAAACCTTTCTAGTTCCACAATTTTCAATATTTTTTTATGAAAATTTTTTGACAATTTTCTACTGTTATTTCAAACAACTTCACGCACGGATTTTGCAAAATTTTGATTAGAACCATAAAATAAAATTTTATTACTAGTAATTCCTATAAATATCATGACTTCAAAATGCTTCTTGTTCCACAAATCTTAATATTTTTTAATAGAAATTTTTTTACAGTTTCTAGATATAAATTTAAACAACTTCACGCATGGATTCTACGAAATTTCGATTAGGGACAAAAATAAAAATTTTAAAAGGCGTAAAAAAATTTTCAAAATTTTTTTGACTGCTTCACGTAAAATGCATTAATTTAAAGAGTATTTTCCCAAATTTTCACCTCCATGAGATTATTTTATCCATAGGCTGAAAATTCACTTGGGGGTCCCCTTAAATAAAAAAAAAAAAAAAGAAGAAAAATCTTTTCATATTCTCCTTTGTTATTGCTTGCAGTTTCATCTGTCACGCTAGTAATAATAATACAATTTTTAACTGTGCATATCAAAAATTTAATTATAAATATTAAAATTATTTAATTATTTGTATTATCATGATCATCCCCGTACCCTTTCTCCCTCGCAAGCTGCAACGCAGTCCGCAGCGAGTATAGCCTGCAAGCAAACGTCAGAGTTGACGTCACACGGCCCACGGGAGCGCCCCGGTGGCACATGGTGGCACCTAACCAAATTTTGACGTAAAGAAACAGCAACAACCAAAAAACTTATATCACACTTGTACACCGAACTTTTAATGGTTATGTATATGATACATGCAGATGGCTTTTTTTTTTTTTTTTGAGGTCGCGTCATTCTTTCTTTATGAACCTCACTTTTAAATTATTTACATATTTTCAATCGCTCATTAAAAAAAAATGAATTGAAAATAAAATATACTATTATAGTAATTATGATCAGCGAAAAATTATGAATCTAAAAATATTTTATAAAAATATTTTTTTAGCTGGTCAACAGTTAATGCAACACGGTGTATGCATAGCTTAAGATATAGAGTTATTTATAATTTGAGACATCTTTATGATTATTATTTATTTTATGTATAAGGAGATATGACTCCAGACCCGATTTACGGTAAAAATTAAGAGGTATGATTTTACTTACGAAGTGGCCAGCTTCGGAGTCCCGCAGCTTTACTGACCAAAAGACTGAAGCTGGCCTCATTTCGTGTTTACTTATAGCATAAAAATGCTTAGTTAACGAAATGTGTCTTTCATGACACAATATCTTATAATTACAAAATGTGTCTTCGTGACACAACACCTCCCCCCTTTAAATGTTTATCTCCACGTTTTTGTTTTGTTTTGGTTTTTGTTTTTATTTTTATTATTATTATTATTTTTTATTTTTTTATTTTTTTTTATTCATTTTTTTTATTTTTTTTTATTTTTTTTATTTTTATTTTTTTTATTTTTTTATTATTTTTTTTTTTTTATAACATAGCATCCTCTTCTTTAAGTGTTTATTTTGACTATACTATTGTTATCGCTTTCTTGTTAGTTTTTTATAAAATGTGTGGATAAATCAAGTAATAACAAAGTAATCTGTGAGTTTTACAACTTAAGTTTATAAATAGTATATAAATTTTAAAAATTAAATAACGTATTGTTAGTGGTATTATAACATAGATACATAGGTTTCCTTCCCTGATAAAAAGATTTTTTGAAAAACTCTAAGGAACAAGTCAATCAGAGAAAAAGAAGAAAAAATTATAAACTAAATAAACCGTAATTTTCATTCTTAATTTTTTTTACGGAAGGTGTCTCTTGTTTGATTTTAGTTTTATTTTGGTTAGGAAGTGTGGATGGTAATGGTGGAGGAATTTTAGGTGTGATTTTAATAGGATCTACTTTTATTTCTTGCAGTTCCAAGTGTTCTGCCATCTCTTTAGTTCTTGTTTGTTCCTTGCCCAGGATTATAAAGAAATGCGTTATTGAACTTGACACTGCAGCTAGAAGATGTAAACCACAGCCGTATAATTGTTGTAATAGATAGGCGTTTATTATAGTATCTATAGTTATTTTTATTAGATGTAGCAAGAAAATTATCATAGTTATTGCAGATGAAATTGATCCACCTTTAATTAAATTGTCGATAATACTTGACCACAGATCTGCCAAGATTCCTTTTATAGTCGTACTCGTAACAATTTACTTATGGATTCTTCGTTATAATTGTGTTCTCCAGCCATTTGCCTTGTTAAAATATTGAGTAAGGCTGGTTGTTCCAGAGGAAATGTGATCTGTTGTTGAGCTCGTTGAAGCTGAGATGATGAGTATACCCCGGACGTGGCCAGAGCTTCTATCAATTTATAATTCCAATGAATTTTTGTTGATGGTTGAAATATGTGTGGAGATTGTACGTCATAAGTTGGATATGGATCTAGTTTGATCCATTTGTCTCCTATTTTATAGTATCTTGGTAAGATTTTATTACAGGTGACTTGTTTGCCTGTCTTAATAAGAATGTGTGTTTTTGGTGTTAAAAACCACGTCTCGTTTTGTAATGTCACTGGAAGTTGTTCATAACATTCTTCCATGTGCTTTATTTTTACAGGTCTTTACCGATATGGTCTAGTGGCTAGGATACCTGGCTCTCACCCAGGAGGCTCGGGTTCGATTCCCGGTATCGGAACCATTTTGTTATGTATTAGTTTATTAATAAGATATAATCTATTTTTTATATTTATTTATTTTAATTTTAATAATATAATATTACATAATATAAATATATGCATAGCTTAAGATATAGAGTTATTTATAATTTGAGACATCTTTATGATTATTATTTATTTTATGTATAAGGAGATATGACTCCAGACCCGATTTACGGTAAAAATTAAGAGGTATGATTTTACTTACGAAGTGGCCAGCTTCGGAGTCCCGCAGCTTTACTGACCAAAAGACTGAAGCTGGCCTCATTTCGTGTTTACTTATAGCATAAAAATGCTTAGTTAACGAAATGTGTCTTTCATGACACAATATCTTATAATTACAAAATGTGTCTTCGTGATACAACAGTAGCATGAATTCAATTTTAAATTAGAGCGATGAAGCAGTAGTCTATTAATGTATATATGTTAGCATATCTTTAAAATATTAAATGCGTCTCGCATTAACTGTTAAGACGGGTGCATTAACTGTTAAGATGGATGCATTGACTGATACAGCAGTCATCGACGACATAATAGTTAATGCGATCTGCTATAACGGTTATAGCACTGCTATTACCGTCATAGCACATCTTTCTGTGTGCAGTAAAAAGTAAAAATCTTCTCTTAGCTTGATTAAATATCTTTGAAAAATAAAATTAAACCTTTCCATGATGCGGGCACACTAACTAACTGTGGCTGTAAAATTTTTTGCTAAATTTTGGATTTTTCAAGGCCCATTTCATAGCTTCACTTCTAATTAATTTTCTGGAGACAAAGATACCTTCTTTTCTCGCATTTAATACAAATTCCAAAACGTATTGTTCTCATTCGGACCATTTGGCAGTACCAGTTCTGAGTGCAGACTTACGATCAGGCATTTCTTTTATAATAGTTTCACTGTCTACCCGCCTACGTACGTTTTTCCTGTCAACGTCAAATTTTTGTGCAGCTTAATGGTTGCTTGTCTCTTTTAGATACTTTATAACTTTTAATTTAAAAGCAGCGTCGTACTTTAACGAGGTCAACTGAAAGACTGATCAGTTATCCCTCAAGCTCTAAACCTCCCAAAACTCTGGTTACCGAGTTCAAAGAAAAAACTGATCAGTTATCTCTTAAGCTCTGAATCCCCTAAAACCCTGGAAACCCAAGTTCAATAAAAAAAACTGATCAGTTTTCTCCCAAGCTCTAAACCTCCCAAAACTCTGGATACCGAGTGGAATAATTTTTTAAGTTAAGCGTACTGTATATTTGAATATCAAGTCCATAAAAAAGTGTTTTTTTTACTGTTCCACAAAAAAGTTGTGATGTACTTTTATTCACATCACTTGGTGTTGCGGAGCGAACAATAGTTGTAGACTGCGTGGCGCCATCTCTTAGTCCACGCAGAACTACATGGTGCTGGGAACTCTCGCGCAGCCGTTTGCGCAGCTTGGGTGGACTGGCATTGCTGAAGAGCTGACGCCGTCGGCTTTGCGCGGGCTTGCTGCTTCTTCTCTCTTTATTCTCGTTTTGGCGCTTCTCGTAGCACGCAGCGGAGAATTCTCTCTTAAGTTTCATCAAAGCTTTTCTTGGGCTAACTCTCTATTTATCTTGGTGTTTTTCTGTGAGTTTTTGTGCTGAAGTGATCTTGTAGTCCAGCTCATCTCGATTGTTGCAATCAATAATATTGCAGCAATCATTCGATCTTGCAACCGGCGCGCTCACCGGCAACCTCATCTTCTCTTTGTTGGACAAAGCAAGGACTTCTTCTTCAGGGTACTCTCCGGAAACCAGCTCCGAAGGACATCTCCAGGTATTTCGGCTCAAGTAACAATAATTTACTTGAGCCTCTCATTGTTTTTGTGTGCAGTAAGTACATTACTGTGCGGGTTTCTCCTTTTGGTAAACGCGCTAATTTCACGCGGCCATTTTCTTTTCTCAAGGCCATTCTCTGCTGCTACGTAACTTTCTCGGGGCCATCTCTCTATCTCTCTCTCTCTCTTTTCAAGGCCATTCTCTGTTGGTTTGTTTATCTCACCTTTATTCTATTTAACTCTTGTTTACGTTTTTGAATTAATATAATCAAATCCGTAAAGAATTTCTACTGGGCTTTTCTCACATTAGTTAATTTTCTTTACACGGAAATTAATTCTGGAAAATTCTCAATGTAGACTTATAATACTTCCACCTCTCAGTTTTTTTTGCTTTAAACTAATCTTTATTAAACTGTATACCCTCTCTAAGTGTAATTTTATAATTATTTGAATTTTGTTGTAAATTGAGTGCTGTGTTAAAATTAAAAAATAAATAAATTAACACTGTTTTTATTAAATTGAGTCTGTCTCAACTTTTATTTGACAACCCTTTCCTACCAGCTTTTAATCCGGCAAATAAAAATAAAATTAATGAAGCAGTAAATCCGCAACACTTGGAAATATTGCAAAATAAAAAAAATATATAAACTAAAAAAAATAAATAATCAATAAAAAAACGAAAATTTTTACACTTTTCTCGAAATGCATCACCTGCTTAAAAGCATTTAATTTATAGTTAAAAAAAAAAATTGTTGATAATGTTGCAAACAAAGAGTTCACCAATAAGTAAAAACTTATAGCGTTTTCCTAATCAATCACGCCATTTTGGATTTCAAAATTTCAGATTTACAACTTAATGATATAATTGCCCCAGTAGTCAGTACAGCGTAATTAGGTATCGTTACAAAATTATTTATTTCGTTAATTAAAATGCACTCATATTTTTGGAATAATTTAACTCGGGCGCCCAAGGTCTTGGGGGTTTGGAACTTGGGGGATAGCCGACCAGTTTTTTTATTGAGCTCGAGCGCCCAGGGTATTTGGGGGTCTAGAGCTTGGGGGATAGCTGATCACAAAACAGCTGCAGACTGCAGCGAGCCATGAACTACAGAAACTACCGGCACGCGGTGATAATAAAGCACGCATGGGCCAGTCAAAACAAAGTTTTGACGAGTTTTTACTTGCACACGGCCACGCGGGGTTAAATTCATTATTCTGAGTAAAAAAATTAGCCAAATAAGATGGAATCTTCGAATGAAGCAGTTTGAAAAGAAGACAGGAAGCGAAGTAATTACTCCGGCCTTCCACTTGAAGCCAACCTAATTCACGTCTGAATGGGGTAATAAGATCACTCATCTTGGTGCTAAAAATGTACCTGATGTCCCTAATATGATACGCTGAATTTTAAGATATAGTTCATCAGATATGTTGCAGTAAACGAGAGAACAGTAGTCTATTATGGAAAAAAGAAGAGACTGAATGAGGTGTCTGCGCAGATCGACTGTCGTGCTGCATCTGAAGTAAAAGAGTCTGTACATGAGGGAATGGGCTCGCTTGCAGATGCAGTTAACATGTTCTTTCCAATTCAACTTGGAGTCAAGGATGACACCTAGGATACGTGCCGACGAGACAAATGTAACACAAGATCGTCCGAAGTGGAGGCAGTTGATGTCCAGCTGAGTCAACTTATTAATATAGAACGAGGTACCGAAGACCGCTTCAAAGTATGTTTGTTGCAGAGCTAACTCTCTTTTAAATCGTCTTCACCACTTTAGGGATTTTGGGGATATGCCCAAGTTGCGTAGCTCTTTACAGATCTGGAAAGGGATCGCTCAGATCCTTGATGCAGTTCCAGTAATAGTCTACCCACGCTGTTTTTATCTGCTTGTGAGCGAAGTCACGGGCCTGCTTGTAGAGATAGAGTTCGATGTCAAGTTTCAAGCACTTATAGTGTCAATAGAGTCTGTCCCTCTCAGTTATGAGAGAGCTGATATAAGGGGTAAACCATGGATGCTTGTCTTGCCTATGGGTAATCATCTTAATAGGGGCATCTATATCAAGAGCCACCTGAAGATTTTCACAGACAGTCTATCTTTTCCTCTAAGGAGGACGTGAGACTCGAGAGTATTGACCAGTCATAACCGGCCAAGCATTTATTAAAGACCGCAGGGTCTACTGATTTGAAGTCCCTAAATGTGAAACTGTTTGATACAGTCACGGGTATAGGGATATCTTTTGTGGTTATTGTGAGGTTATGACCAGCTATGAAAGGGATATCAGTCTTCTAGTGGTCCGTCACAACGTTGAGGGCATCAACAAGATACAAATCAAGCCAAAAGTCAGAGTGGGCAGTGTGATGAGTGTCACCGTACGGTATTGAAAACAAAGAATTCTCAGCAATGAAACTACGGACGGTGTCTGCATCAGGACTGTCTGACAGTATATCCGAGTAAAAATCCCCCAAGAAAACTTTAGAGCCATAGCCTTGGATTGCATTCCACATGTCATTAAGGAAATTCGTTCCTAGCTTGAACGGGGCTTTTGGTGGCCTGTACACTACACCGACCAAGGTGGGATTGCTACCCTTGAAGCTCACCTCGCATGGCAGGGACTCCGGATGACTCCGGTTTGCCAACCCATTCCATGGTAAACGAGATGATATGCTTGACCGAGAGCGACTTATGAATAAAGAAGGTAACGCCTCCCCCACGAATTTTGCGATGACGGAGGAGCAAGACATAGTCCCTGAGCGAGACAATGGAGTCTTCAATAGAAGGACCAAGCTTGCTTTCAGTTATAGCTAGCATATAAATAAGGGGTTGAGACAAAAGGAAGAGCCTGATCTGCTCAATGTGCACGTTCAGCGAGCTTGTGATTTAGGTGGCAAACGCGGAGCTTGTTCTTAACTGCTCGCACTGATGAAACTGAGCAGGGGTAGTGATTGGTGAGGAAGGTGTTTTGACTAGAATGAGATATGGATGACTGAGATGAATTGAGCTTATGGATGAATCTGTAAGATGAGAATGAAATTTTACCATGAGAAAGTAAGTGGAGCAGTATACCTGTTGAGACAAAAAACATTAGAGATCCTCATCGCATATGTTGGGCGTGGCGATATCACCTTTCTCCCTACGCACGAAGATCTTGCCGTTCCTAAAGAAGGTAGTGAAGCCTCAGTCGGCCTGTCTTGCTTGTTGGTAAATCAGGCATCTAAGTCTGAAGGTGTCACGATCCAGGAACTAATTGGGACTAATAAGAGCGGTTCTGATAGATTTTGGATCTATTTCCGCAGGCAGGTGATCAGCTAGTGCTGACTTATGCAGTTCGCCTATCTCTATCTTACCTTGAATTACCTGAAGCAGGAGCGAGAGATTGATTGATTGATACGTTTATTAAGTGTACATTATGTTGTACAAAAAATACAAATTAAGCAGAACGTTTTTAACATCAGGTAATGAATATAAATATAAAAATAAGATAACAGCAGAGTTTCGCATAAAATATGTATATATAAATATAACACATATTAATAGGGTACTATACAATAGAATGATAAAATAATTAATAATAATGAATATAAAAATATAAAAATAAATAATGATAATGATTGTGAAAAAGGTACATGTTAGAAGCATAATATAAGTTATATCACGCGTACTTGAATGACAAAAAAGAAAAAAATAAAATAAATACAGATATCACACGAGTGACACATTACTGAACTTCTTCCTCGGTGGTAAAAATTTGTGATTTGATGAGTTGTTTAAAAGTGGTAAGTGATTGCAAGAGGCGAATATGAGGGAGTAGACTATTCCAAAGATAAGTGGTTGATACATGACCCTCATTCCGCACAGAGACTCTGTGCGGAAAGAGGGAACTGTCAGCACGTCCGTAATCATTTTCCTCGGTGGACGCAAGCTGTGCTTTTCAACAAAAAAATTCGCCAAGTATGGCGGAACACCCGTAAATGTAAGTAAGAGCAATAGAAAATGATGATTATAAAACAAGAAATGGTGCGCTACAATAGATGAATATAATCGTTTGAGTAAAATTAGATAATTCATTTAATAAATGGAGAAGCCTATAAGTTGTGTAAGAGTTATTTAAAATTCAATTTTCACACGCAATGTATACACGAATCACTTGTCACTTTCACAGTCGTTGAGTCGATGCGGTAGCCAACTCCAAGGCTAGGGCTGCTGCTGTCCAGGGATAGGAACAAGAGGGCAGTTCAGGCCTTCGTTGAGAATACTGTCATTCCAGTCCGTGATCTCACGAGCAAATAATGTGTCACGAGTCATCCGTTTGAAGCTGGAGAAGTTATCCACGTTGAATTCAGTGACTTGAGCTCAATAGAGAGGAGGCAGAGATTACTTACTACTTCTTGGCTAAATTAATGCTTCTTTTCCGGAACTAGTCGACTTTCAGTTGCGAGAATTGGTTTGCTCGGTAAGTTGGTGTTCCAGTGGCAATAACTTTGTAGGCAGTGGTACAAGTGAGGTGCTCTCGTCTCCTGCGAATCGACACCCGACCGAGGGCAAGCCTGTAGGGGGTAACGTGCGCGTCACGAGGGATGTTGCCAAAAATGTATCGAGTACAGGCGTTTTGAACCCGTTGGAGTTTTAAATTCCGCGTCTGGTCCAGGTGAAGATAAATGGCGCCAGCATAAACGAAGTGGGGCATAATTAGGTTCTGTATCAGGTAAATGCGAGTGAGTTTAATCAAGAGAGAGAGATGTAAAGAGAGAGATGTAAAGAGAGAGAGAGAGAGAGAGGCCCTCTTGTAATTGTAAAGAGGAGTGTTCGTTGATATAGAGCGAGATTCTTTATTAATCGCGTGTAGAAGTATTTGTCGATGTTGAGGTATTTGAGATAGAGATAGAGAGAGAATTTGTTGTAATTGTGGATATCTCTCAATGTACACTGTATATTGTAATATTTTAAAATTTTTGTAATTTTAAATAATCTTATTTTTATTCAAGGAAAACTCACTTCTTATTTTTTTTATTAGATATTTTGAATAAATTGAAAATTAAAAAATTTTTGCAGCAAAAAAATTTGTAAAAAAAAATCAATTCGCTGAAACAGTATCTCTGTGGTGATGTGGAAACCCTTTCAATATATGGGTCATTCCAACATGTTTCAGCAAAACCGTGAGTATGAGGTAAACCGATTTTCCTAATTTTTTAGTATGTTAAAATAGAACTATATTTAGGAGCTTACACTCATAGTAAGATATTCACACATTTGTTTGGCATTTAAAATTTGTACTTGTTGAATAGAAGATTTTCTTGCTGATCGTTTCGCAACAGCGCCTATGCCGCAGCCTTCGGAGGAACTCTTACCATGCGATGTTCCGAAAAAATTATAAGATTTCAGTTCCAGACCAAAATCATTCTTATGAAATGAAAGATTAATAAAATGGTTTCTGTAAAAAAAAAAAATTCTAAGCTATCACTTTTGTACTGTTACTAAGACTTATAACTAGGTTATTTTATACAGGGTGATCGAAAAAGGTTGCATACAGCAAATAACTTGAAAATTATGCATTTTTTGTATAGCATATGCATTGAGAAAGTTTCTTGAAAAAAAATTTTCTACCAAATGGGCCCAAGAAATTTGGCCCGGGGCTTACTTTGGGCCCTACGAACCCAAATTTTTTTTTAAACGGGAACCCCTATTGAAAATTTTCTTTCAGGAAACTTTCCCAATGCATGTGCTGTACAAAAAGTGTACAAAAACCCCAGTGAGGCCCAAAATTTTTTCAAAAAATACTAAAAAATCATAAAATTTTCCACCCTTTCAGAATTTGGGGTCACAAAATAGGGGTACCCATTTAAAAAAACAAAGTTTGGGTCCATAGGGCCCAAAGTAAGGCCCCGGGCCCAAATTTCTTGGGCCCATTTGGTAGAAAATTTTTTTTAAGAAACTTTCCCAATGCATATGCTATACAAAAAATGCATATTTTTCGAGTTATTTGCTATATCCAACCTTTTTCAATCACCCTGTATAATATTTGTTAAGCATAATTATAAAAAATATAATTTGATTGGTTCAAGAAATCGTATGAGATCATTAATAAGAAACGTTTAATAACGATAAAAGATTAAATAATTCACTTCCTAAAAAAAGAGATTTAAAAAAAGGTTAAAAGTTTTTTATGAAACGAATAAACCAAAAATATAAATGATAAGAACTTTTTATCCTTCAGTTATGAATTTTTTATTTTTTTAACTAAAAAATTAATAACTCTATTTTTACTCACTTGTTTTTAAATTGGTGTGGAGCACCATCGGAAAAATACATCAAATTTTTTATAAACGGATGCTCATGTTTAAAAGAGTCAAGTACTGTTTTTAAAAAAATATGTACAGCTCCGGCTGAATGATCTTTACCATCACATATTACGCAATAATTAGCCACTTTGATAAGCTTATCTTTTTGATCTTTGAACTGCAATGTAAGAGTAAACAATGAAGCATGTGTATTGTTGAAGTAAAAAGCCTGAGCTGAATTTTGACATATGAATGGGTAATTTTCTGCGAAGTCCATGGTTATAAGCTGTAACGGTCGATGGAATGATAACTTTATTAATGATTGTACGGTCGGTACTTTGAATCTTACCGCGCGACCGTTTTCGAAACGCGCAGACGCCGGAGATGCGACAAACGCGCGGGAGCCAGCTGATAACGGCACTCTGATTTTGTTCGCTGCAGTACGCGGTCCGAGAGAAAATTGTATTCACTTTCAATCGTCTTTTTCGCGTTGGTTTTTGAGATTTGTTACGTGTCGTGAGCGTGAGTGTGATCGAGTGCAGTGTGATCAACGTTGTGAAGTGGTTGTCACCATTTGGTTGATCACACGAGAGTGTAGAAGGCTGCTCGCTGGGACGAACCCAAAGATAGTTTTCCCAGCTACGGTCTTCCTTTGCGCTTTTGTCGTCTTGAATAATTTTTTGGAAAAAATAGTATTCATTAAATTCACTCTTTATTTAATTAAATTTTAAGTTTAAGCGCAAACTAATATTATGTGCCTGCTGGCAACAAATAAATGAAATTTAAAAGAATTTAAAGAAAAAGAAAAAAAAATGTGCGAAAAATAAATATGGGGGTAAAGTTTATATGTTCAACTGGCAGTCGCTTCGTTCTTCTCGTTCGTTCCTAGCGAATAATAATAAGATGACAGAAAAAAAAGATAGTACTAATAAATGCGATCATTCCAAATAAGAAACATCATAAAAAGATTTATTTCAATTCGTAGTTTCATGCTGTCGTATTGCAGCTACAAAGTTTTCGATTCTTACACAGAAAAGTAATCATGATTCTTTTTTAAATCCAGCTATTATGGTCGTGCAGTGAGCGATACAAAAAAAATATTAGGATAAACATACGGGTAATTTCGATTGTAGGAACGTATCGTGATTGTTTTTTTGATCAGTCATTTGATCGTCCCTGGGAGACGCAAGCATCTCCCTCTCGATTGAAACTGACGTCCGAAATGCACCGCTTTTAATGCGGGCTGGGACGTCAAACGTTTGATACAATTCGGGCTTAGCCTCGTTAATTCTTATGATTACTTACGAAGCTGTATTGAAGCGTATAGATTCCCAAGTCTAGGGCGGCAATCAGAGAAGACTTCACTCGACCGAAGAAAAGAGATCCGGCGTAAGCGGGGACGAGCAACGACTCAAGTCAACCTGATTCGGCTCCACGGCGTCCTGGTAATGCACCCACGTCTCGTATTGAACGTATACGAACGCGATTTACTACTAAGTAGGGTCTTTACTGAATCCTTCGACTTAAAAATTCTAATTATAGTTTAGTTTTCAAGTTGAAGTAGAAGATTTCAGAAGTAAAAATCAAGTGTCCCACCTTTCGTTTAAAGGTTGGCTCGTTACCTCGGTTCAAGCCAATTCGATCAGTGGGTATGCGCGAATTTTAATGATCTACACGTAAACTATTATCACGCGTCTTTAGGGAGTAGGAGAACTATCACGATTCCTTCTCTATGCCTCGGACACGTACTGGGGTGAATCGAAATATTTAAATCAAACATTAAATTAAATTATCGCGTCACTCACTGTATTACATTATTATTATTATCATTATTTTTTTTATAAGAATATAAATTATAAATTGAAGAAACATAAATTTTAGGTACTCGTTTGTACTACTGCAAACGGGAACGTTGTAGATAGCCTCCTCCAACAAAAAAAAAAATAATAATAATAATGTTTAGTTGTAACAAATTTTTCATAAAACACCCGCTTCACGCAGCAAAGTTCCATCGCACGCTTCCCTGTACATTCCATTTTAATATTTTCACTTATCACAATAGAAAAAAAAAAAAGATAACAATGTCAGTTTACATAATAATCATGATAATAAGAGTATATTAAAAAAAAAAAAAACTAGAACTTATGATTGAATAGAATATTCTAGAAAAGAAAATAGTCAAATAGAAAACTGAATAATTAGTCTCTGCACTGCACACAACACAAGTCCTGGTGCGTCGAGGTTGATCCAGTCCTCGTCTTCTTCTTCCCTTATTCTGGTCCATCCACATCTTGGTGGCCCTTCTCTGCTCCTCCAGTTTCGGACAGCCTCAAATTTTTCGACGCTTTTGTATGCCATGAATTTCTTTACCAGATGGTGAGTGCGGCCTGCGTGCCATGCACTCCCAGATGATTTTTTGTTCTTTGGCTGTTCTCGTATCGTTCCCTGGACTATCGGAGTCCAAGCTTTCTCGTAGGCCTTTCCCCTGATGTTGGTCCCGATTATCAAGGATACCATCTTAGCTGAGAGCTCTGTTGAGGATGGTGATGACATGCTTGCTAGACTTCTGGGCTCTCGCTCTATCCTTGAGTATCACGTAGTAGAAAGGCGTACTGGTGGGGCATGGAAATGCCCTTTTATATATTAATCATGCGAATCAACGAGACGATTGGTACAATCACAATACGTCCTTCTTATCCTTAAGGAACCGTTATAAGGTGGCAGAAATCTCGCGATTGTATCATTGGGCGCGCTCGAAATGATATTCACTCTGATAAAAACAACATCTTCTACTTCCTACGGACCAGCTGAGGGCTCGAGTTGAACCTGTTGGCGCGTCCTATTCCGATTCGCGACATTCTTTCGACTGCAAGTTCCAACTTTTTTTTTTTCCCATATGCAGGAGCTTTCCCACCAAGAATCAACCTAACCTCAATATACCAGAATCTTTGTAGACGTGGTTTCTACTCGACAAATGGCAAAAAAAAAAAAAACAGTTTCATGCAAGATTAAAGAATAAAAAATAAATAAAAAAACTAGGTTAAAAAAACATAAGATTTCTCAGGTACTTTGAAGAAAATTCTAACTACCACGCCTCTCAAGTCCAGCGCCGATGCTGTGAATGCATGAATATCGCGACCCGCTGATTTTGTTTTGTGATCTTTCAGGTGATTATCTAACAAGAATTCTGACTCCATCCCCGTTAACGTAACCTGTGAAACAGCGAAACTTTCCAATTGTTGAATCAACCTGACGTATTTCGAGAGAAGTTCGTTGCGCGTTATCTTACTCAAAACAAGATCTGGATCAATCACTGACGTCCACCCTCTCTGATCATCAGACAGTGGCACAAAATTTGGAAGGTTATCAAACTCTTTAATGAATCTATCAATTCACCGGAAGAATCTTCATCTTCATCTGAAACTCTGGGTTGAGACTCTGAATCGGATTCGGGTTCTAGATCGTCTGACGTTTCCGACTCGTCTTCCACGAGGTATAGATCCACCCATGGGGCTGCTCCACTCGACCGATGAGAGTATGGATTACCCCTTTCACGCAAATGGTCCCACACTTCACACGATATTTCAGCATCACGCGGGTTTGGAATACGATTTGGGTTCGGGTCTGAACGCGTAGTTGCATGCTCCCGAGCTTCCCTCAAATCTTTGTGCCTTGGGATGGAAAAATGAGTTACATTCGTGGGTGGAGCACCCGCACGCTGTTGTACTAGCTGGGTGTTCTCCATCTCCCCCCAATCAAAAGGCTGCTCGAGTTCAAACCTAAGTTTGCGTATCTCCCCGAGTATTTCCTGAAAACTCATTATTCTTCACTCCTGGTCTTCCTGACCATCTTGAATAATATCGCAAGGATACATCTTCACGGTAAAAAAAAAAAAAAACAGTAATATATAATGACCACAAAAACCAATTAGAACATTTCAATCCAACCATAACAAGAACATATGCACGTCTTGCATTTTATAACAATCGACTGTGATTCAAAATCAGTCACTCGTATGTTCACGTCAGTGTTGGTAAACACTGTAAATATCTGTCAAAACACAGCTGTGATTTAAATACACGTGCGTAGTGTTTACGGCCCAGCTCTTTAAATCGCCCAACCGCTTGCCAGACGTAACTCCCGCAAGGACAGGTGATTCGTTCCTTCTTTTTTTTCAAACATTGATTAATTCAAACTGAGCTTAAGAAAAATATCCTAGAAAATTTAGAATTATTGCCAGTTGCTGGGGAGTGAAATGTTATTTGAATCTATGGGTTTGGTGGGACTCGAACCCACGTTATACATGCTACTCTTCTTCTTTCTCAAAAGAAACATACATCCAAAAGGAAAAGCTCGCCAAGCCTCCTCCAACACCAAAGTAGTAAAAGGAGTTGCTAAAGCAAAAAAAATATCCAAACAGAGAAAAAAAAAAAAAAAACCTACAAAAAATATTTCCATAAAAGAAATACAAAAAAAAAGTGCAGCCTCCCCCAACACCAAAATAGTAAAGGAGTTTAAAAAAAAAAATAATTATGAAAAAAAAATCTAGAGTAGTATATTATCGAGAGAAAAAAAAATTTTCCCGGTACGTCGTGATTTGAACGCTTAAATTTTGGGTTGATAACCCAGAATCTCATGTTTAACTGGCTCTGCATTGGAAAATTTAAACAAATTTAATTTAAACAAATTTGGGTTTCTTTCATTCCTACCTAACCATCTATTTCCCCCCAAAAAAACTATGACCGCCATTTACATATGAAAAAAACAAAATGCATCTGAACACGTTCGGTTTTTCGGGGTTTCGCACCAACAAGTCCCTTTTCAGCTGTTCCTCGTGGTTTCAGGGTTGACACTCACTGCACATACGATTCAGGGGACAGGGAGTATCTATTCGGCACTCAAATATCCAAAAAGAAGAAAGAAGAAAAAAAATTCTGACAGTCCTTGAATTTGTATAGCTTTAAACAAACCCGTAAAAGAAATCAAATTGGACATTCTATCAGCATGCTTTTAATTAATTTATTGGTTGTTATGATTCAAAATCCAAATTACTTCGAGGGTACCACCGAGAAAATTTCTCGGAAAATATATAAACGGTTTTTCAAGTTAATAGTTTGGGTGTGGTGTTTGTAAACATTACGACTATTAAAGCTATCAATCTCTCAATCAAAACACCTTACGCCACATAAACACTCTAAATTTTGCTGATTTACAGCATTCTTCCTCGATTGATTTATTCAATCTTGCCCGAAATTTACTTTCATGCGGTTCCTATACGGGTGATTTAATTCGATTAAACGCGGTATTTTTGCGTTTAACTGTCCTAGACCGAGGGTACCATTTGGAAGGCTGCTCGCTGGAACGAACCCAAAGATAGTTCACCCAGATAGTTCGCCCAGGTCTTCCTTTGCGCTTTTGTCGTCTTGAATAATTTTTTGGAAAAAATAGTATTCATTAAATTCACTCTTTATTTAATTAAATTTTAAGTTTAAGCGCAAACTAATATTGTGTGCCTGCTGGCAACAAATAAATAAAATTTAAAAGAATTTAAAAAAAAAGAAAAAAAATGTGCGAAAAATAAATATGGGGGTAAAGTTTATATGTTCGACTGGCAGTCGCCTCGTTCTTCTCGTTCGTTCCTAGAGAATAATATTAAAATGACAGAAAAAAAAGGTAGTACTAATAAATGAGATCATTCCAAATACGAAGCATCATAACAAGATTTATTTCAATTCGTAGTTTCATGCTTTACTATTTAAGTGTTGGGAGAAGCTGGATATTTTTTTTTTTTATTTCTTTTATGGAAATATTTTTTGTAGGTTTTTTTTTTTTTTTTCTCTGTTTGGATATTTTTTTTGCTTTAGCAACTCCTTTTACTACTCTGGTGTTGGAGGAAGCTTGGCGAGCTTTTTCTTTTGGATGTATGTTTCTTTTGAGAAAGAAGAAGAGTAGCATGCATAACGTGGGTTCGAGTCCTACCAAACCCATAGATTCAATTAACATTTCCCTCCCCAGCAACTGGCAATAATTCTAAATTTTCTAGGATATTTTTCTTAAGCTCAGTTTGAATTAATCAATGTTTGAAAAAAAAGAAGGAACGAATCACCTGTCCTTCCGGGAGTTACGTCTGGCAAGCGGTTGGGCGATTTAAAGAGCCGGGCCGTAAACACTACGCACGTGTATTTAAATCACAGCTGTATTTTGACAGATATTTACAGTGTTTACCAACACTGACGTGAACATACGAGTGACTGATTTTGAATCACAGTCAATTGTTATAAAATGCAAGACGTGCATATGTTCTTGTTATGGTTGGGTTGAAATGTTCTAATTGTTTTTTGTGGTCATTATATATTACTGTTTTTTTTGGAACGAAGTTCCTTATCGCAGGTTCTGGCGCAGGGGGCTACGAAAAAAAAATCGTAAGAAACGACGCCAGGCGAAGAGTGGGGGGGTGACCGCCGCGTAGCCAGCAGGCTCTCTCTCTCTCTTTCTCTCTCTCTCTTTCTTCACACAGACGCCTGATACGGCCGCGCGCGTTTGGGCCTGCACGGAGACACAAGTCACAAGAGAGAGAGAGACAGAAAGATACGCACAGTCTTCGATTATTCTATTAATAATAATAATAATAATAATAATAATAATAATAATAATAATAATAATAATAACAATTGAGATCCTAGATGTTAAAACCGCTTGGGTTAAGCTGTATTGACCTTAGAGTCTAAGAAAGCTTTTATAAAAAAAAAAAAAAAAAAAAAAAAAAAAAAATCCGCTTGGGCGTCCGGAACACTCGAAAATCGGCTCGAGCATGCCCAACCGTTTTTCCAAAAATGCTGTCAATTTTTTCCTATTTGAAATATTGCTATGAAAATTTGCAGAAAGTTTTTTCAAAGCCTAATGAAAAACTTCTCCACTGGATTTTTTTTTCAAATTTAAATTTTTATAGACTTTTTTTTAAACCATCCAGTAAAAACATCCAGCGGAGAAGTTTTGCATCAAGCTTTGAAAAAGTTTTCTGTAATGTTTCAAAGCAATATTTCAAGTAAGAAAAAAATGACAGCATTTTTGAAAAAGCGGTTGGGCCTGCCTGAGCCGATTTATGAGAGTCTTGGCCGCTAAGGTGGTTTTAACATCCTCAATTGTAAAATGTTATAAATTATTTTAATTAAATACTTAACAAAACATAAACGTCTCCTCTTATTTTACTTATTAATTATTATTTATTCCTTACTTTTTAAAAATATTATTCCAAATTTAACTTTTATACTTTATTATTTTCACGCGTTCATGCAATTTGAAAAAGTGTTTCTCATTTTATTAGCTTAAAAATTATTTTTTTTAAACTAATGATACCAAAATTATAATATTTTTGCACTTGATACGTACTACACAAAAACTAGATTGGAACTTCGTTCCTTCCACGGATCCCGAGATCGACACGCCTTTTTTTTACCGTGAAGATGTATCCTTATGATATTATTCAAGATGGTCAGGAAGACCACGAGCGAAGAATAATGAGTTTTCAGGAAATACTCGGGGAGATACGCAAATTTAGGTTTGAACTCGAGCAGCCTTTTGATTAGGGGGAGATGGAGGACACCCAGCTAGTACAACAGCGTACGAGTGCTCCACCCACGAATGTAACTCATTCTTCCATCCCAAGGCACAAAGATTTTAGGGACGCTCGGGGGCATACAACTACGCGTTCAGACCCAGCTCGCATTAAAAACGGAGCATTTCGCACGTCAGTTTAAATCGAGGGGGAGATGCTCGCGTCTCCCACGGACGATCACATGACTGATTAAAAAATGCAAGCTGGGACGTCAAACGTTTTATACAATTTGGGTTTAGCCTCGTTAATTCTTATGATTACTTACGAAGCTGTATTGAAGCGTACAGATTCCCAAGTCCAGAGCGGCAATCAGAGAAGACTTCACTCGACCGAAGAAAAGAGATCCGGCGTAAGCGGGGACGAGCAACGACTCAAGTCAACCCGGTTCAGCTCCACGGCTGGTAATGCACCCGCGTCTCGTATTGAACGTATACGAACGCGATTTACTACTAAGTAGGGTCTTTACTGAATCCTTCGGCTTAAAAATTCTAATTATAGTTTAGTTTTCAAGTTGAAGTAGAAGGTTTCAGAAGTAAAGATCAAGTGTCCCACCTTTCGTTTAAAGGTTGGCTCGTTACCTCGGTTCAAGCCAATTCGATCAGTGGGGATGCGCGAATTTTAATGATCTACACGTAAACTATTATCACGCGTCTTTAGGGAGTAGGAGAACTATCACGATTCCTTCTCTGTGCCTCGGACACGTACTGGGGTGAATCGAAATATTCAAATCAAACATTAAATTAAATTATCGTGTCACTCACTGCATTACATTATTATTATTATTATTTTTTTTATTTATGAGAATATAAATTATATACTGAAGAAACATAAATTTTAGGTACTCGTTTGTACCACTTCAAACGGGAACGTTGCAAGTGCAAACAACGCGACGGGCACAAACTGTCTTGGCGGCGACGCACTATCGTCTGAAAACGCCTCTTTTTCGGCAAAAAACATTACCGACAAATGTGCATACTTGATGAAAAAAAAAATATACTGTCATCATCGTTTTGTAATGTACTTTCATAAAATCTGGAACTTTTCGATCGATTGTATATATTTACCTCACTTTGCGACGTATAAAAATGTAAAAAAACGAAAAAATGGGTACTTTTTTTATATATCACTCATGCAAACATGGATAATCACAATATTGCAACCTGAAATTATGCAGAATCATGTATTTTGTGCCCCCCAATCTGAATGTGGCATCAGTTTTATTTTTTAAGTCTTTCTATGCTCATGCACCCAAAATAGAAAGTGGCACGGTAAAAAAACAGTAAAAAACAGTAAAAAATGAAGTTTTTCGAGCTTTTTCTCTCTCTCAGTCGCGTAAAATCGAAGTTTTAAAAATTTTAAAAACACAGGATTGTGTGTCATTCAATCCAGAATCCGAAACTGGATTTACTTTTTCAATTCGATGAATTTTGTGCGCGTGCGCGCGAAAAAACCACGTAAAAAACAGTAAAAAACGAAGTTTTTCGAGCTTTTTCTCTCTCTCAGTCGCGTAAAATCGAAGTTTTGAAAATTTTAAAAACACAGGATTGTGTGTCATTCAATCCAAAATCCGAAACTGGATTTACTTTTTCAATTCGATGAATTTTGTGCGCGTGCGCGCGAAAAAACCACGTAAAAAACAGTAAAAAACGAAGTTTTTCGAGCTTTTTCTCTCTCTCAGTCGCGTAAAATCGAAGTTTTGAAAATTTTAAAAACACAGGATTGTGTGTCATTCAATCCAAAATCCGAAACTGGATTTACTTTTTCAATTCGATGAATTTTGTGCGCGTGCGCGCGAAAAAACCACGTAAAAAACAGTAAAAAACGAAGTTTTTCGAGCTTTTTCTCTCTCTCAGTCGCGTAAAATCGAAGTTTTAAAACTTTTAAAAACACAGGATTGTGTGTCATTCAATCCAGAATCCGAAACTGGATTTACTTTTTCAATTCGATGAATTTTGTGCGCATGCGCGTGAAACAAAAAGCTTTAATTGAAAATAAGCTTGTAAACAAATATATAATTCAGTTTGTACTATATTATTGAAAACTTTTTCCAGGTGTTGTTCTTTGCATATTAGCTTTGTTGAAAAAATTTTATTAGAAACTTTAAAAAGTTGAATTTTTACGTTACCTCTCTGAAACAATTCAAAATATAAAAAATCTATTTATATTTTATAAATTTAATCCCTAGTTTTTTTTGGGTGAAAAAATCCATTCATGCATGGGATCAATAAATAAGCAAATTGTAAAATTTTTATGGCATAGCTTCTATGTTAATATGTACTTTGTTATCAATTCAAGTGAAATGTCTTGAAGTATTAACTATAACTAGAAAAGAAAAATCGCCGTGTCAGCAATTATATTGTTACGAAATTTATTTAACAAAATAAAAAACATTGAATAAAGAACAACAGTTCGTGTCGAATTCAATTTGAGGCTAATCTATTAATTAAAAATCTATTTGTGAAAATGAAACTTCTCAACAAATTAATACTGTTAAAATTTGAGGCGGTTTCACACTCATTTCTTTTATAAATTTTCACTTTCACAATCAATATCTGAAAATTCCTTTTCGTCATCACTCAAAACTTCATCTTCTCCATCATCATCACCTTCCTCTTCTTCTTCTTCTTCTTCTTCTTCTTCTTCTTCTTCTTCTTCTTCTTCTTCTTCTATTTCTTGTTCTTCTACTACTCCTCTTTTTTCTTTATGTTCATCAAAAATAAGAAGTTTTCTCATCGTGTCTGTTATTGGTCCGATTAATTTTTTCTTTTCTTTCCTTTTTTCGTTGTTACGAGCTGATTGAGTTACTTCTGGGTCTGAATAAAGGAGAGTCCTGTGAAATGTATCATAATTCAAGTTTTCTCTGAAATAAAACGTTAAAATTATAAGCTTACTTCACAATTAAGTTTGATTATAACTTACAAGTACTAAATATTTTTTAATACATTATATAGATTATCTAGATATTGTAGCGATTTGATTTTTTAATATGACTCATGTTAGGTAAGTTTATCAAAAACCAAACCTAAAAATTAGTGGTGGGATACTTTACATAAAAAAGATGTGAATAACCACTTCATAAATAAAAAATTTTATTAACATTTGTTTTAAGCGTTATTCATTCATTTATTTAAAGTAATTTTCATTAAAAAGGAATGAACTAAATTTTTTTTGTATATTTTATTATTACTACTATTATTATTTTTTTCAAAAAATTAATACAATTCCAATTTTGTTACTGAAAATAATTTGTGACACTCAGTATTAAATAATTTTTTTCACGCTAGTAGCCCGAAAGTACAATTTTCGGGCTCGTACCGGAAACGAATATTGTACTTTCTGACTACTAGCGTGAAAAATAGTGTACAGCCCTTGGGAGTGCAAAAATGAGCCAACCTTTAGCAAACCTTTGATGACCTCGCCTTCGGCTCGGACATCAATTTGGGTTTGCTAAAGGCTAACTCATTTTTGACTCCCTCGAGACTGTAATATACTATTTTAAATCTGCTTTCGATTAATAAATGGTACTGAAGGAAACTTTAAAATAAACTTACTGGCTCATTTTTCTGGCGTGATCTCGTCTGATTTTTTTTATTATATAGTGCATGGCTTCTATAGATTCCTCAGAAAATCTTCCGGACGAATTGCCAGGCAAGTTTTTCAGAATTTGATAACCGTGTATCAATATGATGTGAACAGTGGTGCTCATATTGTACCAGTTATATTTTTTGACGTATAATCGAGCTGTCTCTTCGCAGTACAATCTGAACCTTTCGAGATGAACCGATTTTTTAGAAGAAATGACTGCTAGTATTTCCCGAAATCTTATCAGCAAATCAAGATCAAAATCTGAAATAAAACTTATAAAATTTCAACTGCATTTATATATACTAGTTTTTTTTAACTGCATATTTACGTACTTGTTATGTCTGATACTGTTTGAACATTTCTAAAAAATACACGTGCAGTGTTACCGCAGTTTGAGTTTCCAGCACCTACTTTAGGCATGTCAACCAGCAGTTTTAATTTTTCTTTGAATAAACTTTGAATTTTTTTTTTGTTTATTTCAACTATTTTTTTTAATTCATCATCGGTAACCTATAACCAACAAAATAAATCTTTATGAATAACTTATTTACTAAAAAAAATATCAAACAAAATTGGCTTTCAAAGTAATTTTACAATAAAAAAAAGGTATATTTTAACTAAAATTTATTAATATTTAACGCCACTGTTTTTGTAATAGTAACCGTTTGAATTTGAAATAAACTTACTTTCCAGGTCGGTTTTTCAAGCACAAGCTTGTAAGATACATGGAGCACTTGCTCCATAAATCTGATGAAAGCATGTAATACGGTGAAACCATTTTTAAGAGCATCAGGATTCACCTCTGCGGACAAAACTTGGTCTATGTCATTAAATTGGCCGGTAGTGCATTTACAAATGAAACATCTTTGTCCATTACCTTCATGCAAGTGAGCAAGTGCCTGAAGAAAAAATATTTTTTAATGAGAAAACAGATCTAATTACCTAATTTTTACTGAAAAATTGATACGTTTTTTTTTACTTACTTTACCATCTACCATGCTTAAAATCATTTGCTGCCTGATCCTAAATCCATTTATTAAAAACTCTGGTAAATTTTCAATTTGATTTTTTAAGTTACTGGCTTCTTTGAGAGTCGCATTTTTGTCTTCTTTGATAAATTGAATTTTTATCAACCTGCAATTCCTATTTGATCCTGGAAAGTCATTTTTCCAAAAAATTTTATTCGTTTTTGGATCAAATAGTTCAAGCGGCACAAATGCGGAGCTAAACGCTTGTTCTCGAGTTGATTTCTTACTTTTACTTTTAACATTATAAAGCGGAAGCTTTGAACCATCAAAGCCGTATTTGCTAAGAAAAATAAGCTGATTATTTCGCCCTTGAGCATGCAACTGCATCATATTTAAAATTCTTTGTAGCGTTTGAAAAATTAAATCTTTTAATTTAACTTCGCACAAATCTTCGCCAATTTTAATATTTGGTGGGTAAGCAGCTTTTTTCCCTTCCAACACCTAAAATAATTAATTTAATGTATTGTTTTACGTTTTCTTGTTTACAATTTTAATTCGTCATTTGAATGATTGTCGATGATCGATTATTTATCTAATCGAAGTCCGCGAAATAATGATATAAATATTTTCTTTTACACCAGAGTCAAAGAATAAATAACCCAATCCCTAAAAATCTGATGAAGACTTATAGATATATAATTAGCTCTCAAACCGTCTCTGAAATTGAAACGTGGAACCGGCTGATTGATGAAAAATTTTTACAAACTATCTTTCAGTTTATTAAAATTCTAAAATTTAAAAAAATTTTTCTTAGAAAATTACAGCAGCTACTAGCTGGTAAATCAGCTGGTTTTTTTATTTAAAATAATAAATTTATTTAAGACAATAAATTTTTAGGTTACATTGAATTATCAATTTGTTATTTGATATCGAATAAATAAAAATTACTATAATTATTATGAATTGGTAAAAATCCTTTTTATATGGCAACAGCTACTAAACCAGCTGATTCTCTAGCTCATTTTCTTTTACATTTTGAAGCAGGTTAACCAGCTGGTATATATGGCCTGTAAGAAACGTCCGGCTGTTTTTTTTTTAGGTAAGAAATTTTTAAATATTTATTTTCCAGAAAGGTGCGTAGACGGAAAAGTATTTTTGTTCATAATATAATATTTTTCAAATAAATCCTATAATCAAATAATATTTTATTTAAAACACTTACATCGTCGTATTTTGGATAAAGATCATGGTGTAATCTTAATGATGAAATTCTAAGAAACATGTAAACGTCTTTGGACAAAAACTTCGTCAGTATCATGTTTAAAGCTTCCGCAACTGACATTTTTTGAGGTTCAGGCTTTTTTATCATAACCATCAATTCATCTGCCTCTCCTTTGATTGCTATTCGTTTCAAAATTTTCGCACCATTGGCATTTTCTTCTAACTTCATTTTTTTTATTGTGACATCAATAGCTTCTTGGGTAGAAAATTCTTCGCAGCGTTTATCCCTTCTTCTACTCTGCGTTCTTAGTGAAGAATTCTCAATACTAACCTGAGGCCTACCTCTACCCTTTTCTGAAACTAATATGAAGGGGTGCATTTGTTTATTTAATTTAAAATCTAAACGAATTTTTTCATATTTTTTATAAATCTGACAATAGTAAAAGCTACAATTAAGAATATGTTGAAATACTCTAAAAATTAATAAATTTATTTTTATTATAAAAATTTTTTTAATCCCTCTTTATAATGATGAAGCACGTTCGAATGTCTTCGTTTTATAATTGATTTGATTGGTCGATAACATTACATTCAAAATTTGAATTTAGTTGAAATTAAAATGTTTTGTTTTTAAGAATTTTTTTTAACAATAGTTATTTATATAAATGAAAATTGCGATTGAATTGATGGAAAAAATTTCATCCTAGAATTTTATGATATAATAAAATAAGAATCTTTATTATTTTACACTCAATTTTTTTTAGAAATATAACCACAAAAAGATCAAACTGAATTTAGTCGCAAATAATATCAATGATGAATTGGATGATTATATTTGTAGTACATAATTTAAAAAACGCTCAGAAATATATTTTTTTATTTTCCTTTTTTTGAAAATAAAAGCTGAAATTATTGTCAGTTACTATGAAGATTAATAATTTGATTAAGAATTAAATAATAAGCGCGCTTGCGCGCAAAGACAGACTAGTTATTATTAAATTCAAATTATTCATGAACAGTAATAAGACCTTACCTGGTTCTGTCACTATTTCATCCATTTCACTAGAAAAATTGTTGATTTTTTGTAACCACCCTTTTTCTTTTTCTTTGAAATTGATCCACGTCCGTTTACCAGCAGGGAGTGAGCTGATTTTACGCTTCATTCGATAAAAAAAGCATTTTCTCAAAAACTCTTTAATCTCCTCTTCTGTCGTCTCATTCATTTTGACGTTCATTATATATTTATCTTTGATATGAGCCAAAACAAGATTGACTCTATCCGGCATATTTGTAATGCTCTCATTATTTATTATTACGTTCAAAATCTCGTTATTATTTATTTCAAACGATATCATCACTTATGAAAAAGGGACGGACACAAACAAAACACACACAAAACCACGTAAAAAATAAATGATATATTAAAACAAAAAAACACTAAAGAAGAGGTAAATTATTTATCAGGAATGATATTTTAATCAAAATTTTATATTTGACGACTTGTTCACTTTTCGAAGTCTCAAGCGAGAATGAACAACAAAACAGAAAAGTAGAATGTTTTGTTTATGGATATACAAAAAGTCTAACAACAAATTTTGGAAGGCTTACAATTCGTGGAATTGACGCGCGCGCGAGCGCGCGCGGTTACGCGCCGCGCGCACTGCAACAATAGTAAACAATGCTCTAATGCTCGGTTAAGACATTTTTCATTTTAGTAGTTTTCAACTTTTTCTTTATATACTAAATTTAGTTTTTTCATATTTGAAAGAATATTAAATAAAGAGTTAGTGAGTGCATTAGTATTAATGGCTCTATCAACTTTTACAAGCATTGAAGAGTTTTTTACCGATAAAGATAAAAATCAAAGTAAAATGATAAATTATACATTCTATGAAAAAAACTCTCTCTTGTTAAGTTAAGTACCCACTGTATTACTTCATTTTTATATTGAATCAAGTATTTTTGTTTAGGTTTTAAATTTTTCAAACGTTTTTACGCGACTACGAGAGAGAAAAAGCTCGAAAAACTTCATTTTTTTCGTTCTTTTCGAGGTTTTTTCACGTGCATGCGCACAAAATTCATCGAATTGAAAAAGTAAATCCAGTTTCGGATTTTGGATTGAATGACACACAATCCTGTGTTTTTAAAATTTTCAAAACTTCGATTTTACGTGACTGAGAGAGAGAAAAAGCTCGAAAAACTTCGTTTTTTACTGTGTTTTACGTGGTTTTTTCGCGCGCACGCGCACAAAATTCATCGAATTGAAAAAGTAAATCCAGTTTCGGATTCTGGATTGAATGACACACAATCCTGTGTTTTTAAAATTTTTAAAACTTCGATTTTACGTGACTGAGAGAGAGAAAAAGCTCGAAAAACTTCATTTTTTACTGTTTTTTACTGTTTTTTACCGTGCCTCTTTCTATTATGGGTGCATGAGCATAGAAAGACTTAAAAAATAAAACTGATGCCACATTCAGATTGGGGGGCACAAAATACATGATTCTGCATAATTTCAGGTTGCAATATTGTGATTATCCATGTTTGCATGAGTGATATATAAAAAAAGTACCCATTTTTTCGTTTTTTTACATTTTTATACGTCGCAAAGTGAGGTAAATATATACAATCGATCGAAAAGTTCCAGATTTTATGAAAGTACATTACAAAACGATGATGACAGTATATTTTTTTTTTCATCAAGTATGCACATTTGTCGGTAATGTTTTTTGCCGAAAAAGAGGCGTTTTCAGACGATAGTGCGACGTACCGATACAGGGCTCAGACGACGCAGCCTGTTGGTTCTTTTCACTGTTTTGTAAGGTGCACCAGTGGTTAGAAAGTAAGTCGAGAAAGCGATAAAAAAGCGAGTGAGTGATATTCAAACACCGACGAGATATCACGGATCTCTCGACTCTTTGTCTCTTTGTTAGAATTTGATCTTGTTTGTCTGTGTGTGCTACACAGCTAGCTATTGTGTGTGTGTTAGTGTGAGAGAGGAAACAATTAAAGTTTTGTTTGCATTTCGGGCTTATTCTGGGTCATTCGGGATGATTCTGCGAACGACACTCGGGTCGTGATAGAAATATTGTATTTAGATTTAAGATTTCTTAATTAAAATTGTTTATTTGGAATTTTGAGTTGTTTGTTCGCTAACCCGGTCATCCTTTGTACGATCCCCTAAACTTCACGCCACTACTGATAAAGAAAGCTACCGCGCCGCGAGGGGTGAGAGAGAAAGAATTTCTAGTTCGCGAACGGTTTTTTTGTCCTTTTCAGGAAGATCATACCGGCGTTAATCGTCAAAGGCACAGTCGTGCGAGATTTTGATTATAGAGCCTACGATCAGCGACGAAGATTTGCGAGGGTTCTTGTGGATACAGCCACAATCCTGACTTCGTCTCTTTGGCAGATCGAGCCCTATAACAATGCCCAGTTTTCTCATCGACATTTTTCTTTGACTTTGCATAAAAGAGTTTTTGCTCATTTGAAATAAAATGGTGTTCTGTAAAGTTCCACAAGTCGGTAGATAATTGCACAATAATTTCTGTCACAGTTTTTTCCAAGGTTAACAACATTGTTCTAGTTATTTCTTTGCCATCTTCATCTATGATTTTTTCAGTGCCCCAATTTGTATACTTAACAATTTTATTTGGGTTATCAGTATCTAGAGCTAAAAATGCATCGACAGTTTTTTTACAGGACATTTATGTAACATGCACTCTTTTTTTTCAACTGAGCAAACAAAAATATCAAGTACTTCGCGATAATTCATTCTAGGTTTCACTGATGCTAATTTAAGCTTTACATTTTGATGTATAGAACAAATACAAACAATATGTGAGCCAGAACTTTCAGCCGAAACACATTGCTCAAGTTTTTGTTCGAAAAAAAAGCCAAACACGGTACTTTTTCCGGGCTATTTTCAGCAATCCAGTTTTTGTGGAGAAGTTTTATATCGTACAGTAAATATCTCTTTTGTAATAAAATTTTTTCATCATTTATTCTCACACTTATTTTTTCTTTCACTCCACTGTACATAGCACGATTAGAGTCGTCTAAATAATAACTTTTTATATTTTCCCTTGTTTCTAGAGAAATGCGAAAAAAAATTTTTTTCGTGCGATGAAAAGAGCTTGCGAAAAGGTTTTATAATACTTTGAAACATATTTTTAATTAACAAAAAGATCTGTGCTAAGTGCAAAACAAAAATTATGAATTTAAACAGTTTTCACTAAAGCAAAAAAAGAATTTGCACTAAAAATGAAATAAAACCTTCATTTATTATTAAAATAAAGTTTATTTAAAACGAAATCTATTAGTTTATTTAAAAAAAATTATTTTATTAACTAAATTAACAGGGTAAAATTTACGAAATAAAAGTTAAGTCATATTAATTTTACAATCTGTATTTTCAATAAAATTTATTTGAACTTACCAGATTTCTTCAACATCTTCATCTCTTTAAATTGATACCTCGTGCATTTAAAATATAAATTGATTGTGTTTAAATTCCAATCATCAGGAACAAAAGTTAAAAGTTCAATTTTTTCATTATAATTTGTTTCTGGTGAATTAAACTTGATCTGAATATTTTTAATGGTTGATGCAAACCAAGAACATTCATTATTAAGTTTTTGCAGATCATCAAATTTAGGCAACTTTACTTGAAGAGAGGCTTCAAAGGTTTTTGAAGTTTTATTACAACATGTTGTATGATTTCTACACCTTTTTTTATAGCACTTCCTTCGTTAAGTTTTTGTCTTTTAAAAGCTGGTAAATCAAAAACATCAAGAATATCGTCAAGTTTTTTTTTCTTGACTACTGGACTATCAATTATAAATTCAAGACTGTTTTTATCCTTCTTACTTGGTTCAGAAGACGAAGCATCACCTGATAAAATTGAAACATTTTCCCTTTCTTCTATTTTTTTGTTTATTTTGTTTGTCTAAGATTTAAATATTCTTTCACAAGTAAGGCATACTTTTTGACCTGCAATTATTTTTTGATCAAATACTTCCTTTAAGTATACAATTGATTCATTATCTAAAACAACTAAATTATTATCAATTTTAACTCGATGTCTTTTCAATGGGTCAACACAGTATTTATAATTCAAATTTTTGTTGTTCAATTTTCAAGTTTTTAATGTTGCTATCAATTTTTGCATAACAATTACTTCACAATTTTTTTTCAGGAGTGATCTCAATCGACAAACATTTTTTTGATTTTCGCTTGAATCTAGGTTAACTGTGATTAAATTTTTTGTAATACTTTTGTTATGAGTTTTAAAAGGGTTATCACATTTTGTAAGTAAAATAAAATTCTTTGTTGTTTGGTGTAACGAACGTTTATTTATTTAAGTTCTTTCTGCCAACGTTTCGTCATCTTTGGTTGATGACCTCTTCAGGGCTATATAAATTACAGAAATCGCAAATTATACAAAAATTATGAAAAATTATAAAAAATTATAAACTTATAAAAATTATATTGTCGCGTGCGAACGTGACAATAATTATTTGATTTAATTTAATTTAAGTTTAATTTAATTTAAGTTTAATTTAATTTAAGTTTAATTTAATTTAAGTGGGAACTTACCCGCTATGAGCAGATCACGCAGTAATCTGCTCGTCACCCTTTTTGCTTGTCTTTGGTAGGATTTATTTGAGGAAAAATAAAAGTAATTTTTAAAGTTAATGATACTTTATTATTATTAATTATAAAAAAAAAGGAATTTACACGAATTAAGTTTATCGTCCTTCGACGAAGTTATAAATTAACAATAAAAGTCTTACTTGATACTAGGTGTGAACCTAGGCTAAACGGAGAGGGGTCCGGGTTTCTAGGCCGGTGATCCCTAAGGTTGACCCACGTGTCAGGGCTGTCGAACACAGTGGCCTATCGAAGCCCGTGGAACTCCGGCTCCTTTCGTCCAGGTGTGCCTCTACGACCTTCAGCTTGCGCGTAGCCTTCGGATCGCTTGGTGTCGGGAACGGGAGAGAGCGTTTGAGGTTCGCGCGAGCCGGGAGGTCGCCGATTATCCCCACCTAGGACTTAAGGATCGGAGCTGCATCCAATTAGCTCGAGCTTTTAGCTCGGCTCGCGACGGGCCCCCTTCCTCACTCTTTCGGCGGGAGTAATTAAGAATATTCCAAAAGTCGTTAGCGCAACTTAGGAGGGTGATGGGTATTGGTTATGATTATTATTAGTATTATTATTTATGTTAAAGGTTGATACACGACATGCCTCCCCTCTTAGTCCATTGTTGTCCTCAACAATGCAGGGCTGCGCAACTAAGGAAGTGCTGTCCTTTATCGAAGATAGAAAGGTGTATCGACCTTATTTTGAAAGTGTGATTTGAAACAATAGCGAAGCGGCTAGTGTTAGAGGGTGTGCATGACGCGTTTGAATGACCTATGCGTTTATAGCGGCGGTGCATTCAGCTCGTGTTGCACTATGATCAATCAGAGCACTGTTTGTGGTGCTACCGATTAATAAATTGGTTTATGACCAAGAAGGTCGATAACTGGTCTTGATTTGATCGGTTAGATTTATCGATTATTGTTGAAAAATCATAGTTGTTATTGTTAACAATATAATAATTATCAGCGGTGAATTCTGGTAATGACGGTTTTCATTTTGAAGACTGAATAAATGAAAAAAATTTAATCGAGACAATGATGGTCGTTCGTAATTTTAGTTTCATATTACTTGCGCCTGTCAGGTAACAGAAAATCAAAGTTCCTGTCTTCTTTTTTTTTTTTTTTTTGGTTTTGGGTTGGAGTTGGAGTTGGAGTTGTTGCGTTCGCGCTTTGATAAAAAAAAATATATCAGATATTATAAAATGCTAAGAGTGAGAAAGGTTCACAATTATCACGTTGACAGGTCCCAAGTCTTTAGATTTTTATCAATCAATAGGTTGCCGTAAAGAGAAAGAAAAGAACAGAGTAAGTAAATTATTGCAAAAATAAAAAAAAATTAATCGATTTTAATTATTCAATTATTTGATTATTAATTATTTAACGATAAAAAAAAAATGTAGACATAGTTATGAAATTTTCGAATATACGCATAAAGAAAAGAAAGATGATTACTGACAAGTATAATTTTTAATTGAAAAGTCAATTTTTAAAATTTGATTAGAATAAGTTAAATAATAATGATAGGTATTTTCATGTTGTGAAAATCGTTCGCAGTAAAAATAATTCTTAAATAATCATAAAAATTTTAGGTCATGTAATAAAATAAATTTAAAATAAAAGTCCGTAGTCTGTAAAGTTTATATATTCACTGTTCACTTTTAATTTCCTTGCGGTTGAAGAATCTCGTGTAGCGATAATATTGTGATTATCGCACGAAGGTGTAACAGTATCGGGCGGCTATCTCGTACGTGTGTGTGGCTGCTGCTTTCATGGTGTGTGCGTCGCGGCTGGCAACGCAGTGCTTAGTTATCATGTCGTAATTGAGCTATACTTTAGTTGACGTTGCTTTAGTAGTGCAGTAGGCTTTGGCTTGGCACGTGGTTAGTTTACTAGGACAGTTATTGTAATTCAAACTTAGACGAGGGAGTAACAAACTATAATTCGTATATTAAAATTATTCCCAAATTTAAATTTCATTTAAATTTTATTTTTTTTTATTTTTTTTTAAAACGTGTAATATAAGGTAAAGTAAAATTAAGCAAGTAGTAGATAGTTAAAATAATTAGAATTGTTTGTTAAAGTTATTTTCGTGTAATCAGAGTTTCGAATAAACAAATACGTGAAATCGAATGAAATTAACATGAGGTGATTATAAATAATAAATTGTGAAAATTAATTTGTTGTTAAGGTGAAGACGTAACCAGCGCTGGAAGTAAAAAGTGGCTATAAAAAAAAAATAAAAGGGAAAATGTAAAAAAACGCTCTGTAGCGCGCTAGATAATAATTTTAGCTATTTTTTAAGCCTTGTTTGATGAAAATCGGTTAAAAAATAACTTCAGGAAACTTGGAAAATCGTTTTCCTCCCGTTAACCATGTGTAGCAGATCCTTGCGTCGTCTGCTACCGCACGCGTAGTAAATGCACGAACCGCACATGCACCCGTTCTCATAACCTTTAAAATTTATTTCCCTCAATGAAATTCTAAATTTTTTAAATTATTTATTTCATGCAACACATGCAAAGAAAAAAAAAATTTTAGTAAGCAATCATACAAGCAGCAGGCAGTGATAAATAATTCTTCTTTCTTCAATATTAATAAATTATTTCCCCAACTGTCTGAAATTTCTTGAATAATTATCTTGATATGGGTACTTTATTAGATCCTGTTCTTGTAGCAACCGTGTCGATTACTTTTCTTCTTATAATCATCTTCCTTTTTTTACTAACACTGAAAGCTTCTCTCTTGCCGTCACCCAGTAAGATAATTAATTATCAATAAAAGAAAAATTACATGCTTAGACTGATGAATATATTTTAAAAAATATAGTTTTCATGCATTTTAGTCAAGTATTAATAAAAAGCAGAAGAATATATCAAAACTAAATGAACCAAAGTAATCACAGAACTTACAGTTTACACTTGGTTTACACCTGTGTGCAGTGTGCAGTGCACCCGTCTGCACCAGAGTGACCGATCCCGGCCCAGGTAGTACCGCGAAATTTGAAAATCTTCCGGCACAGATCAGGCAAACAAAAAACTCAATAACGCTGGGCGCCCAGCTTTTTTTATGAACTAATAATTCAATAAATAAAATACCCCCTAATTTTACAACCCAATAACGCTGGGGGTACAAGTTTTTAATAAGTAAAAAAAATAATAAACAAATTAACCCCCAAGCTATACAACCCATAACGCTGGGCGTCCGAGTTTTTTGTAATTAAAAAAATTAATAAACAAATTATTTCCCCAGTAATAAACCCAATAACGCTGGGCGTCCTGGTTTTTTATGAATAAAAAAATTAATAAACAAATTATCCCCCAAACTATACAACCCAATAATGCTGGGCATCCTCGTTTTTTTATCGATAAAAAAACTAATTATAAGATTATCCCCCAAGCTATACAACCCAATAACGCTGGGCGTCCGAATTTTTTATGAAAAAAAAAATTAACTAACTATTGACCCATAAGTTAAACAACCCAATAATGCTGGGCATCTTAGTTATTTAAACAATAAAAAAATCTAAAAAACAAATTATATCCAAGCTATACAACCATAACGCTGGGCGTCTGTTTTTTTGTTGTTGTCAACGGTAATTTAACCCTGGACATATCAACTGCAGTTTTTCTGAATATCAAAGATAAGTGCCTCGTGATAGTCTATTAAATCATTTATTTGTTTATTAAGAGCCCCAAATTTTTCACTAGGTTTAACGATTAAGCCTGTTCATTTATTGAATTGTTAAATTAATTTTAAAAAGTCCCGTACTCCCAACGTTATTGGCTTGTAAAGCTTGAGGGATAATTTGTTATTTAGTATTTTTATTCATAAAATAACTAGGACGCCTAGCGTTATTGGGTTGTATAGTTTAGGGGATGATTTGTTTATTAGTTTTGTTACCTAGATAAAAAAAGTTAGGATGCCCAGCGTTATTGAGTTTTACAGATAAGGAGTAACTTGTTTAATAATTTTTTATTTACAAAAAACTCGGACGCCTAGCATTTTTGGGTTGTACACCTTGGAAGATAATTTGTCTACTAATTTTTTTATTTATAAAAAATTAGGATGCCCAGTGTTATTTAGTTTTACTGCGAAGGGGTTTATTGTTTATTAATTTTTTTGCTTATAAAAAACTCGGATGCCCAGCGTTATTAGGTTGTAAAGCTTGGGGAATAATTTGTTTATTAATTTTTTTAATTATAAAAAACTCGGACGCCCAGCGTTATTGGGTTGTATAGTTTAGGGGATAATTTGTTAATTAGTTTTTTTATTGATAGAAAAACCAGGATGCCCAGCGTTATTGGGTTGTAAAGCTTGGGGGATAACTTGTTTATAAATTTTTTTGCTTATAAAAAACTCGCATGCCTAGCGTTATTGGGTTGTATAGTTTGGGAGATAATTTTTTCATTGGTTTTTTTATTGATAAAAAAACCAGGACGCCCAGATAAGGTCGAAACTTAAAATCTGATAAAACCAAGTATCGTTCTTTTTTTGAGGGTATAATTTTTATGAAAAAACCAATGGACCTATTGACTTGAAACTCTGGACCCTGCTTTCTAGTTATTTTAAATAAATTTAGAAATATTTTTTACACTTCTCATCAATTACTAAAGCAGATAAGGTCAAAACTTAAAATCTGATAAAACCAAGTATTGTTGTTTTTTTGAGGGTATAATTTTTATGAAAAAACCAATGGACCTATTGACTTGAAACTCTGGACCTTGCTTTCTTGTTATTTTAAATAAATTTAGAAATTTTTTTTACACTTCTAATCAATTACTAAAGCAGATAAGGTCAAAACTTAAAATCTGATAAAACCAAGTATTGTTGTTTTTTTGAGGGTATAATTTTTATGAAAAAACCAATGGACCTATTGACTTGAAACTCTGGACCCTGCTTTCTTGTTATTTTAAATAAATTTAGAAATTTTTTTTTACACTTCTAATCAATTACTAAAGCAGATAAGGTAAAAACTTAAAATCTGATAAAACCAAGTATCGTTGTTTTTTTGAGGGTATAATTTTTCTGAAAAAACTCATGGACCTATTGACTTGAAACTCTGGACCCTGCTTTCTTGTTATTTTAAATAAATTTAGAAATTTTCTTTTACACTTCTAATCAATTACTAAAGATGTTTAATAAACTTAATTACTAAAGCAGATAAGGTCAAAACTTAAAATCTGATAAGACCAAGTATCATTCTTTTTTTGAGGGTATAATTTTTATGAAAAAACCAATGGACTTATTGACTTGAAACTCTGGACCCTAATTAATAGAAAATCCTTTGACTAGAGAAAAGAGAGTAAAAAATTGTAGTGTTTATAAGTTGTGGGCAACTAAAATTTAATTTTATTATACTTATTGTGCCCTTAAGTACACAATTATTTTATCTAAGCGTTGGTTTCCACAAATCTTTATCAAATTCAAAAAGCCACACTCAAATTTGAGAAAACAACAAAAATTTATATTAGCAAAATTTATTTAAAAACAGCCATTATACATTTACACCTATGATTCATGAACACAAGAGAGTTTTTTTCTTTTTTAGATATCTGGTAGTTATGAATTTCCACTTTTTATTTAAAAGTAATGTTTGATTAAAAATCTTTTACTAAATAAAAGTGAGTGAACAATTTTAGTTTTGATAAACTGTAATAGTTGTTAAAATTTAGTTTGATTTCTCTTATTGCACGCCAAGTATTAAAGAGAACGCAGCAACAGTCAAATTGGATGGAGGAGTCAACAAAAACATATTTAAGATAAATTTATTTAAAAGCATTAGTTTATTTACATCTACTATAGTTATGAACACTAGATAGCTCACAAGAAAATGATTGATTTTTTTACTATTTTTATTTATCCTATTGTCATGAATTAACACTTTATATTAAAAAGTAGTTTTTGTTTTTAGTTTTCACTAATAATTGTTGCTTGATGCATATAAAATTATTGGTTATATTTGGCAGTACTGCATCCTTCGCTCACTAGCAGCAACTAGCAGACGACATACACTACTACAATTTTGCTGAATAAGAAGAAAACCGATTTTCCAAGTTTCCTGAAGTTATTTGTTAACCAATTTTTATCAAATAAGGCTCAAAAAATAGCTAAAAATATTATCTAGCGCGCTACAGAGCGTTTTTTTACATTTTCTCTTTTATTTTTTTTTAAATTGCAATCGAAAAATTTTATGAAAACGCGGTTACGTCTTCACCTTAAGACGAATTAATTGTTCGGTGATGGTTTTGAAGTAGTTTTACGAGTTTGCTGACGTGATTGGAAGACAATAATTTCGTTAAAGTTCAAGGTATGTAATAAATAATTGACGTTCAGTTTCACTGATCTTTGAATTATTTGCAGTTCAAGTTGTGCAGTACGCAGTTAGGGTGGTGTGTGGCGGGTGCGCATTTTGCAGGGGCTATCGTGCAGCAGTGCAGAACTACAGTACGGTTGGCGGCTGCGTGAACTTGCTGGATGAACCAGAAAAAAAATATTCAGAAAGGGCAGGAAAGAAGGATAATTATGTATAGTGTTTGCTTGTATTTATTCGATCAAAAGGGTATATATATATATATATATTTATCTAATTATTATTATTATTATTATTTATTTTTTTTATTTTTTCTATTTATTTATTATTTTTTTTTTTTCAGTGTTCGTTGACGTTGTATCCGTCACGGGGCGGCGTGGTCGCTGATTCGTTACCTTTGGTGGGTACAGGCGGTTGGTTGCTTGTGCTTGATTTTGGCATTGTGGGATTTTCGATTTTGGGCAGTTCGTTTGGCACCGTTGGTTCTATACTCTCGGATTTTTGAGTTTGACTACCAGGATTAGTATTAGTCTGGTGGCAGTTTGCACATATATTATGATTTAATAATTGAAAGGATTCTATTTGATTTTGATTACGTTTTCCTTTTTTGCAGGCGAAGAAGAGAATGGGCCAAAGCTTTTTCAGAAAATTGAAATTATCAAGAACGTATTTTATTATCAATGTAATAATTATCGACGATCCTAGGCCGAATGCTAGGATTGAAGGCGATTCGATCTACTCTATGCGTTTTGTATGTATTAACTTGAGTTTGTTTTCTATTTCATTGAGCGGGGTGGGGTCAAATTTTTGGAGTGATTCTGTAAATTCTTGCTTTGCTTCTAAAGGGTATTGTTTTGCTAGTTCATGGATAGTCGGGTTGACGATTTTTAGTTTTGCGGTTAAGTTGGGTTCATACTTATATTCAGATTGGAAAGAAATCTTTTGCAAGCCATGAAGTGTGACACTGAGGGCGTGTGCGGTACAACTCCCGGATAGGTAAAGGGAGCCTGTGCCGTTTATATCGAGTTCCTTACGGGGTTGACCGTGGCAGGTTATAGCGAGGGTGGTCGGTTTTATGGTGGTGTATAACCATATGTTGGAAGCAAGTAATGGGGTAAAAATTAATGTCGGTTTTTGGAATTATAATTGTCTGGCATGTTTTGATTGAGGTTGGTGTTGCCTTTTTGAACATTGAATACTCGCAGGGGGCGTCTGGACCTGCGTCTCTTAGGCGCAGAGATTCATCACATAATTTTGAATCTCCGTGGTCTAGACACGATCGTAAAAACTCATTATTCACGAGGACATACATTTTCAAATTTTCCGAAATAATTATATTTTCCGTTCTTGGTTGAATTGCCACATAGCCGGAATTATTAAGGGGCAGATCTATGGGGTTCGGAAAGCTATGAATTTTGTAAAGATCTAAATTATCATTGTTTAAAAGCGGTAATTTTAGAGAGACGTGGAGTTTTCCATCGGTTATGAATACACTTGTTTTTGCTATTTCGAACAGATATGATGCAGTAGTGATTTCAGTCGCATTCGGGAGTTTATAAATATTGCGCAAGTGGTTAATTTTAGTAAGCAAATCTGTAATTTGTGAGTGGGATAAAATCAAGGGGTGCAGGTGACCGCGGGCTGTTGTTTGCAGCACTTCTAACAGCGTTTCGTAGCTGTGTTTCAATTCGTCAATTTCGATTTCGTTCTTATTCCACCAGGTTGAAATATTCAGGTAATCAAAGTTGTATTCTTCAAGCGAATAATTTTTGGAGGTTTCCTTAATTACAGCGAGAAGGTATTTCATCTCTTTCGCATTGCTTTCACCAACTTTGTGTAAGTTTTCAAGTTCGGATTTCATATAATGGGTGGTGTCGAGGGCTAATTTTGTTAGATTTTTCTGATTGTAATACAGTTGGTCTATATTTGCTGTCATGATTTCTCTATCTTTGGCGTCCATGATCCCGAAAACCCATTTAGCGGCCCAACCACCTATTTCGATGGGTGCTCCACGTGCGTGTCGGCTCGATGGTTCGCGATTCGGTTTTGGTAGGATAAAGTAAGTACGTATGGATTGATGTAGGTCTTTAATATCACCTAGTTTCCGTCTCAAGTTTAATTCTCTAACGGAGTTTGGGACGACTTCTTTCGGGAAGGTTTCTACTATTTTATCAATAAAAATTTTGAAATCTCTGTACTCCACGTCGAAATCTCTCTCTATTGGCGGACAATTCATGAAAATATCAAAATGCACTTTTGTTCTAATTAATTTCACCTTTCCCACGTGCTCAAAATAAATCCCGGGGTTGTTGTGGATATCTTTCAATTCAAATAATGGGTTTTCGTCTTTGCACTCAACGTCAACTAAGGTCGAGCTCAAAAACAACAAGACAAACCAAAGCATTTTCTCGGATCAGGCGTTCGAACAGGTTCAGCACGGCTTGTTACTGTAATTGTTGATGATAGGTAAGCTATAGATAGGTAGAAATATTAAACGTCGAAGATAGGTCGAGATGATGATTATGTGTTTTAATAAAAATTTTTTAAACGGTCTTTGTGTACTAAAATGGTTTTGCCGTTTTGACTGCGCAATAAAGCTGTGTTATTATCTCGAACTTCAAGAACGTCGAAGACTCCGTTGTAAAACTTGTCAAGCTTGTTCTTCCGTGGTAATTTATTTACGTAAACTTTTTCTCCAGGTTGTATTTTAAGGGGCTTAGCGGACTTGTCATAATACATTTTATTGTGGATTTTTGAAGATTCTAAGTTTTTCAGAGCGATTTCCCTAATTTCGGCTATTCTTGAAGCTAGGTCGTAAATATAGCCGTTATAAGTGTCGTTTTCGAAGTCATCCAAGCATGCAGAAGGGGTGCGGGGGTTGCGACTCATCGCGATCTCGTAAGGAGTGAATCCCGCACGGAAAAAATAAAATCCTTGCAGCGTAGCTGAATTCAGCGATATGACGATGCGAACAGTTAACGACGCTCCAACGCAGACTTTTCATCGTGGCGAGGCAAAGTCTGCGTTGGAGCGACGTAAAGTTAGCTATAGCGTGCCTTCCTTACCAAAAGCTGTAGCAGAGCTCGACTCACGCTTGACGCTTGTTTACTTGTGTACTTACTCTCTGCTATCGCGGGTGATAAAAATACTGATATAAAAAATACTTGAATTAATTACAACTATCAATAAAGACATTTTTTTATAGTTATGCTGCCGTAAACCCGCGATAGCAGAGAGTAAGTACACAAGTAAACAAGCGTCAAGCGTGAGTCGAGCTCTGCTACAGCTGTTGGTAAGGAAGGCACGCTATAGCTAACTTTACGTCGCTCCAACGCAGACTTTGCCTCGCCACGATGAAAAGTCTGCGTTGGAGCGTCGTTAACTGTTCGCATCGTCATATCGCTGAATTCAGCTACGCTGCAAGGATTTTATTTTTTCCGTGCGTAGAAGAATGGACGGATGAATTATATTCCATCATGGCGAAAGGGACGAGTTCATCCCAATCTTGAAACTTGGGGGCGTTAGTTCGAAGATAGTCTTTCAATACAGAGTGACTTCGTTCTAACGAGGCATTGGACTGCGGGTGCCAGGATGTCATGGTTTTTAACTTGCAGTCAAACATGCTTTCGAGGTGTTTGAGCAGTCTGTTTCTGAAGCTTTTTGCTTGATCGGTTAGAATAATTTTTGGGACTCCGTGGGTGGCTATGAGGTGAATCGCTAAGGTCTGTGCTACGGTGAGGGCTTTTAAATTTGGTATAGGGACTGCGATACAGAATTTTGAAAATAAACATTGCATGGTTAGGATGTAGGCGTTACCCTTAACTGTTCTGGGCATAGGTCCAACGGCATCGATTGCAACCTTGAAAAAGGGTTCTGCAAGAGAATCGCTGATTACCATAGGTTCTTTGGTGTGATAACCGATGAGTTTAAGCTCTTGGCATATTCGACAGCGATGTATGTAGTCGACTACGTCTTTGCGTAAACCGGGCCAAGTAAAATTTTCCCTAACTCTACGATGAGTCTTTTCAACTCCGCGATGTCCTCCGAACAAGCTGTCATGACGCTCTTTTAATATAGTATCACGCAACTCGGGCGGCGGTATCACGCAGGATCCTAGACAGATTGTAAGGGTCATGGGAACATTTTTCAAATGGTCTCGAATTTTCCGATAAAGGGTATCACGGGTCAATGCGTCTGTGAGCTCGCCTTTTCGTGCTATCCTGGCTGAAGTTATTTCTCTTTCAAGTAGCAGATGATAAAGGTTATAAAAACATTCTCTCAAAGGGCTTTCTCTAATTGGTGTTTTCTCCGTTTCGGTTACGACTAACGAAAAGATGGTTCTCCCCCTGTTTGTGGAGACGAGCACATCACCCACCGTCGGGTTCGCGTCACTGAGGTCGATTTTTGAGATTAATTTCAGCTCGTTCAGCAATTGATTGTTGGGTGTGTTCAGATTTAAATTTGCAGGTATTAAATGAATTATATTATCTTTGTGACCGGTCAGGGACTCTCCGACAGGTCTGATCACCATGGTTTTCCTGGGATCAGGGTGAATTCCAGAAATACTGGAGTCAGGTAGTATTATCGGTGGAATGCTGTCGGGTTTTACGAAAAGATTGCTATGGGGTTTTAAATTAAACGAGTTCAAATTATCAACAGAACCATTTGAGTCGTGGTGCGAGTGAATCGAGTTTTCAGGGTTATCAAGTGTTGTTCTCGTTTCGGTAATTTCCAGTTTATCGGCAGACGCATGAGTTCTCTGGGGGACGGTTACCGGCGTAGGAATTATGTTTTTGGTGGTGATGATAGATTCACGCGGTTCTGTGGTATCGTGTTTAGATAGGAGAGTAGACGTGGAACTCGCAGATGAATTGGATTCCTCGCTCGACATGATCTTTGTGTCGTCTAAAGGCAAAGCGTTAGATTGAGAAAGCAGATCTGGATTCATAGGTGGTATTCTTGGTGTTATCATGGTGGACGAGAGCAAGGGTGTTCTTAATTCAGACTCGTCGGCCAGCTGCCATTTTGACAAATCAAGCAGAGATTGGGTTTTGTTAAGAGTAGGCTGATCATGGGGGTCGATTAGATCATTTTCTAAATAACCAGGGTCACTGTGAGCGACGGAGTGGTCTGCTTCAAAATAATTGGGTCCTAGTTCGGTGGTTTGTAGAAGTTCTTCCCATTTTTCTGAATTCCACCAAAGGGAATTGAACCCTTCGATGAATTCGTTCCTTTGTTCCGGGGTAAAGTTTGTGGGTTTCAAGGGCGATGGAGTTTTCGGCTTCCGACTGTGCATTTCTGGTGGACTGAGGTCTTCTTCGTCTGATGGAGAAGAGTCGTCGTCGACCGAGGGTTTTACTCTTTTTGAAGGAGTGTTGAAGAAAGCCTTTCTCTGGGGCGATTTATCGAATTGGGCGACGACCTCTTCGAATTTGTCGGACGGTATCATTGTCTCATCGAGTTCGTCCACGTCAAGGGTTGGCGCGGCTTGCTCAGGGGTGTTATTTTCGAATTCGGTGGCAGAAGATGTTGTCGGTGTGGGCGAAGGGTCTACTAGACTGGGAAGCAGAGATCTATGACGTAAGGGAACGGGCACGTCGGAGACGTCTGACTCGGTACTTTCGGAGTTTTCTGCTTCTGAAGTCGTGCTCTCTGTTTCAAGCTCTGTGTAGCGTGCCTTTTCCCTGGTCTCTGTGAGTCGTTGGTTGCGTCTGAGTTTTAGACGGGAGGCTATGGTTTCACCTTGAAGGGTGCCTTGACCAGAAGCGTTCAAAGGTATCGGTGACTTGTTTTTAGACCCCTTTGGTCTGCCTCTCCTTGGAGGACCAGCCTTAGTGGGTGATTTTTCGCTCATGCTTTTGTTCTGGGCTTCGCGAGCTAAAGAGGTTTTGGTGGGTTTAGGGTGCCGAATTGGCAGCATCGTTATGGATTTTATTTTGCTCGCGGGTGGATTGGTTCTGGGGGTGACTGTGGAGGCCTTTCCGGGTGGATGTTCTTTATCGATTGGATTTCGGGACAGCCAGTCCGCATTGGTATTCTGTTTACCAGGTTTGTATCGAAAAATATACCTGTAACCACGGAGTCTGGCTCGCCAGCGATTTAGTCTAGACATAGGGTCTTGAATGGAGTAAATCCACTCTAAGGGCTCATGGTCGCCGTATACGTAAAAGACTCGACCGTAAAGGTAGTGTCTGAAGTGCATTATGGCAAGGACTACGGCCAAGCACTCTCGTTCTGTAGCAGAGTAATTCTGCTGGTGTTTGTTTAAAGTTCGAGACATATACGCAATGGGGCGGTCGTTGTTGGGTTCTCCCTGGCTTAAAACTGCGCCTCAGTTGTAAGAATGAAAGGTTGGGAGAAATCAGGGCAAATTAGAACGGGTGCGGAGCATAGAGCTTCTTTGAGCCGTTCAAAACTGTTTTGTTGTTCAGACTCCCAATAAAATTTAACGTTCTTTTTAAGGAGGTCGTTAAGGGGCTTAGCAATATCTTCGAAGTGATGGATGAATCGCCGGTAATAGCTACAGAGCCCATGGAAAGATCTGATTTCATGTGCGCTCTTTAAAGGAGCGGCGTTTTTGACGTCCTCGATTTTTCCGGGGTCGGGTCTGACTCCGAATTGTCGATGTGGTGACCGAGGTATTTGACTTCAGGAGTAAGAAACTCGCATTTTTCTATTTTTAGCTTTAGTCCGGCGTTGAACAGCCTTTGAAAAGCTTCATTAACCTTGCGCTCGTGAGTCTCCAGGGAATCGGCAAAGATAATTAGGTCGTCCAAGTAGACGAATAGTTCGACTCCTTGAAGCACTGTCATAATTGTATCCATGAGTCGTTGGAACGTAGGTGGAGCGCAGCACAACCCACAGGGCATTGCTGTGAATTCGTAGTGGCCGTAAGGGGTAGAAAAAGCAGTTTTAGCTCTGTCGTCAGGGTTCATGGGGATTTGATGAAACCAGTTTACCAAATCGAAGACTGAAAAGTATTTTGATTTTCTCAGAGATTCCAAGATCTCCTGAATGTTGTGGAGTGGGCAGGAATCTGGGATCGTTAAAGAGTTGATTCTACGATAATCAATCACAAAGCGATGTTGTTTTCGACCGTCTGGGCCAGGGCGTTTAGGGACTATCCAGAGGGGAGAATTTCAAGGGCTCGAAGATGGTTGGATGACTCCTTTCTCCAACATCTCGTTAATTTGTTTCTTAACTTCCTCTTGTAGCATAGGAGGATAGCGGTATTGACGGGTATAAATAAGTGTGTCGTTTTTTAAAGGGATACTAGGCTGCACTAGGTGTGTGCGAGGTGGATCATCGCCAGGTAGCATGAAGAGGTAGGGGAACTTCTCTACTACTCGTTGAAGTTGAGACAAAGATTCGGAATCGTGGTGTTCTCTTTTTAGAAGTTCAATGATATTGGGGACTCTTTCTTCAGGAAGGGGTTCCTTCACCTTCAGATTCGAAGAAGTCTTCAGAGTCATCAAATTCGAAAGGGTACAGATCCTGAACTGGGATTTCAACTTCTTGGGGTTCTTCTTTAGTGTTCACGGCTAAGACGTAACAAGAGCCATTTTCGTTAGTCACCGCGGCTTCTCCGATAAAAATTCCCGTAAGGGTCTGAATTCGGGGTAGGTACGCCTCCCCTTTTGGAGATTTCTGCGTAACGGGGACTTCGATCGCGACTTTAGCGCGAGCTGGCAAGACGTATCTAGTACGAAGGGCTTTACCTCTCAGTCGACGAGCCCTATAATGAAAAAATGTAGGTGGAATTTTACTAGACGTGGGGTGAGCATCACAGTTAGTAGAAGGTGTATGATTTTGGGTACTCTGCCTGTCGTCAGAATTCTGGGATTCCGAGTCGGTACTATCTGATGCACTTGAGAAAGAGATAGTTCGGGTTTTATCTTGTGTGATCAAAGTATTATTGGCCAGATCGATGCGGCCTTTCTCATTATGCAAGTAGCGGGATCCTAGAATAGCATCATCCTTTAACGAGGATTGTTCGGGGAGGACGTGTATTCGATGGGTTCTCCCGCTTTCGCAAAAGAGGACAGTACCGAGTGTGTAGACGGGCTGGGTTCCGATCCCGGTGAGTTGCAACACTCGTGACCTGTCAATAGGGTACGTAGGATTTAGAGATTGAATTTTTATCACGCTCACGTCTGCGCCCGTGTCGATAAGGACTCTACCTTTTCCGGTTCGAAATATCTCGTTTGTAATAGTCATTTTAGGGGTACCGTAAGATCGTTCCCTCCCCTTTTTGAACAAATTTCCTGGGTTTTTGGGATCTAATATTTGAGGGGATTGATACTCAGAGTTTGGGCTGAAGTCGGAGGGGGTCTCAGAGGTGTCACAAGATTCTTGGGTAGAGTTTTCGGATTCGGATCCAGAATCGGAACAGGAGTCTGATTCGGAAGAGAGATTTTCAAAAAGGGAATCTGGGAAGTCTTTCCGCATCTTTTCAGCTAATTTTGTTTTTAATAAACTTGCTTTTCGGAGTTTTTTAAAGATCTTCTGCTAATGACGGCATCTTGAGAAAAAGGGGCGTCGTCGCTTAGAACGTTTATTTTACCTTGAACAAGGTAAAATAAAAGTCTTTGTTTGTAAAATTTTAAGGGTACTCGGCCAGTGGACTCTGTTTTATCTCCGTCTTCACTCTGTATCGTGAGAGGGGGATTTTCAAGATAGTATTCGGAGTCTTTAAGGACTGAGGTTTTGATCAAATTTACCTCGTTAGAAAGCGCTGCAGAGCAGGTGATATTGCCCTTATTGAACCAGGGGTGGTTTAATTTGACTGATGGTGCGCCCCTTGTTCCGACGATTCGTCGTACTTCCCGGACTTGTATGTTTTCACTGACCGGCGCTCTGGGTGTTGGTAGCTCGCCTCGGCGCCGTTCTGGCGAGCTGCTCCCCAGTTTAAATTGTCAGGAGAGTCTACGGTCGCAGGCTTTGTAGGTGTAACTGGGCGAGGGATATTAGGGTTGTTCGCAGATGTTGATGGACCAGGGGATGCATGTCTGGGTGATGGGTTTGGACCGCGCGAGTCGTGCGGGTACCCATAAGCATAAGGGTTCGCGTAGGGCATTTGATACGGTGGCATAGACATTGGGGGATAGTAATAAGGTAGTGGCAGTGGGTAGTAATGCATCGAGGGCGGAGCGAAATAAGGGTTTTGACTTCGGTAGGGTGAAGGTTCTCTCGGTCTATCATAATTTTGATATCGGTTCCCAGGGCTTTCGGGTCTGGGTCGATCGTTCGGCGAACCTGGGCGACCGGGTCTGCTAGTCCTTTTGGGGGGTTTAAGTATGCCAGTCGGCTGGTCATAGCGAAGAGACGGGTGGGCGTCTAGCTTACCATCCGATGTGTACATAACAGTTTTGGGCATTCGGGTATCATCTCTGTCATAAGAATAAGGGATGGTGCGATGGTAATTCCGGGGGTCGTCAAAATCTGAGAAACGCACGTTATTTCTCGAAGAAGTTTCTCGATCCGGAGTCTGAGGGCGTTGGTACGGACTCGGGGATCGCGACCGGGGTGGTCATGGCGAGGGCGAGTACTCGATGTCCGCACGGTTAGTCGTCCCAATGTTTACCCACTCCTCCGCGCTAACAGCGGCGTCCAGGGCATCGTTGAAAGTTGCCGAGGTGTGTGTAGCCATTTGGTTACGAATAGCCGAGGGCAGACCGCGTATGAAGTATTCTTTAGCCAAATCTTCGAACAGGGTCTTGTTGTGTTCCTTAATTTGATCGTTGGCCGCACCTTCGTTTTTCAACTTTGTGGCGGCGCGAACAATGGATGAAAGACGATCAAAGAAGTTTAGCACGGATTCGCCTTGCTTCATATACGACTCCGATATTAAATTAAGGTAGTACGACAGAGAACGCTTTTGGCTAAATCTATCTGTGAGGTGTGTGCGGAGGTCCGCTAGGGCATTAAAGGTCTTGCCTTCAATGCTTGATTTCGCCTTGCCGGTCAGGCGTGAAATCACTCCCTGCAAAAACACTCCTTTAAGTTCTGGGTCTGCTTACCGATTATCATAATTCTCGACATCCTGGAGCCAAACTCGCAGGGGAGAATTACCTGAATAAAAAGGGATGGATGCGAGGGCGCTTTGCATCAGGGCGGAAGCTTGCAAGTTCGCGAACGCGGCACGAGACTCGTTCAGGGTCGCGGCCATGACCGACATATTCTCAGCCATGCGGCGGCCGTGCTCGAGTCGAGCCCGAGTTCTCAGGGTTTCGTCCGTGAGGGCTTCTATTTCATCTAGTGTTAAATTTGCACCTGCCATCTTCGAATAGGGCCTAATAAAGTTTTATCAATGAACGACAAGAGTCCGAGAGGAGGTTGAAAGAAAAGTTTACTGTTCGGGGCGATGAGCTAAACAAAGTGGGTAGCAAATTTTCGAACAAAAGTTTTCGAATCGAACAATAAAATTTACACGTCAAACAAAAGAAACAAATTTCATTCGGAGTCTTCGTAAAAGCGAATTGAAAGAAATGAACGGCGAATGAAAGAATGAAAGAAACAAAGAATGTGCGCGTCAGCAATAAGTCGCTAAACTTTCTCCTTGAAATTCTCGAACACGAAAAATATGATGAAATAAAATTTCAGCTCTGATTTTCACGAACTAATTAAACCAGATTTTAAATTAAGTAATTTATTTTTAATTTTGATAAATTTAAATTCCCAAAACAAGATCCAACCAAAGAGCTTAAGCGAAAAGGCAGGTATGGTTCCCCACAAGGGATGCCATTTATGTCGCGTGCGAACGTGACAATAATTATTTGATTTAATTTAATTTAAGTTTTATTTAATTTAAATTTTATTTAATTTAAGTTTAATTTAATTTAAGTGGGAACTTACCCGCTATGAGCAGATCACGCAGTAATCTGCTCGTCACCCTTTTTGCTTGTCTTTGGTAGGATTTATTTGAGGAAAAATAAAAGTAATTTTTAAAGTTAATGATAATTTATTATTAATAATTATAAAAAAAGGAATTTACACGAATTAAGTTTATCGTCCTTCGAGGAAGTTATAAATTAACAATAAAAGTCTTACTTGATACTAGGTGTGAACCTAGGCTAAACGGAGAGGGGTCCGGGTTTCTAGGCCGGTGATCCCTAAGGTTGACCCACGTGTCAGGGCTGTCGAACACAGTGGCCTATCGAAGCCCGTGGAACTCCGGCTTCTTTCGTCCAGGTGTGCCTCTACGACCTTCAGCTTGCGCGTAGCCTCCGGATCGCTTGGTGTCGGGAACGGGAGAGAGCGTTTGAGGTTCGCGCGAGCCGGGAGGTCGCTGATTATCCCCACCTAGGACTTAAGGATCGGAGCTGCATCCAATTAGCTCGAGCTTTTAGCTCGGCTCGCGACGGGCCCCCTTTCTCACTCTTTCGGCGGGAGTAATTAAGAATATTCGAAAAGTCGTTAGCGCAACTTAGGAGGGTGATGGGTATTGGTTATGATTATTATTAGTATTATTATTTATGTTAAAGGTTGATACACGACATCATCAGTCAATTAATTTGTAAATAAAATTAAAATTAAAAATTTTTTTTACCTATAAGATTATAAAATCAGTCGATAAATTTATCGTGTTGTCGAGTACATGGTTAACATATTACTGACTTTGGAACAAATTTTTTTGATGATAAGTCTGTTGTAACGCCTCTATAGTCTTCTTATATTCCTTCCCTAAGTACATAGTGTCCTTCTGTTTATTGATGTTATTAGGATAAAAGTGAATGTGGAGCATTTCCAGAAATGTTTGTCTTCTCAGTCCCGGCTCAGTATCAAGGACTTTGGTGTTCTCAAAATCGAAGGTATGATTATTTTCGAGACAGTAAAGAGCAATGACTGACTTATCATCACAGTTTTTTACATATGAGTCATGTTCGTCGACACGTTTTCTCAAATATCTTTTAGTTTGGCCCATATAAGTTTTGTCACAATCTTTACAGTCAATCTTGTAAATTACATCAGTTTTCTCAAACTTTTGAACTGGGTCCTTGCCTAAATTCACATATTTATTTAACTTATCGATATATCTGATAATTATAATAAATACTTAAAAAGGTGTTTTAGTATGAAACATTTATTTTATGTAAAACAGGTTACAATAATCAGATTACAAACATAAACAGTAATCAATCACCAAAAAAACAAAGCAACGCTACACAACCAAACGTGTTCTCAAAAACACACACTCACACCATTCAAATAATTCCAAACATTCCACCCACCTTGTTCCTTGAACAAAACCTGAAACCTCTTCAATCAGATGATTATTAAAATATAAGACAAGGCAGTTTCATCGATGTGAAGATGCATGGTCTCGTGATTTTTCCACCGGTAGTAGTGACAGCTTACTCAAATCCCTGACGTAAGTTCCGTTTGCTGTACGAACTGTAGCCACTCGAAAAAGTTTGTCTTCACCAGGATGAATTTCCAAAACACGTCCTAAAGGCCATTCACCGTTTGGTCGAAGCAGCGACGGATCAATAATTACCACCATATCGTTTACCGAGATGTTAGGTTTGACAGGGGTTAGTTTAGTACGCTGTCTGAGTGTGTTGAGATACTCGCGGCTCTAGCGTTTCCAAAAATGATCCCTGATCTTGTCCACTAATTTCCAGTAGGTGAGATGATCGACAAATTCGGTGATATCAGACGGTTTTGGGATGGCAGACAATCTTCGGCCGTTCATTAGGTGACTAGGAGTTAAGGCTTCCGTGTCTTCAGGATCTTCTGAAAGTGGTCCCAGTGGTCGACAACTTAATATGCGCTCCACATGCGTCAACAGTGTGGCAAACTCTTCGTTTGTGAGGCGTCGATTCCCGATGAGAATTTTCAAGTGCCTCTTTGCTGACTTAACTCCAGCTTCCCAAAGTCCACCAAAATGAGGTGCGCCAGGCGGTATAAAGTGCCATGTTATTCATTTCTTGGAAAGTTCATTCTCAACCATTCCCCAATCTGGGCCAGCATTTTGAAGCATCTTCTTTAAGGCGAAGTCAGGCTCGTATCATCGGTGAAAAAGTTTTAGATAAATTCTGAAGCGAATTTTCATTGGATTTTAATTTTTTTGGACTTAATTTAAAGCTTGTGATCTTAGTTTGCGGGCTACAGAGTCTTTTTTTTAATTTTTCGATTCCTTCATTTTTAATTTAATTTTAAGTAACGACTTAACCTCTCATGTCCAATTATGTCTTAAAGTTATTTTGAAAATTAAATGAAAAGGAATTCGCAAAAAATGGCTCTGTAGCCCGCAAACTATGATTACAAGCTTCATTTTGAGTCCAAAAAAATTAATATTCGATGAAAATTCGCTTTAAAATTTATCTAAAACTTTTTTACCGATGATACGAGCCTGACTTCGCCTTAATTCAATGTCAGCTCCCCTAAAGTTCGAGGCATTGTCGCTCCACATTTCCGTGATAGGCCCACGCCTATTGTTCAATCGATCCAATGCTGCCAAAAATTTGACAGTCGAAAGATCACTTACCAATTCCAGAGTGATGGCCTTAGTGCTCATGCAGACAAACAGAGAAACATATCCTTTCGTCATAATAGAGTGCCTGCCTTGTGATCTAAGTATTTGAAAAGGTCCAGCAAAGTCAACTCCGCACTTGCTGAAGGGTGGAGTTGGATTTACACGAACGGCTGGGAGCAGACCCATTGACTGTTGCATAGGCTGTCCTCGCTCTTTCTTACATCTAACACAGGCTCGGAGAAAAGCTCGAACTCTGGCAGCTCCTCCCACTATCCATGCGAGCTGAATTGCCTCTGTAAAAGTACCACGGAACCCGGCATGTGAATTGTGCTCATGAGCCCAATGAATGATCAGGTGAGCTAAATGACCTCTGCCACTTGTTATTACTGGGAATTTCTGATCGTATGATAAGGGTGCGTTTCCTAATCGACCACCAGCTTGCATGATACCTGAAGAATCCAGAAACGGAGCAAGATCTCGGATTTCATCTCTACATTTGCGACCAATGGACTGCCCATGCTTCAATTTTTCCAGCTCAGACCCATAGTGATCCTGCTGACTGACGCGTACGCACGTCATTAATGCCTGATAACGCTCGTTTGCCGTCATTGCAGACAAAGGAGGCGGAGTCTCCGCTCCTTTTTGCCTTTGGAACAATCTCTTCAGGTTCGCAATTGCTCTGAGTAATCTCTCGAGCTCCGAGAAACGCTCAATAAATGTTGTTTTACCAGGAATAGGAACAGTTGTACGGAGCACGAAAAAATTCGTCACCACTGGTTCCGAGAGCTGCCCAATTGATTCGTCAGACTTGCCGAAACATTCAGTATGTGGCCAGCTTTCAGAGGGTTTGCTCAACCATGAGGGACCTTGCCACCACATAGAATCCTTGACAAGCTGTTGAACTTCAGTACCTCGAGATGCAACGTCGGCTGGATTCTCCTTTGTTGGTACATGATGCCAAGTAATTCCAGGAACTAATTCATGAATTTGAGAGACATAGCCATCAACGTATTCACTCCCAGTTGTCCCATCTGTGTGCAACCAACAAAGAACAGTCCTATTATTGCTCCAAGCGTGGCATCTTTCCAAGGAAATCTTAAGGCTTTCTGACATCAAACGTAACAGCTTTGCTGCCAAAAGAGCAGCCCGTAGTTCCAACCGGGGAATAGTCGAACGGGGTTGAGGCTTACTTGCTCGTCGAAGACTTCGAATGGTTTCTAGCTTAGTTTTTGAAACAATCAATTCTGTTTTTATATTAAAATTGCCGTCATCAACTCGTGAGTAAACAACCGCGGCCATTGCTCGACGACAGCCATCGGCGAAGACGTGAAGATCAATCGAACTATCGTTGGTTTCACTTCGGGGTGTGCTACATGTTTGGGTCCAACATGTAGCACATCGTTCAAACTGTATCCAGTCGAGGTTGGACGAGAGGCGTTGAAGACCGTTCTAAATTTCTTGACATTATCGCCCCGCTGCCAGATGCCATGGTGTGGGATGTAATTAACGACGATGCTTTTATCTGCTTGCTCAGCTGATGTTACGAGTCGCATATGATTCATTTCCAAGTATGTCTGCATGAATTTGCGATACTCAAAACCGAATTCTGGATCCCTTTCCATTCTGCGATGCATTACAGACAGTGATGTTAAAGCATACGAAAGACTCTCACCAATCATCGACAAACCATTTTTCTTCAATGGAAGTGGAACTACGTAACGTCCGGATGAAAGTCTGAAGTGTTTGGTGGTGAAGATCTTTTCACATTCGACATCTGATGATGAGCGACGAATTGATTTGGGTACTTCCTCAATCTCCCAGAATCTTTGAATCAATCTGAGCAACTTTTGATTACACAAATCTTCGAATCCATTGTCACGCATTTCAGTACAAAAAACAGAAAGTTGACGAGAAGTTTCGCTAGTAATTTCCACTGGAGCTTGCCCTGTGATAATCCAACCAAAAGCAGATCGTTGAGCCAATAAAGCTTGCTGAGTTACGACGCCTGGCAGTATGATTTTTTGATACACATTAGCTCCAAGGATAGCATCAACGCTCTTTGGTAAGTTAAAGTTTGGATCAGCCAATTTGATACCACTAAATTTACTCTTCGCATTGTCGGCAAGTTTTCTCAAAGGTGTAGTGATTCCAATGTTTCGAAGACCATACACTTCCACTTTCCATGGAGTTTGATCAATGTCGTGACAGTGAGGATAAATAAAGACATTAGTGCGGATGTTTGATGAACACAAAGAACGTCCTGAGACTCCTGCAATGTTTACGTTTGTGTGCGTAATAATATCACCGTATCGCCGCGCCAAACTCAGAGTTAAAATGGACGCTTCACAACAAGGATCAATCAACGCTCGGATTTTCTCTCTTCGGAAACCCGCATCTCCGATTTCGATCATAGCCGAAGGAATAATTGATAGTCATAGTGAGCTTTCATCGTTTCGGATTTGAGAATTGGATTCAGGATTCTGTGAGGTAGTAACAAAAGTCTAAATTTTACGCAGCTTACTGGGAAGTCCGCTTGAATCTTGTAGTCTACGCTTTCCAGCGCCATCATGTATCAGGGTATGATGTTGGCCATTGCAATCACGGCACAGTTTCTGAGATGGCCAGGATCTTGAAATATGATCGTCTTTAAGGCAATTAAAGCACAGACCCTTTTTTGTTATTAAGCTACGACGCTCATTTGAGCTCAAAGCTTGAAATTTTTCACAGTGACCGATGTAATGCGAGCTTCCACAATGTGCACAGGAAAGAGCATGATGAGAAGTTGTAAAAGTGTTAACGGAACGTCGACCTGATCGACTTCCTTCCTGCTCATTTGAACGAGACGAGCTCGATTAGGGATTACCACTTTTGCAGCCAATAGCTCGCAATGTACGACATTGTCTTTGAAGAAAACGTTCCAGAACATTAAAATCAGGGAAATCAAAATCCTTTTCAACCAGATTACCGTTGTACTCATCTACTTCCTTTTCCCAATGACGTCGAGTTGTGGGGTCGATTGTCTCGGCAGCCAGAGTAATGAACCAGTCATTCCACTCTTCAACTGGGCGATTGAGGGCTTTCAGCTGATTTCTGTGGCGAGCAAACTCATCAGCGAGGAGTTGAAGACCGGTAGCTGACTCTCTTGGTGTGTAAGGAAATAAAGTCTTCAGGGTAACCATTTTTTGTTAATAAATCTTTAACAACGCGTAGATTTCTATTATGAAACTTCCTATTACTCAGTTTTATGGCTTTGTCGACCAAGGTGTAAACAATAGCTTTCTTGAATTGTATAGAATGATGGGAATCAAAGTGGACATATCTTCCTGACGCCATATCCTTTTGAAACCAATTAGTAATTAACTCGTTTTTTTCTCTCTTTATTTTCAGGTTCAATAAATTAAGTTCCAAGTTAAGTTTGATTAAGTTCCAAGTAAACGTTCCAGGAACTCTCAAGTAAAGAAGTCTCACATCTTTTTCAGTGAAATCACATCAATTCAATTCAGATCAATTCATGAAAAAATTTTTTCGACGAAAATCTAGTTGAATGACAACCATTATCATTTAAAAATTCTCATAAACACCATTGAACACTCATATCTACATCTTCAGACATCCTATTTAGCAAGATTAGCACAAGTCACTTGATAAAAACTAGAGCACTAAAAAAGTAAAAACTGACAAATATAGGTTTGTTGATGTTATTAGTAGCTAAAACTTAATTGTAGAAGGCGCTGCAGTCTATAAAAGTGTGGGCTCCGGGCTTCGAGTCCACGGTAGAGTGAGAGAGAGCGAATTTGTGAGTGTGCGAGAGAGCGTACGGTTACGCGGTGCGCTGCGACGAGCCAAGCGGACCGCTGCTCAAAAATTTTTACTACCTTAAATAAGAAGTATTGAATAATAAGTGTTGATTCATTTATGAAAAGAATCTATGACTTAAGTTGTACCTTTGATTAACGTTATTTGAAAAAATAGTTAATACTTGAATAAAATTGTTGAGACTGTCTTTTAGTTAAAAAAAACTGTTTAAAAGCAGATCATATGTAATGATATTTGAAGATATTTTTGATATTTTCAGCATTTATTAAAAAATAAGTACTTCAAGTCAAAAGGTATCGGTACAGGTAGCAATAAACATTTCTAAAAATTTCAAAAAAGCGTTCTTGGACAAGCGAGTAGCGTTAAAAGATATTTTTTCCCCTCTTCTTAAGTCTGAATTTTTCTTTAAAAAACGATAAAAATCACAAAAATGATATGCATGAAACAGTATTTAAATGACCGAAAAAGTTTCACATAATTTTAAGACATTATTTTTAAAGCTATGAAGAATTTTTCCTGAAAATTTCAGAAAAAAAAAACATTCAGAGAAAAAAGTTACATCAATTCAAATATAAGCCAAAACGCGTTTTTTTGAATTTTTTTAAAAACTTTACATAGCTGTAACTTTGACAATTTTTGAGATTTTTAATCCCTTCCAAAAAAGAATAGATGTTCTTGAACATACAAATCGATTGCCACCAACCGGAAAAAAAAAATATTTAAACCTCACTAAATGGCTGCTGTTTGAATATCTCTAAAAATCGTCATAATCGAAGATTTTATCAATTATAGCGTTTGTAGCCGCACTTGTATCAAAATAATTATTTTAAAAAGAACAAACAATTTTTTTGAAAAGCTTATTGAAAAACGAAAATTTTGCAAGGTCATTACAACCATTAAAACCAGGTAATAACTCTATTTTTGGCGAGTATTTGAATTTAGGATGAGAATAGGCTTAAAATAACTCTAAAAAAGGCTTATTTTTTCATTTCAAATGGCTGTCATTCGGGTTCTACGGCATATTTTAAGCTTAAATTTTGGCGAAGCTCCTAAATATAGTTATATTTTAACATACTAAAAAATTAGGAAAATCGGTTACCTCGTGCTCACGGTTTTGCTGAAAGATGTTGGAATGACCCATATATTTAATAATTCAGGAGGTTGGTGAGCGCAGAGAGCAGGCGGTACGTACCCCCCCCCCCTCTGTCTTACTATATTATAAAGTTAAAAGGCTTTTGTGAGGAGCAGCGAAGCGCAGCCAAAACTCCTTAAATACGCGTTATTTTGGTCAAAAATAACGGAACTTTTTTTAAACTGCGCCTCAGACTTCTATTTTGAGGGCCTGAGGCGTAGTCAAAGTAGCTATTTTTTAACACACAAAATTTTAAAAAATTTCAAAAGTAAGTAGAAATTAAATTCATTGGAGTCTGTGACTGACTCATCTGTAATCATTTACACAACTCTCAAATACTTTACTAACAAGGAGAGGCTACACCCTGCGGGTCACCGATCCTAACAAGACTTTTGGGATCATTTTCTAATATCAAAAAATGAAGAAATCCATGAATAATTCTGTCCAATGGGCCCATGATGTCGATTCGCCATATAGCTCAAATGGCATTTTTTGGTTTTTTAGCTAATTTTTCAAAAATTCCTGTTCGAAGCCTATTTCACTTCTAAAGTTCTGCAACCTCGTATTCTCTTTGTTTTTTTTTATTTTCTTTCAAGGAAAAATATTCTTAAGTTCACCACCTAGTTAAAAACTACAAAAAAATATAAAAGTGTCTATACAAGCTAATTTTCCAAAAATTCCTGTTCAAAGCCAGCATGTACAGAATTCTGCAACCTCGAATTCTTTTTGTTTTTTCATGAATTTTTGAAAAAAAATATTCTTAGACATCGTTTTGGTAAAGTTGTCTACATACAATTAACGTTTAAAAAATCCAAAAAAACCCTAAAAAATGCTTTTAGAAATCCTCTTAGCACAGGGTCAAACTCATCAAAAGTGAACTTTAGAATATTTTTCCTTGAAAGTAAATAAATAACAAAGAGATTGCAAGGTTGCAGAACTTTGTAAGTCAAATAGGCTTTGAACAGGAATTTTCGAAAAATTAGCTAAAAAACCAATAGAGTGCAAAAAACGCCATATGAGCTGTATGGTAAATCGATATCAAGACCCCATTGGAGTGAATTATTGATGGATTTCTTCAATTTTTAATATAAGAAAACGATCCACAAAGTTTTGTCAGGATCGGTGACTCGCAGGGTGTGGCCTCTTCTTGTAAGTATTAAAAAAAGTTTTTTCTTTTTTTTTGAGTGTTTAGATACTGAACTTTGTGTGTACTTAATGAAACCACTGAGAAAAAACTTTTATTCTATTTTATTGAATTATTTACAGGGTATAACCTGTTTAAAAGTTAATTTAGGGCCAAAAAATAACTTTTTAATTAAAAAAAATTTTTTTGACCCTTGAGTTATTAAAAAATAATTTAAAAAAGGCAAAAAATGATTATTTTAGGACAACTGGTAATGTCAGCAATTCTTTCGCAACCCTCACAAAATACATATCATCCGATTGGTACACACAAAAGGAAAATTTTTGTCAAGTTGCAACGGTGTACCTGGGGAACAAGGCCACGCAAAGTCAGCCCCGAGGTCCCGTCGGCCAACGCTCAAGAATCTAAAAATAAAAAGAAAAATCTACACTCGGGAACGGGCCAGTATTTCGACGCGCCCTGATTCCCGTCCCAGCCAGCTCGAACACAAAGAAAAATAAGAATAGGTGGGGCCGGAAAACTACCCGCGAAGGGCCTGCTTCACTGCTCCACCGATGGCTGCTGTCTCGCCGTCCTCTACCGCGGCTCGTCGCGGAGAATCAGCCCTGCTAAGCCGCGCTCTAAAGGAAAAAGAGAGAAAAACTATTCAGGTCTTTTATTCTCTCATACTCGTGGCCTAATTTAATCAGTCCGCTGTAGGATTTCGAAGGCCTCGAACCGATGTATAGCCTGTAACCGGCTTCCAGGTTTTTATAGGCTACCTTCAGCTGTTGTTCCCGGGATGAGTCGGTGACTGTGCTTATGATTTGAGACAGATCTAGTATACGAATTATAAAATTACGTTTTTAACAGTTTTTAAAAAAATATTTTCTGCCACCTGTTTGTTTGTTGTTACAATATGTAAGAATACAAAATTTTTGACATTATGTTCTAAAAGATTCTGATTTTAGATTTTCTATTTTGTTCTCCATTTGAATCTAAATTAAATGAAAAATAAAACAAAAATTGTACTTGGTATGGACTCTGTTGTCATGGATTTATAATCCTTGACGTAGTTTTTTTTAAAAAGGGTGAGATCCTCGTCTTTTTAGAACAACTACTTACGTAGTTGCCCCGTCTCCTTGTTATCTGACTCTTAATGGGTGAATAAAATAAAGTAGAGTAAAAGATAATAGAATGATTTAGAAATATTGTTTATGAGAAGGAGTGAAAGTTTACAATTTAATGATGAGTTTAATGTCCTCTGACAGAGTTAAAGATTACAATAAAATACCTTATAAGCTACCGGAGTTGTCCGGGCTGTTCGATGTTCTCGGAAGGTTCTCTGGGCCTTTCGGGACCTTAACGTACTGCGATGGCGAAGGCGATCTTGCACTAACGGATCCTTGCCGGCTCCGGCTCTACTTGTCCAAGTGTGCCTCACGTGGCTTAAATCGCTTGGCTACTCGCGATCAAACCACTTGAGTGTCGGAGACGAGAGTAGTTTGGGAGCGCGGCTAAGCAGCGGAAGGAAGCTACTTCGCCCCACCTGTTCAAGCAGAGCGGAGGCGTCGGCTAACAAAGTGCTTAATTGCAGTTTGCGCGGCCCCTTCCCTAACTCCTTTTTGGCGGATTATAAGTAAGTCTGTTGCAACTTGGGAATGTGGGATTTTTATGGAAATTGATACATGACATGCCTCCCCTCTTAGTCCATTGTTGCCCTCGACAATGCAGGGCTGGACGACTGTAGGAGTGCAGTCCTTGTATCGTAGATAGAAAGTGTATTGATCAGTCTTTCGATCGTGTGAATTTTGGCGGATGACGGTGGGCAAGCGCCTAAGTAAAAGTTTTTCCTTTTTTTCTTTTTTTTTTGAATAACTATTATTTTTATAAAAATAGTTAGTTCAAGTGGTAGCGTTTTGGATGTAATTTCTACCCGATGTTCGAAGAGATCGGTAGTTTTTGAGTTGTTATAATTGTTGCATAACAATGATCACAGGTTGGGAAAGGGTTGGTTGAAGGTGAGTAAAAATATCGTAATTTTTGAGTAAAAAGCCTGAAATTTTTGAAATTTTTAAATGAAAATCTCAAATAGCTAGTTGTTTTAGCTAAGTGCTAAGTAGAAGTTTGGGCGTTGCTTGCGCAAGCCAACTAACAGGGATTTAGGCATGATAAAATAATTATTGCTCTATATTGCGCGGTTATCGGGCGCTGGAGCAAAAGAAATTCTGTATAGATTGGTTAATATTTGGAGTGGGAAGTTGCATCGACGTATATATTCATTCATTAATTGCCAGGAGTGAGGGAAGTTCACAGTTTTCGCCGGGATTTTAAGTTCGCTAATTAGTTTAGTAAAAAGTATTTATAACGTTCGATGAAAATTCTGTAATATATATGATGGTGTTGAGCGCAACGGTTTTGAAGTTTCAATTTAGATTTTAGACTGTCACATTACAGTCAAAATAAAAAAAAAAAAATAAAAAAAATAAAAAATTGCATAATATTATCAATATAAAAAAATTATTCTTCAAGTTCCTAAACGATTTTAATTTTAATTTGTCATTGTTTAGTTCACTATGAAACTTCAAATTCAATATAAGTTTTTTGTCTTAGTGTTTTAAAATTTTTAATATGTTTAAATTTTGGCACTCGACAAAAAATTTGTAAATTAGCAGGGAGTTTCGGTAAAGTCGGTGCTTACAACACTCCGTTTGACTGATTTAGACTGAGTTTTGCTTTAATTAGTCGAAAATAGTTAAATAAGTTTCAAATTTATGTGATAAAATTTTTGAGTTTAGTGTACAGAATTAAATTATTTATAGTTGACTGTTGCGGATTTACTGCTTTATTAATTTTATTTATTTGCCGGATTAAAAGCTGGTAGGGGAGGGTTGTCAAATAAATGTTGAGACAGACACAATTTAATAAAAACAGTGTTAATTTATTTATTTTAACACAGCACTCTATTTACAACAATATTCAAATAATTCTAAAATTACAATCAGTGAGTTTATACAGTTTAATAAAAATTATTTTAAAGCAAAAAAACTGAGAGGTGAGAATATCATAGTTTGAGTGGAGAATTTCCACTCTTAATTTTCGTGTAAAGAAAATTAATTAATTAATTTGAGAAACACCTAGTCAAAACTCTTTATGGATTTGATTATATTAATTCAAGCCATAAACACGAGTTTTGCTTGAGTATAGTTGAGATAAACAAGGCAACAGAAATGGCCTTGAAAAGAGAGAGAGAGAGAGAGGTGCCCAAGAGAAATTAAAGCAGCAGCAGAGAATGACCTTGAACAGAATAGAAAAGAAAATGGCTGCTTCTAAGGCAGCACAAAGAAAGGAGAGAGAGAGAGCAAGAGAATGCACAGTAAATTTTATTGATTTTCTGGCTGTGAGAATGACAATGAGAAACACCGGTAAATTATTGTTACCGGTGCTGTGCAAAATACCTGAGGATGCCTAGGGTGATCTCCTTGCTGAGCCGCTAACCCAAGAATTGAAGTGAATCAAGCAAGAGAGTGAAATTATTGTTCGTTCCGCAACATTGCCGCCCGCCATCAACCGACTGGTTGATTAAATTTGAGCTGAGCAGACCGGTAAAACCACCAACTTTACCACTGGTCTCTGGAGTGTTGTTGAAGCTGTCCTGAGTGTTACCACACGAACCAAACCATCTGGCCCTGGATGGAGTTGAACTACTCTTGCCAGAGGCCATTTGCTTGGTGGCATGTTCTCATTTGTGAGCAAAACCAATGAGTTGACCTTGATGTTGTGAGAAGGATGTTGCCATTTTGAAACCGTCTGCAAGTGATGCGAATAATGAGTTGACCACTGCTTCCAAAAGCTCTACATCATTTGCTGAAGCAATTGCCAGCGGTCCAGTCGAGATGTTGCAAAGTTTAAAAGACTGGGTTCTGGAACTGCATTGAGTGCTGTGCCAATGAGAAAGTGTCCAGGTGTGAGTACCTCCAAGTCATCAGGATCGTCGCTGAGAGGTTCCAATGGGCGTGAGTTGAGAATACCCTCAATCTGAGCTAGAAGAGTAGCAAGCTCCTCGAACGTCAAAAGGGTATCACCAATTGTCCTATTGAGATGAAACTTCACTAATTTTACCACTGACTCCCACTTACCACCCATGTGTGGGGCAGCTGGTGGATTGAACTCCCACTGAGTTTTGTCGTTAGCCAACAACATTCCAAGAGCTGAGTTTCCCTGTTGAGCTTGATGCCAAAGTTTTTTCAGAGTCTTGTCCGCTCCTTGAAAATTAGTTCCACCATCTGAGTATAAGTGAGAAGGGAGTCCACGACGAGATGTGAAGCGTCTATACGCTGCAATGAAACCATCTGCAGAATAATCGCTGACTGCTTCCAAATGAGTAGCTGATGAAACAAAACAGACAAACACACATATCCAACCTTTGTAGGTTTTTGAACCTCGTCCTTTCCAAGATTTGATATTGAGTGGTCCAGCGTAATCAACCCCAGTATGAGAAAAAGGACGAGTGGGAGTTACCCTGGCCACGAGTAGTTGTCCCATGAGTTGGCGAGCTCGAGTCCCCCGCTGTCTAGCACAAATCACACAGTGCACTATATGAGACTTGACAGTAGCTCGTACACCAATGATCCAGTATTCTTGCCATATCTTGGCAAGAGTGACCTGAGTTCCACCATGGAGTGTGTACAGATGGGCCTGACCTATGATGAGTTTAGTGAGAGGTGTGTTTCGGTTGAGAATTGCAGGATGCTTGATTGAATAACTCAGATTCGTCTTGTTAAGGCGACGTCCTACTCTGAGAATTCCCTCGGCATCCACAAATGGAGTTAGCCGGTTGAGTGCATGAGACGTTGGGAGTGTTGAGCTGGAAACCATGCGAATCTCGTCCTTGAAATCCACTTCTTGAGATTGTCTAACCCAAAATGACTTAGCTTTGTTGAGCATTTCCGCAGAGATGACTGGTGAGTGAGAAATGAAGACTCCTTTGAACCGTTGGCACGCCATCATGCACAAAGAAGTAATTTTGAATAACTTGTTGAGCGATGAATACCTGTAGAGAAGATCCAAATGCTCCCTAACAGTGGCAACAGCTGTTGTTGGAACAATTTTCTTGAGTTCTGGAAGTGTGAGCTCATCAAGAAGTTCTCGTTTGGCAGGCCCGAGTACTTCTGATTGTTTTAGCCACTCAGGGCCATTCCACCAGAGATTGTGATCGATGAGTTGTGATATTAGCAATCCTCGAGAAGCACAATCAGCTGGATTACATTTTCTCGGTACATGCCTCCACTGAGCAGATGATGTCAGTTCCTGAATGGAATGTACCCTGTTACGCACAAACTCCTTCCAGCAAGATGGGTGAGAGTTGATCCAAGTGAGTGCTACAATTGAGTCTGTCCAAAGTGTCACAGAGCGTACCTCTAATTTGAGTGAGCCAGCAAAGTGACTAACCAATTTGCTGAGCAAGTGAGCCGCAATTAACTCCAGTCGAGGGATTGAGACAGGCTTGAGTGGGGCCACCTTTGTTTTGGAACAAAGAAATGAGATTGAAATACCTGTGGGTTCGTGAGTTCGCACATATAAAACAGCAGCCATGGCATATTGAGAAGCATCCGAGAAACCATGAATTTCGATGGCGGAGTGTGACAGAGTTCCAAGCCACCGAGGAAGTGAGACCTTATCCAAGTTCTGAAAATCATCCCTGATTTTGCGCCACTTGGCCTTGATTGACTCTGACACTGGTTCGTCCCAGGCCAGCTTGAGTAGCCATAACTCTTGCAGGAGGATTTTTGCTTTTATGACCACAGGTGAGATGATGCCGATGGGGTCGAAGATTTAAGCCACTTCTGAGAGAATTGTCCTTTTGGTGAGTGTCTCCTTGACTGGAGGTAAGGCCAGAGTGAATGAGATTGAGTCCTGCTGAGGGGTCCAAATGAGTCCGAGAATTTTGGCAGTGCAGTCACTAAATGAGATGATGCTGTCACCTTGAGAGTCCGTGTGAGCGGTCTTTGAGAATTCAGGGTGGTTGGAGTTCCATTTTGCCAAGGGAAATCCACCTGCCCTGCACAAACCTTCAAGCTGATGAGCTTTCTTGTTGAGAAGCGCCAGAGTGTCAGCTCGCCCGTAGATATCGTCTACGTATCTGCCAACTTCCACTGAGTCAATGGCAAGTGGGTACCGATGACCTTCATCCAGGATGAGTTGCAACAGTACCCGAATGGCTAAGTAAGGAGCTGCCCGAGTGCCATACGTCACTGTAATGAGCTTGATTAGTACTTCCCTGAGTTCGCTGTCGATCCAAATTATCCTTTGCAAATCTTGATCATCGGGATGCACCAAGATCTGCCTGTACATTTTTGTGATGTCTGTGGCGAAGACAAACTGATGAGTTCTGAGCCATATGAGTACGTCGACGATGTTGAGCAATAAATTGGGTCCAGCATGCATGATGTCGTTGAGAGAGTAACCAGATGATGTGACAGCAGACCCATTAAATACAACTCTCAACTTTGTTGTTAAACTATCCAATTTGAGCACTCCATGATGAGGTAGATAGTAAGCTGGAGATGATTTGAGCTCCTCTGCTGGCACAGGAACCATGTGACCCAGTTGAGAATATTCCTCCATAAAAGCAACGTACAGCTGCTTGTAATCATTGTCACGTTGAAGCTTGTTCATGAGTCCTCTTAAACATGCCCTTGAGCGAGCGAGAGAATCACCCAAACAAGAAGGATCCATCTTCAGTGGCAATCTGACGATGTAACGTCCTTGCGGGTCCCTTGAGTGTGTCTTGAGGAAATGTTGTTCACACTCCTCTTCTTCTGGTGTGAGGATTGACTTTGAAGAGTGTGGAGCTTCTTCCAAGTCCCAAAACCTTGTCAGGATCTCCAGAAGTGAGGTGTCGTCATGAACTGTTGCCCCATGAAAGGTTTGTTGTGGTGGATAATTTGACTGTGAGGAAGGTCCATGAACCAACCACCCAAATATAGACAGCTGAGCAATAGGATCATGAGGGGCTGCCTTGATGAGGTTTGGCAAAATGATTAAGCCATAATGATCTGCACCAATTATGATGTCTATGTTGCGTGGTTGACCAAATTGAGTGTCTGCTAAGTTGAGTTTGCTGAGATGAGGCCAAGTTGATTCATCGCACGGGTGAGACGGCAACGTAGACGTGAGCTGTTTCAATATATGAGCATGGAGTTTGAGCTGAACGTTGCGATGAATGGACTTGAGAGTCACGACTACCTTTCCTTGAGTGTGAGCTGACTTTGATCCACCAATGCCAATGATGGGAACAGATGAGTGAGTCCGAGGAATTTTGAGCATTGTCACAATGTCAGATGATATAAATGACAATTCTGAGCCTGGATCGATGAGAAGTCTTACTGAATGAGAAGCTGAAGGTGTTATGAGCAAGGCTACTGCCGTAGCCAGGAGTGAGTGTTCCAGAGATTGAGAAATACCAAATGTGACTGCACCTGCTTCCTTTTGAGTAGATGTGTTAGCCTTGGTTTGAGTAGGAGCCCCAGGATTGGCTCCTGACTCAGGGTGTATCATTGTGTGGTGAGATTGTCCACATGTCTTGCACCGTACTTTTGAGTTGCAATTCCTGGCTGCGTGTTTGCCCAGACAATTGAAGCAGAGCACCTTTTCAACCACAAAGTGCCTGCGAGCTGTCACTGAGAGTTCCTTGAAACCAGGGCAAAACACGATGAAATGTGAGCCGTCACAGAAGGAGCAAGGGTACTGCTTTGCAGGTTGAGTTTTCCTGGGATCAGCAGCAGAGTGAGAGGGTCCAGATGCTCCAAAGTGAGTCTTCATCGCTTTGGTAGATTGAGATGTTCCTTGAGATTTTCCACCAGACTGATTGATGCTGCCGTGAGAAGCACCTTCCACCTGCTCCAAGGCTCGAACTCTGCCCATAAGGAATTGCTCGAGATTCTCAAAGCTAGGAAATTCTGATGAGTTGGCCAGAGAAGTTTCCCATTGTTCCACGGAGAGACGATCCAGGAGGCTAATGCCCTTTGCAGTGAGCAAGCAATCTCCCAACTCCTCGCTTGAGACGTGAGTCATCAGCGACTTTCTGATGCCTGACAACGATGAGATCATTGAGTTGAGAGAGGCCGAGCTTTTTGGTTGAACATGAGATAGCCTATTGAGCTTGCCAATATGCTCCGTTATGAGGTACCTTTCATTTTCATAACGGGTCAGCAGAGTGTTCCACGCGAGATCCAAACCTTCAGAAGTAATGGGAAAAGAGTTGATAAGTGCTAAAGACTCACCAGATAACGAGCTCCGCAAATAGTGGACCTTCTGTGATGCTCCAAGTCGGGAGCTGTTTAAAACCAAATCAAAAAAAGAGGCCTTGAATTCTGGCCACTTTGCATATGATCCAGAAAAAGATGGGAGCTTGATCTCTGGGAGCTTGGCACCATGAGAAGTGTCTCGAGGTTCTGTTGAGTTGGCCGGAGGAACAACTGGAGGGAGCTTGTCCTTGAGATCAGCCAGAGCAGTGAGAATGTCAAACATAACATTTTCCATTTGAGAGAGTGTTCCTTGAGTAAAATAGTCGTCATCTACCATCACAGAAGGACAGAAAGTGACCAGTTGTGAGTAGTCCTGTCGAAAATTAGTCATAATGGTCGTTGCTGAATTTTCCCAAGAATCCAATACCATGGCACCAATGACGCCTTCATGTGAGGTGATCTTTTCTAAGATTCTGGTAAGAGCTTGCAACCGCTCAGTCTGTGAGAGCTTTCTCACCAGAAAGTCAGCTGACACCGATCCTGAGTTTGACCTTGTGCGCCGTTGACAACCATCAGTAATTTGAAGAGATTCCTTTGAGTTGGCCTGGACTCCAGAGGTATTCTCAATTGAACTACTCCAGAGTTGAGTGTTATCAGCAAGGTCATGAACCTTGACCTGTGGAGTAGTGCCAGCATCACCGGGTTCCTTGCTGAGATTTGATGAGTTGCTCCTGGAGGACTTTTTGGTGTCTGCACTCCTCTTCCCATCCATGTTGAACCACCAGCGAGCACCAAATTAGCAGGAAAGTTGAGAGTACCTGAGGTGTACCAAATAAATGAGTAAAACGACTCTTTTCATTCAGAGCTGACTAAGAGAAGAACAGAGAAGACAAGAAAAACCCAGCCACCTACCAGCTATCCGACTCGAAGGACCAAATTTTGCGGATTTACTGCTTTATTAATTTTATTTATTTGCCGGATTAAAAGCTGGTAGGGGAGGGTTGTCAAATAAATGTTGAGACAGACACAATTTAATAAAAATAGTGTTAATTTATTTATTTTAACACAGCACTCTATTTACAACAATATTCAAAAAATTCTAAAATTACAATAAGTGAGTTTATACAGTTTAATAAAAATTATTTTAAAGCAAAAAAACTGAGAGGTGAGAATATCATAGTTTGAGTGGAGAATTTCCACTCTTAATTTTCGTGTAAAGAAAATTAATTAATTTATTTGAGAAACACCTAGTCAAAACTCTTTATGGATTTGATTATATTTATTCAAGCCATAAACACGAGTTTTGCTTGAGTATAGTTGAGATAAACAAGGCAACAGAAATGGCCTTGAAAAGAGAGATAGAGAGAGGTGCCCAAGAGAAATTAAAGCAGCAGCAGAGAATGACCTTGAACAGAATAGAAAAGAAAATGGCTGCTTGTAAGACAGCACAAAGAAAGGAGAGAGAGAGCAAGAGAATGCACAGTAAATTTTATTGATTTTCTGGCTGTGAGAATGACAATGAGAAACACCGGTAAATTATTGTTACCGGTGCTGTGCAAAATACCTGAGGATGCCTAGGGTGATCTCCTTGCTGAGCCGCTAACTCAAGAATTGAAGTGAATCAAGCCGATCGAATTAATTGAAGATGAGATGCCTCCAGAGTTGACTACCACCAGGTGAATTACTTGTTGAGATGACTGTGCAGATGAGACAACTGCGTTGATGATGAAAAAGAGTCGAGAGAAATGCCAAGTGAAAAAAACCCACGAGATAGCACAAAATGGCGAATGAAACGTCTATTCACGAGCGTTGCCGAGAAGAGAACTGGAGAGACGCCGCAGGCCCAGCAGCGTCAGCAGCAGCAGCTGCTCCGAAGCTGCGCAGACGGCGGTGCGAGAGCACCAGCATCATGTAGTTCTGCGTGGACTAAGAGATGGCGCCACGCAGTCTACAAACTATCGATTTTCTTGCTCGACGATGTGAACGGAGTGAAATTATTGTTCGCTCCGCAACATTGACGTAACTTAGATTTTCGCAATAAGTATTTTACATTATGTGTGCTACGGAAAAATTTACAAATAAAGCCTATTTTGAATTTCGATTCGTAGAGATTGTACAATAAATATTAAAAATTAATATTACAGCAGATATAAAAAAAAATTTTTGAAGTGATAATGGAGTTAAATTAGCTTGAGCCAAAGTTTTTACCAAATGTTAACGATATTTAAGTATCATATAAATTTGTTAAATTTAAGATAATGTCCGAGTGTTAATTAAAATTTAAATTCTGAAAATACACTCAATTTAGTACACTAAATTGTCTGAGAAAGGTTTATTTTGAAGCTGCTTCTTTCCTTGATGCGAATGTTGCTGTATCGTTGTCTTTGGAATCGGTTGGTCGGCAGATCAACGGTTACGAACGAGAATATAGTGCGAGTAGGTGTAAATGGTGACGTTGCAGCGGTGCGCTCATCAAATTATTTCATGCTATGTTGCAGGTTTTGATAAATGTGCTGTTATTGGTGCATTCAGTAAGTGCTCCAGCCGGTACTGCGTCGATCGGAGAGCTAGTTGGACTCGCAGTATGGTTAGTTTACAAGGATTGTTATCGCAATTCTTCAACTCATCGAGGTGCATTAAAAGGTAAATACTTTCACATTTGTTATAAATCAATCATTGTTTGTTTAAAAATTAAAACATTCATCTGATACCTGAGGGTGGACGGATAGTAAAAAAAACTCTTTTCTTGGGACTTCGGCGTGTTTGTGAGTATAATACTTTGATTGTTACTATTTTTTTTAAATAATTGTCAGAGTTAAGTCGTCAACTGTCGTTATTTCATAAATTAATTGTTTACAGGTTGTATTGAAAGATTCGTGGGTGTGGCTGTATGGTTGGGTCGCGTGCTGCAGGTGCATTGCGGGTGAGTTGATGGAAGAGTCGACCGCGGCTGGAGGTATAGCGGGACTGCATGCGGCGGGCACACTCAGCAGGCCAGTGGTCGCGAAGATTCATGGCTATGGTAGAGTCTTAAACGTGTTTCCGGATGGACAGTTGATCAAATTTGGTTTGAAAATGAAGTGTTTCTTTTTATTTTTATCTATCTAATTTTGCTAAAATTATTAATAACTTCCGAAGATAGGATGGTATATTCATTCATTTAAAATTATTATCATCATTATTTTCAATTATTTAATTATTTATTTATTTCATTTTTATTATTATTATTGGCTTTTTTTTCTATTATTTTTTCTTTTATTTTGTATTTTTTTTATTTTATTTTACTTGTTCAATTATTTATTTGTTTATATGTAAATATATATACACTCAAATTTTTTATTTTATTATTATTATTATTATTTTTTTTTCAACGTTTTGTTTTATTTTTCATGGCTCTGCAACGTGAAGTGGTGGTTTTGTATTCGAGTCTGGTGCTTTTGGAGAGGTTCTGGGCATTGTCGAGATTTGTGGTGGTGAGTTCACGTGGATTACGATATCTGCTGTTTTTTGAGTGGGAGGCAAGCTGTGAGTCTCATTAGGAGAAGTATCGACCTGATGATTTATTTTACATGTGCATGATTTTGGGATGTATTCTTCTTCATTTGCTTTCATGTCCCGTTTATTTTCCTTTTTTCCGTTGCAGATAAAGAAGAAGGTCAAGATCTTTTCGATTTGAAGAAATCTATCTAACAGGATTTTTAGGACTAATGTCAACACGACTGAGGATCCCAAGCCGATGGCCACGAGCGAATGTGTTCGTTTTTGCTCCGTTCTTCGGACATGGATCGTCCGCAGTTTACTTTCGATTTCGTTTAGGGGAATCGGATTAAAATTTTGGAGTGATTCAGTGAGTTCTTTCTCCACCTCCTGGGGTATTTGATTGCGTATTCATGTATCTCGGGTTTTATTGTGTTCAATTCTACTGAAAGTTCTGGTTTATAATTGTACTCTGATGTGAATGAGATTTTCCGAAGATCGTGTAAGGTAAAGCTTGACGTGTGTGCGGTACATTCACCGCTTAGGTAAAGTGAACCTGTGCCATTTATGAGAAATTCATTTCGATGATTATGGCAGGTGATTGTGAGCTTGGTTGGTTTTAAAGTTGTATATAACCATAAATTCGATGCATGCAAGGGTGTTAGAATTATAGGCGTATTTGGTATAAAAACTGTCGAGCAGGTTTTTAGAGAAGACGTTGTCGGCTGATTGAACATTGAATACTCACACAATGGGAGTATTCCAATGTAAATCCGTCAATTAGGGGTAAAAAGTCTTCGCATAGCTTAGTGTGATCATAAGTGAAACAAGATTGAAGGAGTTCGTCATTTAAGAGACCATATGTCTGGTTTTTCGATAAGACAATATAATTAACAGTTGGTTTTATTGCTAAATAGCCTGTATTATCAAAGGGAAGGTTTATAGGGTTTGGGAAAGAGTGTATTTTGTACAAGTCTAGGTCGTCGTCGATTACTAAAGGTAGTTTTATAGGAACGTGAAGCTTTCCATTAGTGATGAAAATAGTCGTTTTCGCTACGCTGAATAGGTAATGGGGTGTAATTACTTCTGCCTTGTTTGGTATCCGGAGATTCGGATTATTTTTAATTTTTAGGAGTAGATTGGACATTTGGGAAAAATATAACAGAAGAGGGTGTAGATGTCCTTTTGCGGTGGTTTGAATTACTTCTAACAAGGTTTCATAACCCCTTTGTAGTTCGTCAAGTTCGTATGAGTAATCGAACCACCATCTGGTAACGTTCGCTAATTGCAATTCTTTGTTTATGGCCAAGTTTTGTTTGGAAATGTTTTCAACACGACTGATTAAGGGTGAAATTTCTAGTGTTTGATTATTGTTGTATTTATACAGATTTTCGAGCTCCGATTTGATTAGATGAGTTGATTCGAGTGAAATTTGGAATAAATTATTCTGACTGTCGTACAGTTTGTCAATGTCATTATTGATTAGTTAGCGGTCTTTCGAGTCCATGATACCGAATAACCATTTTGTAACCTAACCGCCAACTTCGATTGGAGCTCCTCGAGTTTTTCGATTGTAGGGTCGGTTATTAGTTTCTTGCAAAACGAAAAAGCTTTTTATAGATTCGTGTAGATCATTTATTGTGAATAATTTGCGGGTTATGTGAAGTTCCGAGAGTCCTGGTGTTATTTGGTCAGGGTAGACTCGAGATAATTCATTCACTTAACGTTTGAAATTTTTGTGTTTCGTTTCGAAGTTTCTGTCTAGCGGGGGACAATTTACGAAAATATTAATGTGGATTTTTGTGCTGACTAAATAAATTTACTGACGTGTTCATAGAAAATACCCGGGTTATTGGGGATTGATTGTATTTCATAAAAGGTTTTATTTTCCGTGTTAACGGTACCGACTGGAGCAAAGCTCATGCACCACAGCACAATGAAAAGCATTTTTCTGGAACAAAAATTAGGACAGACCTAAATTAGATGAGGCGATGATTTATGAGAATAAAAAAAAAGGTTTTTAGTAAAATTTTTTCAGGCGGTCTTTATGGACTAAAATTTTTTTCTTGTTTTGGCTTTGTAAGAGGGCATTGTTATTTTCGCGTACTTCTAGGACGTTGAAAACTCCGTTGTAGAAATTTATCTAGTTTGTTTTTACGCGGTAGTTTGTTGACGTAAACTTTGTCTCCAGGTTTTATATCGAGGGGTTTAGTAGATTTGTCGTAATTTCTTTTGTGAATTTGTTTGGATGATTCTAAACTTTTCAATGCCATCTCTCGAATTTCAGCAATTCTCGATGCTAAATCGTAAATTTTACCATTATATGTGTCGTAATCGAAGTCGTCTAGGCATCCTGAAGGGGTTCTCGGATTTCGTCCCATGGCTATTTCGTAGGGGGTAAAACCTGTGGAAGAGTGGACTGAGGAATTGTATTCCATCATGGCGAAGGGAACTAGCTCGTCCTAGTCTTGATACTAAGGGGTAATAGTTTTCAAGTAGTCTTTCAAGACAGCATGACTTCTTTTCAGCGACGCGTTTGACATAGTCGACTTCTTTCAGCGAGCGTCTCGGACTTCTCGATATAGAGTTCCGCGTGGTAGTGCGTCTGTGAGTTCGCCTTTTCGTGACATACGAACCGACGATATTTCTTTCTCGAGCAGTAGATGATAAAAATTGTATAAGCATTCTTTCAAGGAACTTTGCTTCGTGGGATTTCTATCGGTTTCTGTAACTACCAAGAAGAAGATAGTTCGGCCTCAGGTTTTAGAGACAAGAACATTGCCAACCGTAGGGTTCAGATCTTTGAGTTCGCTTTTTGAAATTAGCTCTGATTTGGCAAGAAGTTGGTTGTTAGGTGGGTTTAGGTTCAAATTCGCAGGGATAAAATGTATTATGTTATCTTTATATCCCGTGAGGGCGTCTCGGGTGAGTCTCACTGTTAGTCGTGTAGGGGGTTTGATCGGGGTGTTAAAAGGATTAAGGATCGGGGGTATAATTGGTGGAATGGTTTTAACGCTTGTGAAAATATCATTATTTATATAAGCCGTAGTAGTTTTCGAATTTTTAGGCATCAAATTTGAATTAGGTTGTTTTGTAGAAAATTATAGCTACGAGGATTGAAGGGTCGTTTCGGCGATATCTCGAGGGCGAGTAACATTCTCTTGAGGGTTTAGACAGTTTTTCGATGGAGCTAGCTTATGATCTAGTGTGATAGTCTTTGCGGAATTTGTTGAAGAGTCGGAATCATTGCTAGACATGATTTTGGTGTTTTCGAGATTGAAAGTGTTATCAAAGGTTGTTAGGGGTATTTTAGGTGTGATGAGAGTGGACAATAAGGGAGGATTTTTGAATTCTGAGTCATCGGTTAGTTGCCATCTATCTAAGTCTAACACAGATTGTGTATTGTTCAAATTTTGTCTATTGTCTGCGTCAATAAGATCATTTTCCAAACAGCCTGGATCACTGTGGACTACAGAGTGATCCGCTTCGTGATAGTTAGCTCCTAGGTCGAAATTTTCGAGGAGTTTTTCCCATTTTCCAGAGTCCCACCACAAAGAATAAAATCCTTCGATAAACTCTTCTTTCTTTTTAGAGTTGAAGTTGGAAGGTTTGAGCTGAGCTTGGAGTTCCAAATTTGATTTTTCAGGGGTAGTCTCGTAGAGTTTTTCTTCATCAGAAGATGAGGAGTCATCATCATTTGCTGGAGGTTTCACTCTTTTTGATGGAGAATCAAAGAATGCCTTTCTTGATGCGGGTTTTGGGAAATGAGCGACTACATCTTCAAAACTATCTGATGGTTCCATGGTTTCATCGAACTCGCTTATGCCAGAAATCTCATCTTGTTCTTGGATGCTGACTTCAGACTCGGAGGCAGGAGATGTGGTTGTTGTGTTGAGTGGTTCTACCAAACTAGGTATTAAAGATCGGCTTTGCAAGGGTACAGGCGTGTCGGAGGCGCTTTCGGTTTCATCTGAAGTTTCTTTCTCTGTGGTAGAGCTTTCGGCGTTTGGTTGATCGATGGGTGTAGTATTTTTCAGCTTTACCTGTTGATCTCGGCTGAGTCTTAGACGAGAGGCGATGGTATTACCTGGAAGATTTCCCTGACCCGATGCGTTCGGCGATACATGAGTTTTATTTTTGGACCCTTTGGTCTACCTCTTCGCGAAGGGCTGGCTTGCGGGGCGTCAGAGAAGTTTCCTTCTTTGCTTTTGTTGTGGGCTTTCGAGCAAGGGATGTTTTTGTTGGTTTTGGTTTCAGAATAGGTAGTACAGTTTTTGTTTTGATTGTCTTCAAAGATTGAGAGGCTATCTTTGCCGACTTTTCGTTTTCTACCTCTTTCTGGTCTATCAGATTTCATGAAAGCCAATCGGCGTAAGTATTAAGCCTTCCAGGCTTGTAACGGAATATATATATGTCCATCAATCTTTGGAATGTCGGGGGAGCACAGCAAAGTCCAAAAGGCATGGCTGTGAATTCAAAATGCCCGTAAGGCGTTGAGAAGGCGGTTTTAGCTCTGTCATCCGGGTGCATAGGTATTTGGTGGAATCCGTCAACAAGATCAAAAACCGAAAAGTATTTGGATTTGCCTAGGGACTCCAGTATTTCTTGAACGTTTGGGAGTTGATAGGCGTCCGGAATTGATAATTCGTTAAGCTTTCAGTAATCAATAACAAGACGATGTTGATTTTCACTGTCAGGGCCAGGCCGTTTTGGAACTATCCATAAAGGTGAGTTCCAAGGGCTGGAGGAGGGTTGGATGATTCCTTTCTTCAGCAAGTCATCTACTTGCCTTCTAATTTCTTCGTGCAATTTTGGAGGATAACGATATTGACGTGTATATATCGGTTTGTAACTGATTAACGGAATGGTATGTTGTACTAGATGTGTGCGAGGAGGGTCGTCGCCAGGTAACATGAAGAGATATGGAAAGCGTTCAACCACTCTCTTCAATTGAGCTAAGGCTGCTTTGTCGTGATGTTTTCTTTTCAGAAGGTCAAATATTCGAGGTACTCTTTGTTCAGGAGGACAAGGCGTTCCTTCAGCCTCAGAATCGAAGAAGTCGTCGGAACTATCGAGTTCAAAGGGATACAGATCTTGCACCGGTATTTCGACTTCTTGAGGATCGTTTTTCGAGTTAATTGCTAACACGTAACATGAACTAGAACCTTTTTCATGGGTAACGGCTGACTCACCGATAAATATTCCGGTAGGGGTTTGTATTCGGGGAAGATACGCCTCCCCTGTTGGAGAGCTTTCTGACACAGGAATTTCTATCGCAACTTTACAACGTGCTGGCAACGTGTATCTTGTGGACAGAGCTTTACCTTGTTTTCGACGAGCTTTATAATGGAAAATAGTCGAAGGTATTTTGCTGGACGTAGGTTGAATGTCGGGAATGGTGTTTTGACTTTGAGGTGTTCGTCGAGAGTCAGAAGATTCTGTAGGGGACTCGGAAGATTCGGAATCGCTGTTGTCTGTAGCGCTGGAGAAGCAAATGTTTTGAGTGCCATTTTGAGTGATTAATTGATTATTGGCCAAGTCGATTTGGCCCTTTTCAATTTGGAGATAACGAGAGGCGAGAATGGCATCTTCTTTGAGCGAAGAACTTTCAGGGAGGACGTGCAAATGGTGTTTTCTACCGTCCCTTTCTTTGAAAATAACAGTACCAAAAGTGTAGACAGGTTCTTCTCCGATTCCGGTCAGTTGAACAGTACGATTTTTAGTGATTTTATACGTGGGATTTAGAGATTGAATTTTAATTACACTCGCTGATAACACCATCTTGTAAGAAAGGGGCATCGTCGTGAATTAGGTGGAATATATGATTTTGTTTACAAATACGAATTGTAATTTTTCCATGAGCGTCGACTTGATTATTATTTTCTCCCTGGATAGTAATGGGAGGGTGAGGATAGTAGAAAACCGAGTCTTTAAGAATTGTAGCTTTGATGACATTCACTTCATTGGTTTGTGCAGCGGAACATTTTACGACGCCCTTTTTGAATAGGTAATTTTTAATTTTTATGGTTAGTGCGGTTTTTTCGCCGCAGACTCTCCGTTTTGAATGTTTTCACCGTTCGGCGCTCGGGGCTCTGAGAGCGGGGGAAGCTCGCAGGCGCGCCGTCCGGACGCGCTTGTCTCCAGCTTAAATTTTTTACGCGTTTTTTACGATTTTCACACGCATTTTACAACAGTTTCGAGTCCAGGCGCGCAACAATGGGGGGGCAGAGGTGTCAGGACACCCCCTGGGCTAGTAGACGACACCCTCTACAGTTTCTTGGGGGTGTCCACGGAATTTGAAATCTCAAGCCTTAAACCTCCAAAACCCTGGGCGCCCGAGTCAACCAAAAAAACTAATCAGCTATCCCTCAAGCTCTGAATCCCCAAATACCCTGGGCGCCCGATTTAAAAAAAAAAAAAAAAAAAAATCAGCTATCCCCTAAGCTCTAAACCTCTAAATACCCTGGGCGCCCGAGTTCAACAAAAAAACTGATCGGCTATCCCCCAAGCTCTTAACCCGCAAATACCCTGGGCGACCGAGTTCAACAAAACAATAATCAGCTATCCCCCAAGCTCTAAACCTCTAAATACCCTGGGCGCCCGAGTTCAACAAAAAAACTAATCGGCTATCCCCCAAGCTCTAAACCCGCAAAACCCTGGGCATCGAGGTCAAAAAAAAAAAAAAACTGATCAGCTATCCCCCAAGCTCTAAACTTTCAAAACCCTGGGCACCCGAGTTCAAAAAAAAAAACTGATCATTTATCCCTCAAGCTCTAAACCCCCAAAACCCTGGGCGCCAGAGGTCAACAAAAAAACTGATCGGCTATTCCCCAAGCTCTTAACTCCCCAAAACCATGGACATCGAGTTCAATAAAAAAAACTGATCAGCTATCCCCCAAGCTCTAAACTTTCAAAACCCTGGGCACCCGAGTTCAAAAAAAAAAACTGATCATTTATCCCTCAAGCTCTAAACCCCCAAAACCCTGGGCGCCAGAGGTCAACGAAAAAACTGATCGGCTATTCCCCAAGCTCTTAACTCCCCAAAACCATGGACATCGAGTTCAATAAAAAAAACTGATCAGCTATCCCCCAAGCTCTAAGCCCCCAAATCCCTGCACGATGGGCGCCCGAGGTCAACGAAAAAACTGATCGGCTATCCCCCAAGCTCTAAACCTCCTAAAACTCTGGTTACCGAGTGGAATAATTTTAGAAGTTAAGCGTACTTTATATAATTGAATATCAAGTCCATAAAAAGTGTTTTTTTTTTTTTTGTTCCACATTAAGGTTATGGATTTTATTTTCAAGTTAGAAAAAAAAATTTGTTAATTTGATAATTTTTTTTGTTGCAACAAAAAAAATTTCGTTCAATTGAACTCGGGTGCCCAGGGATTCTGGGGGGTTTGGAGCTTGGGGTATAGCTGATCAGTTTTTTTTATTGAACACGGGCGCCCTGGGTATTTGGGAATTCAGAGCTTGGGGGAAAGCCAATAAGTTTTTTTGCTGAACTCGGACGTCCAGGGTTTTGGGGGTTTAGAGCTTGGGGGAAAACTGATCAGTTTTTTTCTTTAACTCGGGCGCCCTGGCTATTTGGGGATTCAGAGCTTCACTGAAAAGGTTAAAGTAGAATCAGTTGCGTTCTCGGCCGCAAGTCGCGCCACTGTCTTAAGGAAGGACTGATTTGTCTCCGCGAAACAACTGACTGCCTGCTGGAGGAGACTGAGTTGCGTCCGTATGAATTGCCGGTTTCACGCAAGGTTTCACGAACGCAACTCAGTCTCCTCCAGCAGGCAGTCAGTCGTTTCTCAGAGAGAATCAGTTCTTCCTAAGACACCATCGCGACTTGCGGCCGAAAACGCAACTATTTCTACCTTAACCTTTTCAGTGTTGGGGAAAAGCCGATAAGTTTTTTTGCTGAACTCGGACGCCCAGGGTTTTGGGGGTTTAGAGCTTGGGGGATAGCTGATCATTGTTTTGTTGAACTCGGTCGCCCAGGGTATTTGGGGATTCAGAGCTTGGAAGATAACTGATTAGTTTTTTTGTTGAACTCAGGCGCCCAGGGCGCTTAGGCATATTGAGGTTTAAGGCTTGATTTAGGATTGTACAATTTCGTTGACACCCCCTGAAAATACTAGGGGGTGTCAGGAAAAAAATTGATCAGGACACCCCCTAGCTTACATGGGTTGTTGCGCCCCTGGTTTCGACCTTTTTTTTCTCTCAAAAATATGTGGAATCTTCTCTTGATATGTTTCTAAACAAGCTCCCATAGTAATTGTAGTGCGGATTTGGGGTTTTAGTTGATTCCAAAGCATACACTTTTGACACATTTTATGTGCTAAACTAGTGTTTTTTTTAACAATATAAACGCTACATTTAACTTTTTCGTTCATTATAGATGTTTTGAAATTATTTTTTGACTAAAAACTATTGAAATTCCAGCCAAAATCAGGTCGCCTGCTATGAAAAAATTGATACTCAACGAAATATTGATCTCAATATCAAAATAATATACTACTTTTATTCAGTTTTTTAGTTTTTTGATTCGTTAAAAATGGGGCCGTCCACCTTAAGAATGCAGGAGACTCTCCGATTTTTTAAATCCTTCTGAAATTTTTTTGTGTTATACACAGGGTGTATAAAAAGTAGTGGAACCCCTGATTTACTCGAAAACAGTGCATTTTTTGTATAGCACATGTAATGTAAAAGGTTTCTAAAAAAAAATTTGCAATTTGATGGGCCCTAAGAAAAAAGGGCCCGGGCCCTTATTTTGGGCCCTACGGACCCTAACTTCGATTTTTCAAATGGGAACCCCTATTTTTGACCCCGGATTCGAAAAGAACGGAAAATTTTACGATTTTAAGGTATTTTTTGAAAAATTTTTTTGGCCCTTTTCCAATTAGCCCCTATTATCTCCGCAAAAACGCATTTTTTGTATAGCACATGTAATGTGAAAGTTTTCTAAAAAAAAATTTGCAATTTGATGGGCCCTATGAAAAAGGGCCCGGGCCCTACGGACCCCAACTTCGATTTTTCAAATGGGAACCCCTATTTTTGACCCCGGATTCGAAAAGAACGGAAAATTTTACGATTTTTAGGTATTTTTTGAAAAAATTTTTTGGCTCATAAAATTTATAAAAAGTGCGCGTTAGGTTTTAGGTTCATTAAGCATCCCGGAACAAGTTGCGGCGGTGCGTGTTGTTTTGAACGTGTACGGCCCTTTAGACTAAAGCAGAAAAGACAAGCATTCATCGCTGATTTATTCCAAGCACGTGTTTCTTCGATTTATTTGAGTTTATAAAAAAATAGTTACTTATTTTATCTTAATTTTTGAACATCGTAGCCCATCGTCAAATTTATGAGCAATCTCTAAATAAATTGATCAAAGTTTATGCAGAAACTGTTAGTAATTCAAGTGCTTTTATTTTAAAAGGTGAGCACATGTTTTCGAATTTGATGTCAACATTTATTTTTCTAAATAAAACATTTTTCGATAAAGATTTTCTACTAATTATTTAATTTAAAAAAATAAGATTACTAACAATTCAATTACAATTATTGCCACGAAGCTAAATAAACAAACTCTGCTAATAGCACTCTTATTTTTTTTTTTTTATTTCACGTAGGATCTCATTTTAACATTCATGAAATAAATTTTAAATTTATAAAAAAAAAGAACATGTGTTTCTTAAAAGTACATATCAAATATCTTTCAGAATTTTGTAAAATTATTCTTCAAAAACTACATGTTAGAAAAAAAAATATTAGAAAAATCTCAAAATTATGTCAGTTTTTTTTGTGTTTTTTAATAAAGCTGTCCAATTTAATGTAAAATTATCTGTATCAAAAGAAGTTAATAATCATTACAACTACCTGGGGATGCTATTTTTCGGTTTGACACTCAAAATTTTTTTATTAATAACAACAATAGTAATGTTGTATCTCATCTTTTTTACAAAAAGCACAAGTTCATAATTGATTTTAAATTTGGACTAACAAAAACTTGATACGCGTTGACAATTTTAAATTCCAAGGATACTTTTATCTTCCTCTGCAGGTGAAATATTGTTAAGATGGCTAAGTTGAATGAACCAGATAGGATAAGAATCTTGATGATGAAAGGTTGGGGTCCTATCGAAAGATCTCATTGCAGACCTATTCAATCTCACTTTTCGGCAAGATTTGCCGCAAATATCTAAATCTACAGTTTCTAGAGTTTGTCAAAAATTTCAACAACATGGGATTATTATGAAAAAATGAGATAATAAAATAGTTCAAATTTAAATTAAACTTAATCCGTCATTCAAATTTTATTTATTTTTTTTTAACTTTTTCCAATTACCTTCCTGAAAAAATTTTCGGTCGTATGGCCCGTTAAATTGCAATTTTTTTTTAGAAAACTTTCACATTACATCTGCTATACAAAAAATGCGTTTTTTTTGGAGATAATAGAAGCTAAATGGAAAAGGGCCCTGTAGGCCCTAAAAAGGGCCAAAAAATTTTTTCAAAAAATACCTAAAAATCGTAAAATTTTCCGTTCTTTTCGAATCCGGGGTCAAAAATAGGGGTTCCCATTTGAAAAATCGAAGTTGGGGTCCGTCGGGCCCGGGCCCTTTTTCATAGGGCCCATCAAATTGCAAATTTTTTTTTAGAAAACTTTCACATTACATGTGCTATACAAAAAATGCATTTTTGCGGAGATAATAGGGGCTAAATGGAAAAGGGCCAAAAAAATTTATCAAAAAATACCTAAAAATCGTAAAATTTTCCGTTCTTTTCGAATCCGGGGTCAAAAATAGGGGTTCCCATTTGAAAAATCAAAGTTAGGGTCCGTAGGGCCCAAAATAAGGGCCCGGGCCCTTTTTCATAGGGCCCATCAAATTGCAAATTTTTTTTTAGAAAACTTTCACATTACATGTGCTATACAAAAAATGCATTGTTTTCGAGTAAATCAGGGGTTCCGCTACTTTTTATACACCCTGTAAGTGTAGGACTGTATTATTATAAAAATAACAAAACTATGTTGTCAAAATATTTTTACAAAAAAGAACTTATTTTGAACAAAATTTTGCCGCAAACTAGAGGTTTCTATCTCATTTCGATCAAAAGTTAGAATTTTTCGAAAAATACCTTAAAATTGCTTAAAACAGCTTAAAAACAGGTCATTTTTGAACCTTTAAAAAAATCTAGCACCAAGCAGAAATAAGTTAGAGACCTCTAGTTTGCGGCAAAAGTCTTCTATTAAATAGTACTTTTGCCAAAAAATTGCAATAAAATCCGTGAACCTCGTGCGGACGGTTTTTTAAAAAAGGATTATTTTGACCCATACATATAGAATATGTGGAAGGTTTGCTTCTCGTTTGCTCATGTCAAGGAGCACACAAAAAGACCACTTGAGGACAGAGTCAGGGAGCACGCTGAATTTAAAGACCCGTCCTCGGTAGTTTCATTACACAGACAATTTCACGACCACGAGTTTGACTGGGGGAAGACTGAAATTTTAGACACTGAGAGGAACCCGTATAAGCGTAATATTTCTGAGATGCTTTTTATAAATTCAAATCCCAATAATTTGAATAAAAAGCATGAAGTAAAAAATTTGAACTCCATTTACAAAAATATTTCCCGTCTACTCCGATGAATCCTGTAGTTTAAACTTTTTTTTCTCCCCCCTTTTTTCCTGATTTCTATTTTAACTACTCATTGACCTTCACACGGACTCCACCACACTGGACCTGCTCTTGTTCTCGTTTACGACTTTTTCCCGAATTTGACGCTGCTTGAAAAACATGAGGCCTACGTGTTCAGAGTGTAAGCGTTGGTCATGCGTTTTTCACTTGCACCCTCGCCTCGCTCACCGTGAAGCTGCGGGGGAGGAGCAGTCTGTTTTGAACACTCGTGCTGTTTACTCCGTTGTGCTACATAGTTTTTCAAAAATACATTGATTAAATTTGTAATTGACTTTAGTCAATTGTAAGTTTAATTAATGTAAATGCGCTTTTTGAGTTTTTGCGAACGTGACTTCTTGCAGGTGCATTATTGCAGTTTTTACCTTTTCTTTGTGCAGTTTGAAGTTTTGACAGAATTTAGTGACTGAACTGTGTGTGCAGTGTGTTGAATTTTTTACCTAAACTGTGAGACTGACTTGAGACTGTATTTAATTTGCCACACGATTGACGACTGCTTTTTGCATTGGCGATTTACACTGCACCTTCGATGATACTGTACATCTCATTTTTATTATAAGTAAGTTGAGGTTGATGTTTGTATAACTTAGACTGTTAAGGTTTTATTCAAGTTTGTAAACTAATTGTGAATTTTGTTTATGTTCAATAAAGTCCTCCTGAAGAGGTCGGCAAACCCTGGCCGACGAAACGTCGAGGAATTCAGATTATAGATTTGTTTTTGAAAAATTCTTTTTGCAAACACACCTCCTGCCTTCAACCGATCCATACGCCCTATTAGGTGATTACTCAATTATTTTATTTGTTTATCATAAGTAATGTATACACCCTAGCGGGTACCCCCCTGCTCACTCCGCTTGCTAACCCTTAGATCTTTATGCTTACGCCTACCCCTGTGTCTACAATTGTGGCTACCTTCGTATCTTCAATTGTTCCTACTCTTGTAGCTACCCTTGTATTTACTTTTCTGCCTATCTTTGTTTCTATGTCTTTACATACTCTTGTGCGTATCCTTAACTTTATGACTACCACCGTACCTACTCCCATGCATACTTACTCCTACCCTCGTGCTTAGCCTTGTAACATAACTGCTGTTGTTTTAATTTTTCTCACTTTTGTACCTACCTCTGTGACTTCCCTTATCTCTATACTTGTTATTTCCGCTTTTTCTACTTAGGTTTCCACTGATTTACTTTTTCTTGTTTTTACATCTGTTCGTACTTTTATGCTTACTTTGTTGCTACCTTTTTTTTCTACTCATCATCTAACCTTGAATCTATCATCTTCTCTACTATTGTGACTGATCCTGTGGCAACCCCTTTACCTGGACCAGTTGCCCGCTCTTGAATCTACTCATTTCGCAAAAATTCACAAAGACTCTCATTATATATTAATGTTACGATTTAGCGTATACTTTATTTCTAAATTTGATTTGCATTGTAATTATACCGGTTGTTAAGGTTTTTTTGACCCCGCTGACATGAGAAAACCTTACACAAATGCATTTTTTGAGCAGGGTAAGAATTACATCCTTTGATAATCCGTATAACCATGAAAAGCATTTTTATTAATTATAAAGAAACTTTCCACATAAAATTTTGCTACTTATTTTATAATCTAAATTATATTTTAAGAATACTTAAATGACAAGAGAGAGCACATGTTTATACTAAGAAATAGGTACAAAATATTTATTTCAGAAATATTTCATTAAAGTACTACATTTGAATGAATTACAAATGGTAACATTTGCGACATTAATAGTTGTCGATGCACGATATGCAGATTAATTTACACTAAACGAGATCTACATAACATTTTGCTACTTATTTTATAATCTAAATTATATTTTAAGAATACTTAAATAAGAAGAGAGAGCACATGTTTAAACTAAGAAATTGATACAAAATATTTATCATCACAACAAAATTATGTTTTTTTTTTTTTTAATGATCAATGTTATTTAATTTGGAGAAATTATATTATCTAAAAACAAGCATGAAATAATTAACAAAACTAAAGCTCTCTAAAAATATTTTTTTTACATAAAAAATTCTTTAAGAATAGATCATTGTTATCAGGAGTAGAGCTGGAATTTTCAATAGTAGTGGTTTTATGAGAATCATTGGCAACAGTATTCGGTACGGAAATAGGAGCATAGACTGCGCTCATAATCGCGGCTTTTCTTTTTCTTTTTCTTTTGAACAATTTTATCTTCTATCTGAGCTAGCTCAGCAGCGACTGTACTCCCAAAAAGTTCATCTTCCATTTCATTTCTGGTGCATAATCTTTTTTTTTCCTCTTGTGTTTGAAAGCTCTGAACAAATACATTGCTTAAAGTCTTAACCATCTCCACCAATTCATCTTTTTTAGGCTGAGCTTGTTTTGTAAAACAAAATGTCGGATTAGATGTACTTTTTAGCAAAAATCCAAGGTGAAGGTATTGTTGAAACAGGTTGATTAGGCTGATAATTTTCTTTTGTAGTCGTGTTTGAAAAAGATTCTTGTGAACTAGCAACACTTGAAGTAGTGACTCTATCACTGCCCTTGCAGAAAATATCTTTGTGAATTTTTGTGAATCTTCGTGAATTTATGTTAATCTTTTTAAAAAAATTTCAAATCCACATAATAATTCACAAAGATTTACGAAGATGTTCTCCCCAAGGGCTTGTACGTATCATTGTGCCTACCCTAGCCTACCATTGTGTTCACCCTTATTATTAAACTTATTGCTACTCATGTAATAATTTTGTAGCGACACATGTACCTTCTCTCGTATAAAAAATAGAAAATAAAGTATATACAGGATGAGTCATTTTAATCTATCGGCAGAGAAATATCTTGAAAATAAAGCCCTCTATAAAAAAGTTTTTCGTATAAATGTTGTTTGGATTGGAAGGGGAAGTAGAATGGTAACCTTGGATTTGGGCCCGGGGCCTTACGTTGGGCCCTACGGACCCAAAGTCCATTTTTAAAAAATGGGAACCCCTATTTGTGATCTCAAATTCGGAAAGAGCGGAAAATTTTACGATTTTTATGTATTTTTTGAAAATGCTCCAAGCGTTGATGCACGCATGTTTCTAGTCATATATTAAACAGCCACGCGGCTAAAAAGCCGCTTTTTCCGTGAGTTCTTAATCTTAAAAAATTGGTAAATTTTTTGATTATAGAGTGCACTAATTTTTCATTGCAGATATCATTAATTTATACATATTATTAGGAATATTCTATTAAATATTATTAGGAAGTTATTATTTACCTATAAAGCTTCAACTTCATGTAAAAAAAAGTTAAAAAATTGAATATTTCATTTTTAGTGGCCCACTTCAGAAATTTTGGCTCATTGTTAATCGTTTGTTTAACGCGATAATTTGTTAAGGGTGACCATAGTTCAGTTTAATTACGCGTAACGAATGATTGGAGGTGTTCTGCGTGCATGTTAAAGCTGAGTTTTGACAGGATTCTTCCAGAAGACTTCAGCGATTTCAACCGGCACCGAGGCCATTGTCAAAGGCCCGGTAGCGGCGCAGAGCGAGAAATAAACCCGGTACTTTTGGATTTATTGTGTAGCGTGGTGATCATCGAAATTTGAGGTTTGTTAACTTGTTTTATGCGGTGCGAGTAATCGAATCGAGAGTGTGTGGTGAGTGAGGAAAGTCTTACCACTCGCAAACTGTCTTTTTCTCGCGCGCGTATTTTCTTCAGCGTCGAGACCGGTGGAAGCCGGTTGAAAATCGTTGTGATTTTGTAATTCATTGATCCGATCATACTGGAAATAGAATCATCATTATACAATACAAAACAGTTTCGGTTCATTGGCTTAGGAGAAAACCTTTGTACAACTTTGAAGTTTCATCAAAGTTAGCGTTTTCATATTTTGTAAATCGTTTTGTGATATGCCAATTGTTCCAGTACAATCAGATCATGCTGCAAATAGAACCATCATTATGGAACGCAAAAATAAACTTTTTGCCGTTAACACCGTGTAGATCGGTTCGGCGGATTGCGAGAAAACCTTTGTACAGTTTTGTAGTTTCTAGTAAAAGAGTAAAATATCGAAAGTGGAACATGCGAAATATTACCCAAAACGGCTTCAAAACACACCAGAAACTATTTTTTCGTAATCTAGGTTCGATTTTAAGAAAGTAACACTTTTTGCTCTCCTGGCTCCTTCGGGATCGATCGTGCCTAAAAAGGACCCAGTTTTTTTTTTTTTTTTCAAATCAATCATTTTTTCGTCATATTTTGAGAAAAAATTGTCTTGGATAAAATATTTTTTTAGTTCGATGTTTTATTTACGCATATTGTAATGGTCATTGGGCCCGCTACTGCTCCTCCAGAGGTTTTTCCGTTTAGTCATAAGTACTTAATGTACCTGAGAATAATCAGGCCAATTTATAGCCAGAAGAAGCAGACACCGGGGCACAAGAACGAAAGAATCACGCCCCGACGGAGCGAAAAACAAAGGGACTTAAACGTGCGACACAGTTGACTGGCCGCACGTGGAGTTGACAGTGTCGCTTGGGCAATGGCTACGTCTAGACCTACGTCTACGTCGTTTACGTTGGTCAGCTTTGCCACAGCGACCTGACGCGCTGTGGCAGCGCTATATCGTTCTTACATTGTTTATAATTATTATGTCGTGCGTGAGTACAGCTCTGGATTTGTGAGTGTCTTTGCTTGTCGTTGGGCCAAGGACCTCGCCTACCCCTCAAGAACGCGTGATTGTGATTTTTAATAATGAATTGTCGTTGCAAAGAGCAACTAGCTTGTTGTAATTTCGGTTCCTCTATGAACTCCCCACTTTTTTCCTTAATAATAAACGAAACTAATGAGTTTTGGTTGAAAGGTAATCAACCCTTACAATACTTGTTCATGAATTTTTCATCTTATCTTTCATTTAATTAATTGTAGTAACTTGAATGAGAAAGAACGATTTTTTCAATTATAATTCAATTTTATAAATATTTTTTGAACAACAAATTGGTTAAAAAATTCGTTTCAGTAAAATTCATTTTTTAATTTGACTTACACACTCAAGTGTAGTTCATTGTATTATAAAATTCAACTCCGAATTAGTATTTTTTTTAAAATTACCTTTTTCCGTTTTTTAACAATTTTTGGAATAGTGTTTTTAATCACATTTTTTTGTATGCGAACCGATTATTCTAAAAATATGAATATAATAACTACAAGACAAAAAGTTGAGCATTTTCTAGTTCGCACTATTCAATTTGTTTAATTAGTTTGCGAGGAATTCTTCGTACAAAATTTTAATTGCAATAAGTTCAAGTATAATGTGTTTGTAAATAGTTTTGGTCCAAATTTTCTAGTATGATCTGATCGAACTGGAAAAAAATCATCATTATGAGATGAGAAATGAACATTTTCCTATTAACCCTGTGTAATTTTGACAATTGGTTTGCGAGAAAATCTTTGTAAAATTTTGTAGTTTCTAGTAAATGCGTTAATTAGATATTGTGGGTCATGCGGAATATCTTTTAAATCGGCTTCAAAACACGTCAAAAACTATTTTATCATAATCTATGTTCGATTTTAAGAAGGTAACACTTTTTGCTCTACCAAACCCTTTGGGTCCGGTCGTGCCAAAAAATAAAAAAAGTTACACTTAAAAAAAATTAAAATCTTTGTAAACAAGATAATTTTTTGGTTACATTAAGTTACGGTAAGATCTTAAAAGATGGTATAAGCTTATCGCTTTGTAATATTTTTTGAAACTATACATAGTAATTTTGTTACACTAATTTAAAATTCTAACAACACAAATGCACAACTGTGTCCTTAGTACACTAGATAAAAACCAACGCTTGGAGAGCTATTTTTCAGTTTCACCTCTGCCTGAAGAGAGCCAACAAGCTCGAAACCAGTCGCAGAGTAAATTGTAAATGTTTTATTAATTTGTTGACTTTTACTTTGTTTCTATTTTTAAGAAAATTTTTTTGATAATATAATAATTTTTTTTTCAATATCTTTGAGGGACTGTGTGCACAAGTAAGGGTAGAATGATGTTACTGTGTAGTCAAAACAAGTGAAAATTTAGACTTCTCTACATAAAAAGATTTGAATAATATTCTTTAATATTTATAAATACTTATCACATGAAAGTGTTTAATCAATCTGAAATTATTTTGTCCGGATTTTCTGAAAAAATAAAAAAAATCCGACGTCAGTTCGTTGCCCAACCCTAGCTAAAAAAGTAGTTTTCATAAATACCAATTTGTTGCTATTTTAATAAAAAAACATTTATATTAACTTATCAAAAGTATTGACAAAATCAAAATGTATGTGCAGTGCCTACTTGCTTACCATTTGTTAAGCAGTTACCAGAAAAAAATAGATTTGTTGTAATCGAACGAAAAAATATTGAGATAGAATAATTTGATCCATAAACAGCGAAGTAAACTTTTTAGAGACAATAGAATTCAACTCTTTGGCTAATGATCCAAATTTTGAGATAGATATATTTTAATCATACAAAAGCTGTAATAAAAAATTTTAAAATAATTCATTTCGATTCAACCTTTTCTCTCAATACTTTGTATTTAATTGTGTTATGAAAATTGAAAAAAAAGAAGAATTATTTTTCTTTTAATTTTTCAATCTTTTAATCTGTTCGAAACTTTTTCATTCAACCAATGACAAGACAAATAAAATTCTGGCAATCTTTTTTTGGTCCCTCTTTTATATGGCAAATAATTAATAAACTATTATTTATTTAATTTGACATCTGCAGTTACGTGGAATTTAAATTTGTCAGTTTGTTATTTTTTATTTACTGATATGTTGAACTAGTCGGACTTTTTATTTAATATTTGACTGAAATTTATTCATTTTTTGTAGTTGTTGTTTCAGAATTAAAAAAATATGTATGATGTAGAAGAAAAAAGAGGTAGTTCTACGTCATTATCGTGCTGGCTATATTTGTAAAACTGTTGACGCATAGGCTCTGTTTCGCACGACTGCGGCTGTCGCTCCCCATCAGTCGCGATCCTTGCAATAGTAAACCATGTTCGGAAGTCTTGCCTCAGTTCGAAGTTGAAACTCTCTGGAGCATTTTGATTTTGATGTGTTTATTAATTGTACATTATGTTCTACAAAAATACATAATTTTATAATGAAGAATTGAACATTAGATTAATAAAGTATGTGGGGTGAATATAAAGTAAAATAAAATAAAATAAAATAAAATAAAATATAATATAAGATAACATAAAATAAAATGGATAAATATGGAGAAGGCGGGGGGAGGGGGGGGCTTAAATGCTGTATTTGAGGTAAAAAATGTATATTTGATTGTATTTTTAAGTCTCGTTTATAAGGATGGGGTACCGAGCATTTGAGTATAAACAGTTATAGATACATATAAAAATTAAAGTAATTGATTCATTCTTATTTTTTATTTTTTTTTCAATGCCATGAGATATTAATATTGATTATTGTAATAAATGAACCAAATATATTTTAAATGTACAGTCTTTATTTTAATAATTTCAGTTTTTACATAGCTAAAAAAATTGATGTAAAAATATCTTAACTCAATTGAGATCTCGATCTTCCAGGTATTTGTATTCAAAAGTAAATCCTTCTTTTTTCCTCTGTCCCCATTTTTCGTAATCAAAGTAGATGTAGGTCCCCTGAAATCATTGATGAAAGAAATGCAAAAGATATTGGAAATCTAAACTAAGACTTTGATGGAAAATACTTGGACTAAGTCCTTGAATTTTGAGTTGGGAATTAGCTAAAAGTTAAATTAAAAAGATTACCTGTTCATATTCTTCATTAATAATTTTAGGCTCTTCATGTCTCTGAAACCACATCATATACTTAGTATGAAATCTCCAACTTTGTTTTTTTAAAGCCTTTGCAGCTAAGTATTGACCTTTTGAACCTTCCATATAATAAAATATAAAAAATAATGTTTCAGTAGAAAGACGCTGAAAAAATTCTACAGTATCAGAATGAGGAAGTTGCACCTGAAAATCAAAAGTCAAAAATTAAAAATATTTATCGGCGATTCTCTGTTGAGTAAACAACCAAAAGATAAGTTAAAATATGTAGTATACATGCTCTGGACCATTGTTTGGATTTCTTAGTGAATTTTTAGATTTTTTGGATGTCCATTATGCTAATGGTAGCAGTCCAGAGAGTATAGTCGGTTGCTGGGGAGAGGGAGGCTGGAGGAGGTAAAGTGCCCCTACTAACAAGGAGATGGTTTGTCCTTTGGGACCTGGATTTTCATGAAACTTTGCACACAGTTTTTATTCATCATAAAAACAAGCCCTTCGTTGTTCTTTTTCCAGATAAGGGCCTTTTTTCACCTACTTCCCATATGAGCCCTGTGTTAAAAAGTAGGCTGTTTCCTATAAAAAGCCGTTTTTGGCCTCATTTTCAAAAAATTCCTCCTTGGAGCGTATTGCACTTAGAAATATCTGGAACCTTGCATTTTATTCGTTTTTCCAAGTACTTTCGAATAAAAATTATTAAAAAACAATTTTGAATGATCTTCATCATAAGAATAGATAATCATCTACACACGAACACACACAGCGATACATCTGCCTTCATACAAGACTACTGGGAGCCGAGTCAAGTTTACACTAGCGACGCCTTACGTTGAATTTTTCAGAACATCTTAATATACAGGGTGTAGAAAAAGTAGCGGAACCTCTGATTTACTCGAAAACAATGCATTTTTCGTAAAGCATATGTAGTGTAAAATTTTTCTGGAATAAAATTTACGATTTAGTGAGCCCTATAAAAAAGGGCCCGGGCCCTTATCTTGAGCCCTACAGACCCAAACTTCGATTTTTCCAATGAGAACCTCCATTTTTGACCCCGGATTAAGATTTACGATTTAGTGGGCTCTATGGCCTGGGCCCTTTTTCATAGAGCCCTCTAAATCGTAAATTTTATTCTAGGAAACTTTTACATTATATGTGCTATACGAAAATTGCGTATTTTCGGAAATAATAGGGGCTAAAGGGAAAGGGCAAAAATATTTTTAAAAAATACCTTTAAATCATAAAATTTTCCGTTCTTTTCGAAACCGGGGTCAAAAATGGGAGTTCCCATTTGAAAAAACGAAGTTTGGGTCTGTAGGGCCCAAGATAAGGGCCCGGGCCCTTTTTCATAGGGCCTACTTACTTTTGAAAAAAAATTTTGAATGATCTTGTCCATGTATATTGTAACCCAAATATACTAAAAATTTACTTTAATAACCTTAATTTTTCATAGATAAAACCATTCAAAAAATTTTTAAAATAATTTTTATTCAAAAGTACTTGGAAAAACGAAAAAAATGCGAGGTTCCAGATATTTCCAAGTGCAATACGCTCCAAGGAGGAATTTTTTGAAAATGAGGCCAAAAACGGCTTTTTATAGAAAACAGCCTACTTTTTAACACAGGGCTTATATGGGAAGTAGGTGAAAAAAGGCCTATTCTGGAAAAAGGACACCGGAGGACTTGTTTTTATGATAAATAAAAACTGTGTGCAAGGTTTCATGAAAATCCAGGTCCCAAAAGACAAACCATCTCCTTGTGAGACTCTCAGCCGACCAGCCGTGCAGTCAGTTGTCGCCGAACCACGGTACAACCACCAAGCACGCTGCTTCGTTATACCAAAAAGAAGTGCGACATTTTTAAAAGGTTGAGAGTCTCTTTGCACAAAACACGCTCGTTTGCAAGCAAATAAACGATTATAGGTGTCTAATATCAATCCACCAGTTTTTTTTTAATTCTGACTCTTTTTCTATTACCTCATCCTTCGTGATTGCGTTTAAAACCATCTAGCTGTATACAGTCTGCTTTGGTTCAAACGTTTAGTCCATTCGACCGCCGGATACCAGTGACCGCAACGCGAAAGGTGAATGAGTGTTAAAGGTAAGAAAAGAAGAAAAGTCGCATCAACACTGAATTTTTTTTTTTTCTTGCGGGGTTAGCTTCCAAGACAAAACATATAGAGCCCAAACCTCCTTATGCAAAGTTAAAGTTAAAAATTAGTTTAATTGAAGTTAGATTATTTTTGCAAGCTTTCTTTAAAAAAGTAACCTAGAATAAACTAACAATAAAATTAAACGAAAGGTTACAGATTAGTTAAGGAATCTTAATTTACAGTTAAGATTTTTTATTTACCGTTTTGTTTTGTTGATAATTCTATATTTCCATTTTCGATTTCATATGAATTTAAAGTTAAACCAACGTACTAACCTTTAATGACCCGACAATGCTTTAAAACAAAACTTTCGGATGCGTTCAAGATCATCGTTAGATTTCTCACCCTTGTGTGGAAAACTTTAGTTGTTGTCTATGGTTTCCACTCAAATTAAACGTGCTTTTAACGTGGCAGAGAAAGTTGAAAATATGACCCTCTACACCCTATCATTACACCCACTGACAAAGAGAGGCTACACCCTACGGGTCACCGATCCTGACAAAACTTTGTGGATCGTTTTCTTATATCAAAAAATGAAGGAATCCATCAATAATTCACTCCAATAGGGTCTTGATATCGATTTACCATACAGCTCATATGGCGTTTTTTGCACTCTATTTGTTTTTTAGCTAATTTTTCTAAAATTCATGTTCAAAGCCTATTTGACTTACAAAGTTCTGTAACCTTGCAATCTCTTTGTTATTTATTTACTTTCAAGGAAAAATATTCTTAAGTTCACTTTTGATGAGTTTGACCCTGTGCTAAGAGGATTTCTAAAAGCATTTTTTAGGGTTTTTTTTGGCTTTTTTAAACTTTAATTGTATGTGGACAACTTTACCAAAACGATGTCTAAGAATATTTTTTGTCAAGAATTCATGAAAAAACAAAAAGAATTCGAGGTTGCAGAGTTCTGTACGTGCTGGCTTTGAACAGGAATCTTCGGAAAATTAGCTAAAAATCTACAAAAAACTCTCAAAAAGTCTAAGCAATCTAATTTTTACAAAATTCTGCAACCTCGCATTCTTTTTGGTTTTTCATGAATTTTCGACAAAAAATATTCATAGACATTGTTTTGGGTAAGTTGTCTATGTTCAATTAAAGTTTAAAAAAGCCAAAAAACTCTAAAAAAATGCTTTTAGAAATCCTCTTACCACAGGATCAAACTCATCAAAAGGATATTTTTCCTTGAAAGTAAATAAAAAAACAAAGAGAATGCGAGGTTGCAGAATTCTGTATGTGCAATAGGCTCTGAAGAGGAATTTTTGAAGAATTAGTTAAAAAACCAAAACAGTGCTAAAAATGCCACATGAGTTATATGGCGAATCGATATCAAGGCTCTATTGGACAGAAGTAATGATGGATTTCTTCATTTTTTGATATTAGAAAACGATCCTTAAAGTTTTGTTAGGATCGGTGACCTGCAGGGTGTAGCCTCTCGTTGTGAGTACTTCAAGTCAAATCTGATAGAAAATTTATCCAAGCTACAAACTCTCATTGCAACTTATCATCCATGGAAATATTCCCAATTTAATTCAATGAAACTAAATTTTTTTCTCAGGTTGATTCTTAGTTAAACGCTCGTTGTCAACTGCCCACCTAGAACTACATAAGTCAACTCGTTTATCTTTACCCATTCAAAATGAGTGCTTCGTTCTCAGCTTAAAAAGTTATCAAGCTGCAGGTTGAGAAACAAGCTTACAAAACGAACCACTATGATAATGTTAACATTAAAAAAAAAAGGAGAAGCAATCAAGACACGTGAATATGCTGAAACTTGAATGCTACAACTCAAAGAGTTCTGGCAGTAGCTTGACTAAAACGATGAGACTTTAAGAAATTGTGATGACGTTGACTATAGTCAGTCGTTATACCCCTAGTGCTTCAAAATTGCCGAAAATTTTCCGTCTGTTTTATTGCATAGTAACGAGGAGAGCAAGTTTGATAAGATACAAGTTTACCTATGCAATAAAACCGGAGGAAAATTATCTACAATTTTGGAACACGAGGGGTTTTCGTGCTGGATTATTTTCCCCAGCTGAATTTCAACGCATAGAAATGCAGTATTTTACAGTTTGCGGTTATAACCTAAATTTCATGAGTAAACAAAGCAATTCGAATTGCTATGCTTGGATTGGTAATAACCGAAAAATTATCGAAATCATTTTACCCCCACTCCTCCACCAATTGTCAAATACGGCGTTTCTATTGGTTTAAATTCAGCTCGGAAAAAAAATCATGATTATTTCACCAAAGATCTCCTGTATGACGTGATTGATTGATTGATTGTGTAAACATTTTTATTTCGACCAAGGGTATAACCCAATTTGGCCGCTAGAGAAGTCGTACAGGCTTAATTACATTTTTTTTTATAAGTGAGAAGTACAGAGTTTTGCAAAATTTCTTAAATAAAAAAAAAAAAAAAAAGTACAATAGATATAATATAAATAACTTATTTACATCAAGTACTAAATTCGGCAGGAAAAATTGGACTTACACAGGAGACACTGTTGTAAGGAGATTGAAGGATTGGAGAAAGTGGGCAGGAGAGGTGTTTATAGATACGAGCGAAGTGAGATAGGAAGAATGAGTGAATCCTTAAGCGAAGGGGGTATGGCTGTAAGGCCTTCACGTATTAACCGCTCTACCCAGTCCCGACGATCGCGATCAAGGAGTGTGTTCCAGAGCCAAGATTTAAGGGTCTCACTGGACAAATTGTCAAGGTCACGAGTACCTAGAGAATTTAAGATGCGTGTAGCGTAATGAGAAAAGAGTTGTATAATTTCGTAAAGTGAGCGTATGGCTCATAAAAACAGCCTCCTTTCAGACGTTTGGATCACCGAATGTCTGAACGAGTGGATAGTGGAATTAAGTGCTCAGTTAAATAAGTCGGCTTTCCAAATTTCGTAATTTTGGAAGCAAAGCAGCCGATAAAGTATTCACGACGCCGCTCGACTGAGAGCCAGCCAAGAGCAATTCTGTAGTGGGTGACATTCGTTGTCCAGGGGATGTTGCCGTAAATATAGCGAACGCATTCATTGAGCAGCCGGTGGAGTCTTAGATTTTGCTGTGTTGTGAGGTGGTGATAGACAGCACAGGCATAATCGCCTTGGAAAAATCAAAGGCTAACAGTCCAGTGAGCCTTTGATTCTTGATTCCACGACGGACATGGTCAAGAATACCTAAGGGGGCGGTTTGAGTGGAGTGGTGCGGCGTGAATCTGGATTGGTGAGAGTCGAGTAGGTTGTGCTTAGAGATATTTGCGAAGAGCTGTCCATGTACGATTCGCATGATTTTGGCGGCAGTGTAGAAAATCGCTATTGGTCTGGTATCGCACGGGCTTTTTGGTGGGGTTGTTTTAGAGAGTGGTACAACAAGTGCACGCTTCCAGTCAGATGGAAAAATACCAGTCTCTCAGAAGTAGTTAATAAGCGATGTAAGGTGAGACAGTTGCAAGGTACCAAAAAAAAACCTTGCATTTTTCGGATTGAAAATTAGAAAAAAAAAGTAAAACGTAAGAAAGTCGGACTCGGTCAGATTACGCGCCTGTACAGTCGGCTGACGGCAGTACGAAGGATCATACGGAATGTACTTGCGGGACGCGAAAAAGGGAACCAATCACGTGAATCTAGGGTTACACATCGCACTAATGAATAAATCAGTGGTGGGAGACGCTAGATCACGCAAGAGATCCCCGGAAGGGTATATAAAGCTGCGAATTTGCGATTTCGGGATCTTTATTATAATTCTATCAATTGAAACGAAACATATATTTGGTAACGAAAAACCTTTAACTTTCTTTCGCGAGAAATTTTATCCATAGTGCAGTAGGTCCCGGGCCGCCTTCAACATCCAGTACGACAGCACGTGAGTACCAGATTCTTTTCTTCCTTATTGAGAGACTTTTTTTTAGAGAATTTAATTTGTTTTTTGCTGGGATAAGTAAACGCATGCGAATACTTCTCGGGAGAAATCGTTTAATTACTTATACTCTTTGTTACATTTCTCCACTGGATAAGCGTCCTACGGAAGTTTCCGGGGGAGAACTCAACGAGAGTATCTTTTTTTTTTATCTATTGTCAGCTTGTACTACTCGGTACCGAATAGACTACATGAGTGTAAGTCTCCCGGGCAGAGAAGAACAGTTCGTCATTTTTTTTTTATTTACCGTAGTCACGGTATAAACTTATCAAACTATTATTATTTCTTTCATTTAATACGCTGACCTATCTCTCAATAAGGATTAACTATAAGTACAGTCCACATATTTCGGGTGACACGATCGCGAATAACATAAAAGAAAATAACGCGGTTAAGACGCGCAGATAATGAATAGTAAAAAGAATTTTTTCTGAAAAAGAGAAAAAGAGAAAAGTCATGTATATGGGTCAAAATAATACTTTACAAAAACCGTCCACACGAGGTTCACCGATTTTATTGCAATTTTTTTTGGCAAAAGTACTATTTAATAGAAGACTTTTGTCACAAACTAGAGGTCTCTATCTTACTTCTGCTTGGTGCTAGATTTTTTCAAAGATTGAAAAATGGCCTATTTTTAAGCTGTTTTAAGCAATTTTAAGGTATTTTTCGAAAAATTCTAACTTTTGATCAAAATGAGATAGAAACCTCTAGTTTGCGGCAAAATTTTGTTCAAAATAAGTTCTTTTTTGTAAAAATATTTTGACAACATAGTTTGGTTATTTTTATAATAATACAGTCTTACACAGATATTGCTATTTTTGCTCATTTCAGGTATCTTCAAACGACCGTAGCTTTTTCTAGGCTAAATTTTTGTGCATATTAAAAAATTGTTAAATTTTTTTTATGAAAAAACAAAAATTTTGCGACCAACCGGAACCCTGTACGATCTTCCACTTCCAAGATACAGCTGTTTAAAGTTGTCAAAAAACACAAAAAACGCGTTTTTTACGATTTTCACACGAATTTTTGAACGGTTTCGACCTTTTTTTTTCTCTCAAAAATATGTGGAATCTTCTCTTCATATGTTTCCAAACAAGCTCCCATAGTAATTGTAGTGCGGATTTGGGGTTTGCGTAGTGAATGAAAAATAATTAATTTTTTTAATAAACAAATAAGCCGATGAGCTACAACCACATAACATTGGGCGCAGCGAATATAAAATATGTGAATATTTAAATAAACAACTAAGCAAACAAGTTTACCACCCCATAACCTTGAACATAGATAAAAAAAATTTTTGAGCCATGCCCAATGTTATGTTGTCAAAATATTTTTACAAAAAAGAACTTATTTTGAACAAAATTTTGCGGCAAACTAGAGGTTTCTATCTCATTTTGATCAAAAGTTAGAATTTTTCGAAAAATACCTTAAAATTGCTTAAAACAGCTTAAAAATAGGCCATTTTTCGATCTTTGAAAAAATCTAGCACCAAGCAGAAGTAAGATAGAGACCTCTAGTTTGTGGCAAAAGTCTTCTATTAAATAGTACTTTTGCCAAAAAAAATTGCAATAAAATCGGTGAACCTCGTGCGGACAGTTTTTAAAAAAAGTATTATTTTGACCCATATATATCACGCCTTCGTAAAGTAAAATCTTTTGTTAGTTAATATTAAAATTTAATCGAATCGCAGTTACTATTATTTATTTCCTTCTAGTTGTAATATAAATATATGTATAAATCCAATAGAAAAGAATCTCTGCTTAAAACAGAGATCTTACGCAGTAGACAGGAAGCCGAAAGCTTTAACATCTCACCAGATATGCCATCGACGCCTACACTGGAGGAGTTGCAGGAAGCGACTGACGTCCTCCTCAGTGACTGGGTTGAAGCTTAAAAGGGGCTGATTTGAGTAAAGAGTAGGCGCGTTACATGCAGTAGTGATGTCCACCATTTCCAGCGGAGGAGAGTGATTACATACTGAGGCGTAGTGTGTATTAAGGGTAGAGGCTGAGAAGTACCTAAGAGGGGACAAGGCATTTTGAGAACCCGGGCCAAGTTTGTGTAGCTCCCGCCATTTATCGGCTATCGAGCGGGCATTGGCTATACGAGTAGCAATGAAGTAAACATGCAAGATGTTTATGATCAAGTGAACGATACGAACATGGGTCAAAGTCAAAAAGTCAAAACGTTTAGGGAAATATTGTTGAAAATTAAATTTATTATAAATTCAAGATTTACTTTTATTTCTTTAATACTAAGAAAAGTCACTAAAAATTTATGTTGCCGGGCAAAGTAAACATTTATAACAATTATATTAGTTATATAAGTTCTAAAATATATACACGAAATTTGCGATTAAATTGCAAGTTTTGGAGCTTCATAGCCGATATTAACTGAAAAAAATTTTTTTTTTAATCGTTATACAACACATATTATACAACATATATTATAACATATATTATAAAACAACATATATTATAATAGTACAACATATATTATAAAATAATAGTACAACATATATTATAAAATTAACTATTTAATGGCAACATATCCTTTAATGGCGCTTCGTTGAGTTATGGTAATCTTGCCAACCAGACAGATGTCCTTCTAGGTACAGCTCATATCGTAGTCCAAGGCCCTAAAAACCAAAAAATCAAGACACGAGCGCTCATTAATAGCTCGCAGTTCTCGCTTATATCCAACAGCATAGTCAGAAAGTTAGGTTTGCTCAGCTCACTCACGTATGCCCCTGTATCTTCAGTAGATGGTATGCAATCGATCACTAGGAGACGAGTTACTAATTTTATTATAAAACCCCATTTCAATTCTTGCTTTTCATGCAAAGTGAAGGCTCTCTTGGTACCTCGAGTCTGCATGCATACGCCCACTTACACGTTGCTGACTTCAGTCACCTATCCAACCTCAATTTGGAAGATCCAAACTTTTTAGATGACTCTGAGATTGACTTTTTATTAAGAGCAGATATTTACATCGTAATAACTCAGGAAGGTGTAGTGAAAGGAAGACCAAATAAACAGATCGCAGCTGCTTCATTGTTAGATTGGTTATTAATTGTTTGTGCTCTAACGTGACAAATATCATCACATTTTATTCTCTTCACTGAGAATGAATTTCTTTGCAGAACTTTTGGTGATGGGGAGAACTGCTATATTCGAAAATTGCAATAACCGACGAACAGGAGTGCGAAAATATAAAAAATGTAAAGCGAGAAAGTGACGTCAGATACTGTTTTAAGCTATCTTTCAAGAAACCAGTAAATACTCCTGTTGGCCATTATTTTAAAAGACTGTGTCCATGTTGAAAAGTATGGAACAGAAATTCCAGTCCGACTTAAATTTCAAACAGCTATATTTTGACTTTATCGGAGACTATATCTCGAACTATTAATTTAAAAAATATATCTACGCGGGGACATTCAACAGGAAAGAAATTCTAACCTTAAATATACTTTTAACAAAAAAAGAGTAATATTTATCTTCGATTTCACTGATTTATAGCATGTAAATAGCGAAACACTGAATCAATAATTAATTAATTACAATTAAAAAGTTAAAGTATCAGCCGACCTAATAATACGCATATACGGTACATATGCGTCTATATCTCCCTATATTATACTTCCATTTTTTATTTTGATCCCCTAAATTGGATCTTCGAAAATCTGAAATTTTTAAAAATACGGTCAAAACACAGTTAAATATCGTACTTTTTTGATCCCTCAAATTGGATCTTCATCGAAATTATTGGATCCCCTAAATTAGATCCCCCTTAACCCCAAAATAGGGTTGGTAACTTTTTAAATTTTATAATATTATATTGCTTAGTTGGTTAGAGCATCAAAAAATAGTCAAAACGTGTTTTTTATTTAATAGAAAAAAACAAAAACGAAGGAACTGAGAGCGCTTAAATTTTTTTAAAATACAATCTGTATACATATATAGTTATACTTCTAATGCATGCAACCTTGATCCGGTTCGATGACGTCATCGTACCAGATCATACCATTATTAGTAAGGTTGTAGGATGACCAGCTTGGGATATCAAAAATCAACGTTGGTCGTTTTGGCAGTGGAAAAAGTTGCGCCCTTCGACAAACATGTGTACTGTGCAAAGTCTGTAACAACCACTGGAAGTTGTAAACGATTACAAATACAGAAGTTCATAACTGAAAAAAACCTATCGATGCTAACAGGTTTAAGCGTAAATCAGTTAATTAGATGTCTATGAAACTAATCATATTGATCGGACGTAAAAGTAAGTATTTAGTAGGGTTCTTAATATGGGTGAGAATATTAAAGCGGGTTATAGATAAGGTGAATTATGGTTGTGGGCTGATACAGATATTAAAATTATGTCTTCGACTCTAATTAGAATTTTCTTATAAAATTATATATAATAAAAAAGTCTTGAGCTCAGCTTTCTAATTATGTCAAGGCGAGGCAGGACTCTGCAGATCGCTAAAACCAAGGTGACATTTCTCAAAAATTGAACATACTAAAGTTAGAGCTACTCGCATACTATCCAAACCGGTCAGCCAGTTTGTACCGAAAATATTTGCAAAAATTGATGTAATTCCCCGATGGTCTTACTCCAAGGACGTGATATTCTGGTTGAGAAGTCATCCATCGAGTTGGCAAGCATTTATTGCGAACAAATGTTTTATCATTCTCACCTTAGTACCCACTGCTTATTGGCATAACGTCAAATCTGCTGACAACCTAGCTAACGTAGCTTTGCGTGAAATAAGCCCTGAGTTACTAGCCACTCATCCGTTATGGTGGCATAAACCACCATGGTTGAACGAATCAGAAGCTCCATAGAACACCGAACCCAAACAGCTTACGACCTATGTTTCTCGTTTTGCTTACAAACGCTATCGTAAGATCTCTGCGAGAAACCTTGTCAATAGTAATTTGTAGTTTTTTGGTTTTAAAGATTTGGTTCAATAATTCTTCAAACCTTGATGCAGATTACCTCACCTCAAACCAACTGAAAAACTCCAAGCTCTTGTGGATTAATCTCAATCAAAAGCCTATTTTTCTGAAGAAATTGTGATAATTAAAAGTGGAAAAAAAGGTTCCAAAAACCTTATAAAACTTAACCCGATTGTCAAGGACAACTTTATTTTGGTCAGTGGTCACCTAGACCAGTCGTCAAAAACTCTCTTTCATTTTACTAGGCGATTGTTTCTTTACCCCACTTTTCATTAACCACTCCGACGCACTGACACTCCACGGTGGTAGACAAAGTACAGAATTGTCTAGCCACACATAGAGCGCAAAACTGGTCACTCAATGGTCATCAGGCGATCAAAAAAGTTATCAGCGACTGTAAGCTTCAGTTACGCAGCAATACTCACAACCAATTCATAGGAGACTTAGCTCAAGTCAGAGTATGCCCAGCACCACGTTTTGCCTATTCAGGCGTTGACTACGTCGGGTCCTTTATAACATCGCTTAAAAAAAGTTCGAAAGAAAGGCACCCTTAAGGGTTACGTTTGTCTATTCATTTGCCCAATCATGCCAGGCATTCATTTAGAACTACTTGATATCGCGGGAATCCTAAAAGAACCCGGTGAAAAATAAAAATAAAATGCACACAATTAACCCCGAACAAAACCCTCAAAATTATCCCAAAAAGAAAGTAATAGGAATAGGCGAGAACGCCCTTCAGGGTCAAATATTTATCAAGGGCGCCTTTGGCCCAGCCAGCTCACTCGTCGTCGTGGGAATCTCGCTGAACTCGATGGCCTGCTGCTAATCGTGCTGCTCCGGGTACCTGAAATCGGGAAGAAAGGGGAAAAGTATGCTACAATAAATAACGAAACACTATAATTCTCTCTTCGGACTATTTAATAAAAGAAAATCAAGACGTGGCAAGGGGAAAACGCAATACGGCCCGCTGGCCTCGCACTCGCAAACCTCACAGATAACAAGATTTCCCGCACTCGTACAGGTAACCCATTCACGAAACTCTTCTTCTGGGACCACCTTGTAGTCGACTCCGGTGATCGTTGTCCAGGCCTCTCTATCTCCGGTGATCGGCGTCTCTCGGGCGTGATGGTGAGGACGCGGCGGCTCTGGGAAAATCGTCCCTGCTCCACGTGGGACCTCCGCACTCCTCGCCAAGTCACTCGCGATCCCGACGCCCGCGTGGTCGTTGTCGGGAAACCGTACGACCGGCAAACGCGAAAATCAACAAGTAAAAGGGCACCGTCGCGATCGCTCTACGCGACTCCCAGTCCAAGATTAATTCGCGGAGCATAAATTACTACCCGAAGAAGAAGCCGGGCGGCGAACTCTAAAACCTGCCGTCTACCGGACTACCACCGAACTCCTTCTTTAGACCGCCAAAATTCAAATTTTCCACGTTACAGTAATTTCTGGGGCGATTCCACGCCACATGGAAGATTATACAGCCGAGTTTTTCATGGTTGTTTTTCACCATTTCACCTGACAGTAGGGACATTGCAGTGAGCTACTCAGCGACCATGGCGCCTAAAAGATACTCAATGGAGATGGAACTCTCCAGGTACGTCAGACTTCGGCAGGAATCGGGTGTAAAATCGACAAAACACCACCTCCATAGAGTCATCAGAGAGTTGATTCTTATATTATCAAAGATGTCGACTTTATTGAGTCGAATCGAAGCCTTTTTGAATTCTTGATCTCTCCTCCTTTTGACCGACGTAGTACAGTAGTGATCAAAATTACAAGGCACCCCCTAAAATTCGCCTGTTTCAAGTTAATATTTCGACTTTGTGCATGCCTGCACGTGTTTAAATATTTTAGTAATCATCTCTAAAAATTTTTTTGTTCAAAACAAGTTCAGTACTTGAAAAAAAAACGTTTACTTTATATTAATTCGTCTTTCTAATCAATTTTTATCCTCTTTTAAGCTTAAAATGACTTTTTTTAAAAAACAGCTAAATTTAGTTCTTTTATGATCTAAATAGTGTTTTGTAAAATTTCTATAAACACCTAAGTGAATAATATACTTTTTTTTCGCGTTTCTCCGATGTTCAAGTTTATCGAAAAAAATTTTCAAGCTGATTAATAGAAAAATGTTCAAGCCACAAAGAAAAAATACATTTTTTTAAACTTGAAAAAACATTGATTTTTTGTACTTTTACATTGTTTTTCGCTTAAATTTGCTTTTTTTTTATTAATTTGGGAGGTAAAAATTATATTAAACTGATATTTGATGAATTTTAAACTAATTCAATTTATTATGAATCAAAATCTTACAGAGAATTTAAAAAAAATATGTTAAAAAACAGTTTTTCTAATACAGTTAAATTTCACAAAAATAACTTCAATTTGTATTTAATTGATTACAAGCAATATATTTATCGAATTGACTTTTTCATTAATTTTAATATTCAGTTAGAAGTTTCAGAGAGTTTATTCAACTTGAAGTAATTTTTCAAATTCGTAGAATTCGAATGCCAGTAGCGATAATTGTTCGATCGGTAAAGAATTTATCTACATTACCGACCGAGCCGTCATTATTGATAAATTAGTTTTTTAAATGTTTATAAGCTTGCATAACTTTCATCATGGGAAGAAAAGCAGTTTCTGATAAAATTAAGTGGCAGATTATAGGATTGTTCCTCCCCTGGGGGCTGTAGGACCTTGTCGCGTGCTGTCGGGGGCATGACCTCGACAGCCTGGTGGGGAGGCTTAGTCGGCCGACTGACAGCGGGAGGGGCGAGACTGCATGAATGTTGTGGCTCCCTATAAACGGGATGTCCAGGCGTATGGAAGGCCCCCTATAAACGGGGGACCGAGGAATGAGTGATAGGCAACCCGAGAAGGGTTCGTCCTGGTGAATGTAGGGCAGGTTAAGTCCCGGTCTTCGCCCCCCTCGCTCGCAGGAAAGCTGGCGACCAACAAACAGCCCCCCCATCCAGGGTGGTGATCTGGCTGGGTATACACACCTCACATCCTGTTAACGCGGTAGACAGGATGTGATACACATACACACATACACTCACGCTTACACACATACACTGCAGCGTAGGGTGCCCCCCCGGTTTGCGACCCCAGAAGATGGGAGTGAAGAGTTCGAGGGTTAGCGAGACGAGGAGGGTACAGAGGTCAAACTGGGACTGGCGCGCCTGGGCCGATGGATAGTACAGGGGCCCGGGTAGGTCACTAACCAGACCGCCTGGCTGCCCCACCAGCCATCGTAAAATCCCTGGTGCAGTGATGCTGCCGGATGGTGACCGGACTGGGACCGCACCACTGAGGAGGGGGGGAACCTCCGGGGCCACCGAGTCAAACAGACCCTCGAACATCACCCCCGTCGGAAGGGCAAGCTAACGGGAGACACCTGAAACTGACCACAACACGATACACCCGCTCTATATAAAAAACAAAATGGATACGGAAGGAAAAAAAGAAAATACGCAAAAAGCGCCACCACAAGAGGTTAAGGGGGTTCCCACCCCCATGGAAGTTGAGGCACGGGACTCCGCCCCCACGGGGGCTGGGGATACCGACCCACGAAAGGCCATAGTCACCGGACCGCTACGGGACTCCGCCCTCAAGGGGGCTGGGGATACCGGGCACAAGGTGGCTGGTAACAACGGGCGGGACACCACCTCATCTACGGATAAGGACGGTGATACCGCCACCTACAACAAGGAAACTCGACCGAGGGACCTCGCCTCAAAAGGGGCAGGGGGCACCTCGATCGAAGGTAAAAAGAAGAAGAAAAGGGTGAGGCGTAGAACTGGCTAGGAGAGGAGGACCCAGAAGAAGGGTGGGGAGCAGCAGGGGACTACTTTTCAGTCGACACCGGCTGCGAAGAGGACCCACTCCGAAGGCTCGACACCCAGGGAAATCAAGCGCTCGGCCAGGGAAAAGAAAGAAGATGGGGCGTGCTACAGTCGAGCAGTGGCTACCAAGCTTCGGTGGGCCATAGTTCCTGAAGGCTACCCCATCACATGACTCACCCAAGAACAGGTCGATCTGGTCAGATCTGCGCTTGAAGCAGAAATCGACCAAACTGAGGAGGGCCACTTCCCACAGTTCTTGGCCAACTGGGAGACGCGGGGTGCACTAGTGTACGACTGCAACACCCAGGGGGACGTGGAGTGGTTAAAGGCGAAGGTTCCTAAATGGAGCCCATGGGAGAACGCCAAGCTCACCGTCGTTGAGCAGGGCGATCTCCTAAAAGTAAAAAGGATCGCCTTGTACGTTCCGGGGAACATTGTTCCCCAGACCGCACTCACACGCTTGAGGCGACAGAATCCCACTCTCAAGGTGGAGTCCTGGAACCTCGTAAGCAATAAGGCGATCCCTGCAAAGGAGAGATAACCGGTGGAGACTCTGCTAAACATCACCGTGGAGGAGTCGGAGGTGGAGGCCCTAAAGGCCCTGAACTACCGACCCTTCTGTGGGGGTGGCAGGGCCCACGCCGTCCTCGTCTCTGACAAAAGTAAAGGTGGCAAGGGAGAAGATGGGAGGGAACTAGGGGGTGGGAGAAGCGCTAAGCACAATCCTACCCCTACCCCCACACCCAAAGGCTAGCTCCTAACTTCGCCCCATGGCGAACTCAAGGAGGCTGGGTCGGGGTGGACGAAACCCAGGGCCTGCCAGTATGGCAACGTCCACTATTTCGTGCACCCAGATCAACTTGCACCATTGCAAAAGCGCTTCGGCTGTCTTAGTCAAACGCATGGCAGAGGTGCATACAGGCATAGCCTTTATTCAGGAACCCTGGATAAGGGCGGGTAAAATCACAGGTCTAAACGGTTGCGGCAACCGTTTCAGTTGGAACGGAGACTCAGCCAGGGCGGCCCTGATAATTAAAGGGCTTGCTGCTGAAGCCTGGGGATCCTTCTGTGACAGAGACATTGCGACAGCGACCGTGAAATACAAGGATGAGAAAGGCACTGAAAGGCAACTCGTAGTTGCCTCGGCCTATTTTCCATACGATGAGGAGGATCCACCCCCACAAAGGGTTAGGGATCTTGTCAGGACCTGCGAACTGAAAGGCTTGGACCTCTTACTTGCGTGCGACGCCAACTCACATCACACGGTGTGGGGCAGCTCGGACTGCAATAACAGAGGGGACGCACTTTTGAGCTTCCTGGCGGGTACCAATTTGGAGATCCTGAATAAAGGTGGCAAGCCAACCTTTCGGGATATAAGGCGTGAGGAGGTCATCGATATCACTCTGGTCACGATCGATCTGGCGGCGTCCGTGGGGGACTGGAGAGTCTCGGACGAGCCCTCCATGTCAGACCACGAACACATCACCTTTTCGTTGGTGGGCAGAACTACCGATAGGCCTTACTGGAGAAATCCCAGAAACATAAACTGGGAAGGGTACAGGGCCGATCTTGCCAGGAGAATTTCCAATTTTCCTGGGAGATACGGCGCCCCGGTGGAGATCGAACACTGCGCAGAGTCCCTGCAGGAGACTCTGGTGACGGCTTTCAAGAACAACTGCCGGGTTAGTAAGAAAGGTAAGAGTCAGGGATGTCCGTGGTGGACACCCGAACTTACAACCTTGAGGAAGGAAGTAAGGAGACTCTACAACAGGTCGTACAAGACTAAAAAGAGGGAGGACGAAGACGCCTATCGACAGGCGCAACGACTATACAAGAAGGAGCTGGAGAGGGCGCCCACTCTGGGCTGGCAGAACTACTGCACAGAGCAAAAGGATGTCGCAGCGACATCCAGGCTCAGTCGCATTCTGCGCAGTGGCCCAAACCAGACGCCAGGTGTAATGAAGCTGAACTCGGGGCAATGGGCTGAAAATGGTGCGGACTGCCTCAACGCACTACTGGAGACTCACTTCCCCGACTTCAGGGAAGGCGAAGTACACCAAGGCACGCAAGAAGCGACAGCCGGCAGACAGGACTGGGAACTGGCCAGGACCATAACGACACCGGAGAGAGTCAGATGGGCAATCGGCACCTTTGACCCGTTCAAAGCTGCCGGACCGGACGGTATCTTCCCGGCCCTCATGCAAAAAGGGCTGGAGGTACTGTTAAGCCCTCTGGTCAAACTCTTTAGGGCGTGCTTGGCCCTGGGATATGTCCCGACCTGCTGGAGGACGGCGAAAGTGGTATTTATACCGAAGCCAGGCAGAGTGGTTACCAGCGCGAGGGACCACAGACCTATATGTCTGTCGTCCTTCGTACTGAAAACACTTGAAAGGCTCGTGGATAGGTATCTCAAGGAGACGTCTTTGGTCGACAGACCGCTGCACTGCAGACAGCATGCCTACCAGGCAGGGAAGTCTGTAGATACAGCCCTTATAGAGGCGGAATCCTGGATCAGAAACGGGATGAAGAATAAAGGTTATGTACTAGCAGCCCTGCTTGACATAGAAGGCGCATTCAATCACACCCGGGTGGATAGCATCCGCAAGGGTGCAGAGAATCATGCCATTCCGCCCACCCTGGTGAGATGGATGTGCCACATGTTAAGCACCAGGAGCCTGCTGGCCACATGGGGCGACCGTATCCGCAAGGGTAGGATCGGTAAGGGATGCCCACAGGGGGGAGTTTTGTCTCCCACTATGTGGTGCCTGGTAGTCGATACCCTACTGAGATTGTTGAATGAAGCCGGCATTTTTGCCTTGGCATATGCTGACGACGTCTTCATTCTCGTTAGGGCCGACGATCTGGATGTGGCGACGGGCCTAATGCAACTAGCACTGGGAATCGTCGAAAAATGGTGTAAGGGGGTCCACTTGACGGTGAACCGGAGCAAAGTTGGAGTCACGTGCTTTACAACCAGATACAAGGTGGGCCCTGTCAAGGGCCTACATCTCATGGGAAGGGCACTAGACCTGACCAGTGAGATTAAGTATCTGGGAGTCACATTCGACTCTAAACTCAGTTGGAAAAGGCATCTCGATATCACCTCCGCAAAGGTGATTCAGTCCTTCTGGGCATGCAGAAGAGCTTTTGGCAGGACATGGGGACTGGAGCCCGAAAAGATACACTGGCTATACACAGCGGTGTTGAAACCCAAGCTACTACACGGGGCAGTCATATGGGCTCCCCGGGTGGCGACGGTAAAGGGCGCCAAGTCAATTTTGGATCGCGTACAGGCCCTCGTCTTGAGAGGCCTTACGGGATGCATGAGCACCACACCACTGGTTGCGATGGAACGTCTGACGGGAACCCTTCCGCTCGACCTCGTGGTTAGAAGTGCGGCCTTCAAGGCCGTGTGTCGCTACGATGGCAAAGCGAAGGTTGACCACCTGGCAGACCGGCAGATAACCAGAGAACTAAATCTGGAGAAGCTGCCCAAGCTCGATCATACGGCAAGGAACATCAGTTTCAACAAGCCGTTTAGGGTCGAAACGGGCAGCCGGGCCGACTGGCAGGGAGGACGGCACAAGTATACAGGTCAGGGAGTTGTCTGGTTCACAGATGGCTCGAAAAGAAAGGAAGGCGTGGGCGCCGGAGCCTGGAGACAGGGCTGTTCCAGGGAGATAACGCTACACCTTGACGACTTTGCCACAGTCTTTCAGGCTGAGGTAAGGGCGATCACGGAGTGTGCACGGGCCACGCTGAGAGAGGTTAACAGGAGATGCCCAGTCACGATTTGCTCCGACAGCAAAGCGGCGCTTTTGGCGCTCAAGGGCTGGGCCACAAGCTCGAGGGAAGTGGCTCTCTGCAAAGAGGCACTGACTGACATGGCGTTGAACCACTGTGTCACCCTATTATGGGTGCCAGGACACTCGATGATCCTGGGCAACGAAAAGGCAGACAGGCTGGCGAACCAGGGCGCCTTGGGCATCAGGGCGGACCAATGCAACGTTGGAATGCCCGATTGCTCAATGCAAGAAGCCATGGAACGCTGGATGACAGGTGTATCGGTGACAAGCCGCCTGAAACATGGCTGCGAGACCTGAGAAGGACTAGCAGAACAAAACTCAGGATGATCATCGGCTGGCTTACGGGCCACTGGATGGTGAGACATCACCTATCAAGGGTAGGACTCAGCGATGTCTCAAACTGTAGGTGGTGCGGAGAATCGGCCGAAACGACGGGACATCTTCTCTGTGAATGTCCCGCTTGGGCCACACTCCGGACCAGAAGGCTTGGCGGACCCATTATAGATCCATTGGATCTATGGGAGGCAAGTGTGTCGGCAATCACGACGGCAATAGGCCACATCGAAGTGGCCTTGAACAGGGATTGAGTAAGGCAGGGAAATCAGCACAATGGGTGTATACCTGAGTGCTGGGGTCGCATGTTCCCGGGTAGGGACCGCGTACCCCTCCCACAAATACCATACCATACCATTATAGGATTGTTGAAAGGAGAAAAAAATCAGAGTCAAATTTCAAAAATATTAAAAGTTAGTAGGTGTTGCGTTCAAAACACTATTAAGACGTATGAAAGCGCGAAATCCGTAAAAGTGAGAAGTGGCGCTGGCAGGCCAAGAATAACAAGTAACCGGATTGATCGAATTATTATTAAAAAGGCAAAGAATAATCGTGCAGTTACAGCAAACAATATCAAAAATCAAATAAATGAAGAACTTAATGTAAAAGTGTCTCGAGTAACAGTTAATAGACGTTTGCTTGAGAAGAACATGAAATCTGCTGTCGCAACTCGTAAGCCTCTTCTAACTGCAAAAAACCGAAAAGCTAGGTATTAATGGTGCAAAGACAAGCTATCATGGACGTTTGAAAAATGGAATTTAGTTCTTTTTAGCGATGAATCTAGCTTCCAACTTTTTTCAAATAGACCAAAGCGAATAAGACGTACCAGCAGTGAAAAATACAATCCTGATTGCCTTGCTCCAAGAGTGCAGAAAGGTGGTGGATCAATTATGGTTTGGGGTTGCCTGTCAGGAAAAGGAAAAGGAGAACTTCAATTTGTGCAAGGTACAGTGAACGGCGAAAAATACATCGAGACTATGGAAAATTTTATGCTTCCATCAAAAACAAAGGTTCATGGACGTCAAAAAATTTGGTATTACCAACAAGACAACGCTCCGTGTCACAAATCAAAGAAAACGATGCAATGGTTTAATGATAATAAAATACCTATACTAGATTGGCCAGCACGTTCTCCAGATTTGAATATAATTGAGAATGCTTAGAATCAAATAGAGATAATGATCAAAGACAAACACCTGAGAAATTTGGAAGATTTAATACGAGAGATTGCTGTAGCCTGGCAAAAATTGAGTCCGAGTTACTGTAAAAAACTTGCAGAATCTATGGTCCGAAGAGTTCGCGCTTGCTTCGAGGCTAAAGGAGGATCAACTAAATACTAAAGAAGGGTAAACTAATTACTAAATATATAAAAAACATATTATATTAAATAATAAAAATGAATATAATAATAATTTCTAAAAATAAATTAATACTATTACTTGTAATCAATTAAATACAAATTGAAGTTATTTTTGTAAAATTGAACTGTATTAGAAAAACTGTTTTTTAACATATTTTTTTAAAATTCTCTGTAAGATTTTGATTCATAATAATTGAATTAGTTAAAAATTCATCAAATATCAGTTTAATATAATTTTTACCTCCCAAATTAATAAAAAAAAAAGCAAATTTAAGCGAAAAACAATGTAAAAGTACAAAAAATCAATTTTTTTTCAAGTTTAAAAAAATGTATTTTTTCTTTGTGGCTTGAACATTTTTCTATTAATCAGCTTGAAAATTTTTTTCGATAAACTTGAACATCGGAGAAACGCGAAAAAAAATATATTATTCACTTAGGTGTTTATAGAAATTTTACAAAACACTATCTAGATCATAAAAGAACTAAATTTAGCTGTTTTTTAAAAAAAGTCATTTTAAGCTTAAAAGAGGATAAAAATTGATTGGAAAGACGAATTAATATAAAGTAAACGTTTTTTTTTCAAGTACTGAACTTGTTTTGAACAAAAAAATTTTTAGAGATGATTACTAAAATATTTAAACACGTGCAGGCATGCACAAAGTCAAAATATTAACTTGAAACAGACGAATTTTAGGGGGTGCCTTATAATTTTGATCATTCTAGAGACGGACTTCATAGATGAGAGCGTACGAGTTGGCAGACAATAGCGACTCATCTCCCAAAAAGTGAAAGAATGAATACCTGATGTCATTAAAGCTCCACTAGAATCGGACCAGGAAAGCCAGACCCTTTCAACCTGGAAATGAGGTGTTTATTTTCAGGAAAACTCTCTCTCAGGACACTGGCCCTAAGCTCGAGTAATCAGAAGTTACACTGACAAACATGGTTTGAACCACATCTTCAACGTCAAGACTGCTCAATCTCAACTACAACCACTATCAGTTCTTTTCGTTCTAGCAGAAGGAGAATCGCAGCCTTCCGCATAGTTGGAAGCGACCTCTTCAAATTTGGCGATGCTCCAAGTAGCCTAGTAAAATTTACATCAATAAAATCAAAAGCTTTAACCATTTTAATTTTTTTATCTTTTGCTTTAGAATTTAATTAATCGCTGCTCCACATCAAATTTAGAGGGCAAAACAATTAAAACCGTACGCCACTGGTCAACCGAGTTTACGACACCCAGATTTTCAGCTGACCAGACTGCAGTCATTCGTCACCAAACCACGAAGCGAGCGATCACGCTGCTCCATTCTACCAAAAATAGGTGTGAAATTTTCGCAAGATTGAGAGGCTCCCGGCACGAATGGGGAGTTCTCTCACCTTAGCTGCTTGTAAACACGCTCGTACGCCAGCAAATAAACCATTAAAAATGTCTAAAATTAGTCCATCAATTTTTTTTCTATTCTGACTTCTTTTTCTTCTCAAATTCTAAGTATAGGGCAATCCACATTGAGAAAGCATGAAAAACTACGACTTTTTAAAAACCTTCTGAAAATATTAGTATTAATTCTAGGTATTAAAAGATGAAGTATCTTTAATTTTCAGTTCTTAAAAAAATTTTTGTGTCTTCTGCGGGTAAAACACTTTTGTATTTAAATGTTCTATCTTTCTGAACCTTATTTTTCTGTTATTTCAAAACGAATGAATCGATTTTAATGTAGTTGGTCTCATTCAAAAGATGAGACCAAAATCTATCTAAAAGCGTCAAATTTTTGATATTTTTCTACGCGTCAGCCGTGGAAGATTTCATAGTCTTGTATGAACTCTTCATGTCAGACCAAGGTCCCATCACCTTTTTGATCTCGGAGGAAACTACCGAAAGACCCTTCTAGAGAAATGGAATTCTTCCAGGAACATCCGGTGGGAAGGGCGCCAGATTGATTTGGCCAGGAGGATCACTAGATTTCCTACTAAATATCGCCTACAGTTGAATTAGAACATTGCGCGAAAAGTTGACAAGAGATCCTCGTGAGTGCCTTTGAGAACTGTAGGGTAAGTAAGAAAGGTAAGAGCCAGTGCTGGCCCTGGTGGACACCTGAAAGTGGCCTTGAAGAAAAAAGCACGGACACTCTTTTATAAGTCATGCTGCTCCAAAAGGATGGCGGACGAAGAGGCTTACAAAATGGCCCAAAGGCGTTACAAGAAAGAACATGAGAGGACACCTATGAGTGGCTGGAAGAATTACTACACTGTGTAAAGAGATGTTGCTGAGACATCCAGGCTCTGTCGTATTTTGCAAAGCGGCCCGAGGCAGGCCCACGCAATGATGAAGTTTAGATCTGGTGAGTGGGCTAGAAGCGATGCAGATTGGCTCAACGCACTGCTGGCCACCCATTTCCTTGACTTTTATTCACAAAAGACGCATAAAAAGATAGCTGGTAGATACCTAAACCAAGCAGAGCGGTCATCAGTGCAAAGGACCACAGACCCATATGTCTTTCGTCCTTCTTGCTGAAAACTCTTGAAAAGTTGGTTGATGGGCACATAAAAGAAACGTTTCTAGTAATAAGACTGTCTATCAGTCAGGCAAATCTGTGGACATCACTCTGATAGAGGCAGAGTCTTGGAAATTTTGAAATCCCAGTAAAAAACGTTGAATTGCCCCTTAAATTTTTTTTTCTATAATTACGATCTTGAAATGAATAATTGAAGACCTTGGCTTTCTGCAGCTAATTAATTTAAAGTAGAGTGTTGAGATTCGTTTGGTATTAGCCATTTAATATTATCTAAAAATTCAGAAAGTTTTTTAAAATTTTAAAACTTGTAGAAGTTTAATTTTTGTAACATTTTAAAAGTTGTAAAATATTATTTACCACCCGTAAGGGAAGAGTATGGTCAAGCGATAAAAAAGCGCTTTTTTGACGATTTTTTTTAGAAAACCAAATAATGTCTGTTTAATTCAAATGGTTGTACATTATCAAGGCGGCTTGGCAGTTTTTTCAAAATCTATAATAAAATCGTAAAAAATTCCTGCAGATTCCTTGAATTAAGACAAATCATTTTCCTATTTGACACAACAATGGTTGTCGGACTCGTTTTCGAGAAAAAAAAATCAGTTCAGAAATTTTCTTTTAACATGTACACTTATAAGAAAAAACATTTAAAAATTTCGCAAATTATCAAAATCCGTAAGTTTAGTCAGGTGTCATTTTAAAAGTAAAAATTTGAAGATTATTTTAAAGTTATAAAAATATGGGATTGTCGGACTAATTTTCAAGAAAAATTAAAAATTGCGGTATAGAACCTCCAACACATGCAATTTTTCAACGTTTTTAAATTTTTTATCTTCAGTTTTGTTCTACTTACTACAAGTACGCTTACGTCTTCAGCCTACCTTAGATAACCTGATCACTCAAGCATAACCACTAGGACGGGGCTTTATTTTTTTTTATTTTTTTTTTGATGAGCGCAGGGTAAAAATCGCTTCTTTATACCTAAAGTCATGGTCATGCCGAAAAAAAAATTTTCAAACCCTTTTTTAACGTGCCTCAAGGCCCCTGAAGTTTCCCATGGGATTTGCACGTAAAAAACGGGTCAAAATGTTAATTGTTCAAAAACAAGATGAAAATTTAAAATTTTTTACATCAAAACTATAAAGATCGATGTATTTTTTTGCCCTGAATTGAATGACAGCATTGTTTTTTGAAGATTCCTTGATTTGTAAAAACTACAGGCAAAAAAGTGCGAAATAACATGAATAATCGTTCAAAAAACGGGTTTTTCGAATAAATATTGTAGAGATAATGGAATTTTTTTTCTTTTAACAACTTATTTCCATGTATTTTTTCCCCAGAAACCTAGTGGCAGTATTACTTTTAAAGGATTCCTGAATTTTGAAACATTACAAGCAAAAAAGTGCGAAATAATAAGAAAAATCGTAAAAAAAACGTGTTTTGCGAATAGTAATTATAGATGTAATGGAATTTTTTTCTCGTAACAACTCATTTTCATTAATTTTTACTCTCCAAAACCAGTATAATTATTAGTTTCACTTAATTCTGTCAAAAAAATTTTATTATAAAAAATCAAAGAAATAATGTAAAAATATCGTAAAAATTCACTTTTTTTTTTTAATTAAACGAAAAAAAATAGAAAATTAGACTTCAAAAAAAATTAATTTTTTTGGTGTATTTTTGCCCTTTGAATCCAATGCAAGGATTGGTTTAAGCTGCTTCATAGATAAAAAAAATATCGCAAACGAAAAATAGTGAATTTACGCCCTTTGATAAATGAAAAAGAGGGAAATCATAAAATTGTATTCTTAAATAAACAAATTAAATACTCTCTTAGGTCAGTAAAATTTCTATAAAATTATAAGCTTAAGGACGTTGCCTCGTGAAATAAAATCCATAAGATTCGTTTGAAAATTATTGCAATCTTTAAGTTTAGGCTTAAGGAATAACTAGTCAAAATTTCAAGAGGATTTACAATACAGTTGTTGAGAAATTTTAATTCAAAGTTGGGCTAAAATCGCTCTAATTCGGGTGATTTAAGGGGGGGGGAATAGGGTCTGAGCGGTCAAAAAATGACGATTTTTCGATGATTTATAGTGAAGCTCCTGTTTATTATAATTTAATAAGAATTTATATATATATCATACAACATTTAAAGAACATTCTGTCAAAATTTCAGATCAAAATATTAAAAATTGAGGCAATGGGAGCCAAACAAACAAGGCGCTTCGAAAAAAAGATGAGTTGCGGTGAAGGCTGTAACTCGCGAACGGTTCATCTGAAATCAAAAAATAAAGTAGATTTAGTTAATATATTAGTTTTTCTCGCCCCCTAGTAGGATCAATTTCATTTTTTTTCAATTTTGAAGTTTTGGCGACGTTTTGAAGCCAAAACACTGTTTTTTGGTCACCAAAACCGGCTATTTTATGGCTAAAACTCGGCCAAAAAAAAAAAAAAAAAAAAAGTAACTCACTGGGGGCGGGTTTTTTATGCATTAAAGACGTATGTTTAATTCTAGAAAGATCGGTGCAGTAGTTTTCAAATGAGAACTTTCACCGACTTTGAAAAATAGTGTTTCGAGAAAAACGCGTTTGAAGTTTTCGGTACGAAAAAAGTGAAGAAAAACTATTTGATTTACAACTTACACTGAATCATCTATCCCAGCTCCATAAAGTAAGTCACCAGCAGCTTCAGCAATGTCCAGGGCATCTTTTTGTCCTTGTCTTCGCCGAATTCTACCTTCTTTGGTTTGAGCGGCGCTTTCGGAGTCGGCTTTCATTATGCGAGTTTCGTCCGCCAGCCTCGCGTACTCATGGGCGCTGCATCCAGTACCAACTCCTGCTGATTGAAGAATCATTAATAAAGCTGTATTTCCTTCATTTAAAGTACATGCAGCTATATTTGCTGCAATCTCTACTATGTTGCAGCCAGCAGACGATGTTTTGGGAGCAATTTTCCAAATAGGTTGATTTAAACTCTCGTTGTTATTTTGCGTAAATCCACCAACGCATCTTTCTAAAAGCTCGTCTTTGCTCAGATCTTCGTATATTGGTTTCATTGCATCCAAAACATCAACTGGTAAGGCCTCGTTAGAGTGAGAAAAGTTTTCTAAGGTGTTCAATGCCACAGCTTTCTGGTATTCGCACCAAGACTCCGCGCCGCTCGGACAATCGTAGTGCTGCGGATCTTCGTCTGTGGATGAGTTATGGGCGTACGTTGCCCAGATAGCCTTTTTCATTTTATTTACAGCATCTTCTTCTCGACAGTTTCTTCTAATCGCCAAACCGTAGTACACAGTAAACTTGTCGATAAGTGCCCCTGTCAATTTTCCTTGCCCCGACAGCGTTTTACTTTTGGTTGTTTTTCCGACGTTTTTACCGGACTTTATAATTTTTTAGAAGGGCCTTATACTCTACCTGGGTTCACTGCCCTTCCCTTTTTACAAAAGGGAAGGGCAGTGAGGAAGAGTACCATGAGCAAATCGTCGAAGCGGTGGAACGGTACATGAGAGAGTCCGGATGGTGCATGGGAGAAGTCGACGGTAAAGGCCCTGACGCAACTGCTAGCCCGGAGGCCCTAGGAAATACTTGGAAGAGTTGGGAAGCGGATAATGATGACCCCAAGGTTGACGGGCACATAGTTATCCAAGACAACGTCATCGAGATGGTCGCGGCAGTCAAAGAGGACAACCGCTTCTACATTCCCATAGTTGTTGGTCGCCAGAAGTACAACGCTTTATTCGACCCCGGGGCAATGCTTTCCTTGGTAGGCCCACGGATTATTGAGAATAATGTAAAGCGATTAAAGCCCACGGATACGCTGATCCGGTCGGTCACAGGTGAAGTCAAAAGCCTGAGGGGCGTGTTGACGGTCCAGTTGGAGGTGTGTGGAAACAACAGACCGTTTCAACTCAAAGCCTACGATGGCCTGGAACACGACGCAGTCCTGGGTATGGACTTCTGCCGAGAGTTTGGGGTCGAAGTACAGTTCGACATTGGCTGGTGGCGTGTCAAGGGTGGGCCTTGGCAAGGTTTCCTGAGCCAGCAGAACAAATTCGAGAACCCTGTGGTGATTGCGGAGTGCGCCGGGATCAGCGAGCTCACGGACGACGAACGGGCCCAACTCGAGGAGCTGGTCACCCGACTACTGCCTGAGCCCACAGACGAGCTGAAAGCGACGACTTTTGCAGAGCATGTCATCGAGGTCATCGACTGTGAGCCTATTCGGCTGCCGACACGGCGTATGTCTCCTCGGATGAATGAGATTATGATCGAGGAGGTCAACAAGATGTTGAAGGCAGGGATTATTGAGAAGTCCCAAAGCGCGTGGTGTAGTGCCCCGGTTCTCGTCCGCAAGGACGACGGGTCCTATCGGTTTTGTGTCGACTTCCGGGAGGTCAACAAAGTAACCAAGAAGGTTGCCTTCCCACTCCCGGACATGGACTCCATCCTGGATCAACTCCGGGATGCCCAGTACCTGACCAAAATCGACCTGAAGCAGGCTTACTTCCAGATTCCGATGGCGGAAAACAGTAAGCAGTATACGGCATTTGCGGTCAAGGACTATGGACTGTTCCAGTTTCTAAGGATGCCCTTTGGACTTACGAATGCCCCGGCCACCTTCCAGAAGCTGATCAATGAGCTTTTTCCCCCGTGGTTTGCCCCGTTCGTCTTTCGGTACTTGGACGACATAATCATTGTGACAGCCACCTTCTTGGCCCATTTGTACTGGGTACACATGGTCCTGAAGCGCCTAGCGGAGGCTGGCCTGACAGTCAATAAGAGCAAGTGTGAATTTGGCTGTTCTCAGATACCGTATCTGGGGTTCCTTCTGGACAAAGATGGCCTCAAGCCTAACCCCGAACGAACCCGGGCTGTGCTTGAGTTTCCCACACCGACCTCGGTCACGAAGCTTCGCAGTTTCCTCGCCATGGTCGGCTGGTACTCACGCTTCATCGAGCACGAATCTGAGAAGAAGTTGCCCCTCCTGAGACTGTTGCGGAAAAATCAAAAATGGGAGTGGGGTCCCGAACAAAACGAAGCTTTCCTCGCGTTAAAGGAAGCTCTGACGTCAGCCCCAGTCCTAGCCCGACCTGACTTCACTCGACCCTTCGTCCTACAGACCGACGCTAGTGCGGGAGCCCTCGGGGCTGTTCTCACTCAAGAGTTTGAGGATGGCGAGCACCCCATTATATTCATTAGTAAAACCCTGTCCGATACCCAGCGACGATACTCCGTCTCGGAACGAGAGTATTTGGCCATCAAATGGGCCGTGCTGAAATTGAGGCCCTACGTCGAGGGTTACGAGTTCAAGGTGATCACGGATCACCGCGCCCTCAAGTGGATAGACAACCTGAAGGACGACACGGGCCGCCTGGGCCGCTGGCGGTTGAAACTCTCCCAGTTCAACTTTAAAATCGAGTACCGCAAGGGGGCCCTCAATCACTTCCCCGATGCCCTTTCGCGAATGTACGAAGGTGAGCCTGCGGAAATCGCGAGCTTCGAGACGATCGAAGACCCGTGGTATCTCGAGAAGCGGCGGTCGGTCCTCGAAGACCCCACGAAGTATCCTGATTGGTGCGTCGTGGATGGAATGCTGTATCGCCACCGTGAGGACCCTCTTTTGGACCCGGTGACCAACGGAGAGGAGGGCTGGAGGCTGGTTGTCCCCGAAGAGTACCGGAACGAGGTGCTTTGTGACGCGCACGTCCACCCGTCCTCCGGACACTTTGGAGTCGAGAAAACCTATGACCGGGTGATCCGCGAGTACTACTGGCCCGGAGTGTATGCCGAGACCCGGCGTTTCGTTCTGAGCTGTTTGGAATGTCAGAAGTACAAGACCCCGACTTCGGGCCCACAAGGCCTTATGGGCAAGAAGGTGGTCGAGCGACCGTGGTCCGTGGTTTCCGTGGACCTGATGGAGTTTCCCCCAAGTAAAAATCAGTTTCGTTACCTGGTGGTTTTCGTAGACTTGTTCACCAAGTGGGTGGAGTTAAAACCTCTACGGAAAGCCACCGGGAAAAACGTGGCCCTGGCCCTCGAGGACCTTATACTATTTCGGTGGGAAGCCCCGGATTATGTCCTCACTGATAATGGGACAGAATTCGTTAATAAGGACCTTATGGGCCTACTCGAGGAGTATGGGATCAAACATACGACCATACCCCCTTACCATGCCCAGACAAACCCCGTGGAGAGGAGCAATAAGACGCTCAAGACCATGATCTCGATGTTCGTGAAACTCGACCACCGGTTGTGGGACGTACACCTTGCCGAATTCCGGCATGCCATCAACACCGCCTGCCAGTCCTCTACAGGAGTCTCGCCCGCCTTCCTGAATTATGGCAGACACCCCCGCCCGGTCAAAAGCCTACGGCGGAAGGTGGAGGCCCCGAGAACTCTGTTAAAACTGAGCCCTGAAGTCTGGTTGGATCGCGTAAAGCGGTTGGACCATCTGTGGGACCTGGTGCGCAAGAACATCGAGGCGGCGCAGAGGAAACAGGAACAGCAATACAATAAGGGGCGTAAAGACGTGCGGTTTCATGTGGGAGACCTGGTCATGCGAGCCACCCACTACTTGTCCGACGCCGCCACGAAGTTCAATAAAAAGCTCGCCCCGAAGTTCGAAGGCCCGTTCACGGTCCTCGAGGTCGAATCGCCCACGGTCTATGTGCTGGACATGGGCGATAGTCGGAAAAACCCAAAGGTGCACGTAAGCGATTTGAAACGCTTTATTCCTCCTCGGGGGGAGAAAGAAACCCCGCTCGCGGTGACCAAGACAGCGAGTCTAGATGTAAGCCCCGGGGAAAATTAGTCATTCTGCATGCTATTATTTAATTTTGTGTTGACGGACTGTCTATTATTTCTTTTGAGTATTTGGCCCATAATAATGATTAAACTCTATTTCAGATGCCCAGGCGCGGATCCAAGCCCTCGGGCCGCCGGCCATACAATCCGGAGATGATTCTCCCAGAGGAACGAGACCCTCCCCCACCCGCTGGGCGGGTGGTTACTCTTGCAAGGCCACCTCTACGGAACCGAGAGGAAGAGCCCGAGATCGAGGACGAGAGGCTGGACATTCGGTACCCCCTTCTGGAATCCTCGTCGGATGAAGAGTCCGGAACACGTCCTTGGCAACGGGAACGGCTGTGCAGAGAGAACCAGTCGGAGGACTTCCAGCGACCCGAGTCGCCAAAAAGGCTCTGTCGGCGAGGGGACGATGCAAGGTTCCCGTCCATACCGCTGGATCCGGGGTCTTTTCGCTCCCGCTCCGTCAGCACCGGTCCACGGGACAGCCGCTCTCAACAACGGGGGCGGGGCGCGGGTCCGAAGAAGATCGCGGTCCTCTCCTGGTCCGAGACGCGTGGTCTCGGAGGGAAATACCCCTCGCCGGCCTGGATCGCCCGTCGAACCCTTGGAGGGGTCAAACGCCCGTGCAGTCGTGCGGGTAATCCCGGAAGCGCGGAGACAGATCGATCTACCAGCAGACATCGAGCCGACTCCAGGAGGAGAGAGACGGCGATCGTACGCTAAGCCCGTCCCGGCGTACTACCAGGACCCCCGCGAGGCGGGTCCTTATCCGTACACCGGGTGGGATAACACCCAGCCGATGCCACCGGACCTACCAGCATTCGTGAGGCAGTCGCTGCCCCGTCGGAAGGAGACGGCCTACCGTAAGGGGATTTACCTGGGGCGCACCATGCCGGTTCCCACCGACGCCCGGTTCGATCCCCCCGAGGGGGCTTGTTTCGCCTGTTGGCGCCGCCGGCCGGGCCACATGGCCAGAAACTGCCCCCGCCCCGAAGTAAGGAGCTTCTGCTCCAATTGTGGAAGGCGAGGGTTGCTAGTGGGAGAGTGCCCCCGTTGCAGCGAAGAGTTTCGGCGGCAGCGTCCCAATGGAGAAGCCGCCCGGCACGCCAGGTCCACAGGTGGCACACCAAGGCCCCCAGTCTCCAGGAACCCGGTCAACACGGCAAGAACGGCCGAGCCAGAACCGAACTCGGGTTCTAGAGGGACAGGCTCGACAACCCAGATCGTCCCGACCCGTTTCGAGAGCCTCTGGACTAACCTGCTGGACACTCCGCCGCAGGACACCGTTTCCTCCGCTCCGCTGCCTCCTGGTCCGGCTAGAGCTACTCCGGTGCTAGAGGTCGTCCCGCCTCGGGCCCCGGTCCAGAATTCGCCGGAGGACATTGTCCCTCCCGCCCCGCAGCAGACTCCGGCCCCTGCTCGCGCTGCCTCAGTAGCAGAGGTCGTCCCGCCTCGGGCCCCGGTCCAGAATTCGCCGGAGGACATTGTCCCTCCCGCCCCGCAGCAGACTCCGGCTCCTGCTCGCGTTGCCTCGGTAGCAGAGGTTGTCCAGCTTCGGGCTGCGATCCAGGATTTGCCCGAGGACGTTCAACTGAACATCCTCCGGTCCGTGTTCCCCGGACCTCGTTGAAGGTCCTTCAGACTCCTGGTGAAGCCATAGGGCGACACATCATTTGTGTTCTATTTATATTTTTTTACCTGCGTTTAAGCCCGTGGGGCAATTCTTTGTAATTTTTTTTGCTTGATTAGTTGTAAGCATTAAGCCCGTTGGGCAATTCTTTTGTACTCTTTATTTTGCGAGGCCCCGTTGGGCCATCCCTTTTGTACTTTTCTTTTATATTTTAGATTGTTAATTTTCTTTGAATTTAGGCCGTTGGGCCATGGTACTCTGCGAGGCCCCGTTGGGCGAACCATTTGTATTTATCATCTTGCGAGGTCCCGTTGGGCCATCCTTTTGTATTTTATTTTATTTTTTATTTTTTATTTTTTTTTTTTTTGTTTGTTAATTTTCTTAGGAGTTTAGGCCGATGGGCCGTTGTATTTGCGAGGCCCCATTGGGCAATCATTTGTATTTGCTATTATTTTGCGATAGGCCCCGTTGGGCAATTATTAGTAGTCAGAATTTGTAATTTGCGTAAGCCCGTTGGGCAGACAAGGGGAGAGCACCGGGAGGTTCCCTTTTCTTTTTTTTTACTAATTTATATTCGGTTAGTATTATTTGTATGTCTCGCGTTCTCCTTCGTGGGCGGTCGTCGTACCGCCTGGTTCGGCGTCACTCCTTGGTGGGGGGTGGTCCATTGCGGTGCAATGTGTGTGCTACGGGGAGATCGGGAGCTTGAGCACAAGCTCCCGGCATTCTCTCTCTCGTCAGCTGGGCTCCGAGCGGATCGTGGTGATCGGCCGGAGCTAAACCCGAGCGTGCAGCGAAACGAGGAGAGAGACGGCCGGGAGCCTGATTCCCCTCCCCTCCCCTGCTCAGCTGAGTGGCGCTGGCGGCGACCGCCAGCGACCGAGCCTCGCGAGGCAGTCTTTGTTCGTCACGCTTAGCGAATACCCGCGGAATCTTATCAAGTAGAGAAATTATCACCAGCGTCCGGGAGTCGAGAGCCTTTTTCCTCCTTTAGCGAGTTCTTGGAGTGCTGTACCGGTGACCTGAGCTAGCGAGTTCTTGGAGTGCTGTACCAGTGACCTGAGCCACGAGTCATCGGTTTTCTCCGCCACGAGTCATCGGCTTCGTCAAGGGATCGACTAGACGAGGATCATCGGCCTTCCGCTGTAAGGTAGTTTCTAATTCCTTCCCGGTGCTCCCCGCGTGCGTGTGCAAGGCCCGGATCAGCGGATCCGGCCGGTGTGTGGCCTACGGGCTTGCGTTCTTGGGCCTCGCGTCGGCATTTGTCGACTCGCCCATGTAGGCACTTAAATAAAGTAGTTAACTCGACATATTCTTTCTCTCATTTAATTGTACGTTTTGACCTCTCTCTCCGTAAACTTTACTCTCTGTCCTGTGCTTTTTTCTCTATTCTTCCCTTAGGGCGCGGCCTATTAGGGCTGATCGACCGCGACGAGTCGCGGCCGAGGACGGCGAGGCAGCAGTGCAGCAGGCCTCTCGCAGGCAGTTCTCCAGCCCGCAAGTTTAATTTCGAGCTAGCCGGGACGGGAATCAGGGCGCATCGGAAATACTGGCCCGTTCCCGAGTGCAGATTTTTCTTTCATCTTTTTTTAGGTTCTTGGGCGTTGGCCGACGGGACCTCGGGGCTGGCTTTGCGTGGCCTTGTCCCCTGGGTGCACCGTTGCAAAGTTGAATATTATTATTCAATTTCGAAATGAAAGCTACTTTTTATTTTAATAATTTAAATTTTTAATGAAAAGATATAAATTTACAGAAAAAGATTTAAAAAAAATTCATTTTGGGTAGAAATCTTTTTCTTTTTTTAATGTAAAATTAGATTTTTTTTTACGATATTTTTACTTTATTTCTTTGATTTTTTTATAGTAAAATTTTTTTGACAGAATTGAGTGAAACTCATAATTACACTGGTTTTGGAGGGTAAAAATTAATGAAAATGAGTTGTTACGAGAAAAAAATTCCATTACATCTATAATTTCTATTCGCAAAACACGTTTTTTTTACGATTTTTCTTATTATTTCGCACTTTTTTGCTTGTAATGTTTCAAAATTCAGGAACCCTTTAGAAGTAATACTGCCACTAGGTTTCTGGGGAAAAAATACATGGAAATCAGTTGTTAAAAGTAAAAAAATTCCATTATCTCTACAATTTTTATTCGAAAAACCCGTTTTTCGAACGATTATTCATGTTATTTCGCACTTTTTTGCCTGTAGTTTTAAAAAATCAAGGAATCTTTAAAAAACAATGCTGCCATTCGATTCAGGGCAAAAAAATACATCGATCTATATAGTTTTGATGTAAAAAATTTTAAATTTTCATCTTGTTTTTGAACAATTAACATTTTGACCCGTTTTTTACGTGCAAATCCCATGGGAAACTTCAGGGACCTTGAGGCACGTTAAAAAAGGGTTTGAAAATTTTTTTTTCGGCATGAGCATGACTTTTTAGGTATAAAGATGCGATTTTTACCCTGTGCTCATCAAAAAAGAAATAAAAAAAAATTAAGCCCCGTCCTAATAACCACCCTCCCCTCTATTCGGATCGTTATGCCTCACATCTACCTACTCTCTTCTCCCCCTTTTCTTCACAAGCACGTTACACCTCTAAGAAACAGACTCACTTTGAAATACTACGTAGTTAATTTAACCAGGAAATAGTCCTTGGACCTATTATCATTAATGAATCACCTAATGAAAACTAACTTTGTATAAAATTACCATGTACATTCTGTATATAATATGTGTAATTTACTGGTGTGATAATAATGTGATACTCATATATTAATCTTAATTACTACTCTGTACAGCAAACACGAGTATGGCAGAGTCTCTACCCTATGCTCGAAATGAAGAATAATACTGTGTTAAAAAATGATTAATAATCGTTTACTAATCATATTTAATAAAAAAAAAATACTTTTTTTCTTATTTTAAATTTTATGCACCCGCAAAAGCCCCCGATAGCTACTACTCATACGCCCACACCCATATGCTGCCAAGCTTGCTTAAGTAACATTTGAAGAAGGTTTTGTAAAAATTAAAAAAATATATTGAGATTTGAGCCAGCGGAAGTCAATTTTCGGCGACACCTTAAAAAAAAGGTCTTGTGCGGTAACCACTCTCACTCCTCAAAGCCTTAGCTGAAACATAAAATTCATAAAGATTTATCTAAAGATTAGTTTTTGTAGGTCCCGACAAGCCTTTTTTTTATCTTATCAATTTTTTTATTTTTGCTAGCAATTCGAAGCAAAATCACCAATTGTGGCATCAAAATCACGTTATTTTAGAGTAGCCATTTTGTTAAAAATAAATTTTTTTTTTTTTAACTTTACGCCAGGACCTGGCATTTTATGTATATAAATCGGGTGCAAAATTTTTAAACGATCAATGCAATAGTTCTTTAGTTACAGTGGTCACCGATTTTGTGACAAAAAGTAGTTACGAGATAAACGCGTTTAAAGTTTGGATATTTGAAAAAATGAAAAACCGGAGACAAACATGATATTGTAAACTATAGACCCATTTCAATAATGGGATCCATCTCTAAATTATTAGATTCAATTATAGCTAAAAAATTAACAGATCTCTTTGTCACTCAAATAACTACTACTCAACATGGCTTTTTGAAAGGTAAATCAACAGTTACCTATTTGATTATTTATAGCGATTATATCACTGAATGTCTTTTATACTGTACTAAAGTTGATTCAATTTATTGAGACTTTCAAAAAGCATTTGATAGAGTTGACATTGTGATTTTAATTAATAAAAATAGAAATTATAGCATAGGTGGAAACTTATTATCTTGGCTTTATTCATATCTGAGCGATAGAATTCAAAAAGTGAAATTAAAGGGTCATCTGTCAGATCCTATTGTGGTCACCTCTGGTGTTCCCCAGGGATCTCACCTTGGACCTTTTCTTTTTCTACTTTTTATTAATGATATTGGCATTTCAATTTGCTTTGCCAAAATTCTAATCTTCGCTGATGATCTTAAACTATTTTATAAGATTGTAAATATTACTGATTGTATTAATTTACAACATGATCTCGATTGTATTATTAACTGGTCTATTTCTAATAATATTGATCTCAACAGTAATAAATGTAAATTTATCTCTTTCTATAGTTCTAAGCTCAAAGTTAATTTTAATCACTCCATTAATGATATTATATTAGGAAAAGTTGAAACTATAAATGATATAGGTGTTATTTTTGACTGTAAGATGAAATTCGAAACTCATTTAAATTCTGTAGTATCTAAAGCTTCCAGAATGCTTAAGGGGATAGTATGGTCAAACGAGCGAAAAAAAATGCTTTTTTTGACGATTTTTTAAATGAAATCAAGCAAACCAAGTTTATTGTAAAATATAGTACTTTATTAAGTAACATTTAAAGAAGCTTTCGTCAAATTTTGAAGTAAAAATATTAAGATTTGAGTCTCTGGCAGGCAATTTTCGGCGAGACATTTCAAAAAAAGTTTTTTGCAGTGGCCACTCGTACTTGGCACTGGCTTGTCTGAAACACAATTTGAAAGAAGATTTAGTTAAAGGATAAGTTTTTGTAGGTACTGTCGAGCCACTTTTTAAAATTTTTTATTTTTAGCAAAATGGCGGCCCTAAAATGGTGTCATTTTGAGGTAAAAATTTTCAAACTGCTGGTAAAAATGTAAAAATTGAAAAAAAAACACCCCAACAGTACCTAGAAAAACTTATTTTTTAACTAAATCTTCTTTCAAATTGTGTTTCAGTTAAGGCAGTGCCAAGTACGAGTGGCCACCGCAAAAAGCTTTTTTCGAAAGGTCTCGCCGAAAATTGCCTGCCAAAGACTCAAATCTTTATATTTTTACCTCAAAATTGGACAAAAGCTTCTTTAAATGTTACTTAATAAAGTACTATATTTTACAATAAACTTGGTTTGCTTGATTTCATTTTAAAAATCGTCAAAAAAAGCATTTTTTTCGCTCGTTTGACCATACTATCCCCTTAACTTTATAATTAGATCTTCCAGAGAATTTAAGAAACCAGAGACTTTTTTATCACTTTATAGAGCTATTGTACTTCCTCATTTATTTGGACTCCATACAGAGAATATCAAATAATTAAAACTGAACGTACTAATCACAAATTTTTGAGAGTTGAATCCATCAGCAGAGACTGAAAAACTTCCCTTTAGATCTCTTAAGGCTGACACGATATCATCGTTATCAACAACAAGAGAATTTAAAGTTAAATCAGTGAAATTAGAATTTGCAACATTATTAAAAACATCATGATTTATAGTATATACTGATTTGAAATGATTTACAAAGAGGTTGGAAATATCAGCTGGTTCAGTGGCTGTTTTAGTATGAAGAAACATGTGTCTAGGTATTTCATTAGATTTATTCAGTTTATTAATGTAACTCCAAAAATTTTTGACATTTTTAGCAGACTTTTTCTCTATATTTTCAAGGTATATATCATGGTCAATACGCGATTGACGAATGCATTGGGCTCTTAATTTATTAAATAGAAAAAATGTTTGCAGCCAAATTTTATGAGATTTCTTTTTATTAATGATAAGGCCAATACGCTTATCGGAATACCAATCAGGGTATGTACTATCAGTTGATCTCGACTGAGGAATATTATCCCTACATGAATCATTAAGTATCTCATAAAATTTGTCTGTTGCATCTTCAATATTTAAGTTTGACAAACATTCTTCCCAATTTATATCATCTAAAAATTTTACAATGTTATTATAATTAGCTTTTCTAAAATTTAAATAACAAGGTTAAAGTTTGATATGATCATTTAAAGGGGATGGGAGTTCAATAAAAATAGGAAAGTGATTACGTTCTTCAATTTTTACCAGAAAGTCAGGTGATGGTATAATCTTGTGGTGTTCAATACTAGAGCAGAAGAGGAGATCCAAAGTGTAGTTTTTGTTCTGATGCATTACTGGAAATAACTGAGAGAAGCCAAGACCACCATAACAGTCCAATATTGAATATACATTGTTGGCAGTAATGTTAGAGTTACCATTATATGTAGTATTTTTGATATTCATCAGAAGTCCAAGTGGTATTAGGTAAATTGAAATCACCCACAATTAAAAATTCATGATCATTGAACTCAGATTTCAGTTTTATTATGGTATTACAATGGAAAGAATAGTTCATAGTATCACTAGCAGGAGGTATGTAAACTCCACCAATAATGTATTTATTATTTTCGAAGATCACATCAGCAAAAAACTGTTCAGTATTCAACTTGACAGATGGTGGAACAATAACAAGTTTTGAACAGATATTATTAGAAATTGCGATTAATATACAGCCACCAGTAGGAGCATTTTTATTGTTATGCCTGTCTATTCTGTATAAATTAAATCCATCAAGACCAAGTTCATTGTTATGAATACCTGGATGAAGTGAAGTTTCAGTTAAAATAATTACATGAGGTTTAGGGACTGTGGTGTGTAGGTTTTTTCTGAGTTCATGAAGCTTGGTTCTAATCCCATTAACATTCTGGTAATATAAAATAGGTGTTGATGATGATTGAGTTTTTCATAAATCAGATAATTGAGTTGAGGGTATATTAGAAACTTTAATCTTTCTTGGTATTAAAATAGGAGAACCACGTCTAAATGTAGCAAGTTTTTGATTATTTGCTGGATGAGAAGCATTGTACACTTCAGCTTGCTTTTTAAAAATTTCATACTGATCTCTTTGTAATTTAGTATGATCATCATTTACTTTAATTTCTTTAGGAATTCTTTTCCAATTTTTTAAGATCTCTAAAACATCACTTCTATTCCGAGATACAAGTTTGATGCTTCTATTAACAGGTGTTCCATCATCAGATGATTTAGTTTTCAATCTAAGGAATTTAGCAGTATTTAAATCAGTGTTAAGAAGTTTGATGTTTTTTAAAATATCAATAATCTTTTGCCTATCAAGATCATCAGAATTGTCACCTTCAGATTCAGTTATCACATTTTGTTTATTCTTCTTTCTAGCTTAACATTCTTTAAAAAAAGAGTGAATTTTGTCAAAGAAGGGTTTCATTCCAACATTATTGAATTTATTAATATCACTACTTAAAGATGAAGAAGTTTCATGTTGAATAATTTCAGTGTTAAGATTATCAATTTTGGTGTTCATACTTAAATTTGATTGCCTTAAAGAGGTTAATTGAGCTTCAAGTTCATTTAATTTAGAGTTTAGTTTAGCATCAACATCATTAATTTTATTGCATAATTCAGTATTATTGAGTTCAAAGGAACTTTTAGATACAAATTTTTTATTGAATTCTGTTTGAAGAGATGAAAATTTATTGTCAAATTCAGTTTTAATAATATCAATTTTTCTATCAAGTTCAGATATAAATTCACTATAAGCTTCAATTTTTTGTAAAATTTTATCAAGTTTCTTGTTTGTTGACTCATCATTAGTATTTTTATTAATCACTTTAAATTCAAAGGAAAAAGATTTTTTATTAAAAAAAAAATTAACACGGGGAAAATTTGCTCAACGAGCGTAGAGAAATCAAAGTCATTAAAAAAAAGATCCAAGCTAAATTTACACTTTATTAACAATATTTCAACACACATTTAAATTCACAGCATTCCATCCATACCAATAATTAATTTACATACACGCACAAGCAATCACTCGAAATTTCGCCGGTTGTAGACAGGTTACCGGAACTCTTCACCAGTCTCTTCAGACGACCGTGTTCCATCGATTTTCTTCACCTCGTGCATCTTTATAAGCAGCTACGGTTCGCTCGGTTACCAAAACTAGAAAATTTTTTGCATTCACAACCTTTGTACTTGTGTCGCTGTCAGGGCGGAACGGACCGTCTAGTTCTCACCCCTCTTGCCGTTTCCCGAGTGACATCATGGGCAGTTTCGTTCAGTGTATCCCAGTAACTACCAAGTACAGGATGATTTATTCTCATCTTCACTATCGGAAGCTGACTCACCGTGAGCTTCCTCAGTATCAGTCTCCGGCCCAGACCCTTGCTTTAACTCGCTCGATGGAGTAGCAGTCGTTGGTCTTTCGAGCTGATTTGACTCTTTTTGTTTCACAGGTCCAAACGTTCGATCAAAAGCCAACTCCGGCAAAACTGAGTCTTCTGGCAACGGAGGAGGCCTATAGTAACGATGGACTATCATTGAGCTTTCAGCCACTTGAGCTTGCTCAATCAGTGTGTTCAAATTTACCATGCTAGTACGCCGCAAGGAACGACAGATGTTACGGTGCAGATTTTTGAATATCAAATCCAATTCGTCTGTAAGAGTCATACGTGGCCTTCACCTATCCAGAATAACCTGAATACGCGTCACATAATTAATGACAGGTTCACCTTCACCCTGCGTTCGTCTCTCAGCTTCATGCTGCAGCGCTACTTGTAAAACTGAATTCACACCAAAATGTTTTTGCGTCACCACGACAAAATGCGTATAAGTCGGCCATTCGTGTCGATGACGTATCGTATCCAGTAAAAAGCCACCCCCAACATTAATTCAGAAAGGGCTGCCAATACATCACGGTCACTCAAGCGATCCAGCAGACGACACTCCTCCACCCGCTGTAGAAACTCGTCAAAGTTCTCTGTCGGCTCTCCAGAGAAGTTTCTTTTCCATCCACGCACGATTTTTTCCACACTAAAACTCACAGATACTAACGGTGCATATGAGCAGTTTGGCGCAAACTGCTGGATACCATCGGTACTTGAAATAAAATTTTCCTGGGGCCCCTGACCCCACCCGCTGAAAAACTGTGTGTTTGCATTAAGGGCACCGTGCTTCCTTCCCCCAGTCACGTAATCTTGCGCTGGGGCCATTGTACGCGGATGTACACCTGATATATCGTCCGGTAAAAAAGGGTTCACTGTAGGGTTTGCACATAAACAAAACAAACCCCGATCAACGATCGTTACACTTTCTTTTTTTCTCGCTCGGCTGCACACTTATACACATACACGTGTATACGGGTGAGAGAAAAGAGAGATGCGCTCGAACCGCTAAACCAAAACAAAAACCGATTATCGATCGTCACACACACACTCTCTCTCTCTGTCGGCTCCCACGCTAACACAGCTACGAAAGTGCATCAGGACTTTTGAAAATTGAATCAGTGTTTTTAACCTGCTAACTGTTGTATTGTGGTGTGCTAGATCTGACAGTCTTTCTGCTATTGTTTATGACTTTTGTGCAATGGCGTAACTTTGTTTATTCACAGTTTGAGTGCAATTTTAGTGCGGTTAGTGACTCATAGGTTAGCTTAAATGCTTTGTTGTGGTAACGTCACTGCGCTCCGTAATTAAAAAGGTGGTAGCACTTTCGGCCTTATCGACCGAGTGGAGTTTGACTTTACGTTGATTAATCTATTTATCTATGAAGTACCCATCGCACTTTTTCTTGACTTTACTACTCGTCTGCCTTGAATTTTTGACATCTTTTTCTGTTGGACTTTTCGAACGGTACTCGTTCCACGATGCTCAGTGAAGATACTTGTTTGGTCTGTAAACTACCAAGACGTAGCAGAAACCTGATGCATCCGTGCTCTGAGTGTAAACTACTCTCTCATACTCTCTGTACCAAATTTTCAGTCTCCGACAAAAGTGGTATTCCCACGAAAATCTGCCAGACATGTGCCACTGCGAATGTCACCGATTATGCTGAATCAGCATCTACGTCGGCTGGTATGCCTAAATCTTCTCTCTCGTGGTAATATCACATTCTCTTCATATCATTACATTTTTATGAATCTTTCACCCTTTTATCCCTTTTCAAGCTACACACTCCCCTGTTCACCTTCAAACATACCTCACACCTCTCAGAATTCTGTGCGAAAGCAAGGGGATAAACTTCGTGTCTGTTATTTTAATGCGAACTCTCTGCGCAGCCATATTGAGTAGGTCAGGCTTTTTCTTTTGACGCAGCCCTTGATACATCTGATAGCTGTTGCTGAGACCTGGCTAAGCCCTTCGATTGAGGACACGCTTGTCGCACTGGATGGTTATGTCATCCTTAGATGGGACCGCAATACTCAGGGGGATGGGGTTGCTCTCATTGTGCATGAATCGCTTTCGGTCACGCACCTCTGCTCGTCAACTACGGAATGGGACGGTAAGCCGGGTCATCCTGAATATTTGTTTGCTGAGGTTTCCAGAAGAGGAAGTGAACCTGTGTTTGCTGGTGTGGTGTATAGGCCTCCTAAGGCCCTTTCTTGCGGGTACCGATTTTGTGTCTGATCTGCGTGATACTATGCTCGAGTATGGCTCCAACGCTATCCTCGGTGAATTTAGTGCTAACCAGCTGTCAGACTCAGATGCAGATGCCGTTTTTGTACGTTAATTTATTGAGGAGAACTCATTATTCTCTGTGCCATATGGGGCTACACACCACACCTCTCACTCGGATACGTGGCTTGACCTGTGTCTTGTCGATGCTCTTGATACTATGACTGAATACTGGAAGACTGATACTCCATTTATTGCTGGGTTATGCATAACTTACTGACTGCTTCTCTTGACATTCAAACGCCGCAACTGATGACTAATGATTTCACCTACAGCGGCTTTAAATCTGTGAATACTGAGGCTTTGAATGATTACTTGCTTATATGTCATTGGTCGGTTGTCACGGATGAGATGAGCTCTCTTAGTGCGAAGTTGGATTGTTTGTATGCTAATCTTTATGCTGCTATTGACGTATTTGCTCAACTGAAAACTCTCAAACATAAGAAGAATCGCCATCTGTGGTTCACCACCTATCATCGCTCATTTATATCTGAGACTTGGTATTGAATTACTCCTATATAGACAGGCACGTGATTTTGCTCATGATCATATTGAGTCTGCAAGACTCAACTTTTACTACCACAGACTCAAGTACATCTCTGACCCTAAATAGCTCTGGAAGGAACTTATACACCTTGGCATCTCCCTTAGCCCTTATTCCATCTTGGGTGGTTTCTCTGTGGAGGACCTCAATGCTCACTTTGACTCTGTTTCGTTTGACTCCGCAGCACCGGATCTCACTCGTTTTCTAAACAACTTGGAAAATGAGAGAGATGATGGTGTCTTTGATTTTTCTACTGTGACAATGGACGAAATCGCTACTGCTGTTAGCCAGTCGACATTTCAAGCAGTGGGTGTTGACTCTCTTCCATAGAGCTTTATTCAAACAGCATTCCCACCCATAGGCCATATTATCCACAATATCTTCAATACTTCCTTATCAACATCAACATTCCCTGAGCGGTGGAAAGAGTCTATTGTTATTGCTCTCAACAAAGTTCTCTCTTCATCTTGCCTGAATGATTTACGTCCGATCTCTCTGCTATGTTTTTTGTCGAAAGTACTTGAGAGGCTGGTCCATGACCAGATTGCTTCTTTTATTGAATCGCAGGAACTGATGGATGGGCACCGAGCAGGTTTTAGAGCAGGGCACAGTACACAGACTGCACTATTGAAACTTACACACGACATCCGAGAGGGCATGGACAGGAGGCAGGTGACTGCACAGTTGCTCTTTGATTTCAGCAAAGCCTTCGACTCGGTCTCTCACGTATTGCTACTCAAGAAACAATCCCTTGGCTTTTCGCGCAGGGTTTTGCAATGTATTGCTTCCTGTCTGTCAGGCCGCCTGCAGGCGGTGAAAGCTAAGGACCGGAGTTTCACCTCTTTTCACCCCCTCAATAAGTGTGTGTATTCTCTGCTTTTGTGGTCCTCTGCTTTTTACTCTGTTTGTCGCTGACATTACCCTGGGTCTCGGCCCTGGCGTTTGTCATATAATTTATGCGGACAACCTTCAGATTTACGTGCGCGGCCGAGTCGAGGACATACGTACCATTCTGGACAGACCAAGCCGAGGTGCTGAGCATGTTGCGGACTGGGCTGCCGCGAATAGGCTGATTTTGAATGCTGGCAAGACTAAGGCCACGATTTTGGGTACCGCGTCTTATGTCAATGACTTTGACAGATTGGGTATTCGCACCCTGCAATTGGGAGAGTGTACTGTCCCGTTTGTTCCGTCTACATGTAGTCTGGGGCTGGTACTGGATTCCAAGCTGACCTGGAAAGATCATGTTCGGTATGTCTGAGGCAGAGCTAATTCTCTCATGTACCACTTCAGACGCAGCACCACCTTTGAACTGCGGAAGCACCTTATACAAACCCTCCTTTTTCCTGTCATTGACTATTGCTGTCTTGCTTATCGGAATATCTCAGATGAACAGGACCTGATGCTGCAGCGTATGCTCAATCGTGGGATCAGATACATATTTGGAATCAGGAAGAGCGATCACGTTACTCTTTTAAGACGTGAGCTTGGCTTGCTTCGAGTGTCAGATCGTAGAGACTACTTTGCGATCTGTTTGCTCCATAGAATCCTGAATTCAGGAATTCCGTCTTATTTGGCAAATTTTTTATTGAAAAGCACAGCTCGCGTCCGAAGAGGGTGGCGAATCCGCAGGCTTTGATTACATTGATTGTTCCCTCCTTGCGCACGGAGTTCTTGAAACGCTCCTTTCATGTATCAACTGCCTACATTTGGAATAGTTTACCCCCTCATATTCGCCAGACATCATCATTTGCAACTTTTAAACATCTCATTGAATCACGCACCTTTACTACCGAGGGAGAAGATTGAGTACTTTGTGCCACAGAACAACTTGTGCTTAAACTATGTGAGAATTTGTAGTGCTACTAGTGGCTGATTTGCAATGACTTTTTTGCAGGCCCAGATTAGATTAAATTTAATTAGATTAACAATAGTATTTTATTATACTCGCTTCGCTCGTGCAAAAACGGCCACACGAGGAGGAAACCAATTTTACACATATGTACAATACAATATTTTATCGTACTAAGTGCGTAGAGCTCGATTTTACGTACGCCGCTTTTGGTTAGCGTGCGTAAAATCGAGCCTCTACGCACTAGTGCGATAAAGATTGTTATATACTTGATGTATACCTTTATTTTCATTGTCTTATTATTATGTTTATTTTATTATTTACTCTTGTTAATCTTGAATGGATTACTTGTTGATCAACTTGTGTATTTTGTACAGCATAATGTACAATCAATAAACTTATCAAAATCAAAATCTCTCTCTCTCTCGCTCGTACGAGAGTAGCCGACTACACTCACACAGTTGCACACACACACACGCGCGCGCGTACGCTCGCGAGATCTTGACCGAAGACCCAAGGACACTTTGTCCTTCACTTGCGCTAGCATCAAGTTAACTCGAGGAATTCCTATCTTCCTCCGTGCTTCTTTAGCACTAACAACACATACTAACCCAAGAAATTGCTCCTCCGTGCCTATCTTAGCACTATCACATGTACATCACTGCAACGGCCAACTCAAGGGATGCTATTTGTTAGGGTTGATTACCCTTCAACCGGAACTAATTAATTTCGTTTATTATTAAGGTGGGGGATTCTCAGAGGAACCGAAATAACAACAAGTAAGTTGCTCTTTGCAACGACAATTCCTTATTAAGATTACAAACTCTCACGCTGATGGAGTAGGCGAGGCCCTTGGCCCAACGAGAAGCAAAGATACTTACAAATCCGAAGCTGCAGTCACGCACGACTTAATAATTATAAACATTGACCGACAATGTTGGAACTAGGTATCGCGTCAGGTCGCTGTGCCAGCGCTGACCAACGTGAACGACGTAGACGTAGGTCTAAACGTAGCGGTTGCCCAAGCAACACTGACGGACCTACGAGCGGCTGCCAGTCAGCTGTTCCGCATGTCGGGGCGCGATTCTATCGTTTTTGTGCCCCGGCGCCTTCAAGCTATAAATTGACCTGATGTTCACCAGGTAAATGATTACTTATAATTAAAGGGAAAAACCTCTGGAGGAGCAGTAGTGGGCCGAAAGACCGTTATAAGTTCTTGATTTGATATTTCAACTAAAATTTTTATTTTTATTGATGATTTTAGTGTGGGTCAACTGTGGAACGAAATGGACGAAAAGTAATATGATTTGAAGTTAACAAACATCACTTTAGGATCCGCTAGTAGTCGAAAAGTCGCTAGTCAAACTAGAAGTGAAAGGGTTTTTATTTTGTCATTTTTTTTAACTTTCTTATATATATATACTCGCGCGCGCGCACCCACACACACGCACGCACACACACAAACGTTGACTGAGCTACTGATTTCGAAAAGTTTTGTGAGCTTTGTGTGAAAAACGTAGCCTTTAAACATAAGTCGGACTGACCTAACATCAAAAAGTTGTTTACTTTCGTCTTTTGTGAGGTACATGAAAATTTATTTACTTATTTATAAACATACTACTTATTTATAAAATACATTTCTCTTTAAATGTCATTTTATATTTTTAATTAGTAAGGTAATGTTATAGAAGATAATTTTGATTTTAGAAAGCATTTTTTATAGATAAGAAGTTTAATTTTAGATTCATAAAACAGGTTAACTAATAAGTAAGTTGTTAGAAATTTTTGATTAAAAAAGTAAGTACTTTTTCATAATCCGCAACCTCGAAAACCCACGAGTTCTAAATTTCAAATAGAACCGATTAATAAAAATGAATTTTTCAAATGTAACCTAAAATGAATGTAGAGGAGGTGGGGTAACCAGAACGTGGGGCTATGGGAAACGTTCGTAAATACTTCGCATGAAAATAAAAAAATAAAAAATAAATAAAAAATATGTCTAAAAAACTTCCAAGCGTTTATTTACATTTTAAAAAAATAGTGATTATTTATATAGTTTAAATTAAAAATCGCGAAAATGGTACCTAAGTATTTCAATGAAAAAATTATTTACAAGTTTTTTTTATTTAGATAAAAATACACAAAAATGCTGTAAAAAATTAAATAATATAATGTAACACGAAAAGTCAGAACTATTAGCTTCACTCTTGTCCAAAAGTTTCAAAGTAAATTTAATTTTTTTTATATCAAAAACAATCAGAAAAAAAAAAATGATGTCGGGTAACGAGATTGATTTTGTGGGGTAACTGGAACGAATTTCTTGTCGTCTGTTGTCGAATCCTAACCTAAGTATTGCAATGAAGTATAGTCAGTGAGGTTTTGTTTTTTGTTTTAAAGGTAGAGTTGAAAAGTTTAGTAGAAGTTTAGATGCGTAACTATAAGAGAAAGACCGATGGACCTCAGTGGGCTGAGGAAAACATGAGGGTAGCTGTGTCGCAAGTTTTGAAAGGCAGGAACACTTCAGAAATTGCTGCCCTTTACCATATTTCACGACCAACGCTTACAAGGAGATGTTACACCTTCCGGAGAGCCAATCTTAATCAAACTTTGGGATTAGTTTTCTAATACCTAATAATGAATGGAATCACTTACCTTTCGATCCATTGGGCATTTTAAGCTTGTTCGCTCACATAGTCAACTTTAAAAAAAAATACTTTTCTACGTTAACTTTGATATAATGCTCATACATGCATTATTCAAAATCTACTCAATGAATTTTAGTGTAACTTTGGCATTTGGATTGAAAAACTACAAAATAGTCAAAAATAGTTGTACATAATGCCAACTGACTTTAAAATATTGTTTTTAATTAATTTTCTGACCACATGCACTGAGCACTTAATTAAAGAACTTTTAAAAAACCACACTTTATGCACTTTATTCATAATATAGTAGCCGGTAACTTTGCTTATGATTCATGAATTTTTATCAAACTTTGGCAACTAATTTCTTGTGCTTCAACTTAAGTGAAATTAGATTGCCAAGGAGAATTTACAATATTTTTTAATCCACTTGGTTCACCCGCATTTTAAAAAAACAACACTTTTGTTGTGTCACGAAGACACATTTTGTAATTATAAGATATTGTGTCATGAAAGACACATTTCGTTAACTAAGCATTTTTATGCTATAAGTAAACACGAAATGAGGCCAGCTTCAGTCTTTTGGTCAGTAAAGCTGCGGGACTCCGAAGCTGGCCACTTCGTAAGTAAAAGCACACCTCTTAATTTTTACCGTAAATCGGGTCTGGAGTCATATCTCCTTATACATAAAATAAATAATAATCATAAAGATGTCTCAAATTATAAATAACTCTATATCTTAAGCTATGCATATATTTATATTATGTAATATTATATTATTAAAATTAAAATAAATAAATATAAAAACTAGATTATATCTTATTAATAAACTAATACATAACAAAATGGTTCCGATACAATTGAATTTCGAGTGCAAAAATAATAATTAATCGTATGAGAGACGGTTAAATCTGTGAAAAATCTAAATAATAATAAATCGTGTGAGAGACGGTTAAATTGTGAAAAATCGGAAGTAATAATTAATCGTGTGAGAAACGGTTAAATCTGTTAAGAATCTAAAGTGATAATTAATCGTGTTAGAGACGGTTAAATCTAAGTGATAGTTAATAGTGTAAAACGGGTCATCGATGAAAAATTTTAATAATAATAAAATAAAGTAAAATAATAATAATTAGTCATCGTGCGAAAGACGAAGAGAGGATAAATCTATATTTTAAAAATTGTAACTAAATATGAAAATAAATGTATTCCGTACATCGTTCGCCGGAAAAAAAAGCCGTGAATAATACAAACGAGGATAAACCAATAACGAGAAGCACGGTAAAAAATAACCCGGAATTACGTGAGAAGATCTTACCGGGATTAGACAACGTAAGTAAAAAACGAAACCCATCCAAACAGTTAAATTTAAACAAGTGTACCGATGAAAATGCGTCGAGTACATCGACAGATCTAGTGTCAGGGGATTCATCGTTTGTGAATTCTCAAGATCCAATAAAAAATATAGAAAATTTTATACCAGATAAAACGAATCAAATACCAAACGTTAATAACACACAAAAAATAACGTCGGGAAATAATTCGCTAATAGATCTCGAAGAAAGCTCCGAAGTAAAAGAGGTAGATAATCTATTAGATTTTATAAAGTTCACAAGAATGTCTAAATTTAAAATAACGGATCTGGTCAACGAAAGCCCATTTTTTAACGGTTCGCAAAAATCGGCGGAAGATATAATTAAATACGTGACAGAAGTTGAATCATTAATTGCAAACGACGACATTCCAAACTTTTTGAAATATCTAATTTTGAGAAAATGTGTTGAATCAGCGGAAGAATGGTTTACGGATAAAAAACCAACAACAATAAGAGAATTCATAACAAGTATTAAACAATTCATTCCCGACAACAGAAAACTACTATTCTTATTATAACGATTTATTAACAATAGCGCAGAAAGAAGACAAAGACGTACGTAACTATACAACGCGGTTGAAAAAATTAGTAAAAAAAATTAAAGAACTAAAAAAATTGACCTCAAACTTAGAGAATACAGAGTATCAAACTTTTGAAACTAAATTAGAAGCTGACGCGCTGAAAAGTTTTGCTGATGGTTTTAAATTTAAAATTAATTTTCAGTTAGACAAGACGGGAGATTTTTCAGCAATATTAAATAATACACTGATCTTAGAGAAAAAACTAAATTTAATTGAAAATCAAAATAACATACAAGTAAATCATTGTGCTAATAATATGATGAAGAAAAATATACCGATCTGTCAAATTTGTACAGAACGCAATCACGAAGCTTTATTTTGTCCATCCGCGGCGTGTGTATACTGCAAGTCGCAGAATCATAGATCTTTTGATTGTAATAGAGCAACTAAAAAAATTAAACTACTGTGTAATTCATGCAGTAATTACGGTCATTCAATTAGCACATGTGAATTTAATAAAATCGGAAGTAAAAAATGTCAATTTTGTCAAATAGCAGGTCACCAAGTAGATCAATGCGAGAACATAAAAGAATTTGAACTTTGTTGGAAATGTTTTAAACACGGACACACTCCGTATTTGTGCCCAAATAAGGAAGAAAATTGCGAAAACTGCGAAAATTGCAAAAAAACGGGTCATACGGTTAATGAATGCCCCGAAGTTATTTGTCAAAAATGTAACAAGAAAGGTCATACTATAAAAAATTGTAATATTCAAGAAAATAAAAACAGATATCGTTTCTGTACTTATTGTGAAAATATTGACCATGAACTAAATGACTGCATTCAAGTGAAAACTTTAATAACGCAGCAAAAAAATAAAAACTCAGTAATTTGTCAAATTTGCGATAAATCGGGTCACAACGCTAAAGATTGCTTTAAATTTTTAAATATTACTAAAAATAAACAACAAAACACTCAAACTAATACCTATTATAATAAACGGGATCAAAATAGAAATAACGTATCACAAAAAATATGCGAATATTGCAATTATAAAGGTCATGATCTCGATATGTGCACTAAATATAAAGCCTTAAAAAATTACACAAGTAACAATCCTGAAAATTGCCGACACTGTAACTCTCCGGGACATTCGTTGCGAAATTGCTTAGACCTGCAAAATTTACAAAAATTAGCCGGGAATTTTTGCTCAAATTGTAAAAATATCGGGCATACTATTGAAAAATGTAGACGTGCACAATATTCGGTGGAAGCAAATTATTTTTCTACAGACGTAGAATCTAGTGAGAAAATAAACCAATTATTGAACGATAACGCCGAAAATTCCTTAAATGATACTTGTGAAAATTTGATAGAATTAACAGACGTAAAAGACTATACGTGTGAAGAAAATATTATAATACCAACTTACGAAGTAAAGTTGGAAAACCTCTTGAAACATATTCGAGTCGAGAACGTGAATCCGAAAAATACATACGAATTTTTAGTTGACAGCGCTGCTCAATTAAATATAATTAAAAATGATAAAGTTAGACAGACAGATATTGATCCGAGACATCAAATCATGTTATCAGGAATATCGAATAAAATTATGAAAACTGTAGGTACTACAAATATACTTATTAACGGTTTATTTTATGAATTTCATGTAGCTTCCGATGCGTTTAATTTACCATACGATGGTATTTTGGGTATAGAATTACTAACTGAGGGTAAATTAAGATTAGATGAAGGCTATCTAGAAATAAATAATGTAAAATTCGAGCTGTTAATAAATAAGAATAGGATGGTCAACGAAATATAAAATAAAAATTCCATAAATGACACGCAAAACTTGGTCAATGATTCGCTTAGCTTGCAAGTCACTACATCGCATGATCGCGAAAAAATTTTTGAAAATGAAAACGATGAGGTAATGAATGTTTTGAAACTTGATTTTAATACAGATGAGATAAACACGGAAAAAGACACTTGTTTCACAGAAGAGATAAAAAAATTACTGAACACAGTAGCAGAAATCAGCTATAAAAATAATGAGACAGAGCCTAATAATAGTAAACCAAATTTACGCAGAGTGATAGAAACGGAAAATAATATGAAAACATTCGTAGCTCAAATAAACTGTGCCTTAGAGAGTGAAATATGTCAAGAAAATGTCGAAAATAAAGTATTAGACTACCCTTGCTTTTTGAAAATACTTGATAACAATGTAAATTTCAACCCAAATGAAAATGATAGAAAACATCTTAAACACAACATACAAGAAAATAATATGAAATTCGAGATCGATTTTAACGACACTATAGAAATTTACAATGTTAACAATAATAATTACGTCGATAAGAGAGAGAGAACTCAAAAAATATTAAATAAAATAAATCTAAAACATTTGTCCAAAAAAAATGCAAGGTTGATCGGGAATTTAATTGAGAGAAATGATGATATATTTTACTGTGAAGGCGATAAGTTAGAGAGATGCACAGTCGAGCAACATGAGATAAATCTTACACATGACAGACCGATTTATGTCAAGCAATTTCCATTGCCATTCGCTTTAAGAGATATTGCAATACAAGAGGGCAAAAAATTGATAGAGAATCATTTGGTGAGAGAATCCCATAGTCCATATAATTTTCCAGCTTTTTTGGTAGCAAAAAAGGGTCTTACCCCCGAAAATAAACCTAAACATCGTCTCGTGATAGATTATCGAGAATTGAACAAATTTACAAGCCCTGACCCATACATTATCCCTAGCACTACAGAGATTTTCGATGAAATGGGATCAGCTAAGTATTTTATTACACTAGATTTAATATCAGGATTCCATCAGACAAAACTAAGACCTGAAGATACGAAGAAGACAGCATTTAGTATTCACCCACTGGGCAGGTTAGAATTTAAAATAATGCCCTTTGGGTTAATGAATAGTCCCAGAACTTTTCAAAGAATTATGAATAGAGTATTGAAGGGTTTGATAGGAAAAATTTGCTTTGTCTATATTGACGACATTATAATTTTCGCAAATACTATAGAAGAACTGATAGAAAGATTCGAAATGTTAGCTGATAGATTGAGAAAAGCACACCTTAAACTCGAATCCTCAAAATGTAATTTTCTTAAGACAGAAATAAATTTTTTAGGGCATATAATTTCCGAAAAGGGTATTAGACCGAATGAATCAATCACATCAGCAGTAAAGAAATTCAAAATTCCAAAAACCGCAAAAAATATAATGGAATATTTAGGACTTACTAATTACTATAGAAAATTCATAAATGACTACGCAAACTTATCAAAACCTTTGAATGATTTACTTAAGAAAAACGTTAAATTTTCATGGGGTATAGCACAGCAAGAAGCTTTTGAAAAGCTAAAAAACGCATTATGCAATGCACCGATTTTACAATTTCCAGACTTTACAAAACCATTGAGATAATCTCAACTGATGTAAGTAATTGGGCCATCGCAGCTATTCTTTCTCAAGGTAAAGTACCGGAAGATAAACCAGTGTCGTACGCAAGTAAACTGTTAAAAGGGTCGGAATTAAGATTTCACACTTATGAGAAAGAAGCTTTAGCCATATTTTGGGGAATAACTTACTTTAAAAATTATGTTTATGGAAACAAATTTACTGTATATACAGATCATAAGCCATTATTGAAATTTAGGTCAGCCGATAAAAACACCAGAGTCCAAAACTGGAGTTTAAAATTAGCATCATATGATTTTGACATAATTTATAAACCGGGATCAAAAAATACGAATGCAGACGCGCTCAGTAGAGGAATTGATGACTCGAATGAAATTTTTGTAATAACGCGCGCGCAAGCAAAAAAATATATAACTCCGCAAACCGTGAATAAAGACATTTATGCAAAATCGGAAGAAAGAAATTCTCGAAAAATAAATAGACAAAAAATAAATAAAAAGAAATGTAACGATACAATAAATAAAAACCTAACTGAAAATATTGTAAAAGTAAAAGATACAATAAATCTAAGACAAGATAATATAATGTACTTCATGACAAAAAGTAAAATACCACTGGACTCTAAAACATATGAAATCGTAAAATCAAATAACTTACTGATCGACAGTGAAATACAACCGAAAGAGATTGAAATCCTAAAAATTAAAAATAAAAAACTGTTTAGCATATGTCTAGACACTGCAAAATCGAAAGATTTAATATGAAATGATATATCACTATCACTAAAATTACTGAAAAACAATGATTCAAAAAAATATCGCAACAATAAGTATTTCAAAAGATATTGAAATTATAAACGTTAAATGGGAGGAAATAGAATAAATATTAAGAGACATTTTTGAAAAATCACAAGTAAAAGTTATAATTTGTTTAAATACAATAAAATATATCGAAAGTAACCATAGAGATACAATATTTAATGAAATGCACACAAGTCCTATAGGAGGACATGCAGGCGTGCATAGAACTTACTTGAAAATTAAAAATAATTACTATTGGGAAAATCTTAAAAGAGACATACAAAAAAGAATCAAAAATTGTGATGACTGTCAGAAAAATAAAATTAAACTTAAAAAAACGAAACAACCATTAGTCATAACAGACACCCCTTTGAGAACATTTGATAAAATTGCCATGGATGTTGTTGGCCCACTCAATGTAACAAAGAAAGACAATAAATATATTTTAACTATCCAAGACAATTTGTCAAAATTCTTAATAGTAACTCCACTTAAAGATCAGACAGCAGAGAAAATTGCTGACGCATTTTTAAAAAAATTTATTTGTATTTTTGCCAGTCCTAAAATTGTTTTATCAGATAGAGGACAAAATTTTTGTTCGAAATTAATGAAGGCACTGTCACGTAGATTCAAAATAAAAAAGATAGAAACCACAAGTTTTTCACCATGGGTTAATGGGTCGCTAGAAAGACAACACGCACCATTAATAACCTTTTTAAGAAATTTTTCAAATAAAAATATAGAATGGGATCAGTTTCTTGAACTTGCTCAATTATATCTAAATTGTTCAGTTAACTCTTCTCATAAATTTACACCATATGAAGTTGTTTTTGCATATCCACCTAGATTACCATCTAGTGAACCTTTAAAAAAGTCAGAACAATTGCCAACATTTAATGACTATTTCGAAAAATTACTGAATAACATGAAAAATATAGCCAATTTGGCAAGAAAAAATCTAATTATATCTTAACATAAAGCAAAGAAATACTATGACAAAACTGCTAATCTAGTAAATTTCGAAGTAGGAGACAAAGTGTACTGGCAAAAGCAGCCAAAGCCAGGAAAACTAGAGAAAGACCAAAATTTAGGTCCATTTGAAATAAAAAATATTACGGATAAAGGTGATATTATATTTTTATACAAAGGAAAGCAAAAACAAGTTCATCCTAACAAATTATTTTTACATGAGAAAAAACTAATTTAATTTTTGTTTTAGGAAAAAAAAAAAAAAAAAAAAGAGAAAGAGAAATCAACCAAAATAACATGCATTTCATACTAATCACATTCTCATTAATCATACAATCATACGCACAAATTATTGGATATGAGTGTGGCTCTACCACACCGAACATCACAACGTTCTCATTATTGGACACGGGCGAATGCGACTTCCATGAAATAAGACCAAATTCGACAAATATTACAATCGAGCTGGTACAACTTGCGGAATTTCGAGAAGTGAATACGATTCACTGCAAAATAATCATCCATCGCACAGTTAATAGCTTCGGCATTTTTGGACATCTATTACCTGTGGAGAACGGTGAACAAGAGTACCTTTACGAATTATCTCAGGAAAAATGCAAACTACTGCATGACACAGGCATTTTTAAATACGACGATACGCATATCATAGCCGATATCAAAGTCAACGCAACACCAATGACAGTAGGAGTGGACTTCGCGGGTAGTGCAGCAGACAAATCCTGTTCCGGAGCATCATATGCAGACAAGCTCAACACATATACAAAGGTTTTTGTACATGGCACCATACAAATCTTACTCGTACAAACTATAGCTAAAGTAAGTCTTGATACAGATAAAATTAGATTAAGTACGGGTACAATATGTACATTTTCAAATAAACACTGTATAGATTTAGAATACGGGCATACTTTTATACACTTTATTCATAATATAGTAGCCGGTACCTTTCCTTATAATTGATGAATTTTTATCAAACTTTGGCAACTAATTTCTTGTGCTTCAACTTAAGTGAAATTAGATTGCCAAAGAAAATTCACAATATTTTTCAATCCACTTGATTCAACCACAATTTAAAAAACCGCAGTTTATACCTACACTTAATTCACAAAATACAACCAGTAACTTTGACTATAATTAATGCCATTGATTCACCTACATTTAAAAAAAAAACAATACTTTATACACTTAATTTAAAATTTCAACTTGTAACTTTTATTTATTTATATTTTTTTTATCATCACTTTTATCCAAAAACTCCATGAGTGTAAATATCCTGAAAAAAAAAGAAATTGAATTTTTTCACAAAGTACACTTTGTTTAATTAAATATAAATTATTCATTTTTTATAAAGAAAAATAAATACTTATCTAAATACATCCTGAAAAGAGTTGTAGACCGTAGGGCGTAGGTCACCAAAGGTAGCATCTTTCGGGACAGATTCGTTGTTTTATAGTATCAGCTGTCTGCTGCTCATTAGGGTCTACTCTACTGTATGTTCATTAGGTGCATTTGAGTCGTAGTGTACATATGCGTTAGGGCGATAAAATACTTGGCCAATGACTTTTTTGTTTATAGCTTACTATTTTTCAATACTTTCAGCAATAAATTTATTTAAAAGACATTAAGTACTTTTAAAATTAAAAATGCTTAACAAAATCTAATTTTTTTTCAAAATTTAAATCTTTTTTCTCTACTCATAAAAGAAATTAAAATTAAAATTGAATTGAAGTATAAATTGAATTTATTAATTATATAATATAATTAAAATTTAATTAAAAAAAAAAAAAAAAACACTATTTTTTATTATTTATTTATTTTTTAAATACTATATTTATTTATTAGAAAACTAAAATACAAAGTACAGCAAGCTGTACCGAATAGAGGTAAGATGATTATCTGTATGTAACATATTTATTTTATTTTTATTAATATTATCGATAAGGGTCTGTCCGTATAAAAACGAACCTCAGAGTAAAAATTAAATTATGAAAAAAATATATATAAACCGTTTTTTCTGGTCAGAAATTATATGTAGTTTCTGGAACTATACTGGTTCTAACACTTTTTTTTTTAATTTAAATTTTTTTAGCCTGTTGATGAATCTATGAACACCACCGGCCTGACTTGTGTGATTCTAGTGCAAAGTTGGTAGCACTGTAAATCGTTCGATATCAACAAAGATTTATAAGTTATGTTTCACTCTTTAGAATGCAGTGTGATTGAGCTCTCAGCAAAGTTTCAATTTGTTTCGGTAATTACAGAAAATTTTGTGCTGTGGTAAAGATTCTTATTTCTCTGTAACACCCGGAACGCTAAAAAAGGGTATTGTTTGTATAGTGACTTAAGTTTTTAATATTTTTACTCAGCTTCTTGTTTACAAAGCTATCTTAAGATAACTAATCCCCCCCTACTGTAGAAAAAATTTTTGAGACTCCTCTTTCCGAAAAAATGCGTTCCGGGTGTTACATATCACGGACGTCGCTGTTAAAGTGCAGTTGAATCTTTCAGAATTAATACATTATTTAAGCAGAAAAAAGTATAATATTACTAAAGCATTAAAAAGAAACAATACAGATATCTTTTTTTTTTTTTTTTTCACTTTTAAACGTATTTTAGAGCATTGGTCTTTTTGCCTCCGTTCAATCTTTTGGACTCATGTTTTCGATGAAAAAAATTTTTTTTAAATATTTTTCAGCTAAAAATAAGTCGAAAATGAAAGTGGACTTTTTTTCGTAAAGTCAATAGTTTTCGAGAAAAAAATCATCAAAGTTTTAAAAAACTTATACTCCGGCCGCCATGGTAGGCTCGACTGATTTTCTACAGATGCACGGTTTTTTTAAACTTTGATGATTTTTTTCTCGAAAACTATTGACTTTACAAATAAAAGTCCGCTTACATTTTCAACTTATTTTTCGCTGAAAAATATAAAAAAAAATTTTTTTCATCGAAAAAATGACTTTTTTACTTTGTTATTTGTTTAAATAATTGTAAACAAATTTTTCCGTCCACCCTCGAAATTCTTCATTAGGAGGTCAAAATACATCTTGTAAGCCTGGGTGGATCGCTGACCGCTATCGGGTCACGAAAACCCCTACGACGCGGCGCCCAGACTATAAAGAAAGAATCAGAGATAAAAAAAGACGAAAAATGAAAAAATTACTTTTAAAAAAAGATTCCGTTGAATTAAATGAGATAAAATATTAAAAAATATATTCATGGTGATCAATTTGACTATTAGATCTTATATTATCAAAAATTTTAATTTAAGCAGTATTATATAACAATGTTTATATTATACACCCGTTAAAAATGTAAAATCTTCAAAAAATATTTTTTCTTAAATAAACTGCTTCAGAGTTTTTCAATAGATGATTTTTAATTTAATAGTATCAAATATGTATCAGAAATCATTTTTTCAGTGTTCTACAAGAAATTTATTCGTACGCGTAACACCCGGAACAAATTCGTGTAACACCCGGAACATAAAGATAAATTTTTATTAAGTAAAAAAAATGAAAAATACAAAAACTTTTATATGAGCGTAAAAGTTTCAAGACTTAACTTTAACATGAATTTTTTTCAGAACTGCATCATTTCATAATTCGCTGAGTTCTTGTATTCTTACCGGTAACTTCAGAACCACTTGTGTTTTCAGTAACGCCCGGAACGGACTTTGCATTAAATTTTTAGAAAAATGAAAGATGTGAAAAATTTTTGAATGACATGAAAATTTTCTTAAAAAAAAGTACTTCCCTTTAGTATCAATTTTTTTTTTTTTTAGTATTCTATGTTCATAAATATTTGAAAAACTGTGTACGATGTAACACCCGTCACATACGGACAGACCCATAATACAATTTGAAGTATTCTGTAAATTCTTGGTACTTTATACATTTATTTGGATGGTAGTTATCATAAAAACACACAAAACAAAGATAATTCGAGCACCAAGAACATTTCAAAAAACAATTAATAGATTCACATTTATTACATTTTTTTTTTCAGCAGGAAAACATACTTGTTTTAAATTCAAAAATACTTCTCGATTGCCGCTTAATAACTTCGATGCATGCCAAGCATATACAATCATGGGTTTGAAAACCGGAGCACAAAGCTGAGAGTGAAATTACATGGGAGTTACCTTGGCTGACCTTTGGCACTTTGGCATTGCGCGAAATTTAAAATTTGAATCATTAATTAATTTAAAAATTTTTTTTTAATTACTGTCAAAGAAAAAAATGGTTTTTTAAGTTAAACACAGACAGTAATTAAATGATTATGCATGATGCAGAGTAAATATTCACGCTAAACTCACTAATATTGTAATTTCAGCAACATAACCTAAAACCAAGATTATCTCAGGTTATGTTACTGGGATTCCCAGCTCAATCATTCCAATACTAATTATTTATTCCTGTAACACGAGACATTACTTAAGTCTATTTATTACGATTTACGAATATTAAAACATTTAATAACTGATTTTTGCCTTTAATTGATTAAAAAAAAATTTTTTTATAAAATTAAAAATTGAGTTTTGAAAGTTCGCGCGGCCACTTGAGCTTTGGCTGGCCAAAAAATAGCCCATGTAATTTCACCCTGATAGTTCAACAGAGAATGTATTCTCAAAGCATCTTCTCTGGTGCTTATTTCTCTGTTGTTTTCTATTAAAAATGGGTTGTTTTGCAATTGCTTGGCAAAATATTTAACCTGTCTATAAAAATACACATCGCACGGTTGCGCTAAAGGAGTGCATCCTGGAGGGATGAATCGTACCGTGCACGACGATTATCCACTTTCATTTTCAAAAATTTTAAACTTTACAGAATTTGTTTGTCCTCCCCAGCTATCAATAAGTAACAAAAAATTATTTGTATAGGGCGCGAGAACACTTTGAAGAAAATCATCAAATAAAGTTGATGTAAATTTACCAGAACTTGAGCACGTTATAATTAAATTTTTAAATAAACTATTCCAAAAATCCATTCTTTCTTGAACGGCGGAACCAAAAACTCCTTGTGTTTCTTGGAGGCAAATGAAAACCACAGGAAAAAGTTTGCCAGAAGCAGTTATCGCATATTGAGCCGTGTAAGAGTGGGTCACTTTATTCACATCCCCTATATTCACTTCTACTCTTTTCTCACCTTTAAATGTAACAGTTCTTTGAACATTAACCCGGTATTCACAGCCGGTTTGGTCAGTATTTATAACAAAATCCAACATGTAATTTGACATTAAGTCTGAACAACTTTTTTGAAACTCTTCAGATAGTGTGACCAAATTATCAATTGAATTTGCTTCTGATGGTTTTACGTACCTAGTAACTTTTCTTTGAGATAAATTATATATTTTTTTAAATTTTGTTATCCTAGATTGTGACGCATAAAACCGGAATTTTTCACTTTGGTACTGACTAGCGGCTGCCATCGCCCATTGGTGAATTAATCTCACAGTAACGATTTTTTTATTTGTCAAACTTCTTGCCTCTTTTAATCTTTTGAAAGTATATTCTCTAATATATTCATATTTTTCTAAGTCAGTACCACCTCGCAGTACGTCATTTCTCCAACGAGTAAGCTCATCTTTTCTTGAAAGAGCAGCGCAACCATTTTTACGTAAAGTTTCAATTTTCCAACTTGGATTAAGCTCACTAATATTTATAATTTTTATTTTTTCTGTTATTGAAATCAGTGGCACTGCAGCTTTTTTATTACTTGGTTCATAATCACTGTGCTGC